>NW_027019302.1:9538345-10138345 GCF_013076305.1 Rhopilema esculentum
AAGTGCATTAAATACAACCCATGTAAAGGTAGTCAAGAGGATACTGATGTTGTTTCTTTCGAAGAAATCCCAGAGCATTGTGGCATTTTTATAATGTTTTATTTTGAATAATTAATAAGCCCCCCCCCTCTAGGACTGAAAAATGGCTAAGCCCACCCCACCTAGGGCTTAATAGAGCTTTTACAGTAATCATAAAAATTCCAAGCAACAAGCTGCAGTATATGAATTGGACAGCCTTTTAATCAGATTTTTCCCTATGAATATTAACAGTTGAAATGTATAAAAAATAAAAAGCCAATTTTAAAGAGTATTAACATTCTTAAAGGTTCAAACAGTACCTTTCTCCCCTCAGACATTTTCTTTCTCTCGTCTTGTTCTGCAAGCCAGTCTCGTTGATACTGCATGCTAAGTAACTGTCCAATACTTCCTTCTTCTTTTTTCTTAGGGCTTCTATAGTAAGCAGAAGTGTTTTCATTGCATTGTGAAAGATTTTGGTTGATTTAAGAAGTTACCAAACAACTATATGCTTGATAGCTTTGTAGGGCAGATGAAAAGCCATGGACAGCAAGAAAATATTGATGAAGGGACAGAAAGCAAGAATATACCTACAATTTCAAATTTAATAATGGAAAAAAGTAGATAATTTCATTTATAGAAACATTACCCTTTGGCCAGACTGATATAATTATTTACATGCTCAGACAATAGCATGGAATGTAAACAGAAGAACTATTGTTGTCAGAAGCAAAACTGAGTTTCTATGTACTAGCCTGGGGGCCACTCTTCTGACTAGCAAGGTCTTATAACTTAATTATGGCTCTAAAGAACTCTGAATTATAAACATGACTTTATTAATAATTTGTTTTCCATCTCAGGATGACTCTAGCCATTAACAGACAGCCTTTTCTGACAACTCTTTGTAGTTTTGTACTAAGCCTATCTGGAAAAATAGTATATGAATGTATATCTTCTTACATGACAGGGAACTTTGTTTCATAAGGTTGTTCAAAATTTGATCCAATGTTTGATCCATTCTTCATGCCTGTATGTGAATGCTTGTTTTTAACCAGAGATGGAAGTTTCAAAGGTGTTGACTTGACTTTTCTTTCTTGCTGCTCCACTGCTTCTCTGTGAAAAATAATTTAAAAAGGGCTTGAAAAACCTATAATAACTTTTATTTTAAGAAACTACAAGAATAAAACAACTTATAAATTCAGAATGGTGATGTAAATCCAGGATTCTGGTTAGTTATTGTTCAGTAAAACTACCAAAATGATGAAATCTTTCCAGCTGGATCTAATAATATGGAAGCATAAGGGAAATGGTTAGGATCACTACAAAGCCTTCTTAGAAAGCCTCGTTTAGGAATTTCTTACCTTTTCCAATATGACATATCATCAAAAGCCAAGATCTGTTGCTTTTTCTTTATTGAAGTATTTTGTTCTTGAGTTCTTTGGTTTTGCTCATTCAGTTCATGGATATACCATTCTGGATAAGCAGACTTATATGTTGTGCTGCAAAAAAGTCAAAGAAAAGAAACCAATTAATTAAAAATCTTCCAGATGTAATGTTTCATGGAAAAGGGAAAGATGTATCAAGCTAATGAGATAAAATGTTGCAGTAACTCTTTCTGTTAACACTACAGAGGAAAATATAGACCTGTCATTCTAGAATGGAATTTGGTAAAAACTTTCAATTTAAATGAAGAAAAGAAGTTTTAAAGAGGAAATACTTCAAACAAAACTTGTTGAAACAAAAAACTGGTAATTCTAAAGTTTTTTTAAAGTGTTTCCCATTATTGGGGGCTTCTATTGTTAGTGAATTTTAATCAGGTACCAGGTGAGTTTAAATGGGGGTGTTGGCAGGTTGTAAAATACAAAACACAGAAGAACTTACGGAATTTCAACTTCTGTAGAGTTTTGATCATGAGCAATACTTTGATTTTCATGGTCAAACCAATCCACCCTTGGATAGTGAACAGCACCTTTTGATGAAGGCTTGTGTTCTCTGTATATGAAAATATCTGTCAAAAAAGAAGTGGACAATGTTAAAAACATATAAATATTTGTATATGCTATTTGGTGCAGGAGCAGATCTAGGCCAGTTGCACAGGTTTAAAAAAACCAGTCAAATTCTAAGGGCCATGTTTCTCTGTGAATCTTTAATTTTTATATAAAATTTCAATTTTGACTATTACTGCATTTCTCCCTGACTGACAACAGTTCTTTTGTTTATGACTGAATTGAACCCCCACAAGATTCGGATTAGAGTTCCCAGCTTCCGAAAGTGTGGACGCTTTAAAACAAAATTATACAGAATGAAATATGGATGCAAATAAGAATCTGAGGTATTGTATTGAGGTACTAGATTTTCTTTCTTAGAAAAGCTCATGAAAATTAGTTGTTTCGGAAAAATTTTAGAAAAATTAATGAAGTTGCAAGAAGAGGATCAAAGGTAATGCTGAACCGAGCAAAATTGTGACATTTTAGATAATATGTGGGCAAATTAATCACATTTTGCTAACCTCATCTCATTAGCAACTCTTAGCAATATTTATGGACCAATAACACACAGGACTGTAACGGGGTAAGCACTCCAAAACTTTGGTCATAATTTTGGCTAGATGGTGGTGTAAAGAACAGGATTGTTCTAAGTTGCTACTTTGAGTTTCACATTAAATGCCATCATCAGGCAACATGCACAGATCTGCCTATATGGTTTCAAGCTCTTTATAACAGGCCGGTAAGCTATAATCTTAATTAAATATTTATATATGTATTATGAATGCCTCTATCAAATAGTCAATAAGCTACTTGATTTATAAAACAGAAGTTTCAATCTTACTGAAATTTATAGGAAAGTATGAAAGTCAAGTTCCACATTTAAGTACCTTTTCTGCCTCCTTGTTTGGCAAGTTTAACATACTTTGAATCAGTCTCTCTTATCCACTTTCTTCTAAGATGTATATTTTCACCCAAGTCTAGTGGCGAGTTGTCTAAATCCCCAATTCCTGGAATTTGGGAGACTGGTATTGCTTGTGATGACTTTGTACTTTTATCTTTGTTGGTTCTTGGTGCATGATAAAACCAGTCTAAAATAAGACTTAAAAAGATACCTCAACATGTTACATTATGAGAAGATACCTTAACAAAATATCAACAATCACTTTATGTTGCCAAATTATCCACGCAAAGGTGGAAAAGCTACTTATTTTAAAAAGGTGACAATTCACATGCATCAAAAACACAAAAATCGAAGACAAAAGGAAAGTTTTGTAAGCACAAATATTTTCTTGATGTAAAAACTCTTAAACTTGTTTGATGTATACTCTTTTGAAAAAGCTCTTGTTGAAAATTTCACAATTCATTATGGCTTTATGTGTGAGGGTGGCTTAACGGTAAGGGTCCAGTGGCAGCTTTTAGGGGGCAGGGGGAGGGCCTCAGGGATCATGCTTGGGTGGCTAGAAGGGGTCTCACACCTAGGGAATACTAGAAATTGAATAGAGCAACGCCTGGCATGTGCTTTTGGCTCCATGTGCTCACATTTCCTAAAACTGCTGCTTTTAGGGCACAGATTACAGATCCAAGGGGCTAGGGTTTGAGTCTCTGGCATGCCAAAACTTGGCACACATTTAATAACCAGATGTTGACCATGTAGAAGAAAAAGAAGGGCACTGCTTGATGAGTGTAGTCTTTTGTTGTCCTAAAAACAACTTTCTGAAGCTGTTGAAACAAAACAAAACTTAACAAGTTATCTTTATCATATGTCATACCTTGGTACTAATGAAATTGTATTTGCTATTCTGCATGGTTTGACAATTATTATACATTGAATAGGATAATCTCTTGATAATGATACTTAATTGCACTGTTTTGAATTAGATTAAGTTTTCAATTAAATCAGTTTTAAATCATATCATTTTCTTCAAACTAATTATACTCTTGATAACACTGATTTTGTAGCACCGTTATAAAAACAAAAATATACGCGTAGACTCTTGAAGTCATGCCTATAAATAAATAAAAAACTGACCAACATCTTAATCTTAATTAAACTCCATCATTCGTTCTCGTAATTCTATAAAACTTAAAGATGAACAAGGCAAGGGAAACGTGGATTCAGGGTTTGCTTCTCTGTGAATACTTCCAAAAGAAGATCCCAAACCATCTCTCCTCTTGACAGTAGGATAGTCATAAATCTTCCATTACCCTTTTCGCAAAATCATTAGGCTTGGTAATGGAATAATTCATTTCTTTTAGCAGAACGGAACATAAAAGGTGCTCTACGCCTGCCTTATTTTTTAAATCGAATCAATGTTACCTTGTCCAGACACTCTTTGGCTTGAAAAGTTGTCCTTTTTTCCATTGCTTATTTTGGACGATATCACCTCCCTGTCGTTGGTATTGGTCATCTTTATTTGTGGCGAAGAAGTTCCGAACCACCTTTCACAATAATTTTCACTGTCTGTTATGTTGTGTCGTGCGGCAAGTTAACTGTTGTTGGAGACACAATCACGCCTCAAACCTGTAAACAACGATTCAAAGGCTTGGTGGATGGTCATCCCTATGGCAACAAGCCTAATCAGGTCAAGCTCAGTCCCCTGTGGTCTTCAATGACGCCGAGAGTTCGCAACCACAAATGGCTTGAAAGCTTCGAGTTGAAACAGGAACAATTGATAATTAAAACAGTATTCAGCTGCTAAGTTTCCTTCGTACAGGTGTTTTAATTAGTTTTTTTAAGAAACGATTTTAAGAAATTCTGGTACCGTTTTTCTAAAAAAATTAGAAACTCCTAAATAGGTTTCTCGGTCAACTTGAATTTCAAAACCATTTCTTCTTGATATCTTAAAATTATTTTGTGTGGATTCGTTTTTTAAAATATTTAGAAATTAAAAAGATATAGGTGAACTAGATTTAAAATAAATTGTAATGAATTCATATCAAAATAATCTTCCCAAACAGGGCCGTAAATCTGTTTTGTCGATTAGGGGGGGGGGGGGGTGTGGTCTCCGCAGATCTGATTAATATAGTGTATGCAGTGAGTTAACACTGAGAAGCAATTTATATCAGGTTTTCCGAATATAATTTAGGGGCAAACTATTTGAAAAACAATTCTATGAGATTTATAGACGAGATTTTCAGTTTTATGAGAGGCTTTTAGAGAGCTTTCATGATACATTTCATAACTTAAAGAGATTTCCCACTTCTATGAAAGAAAACTTCTCACTCAAAATCTTTCTGCTCGCAATATTTCCGGGGGGATCCAGTCCGCCGGCCCTCCCTGGGATTTACGGCCCGGTTTCCAAAACTTAAAATATTTTTCTCTTTTAACTTTTACAGAAAAGTTTTTCACATCTGACGATCAATGCGTGTTCTCTGATGCAAACCAAAAACACTTTTTTCGAGTTACTGTATGATAATCTAGAAGCAGTTGAATATTTGGTACAAGAGAGCGTTTTCAAAATAAAAGCAAGTTGAGTAACTGACAAAAAACAGAGGGAATTGAATCACAAAGAGAGAAATTGCAAATAGAGGATAACTCTTACAAAGGATAAAGTAAGGTAAGATTTTTTGATAAACTCTCCAAAGTTTTCAAAGCTTTATACAAAATTACACTTGTTGAATCGATTCGTGTAATCGTTATCATATCACCAGGCCACTTTATACGTGTGACGTGATGTAACTTAAAAATAGACAGCTTCCAATGACTTTCAAATTTTGCGTGACGTCATACATTTGAAGATAGACGGCTTCTAATGATTTTCAACTTTTGCTTGCAAACATCAGTCAATGGACAACTATATAGTATATCATACGATTGCGGCAGTAGGACAATACACAATAGAAGGCATTGATATAATTTCGTCTAATGCTTCATTGAATTACAATTACAGTCAGTGTATGAAAATTAGAAATACATGATACGCGTCAGGCATAAGTGAAGCCGATAAATCGATGTACAAAACGGCGGTAATTAATTACAAGTTTAATACTAAAATTGTTATTTTTATCATATGATAAAGTTTTAAGAATTGAATTAAGAAGTTGACAATCATGAATCTCAGGATCCTATGATGAAGATCCACATTGATGTAAACAATAGTTCTGGATTTGTCAACAAAAGCAACTAGTAAAACAAGTTTTATTCTAAAAACTAAAAATGCATAATTCAATCTATTAAAAACTACAAAAGGCATTTACACGTCAAGGATCGTAAAAATACACGTTACATTACACATTACACGAATACACCGTGTTCAATGGCATCGGGCGGTTTCCAGTTGACAAAACATTTGAATTTTTCGCATTAAACTTTTCTTCAAAATTAAAGAAAGATATTTTCAACAATCTGTATCAAAATCTGGAAATATTTCATAAAAAAACCGCTGTATCCACTGAACAAAAATTCTAGAATTAAAACAGAATTAATTCTAGTTTCCCTAAAATCAGCACTATTATTATTTACATTATTAAACATGATTTTTTGTATTAGGGCTCTAACTCAGTGTTCCATGCCGACATAAATACTTGGCTTGCTTTTGCTGTCTTCTTGAATAACTGTGCCACAACAAATACTGCTGTTTTTTCGTATGTTAACCACCGTGTGGATGGTTTTGATGTGTAAAACCTCGATTTCGAGTTATGTGATAGTAATCTTTATTCAACATCATCATCCGCACCTTCATCCTCGTTTTCAGTTGTTTCTGGAGATTCATGAGGTGACTGGATGAAGGTCTTCAGCACTGTTGAAGCTCGTACTTCCTCCAACTTGTCCTAGAGAAACGAAATAAAATGATTTTAAAAGCTAAAGGGCACGTAGGCTTATTTTAAAACTGTAAAAAAGCGTAATACTCAGTATTAATATTCAGAATTTCCGAAAAATAGAACAAGTAGTAAATTGCAAACATTCTTTTAGTGGTACAAAAATTAGAAAAGGCTTTGATAAAAAAATTTTGAAACATACAAAAGTTTTCGTCTGACATTTTTCAGAGTTAAAGACGTCAAAAATAGATCGAAAACTCTATGCTAGGAAATTTAAATACACAGTTCTGGATCGAAATAGGCCAAAAATTTGGATCTAAAAGGTAAATTGTGATTGATAATGTGATTGACTGTGATCTGGACAACGATGGACATCAAGGTGATAAAGGGAATCATAGCGATGACGTTGATGATAATGACGACTTGCAGGCCACCACCACAGTAATCATGATGATAATGATTGGTGATTAACGATCAATGATGATTGATTATCATGCTGATGGTGATTAATAATGGCTACTGATGAAGATGATTGGCGATAATATTAATGATCGATGATATTGATGATGCTTATGATTGGTCACCAAGGATGACTGATGTTGTTGATGGCACCCATGATTGACAGAGGGTGATTTATGATCGTTACTGATGAACAAGACTGATAACGGCGATCAAAATCATTATCATAAATAAATATATAAACATCAATAAACATTTTGTAAAGGAGATGTACAAACCTGATCTTTTAAAGTTTCTGAAAGTTCAACTAATGAGATTTTATCAACCAGGGACGCCTCTCTCGACTCAGCAAACGCCTCCTGTATGTGAAAGAAAAACTTTCTCATTATGCAGTTCCAAATTAACAAATTTAACTTGGCAGAACTAGGAACGATTAGAAAACAGTTGAAACAATATATCAAAGACGATACGTACATCTAGCCATGGATCTTCAAGAAGACTGCTTGCAGTTGGTCGTTTCCTACAAAATGAACAAGAATCTATGTCCAGGAGAAAGTTGGTACAAAGCTTATACTGATCATCTTCCAAATTTTGTTTAAGGGGTCTTGCCATCAAATGTATGGCTTTTCAAATAACATCAACACTAGCTCACTAAAGGAATGATCTTATATGAACTATTTTTTTTCCTGTTAAGTCAATTTGTTGACAAGCAATCTACCCCACAAGATATATTAATGAAGACAAATTTTATAAATGTAAGAATGTAATCGATCTATGCAAATAAAACCCAATATGCAAAATTATGAAGAAAACAACATACTCCGGAATTCTGATGATGATACTTTTGATAAACGATTTTGCTTCTTCAGTTATCGATGCAAAAGCCTTTGGTTCAAATCTGTAATCCAGCGCGGTAACACTGGCCATTGTCTCGTCTTCATCTTCACAAGCGAAGGGAGAGAAGCCGCTTAACCTGATCAAAGGGAAGGGGAATCAACGGTAAAATCAACGTGCCATCATTGTTTCAGGAACGATAGATGAAGTACAAGCATTAATGAAAGAAATTAAGGACTTTCTTGCCGTTTTAATAAAAACAAAATTAATGGGACAACATAATGGTAAGAGGTTTAAGGGATTAACCAGCTGAAAGTGAACAGCTAGGAAAGTGGGGTGCGAAGGTGGGGGGGGGGGATTAGTTGAAAATAGCTTGAGAGTTGTACACAATTTTAGTAGAGGGAAGTTTTACATTGAAACATAGTAGTATAATAAATCTAGTTAATTACGGTAGATATATTTTCATATTGTGAAAGAAAAGGCATCATAGTAGAATGTAAATAGTAGAAGAAAAATCAATAAATATAAGCAAAAGACAAGTTAAATACAAAATACGTTTTAAAAATGTATCTATAATTATGCGAAAATAAGCACCAAACGTACAGAGCATATGTGACGACACCAACTCCCCATATGTCGGTGAAAAAATTGACAGGCTCAAAATTGATCATTTCTGGAGCTGCAAAAAAGATGGAAAAACTCTATGAATAAACGAATGGTTTAAAAGTCAAATATTCTATTATATAAAATAAGCTTTTGTTTTCTAGTAAGTAATTAACATAGAACAAAGAGGCAATGGGGAAGGGACTCACTCACTATACATTTTCGAGAAAGTTTCTTAATTCAACTATTAGCCTGAAAATTAACTAGCTAGTTTTCCTAAAACTGCTTGTGATAGCCGATTGCAATACACTTAAGAACTCTTTCACTGAGGAGAAACTTTTCATTTGCGAGATATAATCGAAAGTCAAAGTACATACACATAAATTCAGCAGTGCCAACCATCTCTCCGACTTCCCCTTGCGGAGTTGTAATATTCCGTGATGACCCATAATCAATGAGCTTCATGATGTTGCCTTTGATCATAAGGTTGCCTGGCTTTATATCCAGATGCACGATGTTTAGCGCATGCAGATATTCAAGGGCTTCAAGTAACTGTGTGATAAACCCAGCAACATCGTCTTCTGTTGGTTGTCCCATTCTTCCCAGATGGTCCAGTATTGGTACTCCATTGATACTGGAGAACAAAGATTACAGGTGAGGGTATTTAAAGACATGAAACTTTATGGCAAATCGAAAGTATACTGAATGTATACTGTACTCAGGATAAGAAGTACAGTAATTGGCCAAAATAATTGGGATACTACAGTTTTCCTGTTTAAAGGTTTTAGATGTAAGAACCTCCTCGAGCTATCAAACCTACCTCCAAAATTCAGTCTGAGTAAAATGTCAAAAAGAGTCGATAAGTTAATCTAACTAAAGAAGAAAATCTCATAACAATTATTACGTTGTGACAGCTATAAGACTAACAGCTACGAAACAAGTTGGCGATATCTAACTTACATTTCACTAATAAGTACAAGGTACTTTCGCACCAAATAAGCATCGTGCAGGACCAACAAATTCGGATGTGACAATCCATTCCATGTGTTGAATTCCTTCTTTGCAATTTCTAGCGTGTCTTCATCGTATTTTACAAGCTTTGCTGCGAAAATATCCCCAGTCTTTTTATCAGTGCATTTCTTAATTACGGCAAACCGGCCCCTGTGAAGGAGAAATGAAAACCTTAAAATACCTGAAGAGGGACACTGATAAACAAGAGGGGTTTCCGCCTCTGCTACCTGAAATAAAACATAAAACTTTGTTATATACCCCTCACAATTAACATTCCTTCCATCCATTTTGCAGAAAGCGAAATAATATGTCACTCGCTACAGCCCGTGCCTAGATATTATCAAAGGAAAATATTTTATCACTGTAAATACAATTTCTCAGCATAGGTAGAACTCAGCATCAAACATGTTTATGTTTGATACCTGCCTCTTCTCCAATCCTCAAAACATCTTAAAAACACTTTTTAATAACACCATTTCCATACAGTCTCTGATGCGATATATCTATTTAGATATCTATCTTTAAATCTTACGTGTGAATTCCATAACTTGCTGCTATGAACTTTGGCAAAAGATCTTCAGGCAAGTCCATTCAAAAACATTGCAAGGACAATTTATTAGTAACATCGGCAACTTTGAAGTTAATTAAACAATAAATCAAGGCCAGAGCATGCTACAAAGGCCAAGGCGAGATTCTAAGTAATGCAACGCCCCTAGGATAAGATTATCACTTAGGGGAACTACCTGCAATAGAGAAGCTGATAATATGGGATAAACAAGACGAATAATCAACGTTCTATTTGACAGAACCTGCTACGCACCATAGGGTTTTAGATATCAAGCCTAGACATTTCAATTTGCTTAAAACCAACGGCTGCTTCTTCGAGTAAGCAACAGGTAACTTTAATGTGCATTCATAGAGAATTATCACATTTCCTAACCACAAAAGTCAAAATTATTGTCTGAAGGACGACAACTGCAATCTTCACTGCAAGGGCATATCATCCCCGGCTAAGAGCTCTCTGTAAATTATTCAACAGCACCAGTTACCATATACTTCAAAGAGAACGACACACAGCAGCGGCAAGTCTTGCAACAAACAAGCACCAAGGGACTTATTTCTTTCCTTAACTCCAGTACTGAATACTCAAATGTTTGACAATGCAAGCGAGCTAACTCTCTGTTCTGTATATGAAAATTTTATTTATATCTCTAATCCTAAAGAGCTGTGTTCACAAAAAAAACTTTTACTGACATCTTGGCTACGACAGCTAAAATTCTGCTAGGCCCCCATCATTTTGAAACCACCCTATTACCATTTCCCCTATACCTGAAGAATACCAAAGCAAAAATAGTCTATGGTCAACTTAAAAAATGAAGAGAATTTCAAGGCTCTAAAGAAGACAACCTACCTCGCAATTTCTTCACCGAATGAGTACTTATCTACAGGATTGTTTTGCCTGAGCTGCAAGTCAATTTTCACGGCTTTCGAAGCTTCCAATATCGAGGAACGGCTCTTGGATACTCTTCTTGCACCAGGGACATTCATAACAGAAGAAACGTGATCTGAAATTCAAAGAAAACATGAATTGGCTGTTGCTAAATGAACAAAAACATCTTGCAGCTGGAAAATTCAACTGCTTACCAAACTGATATCTTCTTAAGATATCAGAGTGAAGCTTAAACGACTACCACAGCGGCTTCTTTCCAGTCTTAAATGCAAGCTTTCGGAAGAAGCTGGCGTATTCCAAATCGACAAAATTATTGCCTTTGGGAATCTTAAAATAATGATCGCATTTCTGATATAAAAAAGAGTATTTTCAACATATGCTTGGAAATCAATTAATGTGAACAAACATTACATAGACTAAAAAATCAGCGACAATGAACCACCTGTCAATTAATTTTCAAAATTAAAATGGAATAACAAATTTGAGACTTTTGGCTGAGAATTCTTCTCTGCCAGAAATTCACTTCCAGAACGTAGCAACTATTGGCACCGTAAAATTCAGCATCAACATTATCATGCTAATTCTGAACCAATTTTTGGCATCGTCATCGACAGTACCTGTTGTGATGCCATCCGTATCCTTTGCAAGATCAACTTCTGTATCAGTTTTAGTGCCAGTATCAGTATCATCTGCCCCCTCCTTTGCTATTCCAGTTTGTGCCCCATTTACTTTCACATTTGCCGCCCCATTTGAAACATTACTATTTCCCCCCTTGCTCTGCTTATTGGCCGATCCATTTCCCTTCTTCTTTTTATTTTTTCTGTTCACCTTTTTGTTTTTGTTGCGAGACACAAATTCTTCGTAGGCTGCCTTTTGCCTTTCCAAATTGGCTTGCTGTGTTGTAGCCTGATTTCCACCTTTCCCTCCATTTCCCTTCTTCCCTCTTGGAGATTTGATCTTCCCACTCTCCACAGGAATATTAGCGTTTTCATCAACTGCACTCATTTTACCAAACCTTTTACTTTTCTTCAACGGTGTTTCAAACGAACTAAAGTGGTATTGCTCAACTCTAAGTAGACGGCCTAAGCAAGCATTGACGTTCTAACAGCTTCTGAACACTGTGGTTTCTTACATTAGCAATAACGGGCCATAAAAATGCTAGTACCCTTTCAGGACTTTAAGCACATGACCTCCTGGATAAATGGAAATTTCCAAACAAAGCCAATTTAGAGTTATCATAGCAAGGGAGTTTTATCAGTAAATATCAATCAATTTTAATGAAAAGGAGCCCGAGCTTCAGTAAAACGCGTCAATTTGATGAATTAATGTAGCTAGCATGCTTTCACATTGATTATAACAATGAACTGAATAAATAATGAACGATTAAATGAACGCATAATTTAATTTCTTTTGGTTGATAACATTCATGGTTCTCAGTTTGATCTCGTTTTGAGGAAAGAAGTCGACAAAATCAACACGAGGCTAAGTTTGAAGCAGACCAATTGAATGTGTATTTTCACTGGATGAACGTTCAGTAAAATTTCAGGAATGACGGGAGGATTAAGAAGGTAACAACTTCAACTATTTGGTAACAATATTTGCTTCGATAGTTACGAATACGAAGCCCAAAGCATGCAACTGATATTTCTTCTCAAATCTCGAGAAGTGCCTAGCAGCTTGTTCGCAAAACATTCCACATTTTCCTCGATAAGGATTTTTAGTTTTATTAGGATAAAACATGCAGTATGGGGAAAATTTGCTTTGATACTTAAAACAACTATATAATCCGAATGACCGAATGGTTGGTTTCATGATGATGACAACCATAGGAATGAAAACTCAGAACCGTCCTGTTCTTTACATCAAAAGCTTGTACAGCTTTGTCTCTCCGGCAACGAGAAGTTTATGACAGACCGGTTAACAGAAGTTATTGTTAAACTGTACATAAATGTTCAACCATGAAACACACGTAATCGGAAGAAGACAAAGGAATGTAAATCGATAAAATGTCTCACCTACTACTTTTGTTTCTACAAAGCCAGTAGGCTTGCTGAAGCTGCTCTGGCCAACAATATTCATTGCATTAACTCTGAAGCGATATGAACTTTCCGGCTCCAAATCATCAACAACAGTGATACACTCTTTTATGTTACTACAAACAATAGTCCAGCTTTTTTCTCCAACTTTTTTGCACTCTAGACAATACCCAGTAATTGGGCTGTTACCATCGAACGGAGGCTGCCACTGAACGAGGGCGCTGTTTCCACAAACTTTAGGAACTCCTGGAGGTGAAGGCTCGTCTGGAACATCTAAATAATTGAAAGAAATACAACTTCTGAAATGTAACATAAAAAATTTGCATTAAAGAAAAAAATTTCTGTGTTCCTCTGAAATGTCTTTTGACATTGAGGAGTGAGATTTGTGATGAAGGCCGTTTCTTACAAGAGAGGGAGTGTAAATCAAACGAAGCATGTACAAAAGAAACAAGACCCAAAAGGTAGCGTCTGAAGTTCTCTTCAGCCGGTTTTTGCTTGGATTTTAACAAAAACAAATACACTAGATATGGATTTCGCTTTTCAGATATTGTTTCCAAGTTGCTGTTATTGTTGCATTAATTATGAATTCTTTTTAAAGTCTGAATGCGAAACCTAGCAGGGTAAATACATAAGACAGTAAGAGAAGGAGCTGGAAGAATCAAATGCTTTAGATGAAGAAGAAATCAGAAAAACAGGTATCCTCAACGGCAGTATGGGTATCAAAAATTAGAGCTTTGGAATAACACAAGTTTTCCCATTTCTGAAGCAATTTACAAACAAAAAACATATTACTGTACGTCTCCTTCATAGATGACAAAATAAACACAAAAAACAAACCTGTCACAATCAGTTGGCATTTCGATTCAACCGATCCATGTTTATTTTCAAGTCGGACAGAATATCTTCCACTAACGGAACAAATAACTTTAAACAGCTTGAGAGTCGTGACACCTTTGCCATTTGTAATACACATAGTTTCATTTTCAACTACCTCCTTTCCTTCATACTTCCAAGAAATCGATGGTGGGGAGTCCGATATATATTGAACGGAGAGAGAAATTGTGTCGCCTCGGGAGCATTTTGTATCCTGGAGTTTGTTTAACAAAGTCGGTGCTGTAAAACAAATCGTGTGTCAGTGTCTTTCAATACAGTTGGAAAATTAAGCCATCAATATTTCTATCGTTTAAGCTATTTCCAAATTAACTACTCTCTCAAAATTTCTCTTTTACATACAGGACGTATTACCATTATTGCAATAAGCAACCAATAAAGAATAACATTCTCCCGTTTTCTTTCCGTAAAAAATTTATCAAGGATTACCTTGAGATTCCTCTTCTTCGGCTATCGCAACCCTTTTCCAACCTGGCTTCTTTCCAGCGTTCGTTTCTTCGACAGTTTCAGTAGAGGGACTCAAGCCAGGGGTAACCTTCGTTGTTAGCTTGTCCTGCTTAACGTCATTAGAGGCCGATTTCACGCCGCTGAGCAGCCGGCTCAAGAAGTTAGTGCTGCGCACTGCTGTGATCGTTTTCTGTACAAAATGACGATAGTTGCAATTGAAATACATAAATAGAGAATGAAAAAGAAAAGTGAAAGAAACTCAAGGATAGAATGTAGGTTTTCAACGGAAGAGAAGCGCGAAAGTGAGCTACAAACCTTCCATTTTCTCCTCGCAGTAAATGCTTTTAATCTGTCTGTTTTCAGCTTCTTTTTCGATCTTTTAAACTGAAGACAAAAGATACTTGTCAAGAAGGTCATAGCAAGTGGTGACACTCTCTAAGCAGTTATTTCCTAACTATTAAACAAGTGGATAGTAATCAATATAAATTAGTACAAATCAGAATCAATTAGTATGAATCGGCATAATTAGCATTAGTCAGTATATATTAGTATAAATTTGTACAAAAGCGTAAGTAAGAATTCACTCACCATCAACCATGGATGCTCAAAACACTCCTTTACTGTGCTGCGTTTGCTAAAAAAATAATACCCCAGTTTAAAGAAAGTTCTTACTACAGACAAATCATCGATAAACTTCTGTTTTCACTCACTCTTGCCACGAACCTTATCGATAACCCTCCCTAAAAACCACAAAAATACAGGATTAATAACAGGTGTAGTAAAAAACAAGTGAAGGTGTGTGGATGGCTCTGTGGTTAGGGTAACAGACTACAGATGCAAGGGTCTAGGATTCAAAACAACCATTCTCTGTAATTCCAAGCACTTGAATCATGAGACATGCCACATAAGCTTGAAGGACTGGCACAAGTATCTCGTCTGAATGTCCTAAAAAACCTCCTTAAGGAAGCTAGGTAGCGCGAAAAACGAAATAAAAATAACAGAAAATAGTACATAGAAACTAACTTTTGGGCCTTGATGAGCAAATCTTGAATAAACTCCCTTGCTTCTTGACTGATTTCTTCAAAGACAGGGTCATCGAAATCCCATTCTGCTGTGGTAACATTGGCCAGTGTCTCAGCATCATTGTCTCCCATGAAAGGTGACAATCCACTTAGCCTGAAAATAAATAGGCCGTCCAGTGAATATCAATTATAGAGGAAGCTTAACATCGAACAAAGCTTCAAAAGTCTATGATGCTTTTAGAAAATGTTGCAGAATGGAGAAGATACCTAAAACTTATCATAAAAGGGTAACGACTCTCAATTTCCTTTATGTTCCGCCCGTACAATCCCATCCTATTCATACCTTAAATTCAAGGTATATCGTCAACTTTAATGAGAAGTTAAGTAACATAGTAAAAAAAGAAATAAAAAATAAAACTTATATTTATCAAAAATAATAAACCATATTTAGATAGGTAAACGTGTTAATTTGCTGCTATCAACTAAGTACCTGTTAACCTAGTGTTCCTAAAATATATATTTTACAATAGATGTTATTTATAAGCTATGATGTTATTACTTATGTCTGAAAAAAGAAGCGATGATAAAGTCTAAAGATAAATGTTAAAAGTCAACGTCAAACACATATAAGATACCATGCTGAATTGTTGTTTTAATTCAACAACGGTCTTAATCTTTTAGCGAAGCAAATTAAAGTCCTTGCAGTAACTCTGGATCTTTAGAATTGATGCTTGTGTTTCTTTGGGATTTTATTGAGAAGCGCAAATAAAGCATAACAGATTTCTGCCCTACTATGCTATCTGCAAACTTAGGGGTATCGCTTGCTTATTTGATATTCTCGCAAGTGATGCTGGTGCATTAGTTCAGATTAAATGCTTATTCACAAAATGAATCAGTGCTAGAGAATAAATACTTACAAGACATAGGTAATAACTCCAATAGACCTAAGAAAAACAAAGTACATTTAGATGTATGAAAAATTTTTTTTTTAATTCTAAACAGATGATGTTTAGCAACTAATTCCCACCATGTATTATATAAAATCACGAAAACGCTGCTACAACGATTAGTCTCAAACTGAAAGTGTCAGTTCACTGTTCAACTGTTGGCATTAAACGGAGGCTAGCAGTCAAGAATAAATAACTTCCTTTTCAACGCAGCTGGAGCACAGAAGAAAAAGAACTGTTTGGTGAATATGGAATATATGAGTGGGCACTGAAGACACGTAATGAAAGAAAAACAGCCATACCACATATCCGTAGCTGTGCTTACTGTATCATAGCTGATTACTTCTGGGGCTGTAGAAAATAAGCAACATTTAAATTCAGATTTTTGAATATAAGCAAATCAAGTAATTGAACAAACATGGACTAAAAGCTTTCGCAAACTCACAGCTGTCGCAATTGTACGTATTCTTAACTGTCCTGGGAATATTCTCAACAGTTCGCCCCCCCCCCCTTGAAAACCCTAGGATGTACAATTGATTCCAGGGGAGTAGGGCCCAATGTTCTTACCAGCCCTTGGGAGTTCGACCGACCCTTGGGGTCATACCAACCTCTGGGTTACACAAACCCGTGGGGCTTTAACCAACTCTTGGGAGTTATTGTTTCCCAAATTCAAAAAAATTTGCAATCTGTGGCCTATTATTGTTTTTCTTGGAACAATGGAGGAACAATTGTCAAATACTGCCACGCCTGCTCCAGTAAATAAATAAGTAAAGAGAAATCATAATAACAACATACAAAATTACAAAAACTGTGTGTAGAAAGAAGCTTAAAGAGACAAATGATTGTATATACATACCAATGAATTCAGGGGTTCCACATAAAACTTGCATCGTTTCATTTGGATTATATTTTCTTGCGAGACCAAAGTCAATCAACTTGACCTGATTGCTGTTCGGGTTTACTAGCATGATGTTTTCAGGCTAAAAACGAGCCAAATTAGAAATAATGTAATGATTCGATGCCAATTCATGTAAAATAACATACAATATAGAACTGCTGAATCAAAAAGCGAACAAATATAGCCACAAATCCAACCCCAACTTCAACTCAACCCTAACCCCACCCCAAAATTCCAACTCCAACCCCAAACCCAAACTCCAACCCAAACCCAAAATCCAGACCCAAACCCAACTTCAACCCCAACTTCAACCCCAACTTCAACCCCATTTTCAACCCCAGTTTCAGCCCCAAACCATATGAGATCATCTAGGAACAATTGTCCAAAGAAATCATTTGATAAGTGTCAAGTAGACTAGAATGCAAGCTTTTGGTAAATTATTTCTAAAACGCATGCTTACCTTCAAATCAAGATGAAGTATTTGTCTTTCGTGCATATAACTTAGACCCTGCAAAACTTGTTTCATATAATACACTACAACATGCTCCGAAATGTACTCAAGAGCAGTCAATTTCTCAAACAGTTCTCCGCCAGTCACCAATTCCAAAATAAGCACTATATTTTTCGATGTTTCATATGCATCATAAAGTTGTACCAGTCTTTTATGGTTCAGTTGATTCATTATTTTGATTTCGTCATATACAGCTTGCTTTTCACGTGGCCTACACTTAACAAATTTAGCAGCATATTCCCTTGAGTTGTCTTTGTGTATACATTTGCTAACAATTCCAAATTTACCCCTGAAACAAAACGAATGATAAAATCATCGAGTCATGCAAGCAAATAAACAAAAACATCACCCAAAGAGCATAGACAAATAAAAAGAGCTGCTTAAAAAAGTCCTTGTGAGAGAAAGTGTGGACAAAAAACTCTTGCCAGGTATCAACGAAGTAAATGTTGGTCGCGTCTTTTTGTTTCGTAATCAAGTATAAAATCTTATTTTCTCTGTCAAATTATTTCTGTAAGCATCAAAAAAGAAGTAACATTTGAGATTAATACTTCATACTTGCAAACTGCGAAGAAACTGTACATCAATAAACAATTCGCTTCTTTTGTTATGTGTTACCCCCTGTTAGAAGAATATACAGAGTATTAACTTGCATATTTACCTTCCAAGTTCGTCCTTCATGGTATAATAATTTTCTGCATCTTCCCGTGTTATTTCCACCGGGGGTCTGTCCGGCATTGGCTCTGGATCTGAAACTTCGTCCTCAGATTCGGATTCGTACTCAGTGACAAGGCCTAAAACGAGTAACCATCACTCTTCTAAAGTCCATAATAGTATATACAATGTCCCACAGTCACCATACATTGGCACATTCACAATTGTCAATGAAGTTTTAAGTCTTCAAATTTACAATCAACGTAACTTATTTTCATGACTCGTCCTTTTGGTCAATAATGGTGTTATAAATGGCATTATTACAGAATTTAAAATAAGATCATTTACGATACGATTTAGATAATGTGAAACTATTTCGAAAGTTTGAGAAAACTTTCGAAGACTTTAAGGTTCAACTATCTAATATAATTCAAACTATAATTTGAAACAAGGATTTTGGTGAAACATATAGCTAATATCAAAACAGGGTTGTAGTGTCTGGATGAAAGTTGTCTTTCTAAAGCAGAAGATAGGAAGTCAATGGCTTTTGGAAAAGCCATGATTCTGCTGAAATTTTGCGAACTTTAGAAGCATAAAAATACTGCCTAAACTAACCTTCAACATATAGCATGGAGCTGCTTGTGACAGTTCCCTCGCTGTTCTTCGCAACACAAGTGATTTTCCCCGCAGTATCCGAGCTTCCATGAGTTATAATCAATACACAATTATCATCTGCATCAAACAGCATCGTAAACTGCTTGCTTTCAACAAGCTTTTCCCCATCTTTAAACCATTCGACATCTGGATCTGGGTTGCCAATCACTCGGCATTTAAACTTGGCAGCGTTTCCCTCGAAAATGAAGCAGTCTTCAAGTTCCTTAGTGAAAATTGGAGGTCCGAATGGTATTCCTGTTGAATAAATTAGTTATAATAAGTTCGAGAATTCAGTCCTTTCACGCTGAAGGAGGGGATAAATTTGAATAATAGCTTAAGTGAGAAGCACCTATAGCGAAGACCTGAGTACAAAAAATACACAGCCTTTCTCAAGATATTTTGCTACTTAATAAAATACAACCATTCTATGAACATTCGCCATAAAAACAACTTTCAAAAGTCTGAAAATTGAATTTGCCTTCTTAAGACCGCTTTTCGTTCAGCATTTTTTTTGAGTATGAAAGTTTGATGGTGACGAAAGATCTCAGTGTTTAAAACAATTACAGGCAAAAAATCAGAAACGTTTAAAAATCAATTTGTATTGCGAATCAACTCACGGCAAATTTTAATGGGGTATTTAAAACTTAGAGAGTATTAAAGATCAGTGCAAAAACATAATTTAAGAAAGAATGTGTAGAGATAATAAAAACTGTGATTCTATCTAGAAAATTTCCCAACCTCCTTCATCTCCTTCGTTAGCTAAGCTTGGGTTTTTCAAAGACTCGTGCACTCTGTTCCCGCTGAAAATCAAAGGGCTCTTCGATCTTGGTGGCCTAGTTCGCCGCGACGGACCACTTTCATCACTGCTTGAGTATTCCCCTTGCGCAGCAACATTACGTCGCTCTTTCAGGTTACTGAATGGCGAAAGCCTCGGTGCGATATCCGCCTCCACAGGCATCAGCAGCGATTTGTGATCATTATGACTTTGATTTGACAGCGCAGCGACCTCTTCGTCAGTATGCGATGCGTTGCTAGTTTGAAGAAAAAAAATAGACAGTCTAGCTTTTAGCACGCAAACTTTCTTAGTGATTAAGCAAGTAATGATATCCAGTGTTTACTTGGCAGCGTTTCCCTTTCAGAGATGCGCGGCTACAGTTTCAATTTATTCATGTTTACCTTAGAATTAAACAAACTGTGGAAAGGTTTTGCATATAAGTTATAAACAACGAAATAAAAAGATGGTTAACTGAAATAGATATAAATGCTTCACGTTAAGCTGCATGCAGACCTTCTGGTTGTGAGGAAAGTAAAGAAAATCGGATCTCACAGTCACCGTGCTTAATTAACTTTCTAAAGTTGCTTACCTTTCCGTGTCGTATCCATCACTCATCTCTCGTTCACGATCCGAGTTTCCGTTTTCCTTTAGAATAACAGGAGATTTCACAACTGGTGCTAAAATATAAAGCAAAACTTCCTCTTAGGACCATTATGATATATTTTATGCCAGACGAGGAAAACAAGAAAGCACTATTGTAGGATTTATTGCCTAGAGTTATTTTTCCGACTTAGGTATAAAGTGTGGATGAGAGTAGAAAATCCCTTCAAGTTACATTTTGGGAATTTTCCCAGGGTTGAAATTCATACAAAAAGAGAAAGCTACCTTTCACAAGCACTGATGCACTAGATTTGCCTGGCTTACTCCAGCCAATAACATTGCAGGCAGAAACACGAAAGTTATATTCATCGCCCTTCACAAGGCCATCCACAGTTGCTGTTGTTGCTGTTAGCTGGTCATCAATTAGATCCCAGTCTTCCGGACGATCATCTTCATTTCTCTGCTCCAGCATGTAATGAGTCACTTCGCTGCCACCATCTTCTTTCGGCGCGGTCCATGACAAAGTAACAGAATCATCTGTGATGTTATTAACTGTTGGACTGTCAGGTTCGGACGGAACACCTTAAAAGAACAAAAACATGTTATTGTAAAAGTCTTGTTAGCAAACATCGCATAAAATAGTAGAAACAGTATATAAAACAGGACGGTTCTAAGTTGCTACCCTGATATTCAGGGTTAAGGGGAACACCAGGCAACTGTTTAAAATAGCAAATAAATTTTGTTGTCCTCTAGAGCATCAAATACGTAATATCATTCCTTTACTCACAGAGTACGGAAAGAATCGCTCGGCAACTTTCTTCGCCTTCAACATTAGCTATTTTACACGTGTATTCACCACTGTCCGATATGTCAATATCAGCGATATCAAGTACTGCAAATTTTTCTGTCGTTTCTATGAGGTATCTTCCTGCATCGTGAATTTCCTCTGTACCGAAGAACCAAGTCACTTTTGGGGTTGGAAAGCCATCAATGCCACATTTAAACGAGAATGAGTTTCCCAGTTCGGCCTGTCCATCTTTGAATTTCTCTATAAACCTTGGTGGAGCTATGGCAAAAAAGGTTTAAAATTGATATAGGCTGTTGGTGAGTTACTCGCAAGGAAAGTCTGGGATAAACAGTCTCGAGTGCATAGAAAAATGGAATAGAGAACCTCAATAGAAATGATGGAATCTTCAATCTATCATGACTACAGACCTTAACAGCACAATAAGTAACAAGTTAATACATGTTTGACGTGAAACATGATAGATGCGGACTAGCTGTAATCTAGTTTAGCAGCGTGGTACTTTGAGTCTTAATGGATTCTTTACAGCTTTAAAGAAATCTGATTTGAATCTGTACCGTTACAAAAATCGGAAAAACCATTCGCAGAACCAAAGGACTTGCAATCGCATATGTCCACTGCTCGTCTGAAAGATCTAAAACCTTTATTTTCTAGAGCCAGAATAAGTGGCGAGGATTGCTCAGTTGTTAGAGGCGCTGACTGCATGACCAAACTTTTACCCAGAGTGAGAGAGTCCTGTAATTCCAGGCGTAGGAATCATGAGGTGTGGTCACATCGAGAGGAAGGACCAGGACACTGCTCCATAAGCATAGCTTCTCAGTGTCCTAAAAACTACCTTCGGATGCTAGGTAGCAACAAATACAAATACAAAGTGGCTTAGTTAAGCAAGTTACATTTACCATTAACAATCAGCTCTGCCATGCAACTGATGCTTCCAGAGGCATTCGAAGCAGTGACACCATACAATCCTGCATAGTCAATTGTAACGTCATCTAATACTAGCAGTTCTGTGCCGTCTTTCTTTGTTTGAAATTTGATATATTCATTTTCTTCCAACTTTTCGTCATCCAAAGTCCATTCTACATCTGCATCACAGTCAATCAGACAATCAAATATTACGGTTTCGCCTTCAATTGCCTTTTGTGGTTCAAGAGCTCTGATGAAATTCGGCAGCGCTGTGCGACGAAATGAAAATTGTGAACTTAAGTTAAGTTGGATTTGTGGGATTTAGTGCAGTTAGGGGTTTAGTTTGTTCTTTTTATAACGAGGGAAGAATAGAAAATGAGGGGGGAGGGGGAATTACATACGCAAGCCCAAGGGACAACTTAAGCACTGTGGAGAATGGCCAAAGGAATAAGAATAGCGTCTACAGATGACAACAAAGAGTGCAAATGAAGAAGATTAATTGATGTGAATTTTACTTATCTCGTGTTCTGGGTGCAAATATTTCCAAGTAAAATTCAATGGGAATGAGACTTACAAGACAGAACCGAACCTTCGGTTGACAATTCGGAACTGGTTCTGGATCGATCAGTAGAAAAATCGGACTCGGGGAACGATTTGGAACTGGAATATTCAGATAACGTCTTCTCACCTAAAGAAGCTACGTCAGGTTCTGAATCCGCAGATCTCGTTAAGGTTATTTTCTTCAGCCACTGTGCAGGAACCCAACAACGCCTAGGCCCATCTTCAGCAGGTTTTGCTTCAACAAGATACAGCTGGGTACCAGCCTTTAATGCGGTCACGTGCTCTCCCTTCTTGATGATTACCGTCTCCGATGAACGGGATTTTACGTCTGTTATGATCTCATATGAAGTACCGATGTCGACTGGCTCAGCCTTGTTAATGAAGGAGCAAGAGACCGTTCACATTTTCATACATTCAAAAAACTAAATGATCTCAACACACGTAAATACTATAATCACAAAACAAAACGAGGGTAAACAATGATGGTAGATATAAAAAACCTCTGTGACATTTTCTGCTGGATATGAATCCTGTAGCAATGGACACAAATTCAATTCTAAACAGGCAAGGCAAAGTCGAAGGCCTATTAATAAAGAGACTTAACGAAACATATTTGTTACAAAGCAAGACTCCTTCTGTAACCCCACATTTCAAAATGCTTCTGAAGGGGAATTCTTGTTCCGTGCTCAATGCTACTCGTTCAAAACAGTACAATTTGAAGAAAATTAGCCAACAAAATCACCTCTTTAGATAATACACCGAGATCGTTGGCGATGTAAGCCTCCTCCACATCCATCATTTCATCTATGTGAGATTCTTCCGTCACGTGCGAACAGGGCTCCTTCAATGCGGGAGCTACTGACTGTTCTCCTGCAGCGGTTTGAAGAGGCTTGAATAGCCGCGACGTATCAGTGCTAGCCTCGACTATTTCTGTAAGCGGAGCATCTGACTTTGAACGAACCAAGGTCACTCTATTCTTCATGTCATCGTAATCAATCATCTGCGCTGGAGCTGACTTTCGCTTTGAGGATTCTGTGTGTTTACAAATAAAACAATTCTCAGTAAGGTTTCCTGATTAGCTTGAAAGGCAAGCTATGTCGAGGGGCCTTAATAGAAATATTGACTCTAACTGAGGGGCTTAAAGCAGGTACAGAGTATAAAATAAGAAAATTATGGAAGTTCTATGGGGTTCTGAATTGAAAGACCCTTAAACAATTGATTTACAGATATAGGAAAATATCAAGACAAAGATGCTTCGAAGTTTCTGAAGGAAAGCATACCTTTGAGCGCGCTCAACTGTCGTCCAAGAATATCTCGAATCTCTTTAACCCAAGACTGTTTTATCCACAAGGTTTTCGCCTGAATTCAGTAAGACAAATTAAGCGAGTAATAGGAACCAAAATCATGTGACTGAAGAAAAACTTGAGCATCAAACTGTGGTTGACTTGAAGGTCGGTGACTTCTCAAGGCACCGGAATGATGTGTTGTGGAATGCAACATCATTATCCTTGTAATTTTTCAAGATTTAACGTCTTTACGCTCAACATAATTACGGAATACGGCTATTCACACAACAGCTGCAATCAGCAAATCTTATAGCTTAGCGTTAACTTTGTAACAAACACCATTAGAACGATTGTAAACTAAATACCGAATCGGGTTTAAGCCCGGGCTCATCATGTAAAAGCGATACATATTGGTAAAAGATCGCAAAATAGTAACATCGTAAAATAGTAACATCAAAAACTTAATTACCTCAAATGTCCATTGTAAGCTTGCCGACGAAGCCGATTTTCCAACCCAAATCCGCCATCGCTTTGCGTCACTATCTACTGATTCCGTTAGGCCGGCATCAGACATCTAAAAAGCCGATTAGAGCATCGTTTTTGGATAGCTTTAATTAACAGGAATAAAAGCAATAAAAACCCACCTTGTCAAAGAGAACTAGGTAGAGAAAAAATGGGTGCTTACATTCTCAGGTCTTTCAGTTTCTTGGCAAAACACATAGAGAAATATGTAAAAATTAACACATTATAGCAGACAGTGATTGCATACCTTGACGAGAAATTTAAAACAGTACGTGAATTCATCCTTCCTTGTTTCTTTAGTCTTTGTTCCGATCAGCAATCGCTCAAATAAAAACAAATGTCTTTCTTTTCCACGACCTTTTACCTTGCCTTCCCAGCAAATGACATCTTCCTATATAAAAATAAGAGAATAAGGTTAGGAACAAAATAATTACAGCTACTTACCGCTGTTATGAAGGTTTTACGTTCAAAGACTGGAGTTAAAAAATGTCTACCACTTCCTTGTTATTTTATTGCGACTATTTAGCACGACATAGGCATCAAATTAAATTCTGTTTATGATAACACCCTGCTTCTAGTTTTTCTTTAAAAAGGAGTAAATTCTTCAAAATATGCTATTACGGAAAGTGAAAACTAAAACGAAACGATATAAAGAAGCAAAACACTTGTTAAAATAAAGTTTACCTTTTTTTACGCAACTATCGCATTTCAGTCAAAATATAAAGATATCATCTTGAAATGGCAACAAACAGAGACGTGCTACTTACATGTCGAAGCAAACTTCCCCCATCTTCTAATGATATTTCTCCCTGAAAAGATAGAGAGCAGATGGTATTGAACAAATCCTTAATGTTTTTACTTATGGGAAATTATTCCATTTAGTCGCTGATATCATTCCATAGAAACCAATATCCCTGCTAAGACACTTTCAACGTTTCTATTTTAACATCAATCCACGACAGTCACGACTTTCATTATCAACCTTTCAAGCTTTTAAGATCATTAAAAAAACAAGATGCAACGGCGCAAAAGCAAACAGCTGGCTCCCTGGAAGAAGTTCTACACACATATCATAACATTCTAAGGCCCAGTAATAGTTAGAGAAATAGGCAACAATATTAATGTAAAATGATGACTGATAAATGAAAAGTTTGTGTTAGTTTCTAACTTCACATACCTTATAACCGGAGATTTTAGCAACATGAAGCATGTCATTTGATAAACGTATGATGTTTCCAGTTCTCGTTAAAGCTTGCTGAAAAAAAGAAATAAGTTCAGATTCAGATTCATAAACATTTATCCATCAGAAACCAAGAAAAACGTCCGAGATGTAGTGTGAAGCCAGACATATTCTTAGAATTAGGTGCAAAGTTCTTGGAAAATTGTGGAGTTCCTTGGCAATATTTTTGGGGAGAAAACACAATATGAAATTGAACACAAGCGTGCTGTGCAGCTTTCAAAATAAATCTCACTGTAATAAACGTTTACAAAGCAATGTGTTGAATATTTTCATACATCTGCAGTTGAATATCCAAGGAATCTAAGACCTACCTCAACTGTTGAAGCTTCCTGGTTTGCCCTTGTCGAATATTTTAGAAGAACCTAAAACATTGATTAATGAAATAATAAGAAGAGGCAGAAATGACGTCTGTTGAATTAAGTTTTCTTAAAGAAATACAATAGATTGCTTCAGATGCGCAATTAATTTTATTGGTTGAAACTCTTTTAATCACAGGGAAAAAAGGACGTTTATTGGAAAAAAAAACACGTGTCTCGACTTGACAGCTACCATATGAAAGCACGTCATTGATTAAGTACAATGTTTGAATGATAAACGTGTTTGATTGGTTAAGCAACTAATTTCAACCTGTGACCTGTTGGGATGAGAGGGTGAGCAGAAGGTTTTTTAGATCATCAACAACCCATTGTAAATTGTTCTCCATTATATGTAAAACGACGAGCTGAACGCACCTTGAGCAGAAGCTGGTATCTGGTGATTCTTTGTACTGGAGTGATCAAATAGCCCTGGATGAAGTGTGGGTCTTCAGAGTCGTGTTGATAATTCTGTAAAACAGAACACGAGGTTAGATCAAAACATCATAAAACCAAAAGTGCAAGGCCTGATGACCCTAAAATTCGATAACAAACACATCTATGTGATTGGATCTGGAAATGTGCTTAAACAGGAAATATAGCTTGATGGAAGGCTAATAAATGAACCACGATAATCATTAGGATCTCTAATATTTATATTCGAAAAAAGTTTTGACAGGAAATTGGAAACGCGATAGGAGGATTGGTTCTCAATTAACGACTTTGACACAAATGATTAGACAAAATTCAAATATATGGAATAAAATCTTGTACAACTTGGATTTATCCCATTCTGTACGTAGGTGGAGGAGTGAGATTATGAGTTATTTAGCTATTTAAGCACGATTTTAAGAACGTTAGTCGGTTTTGAATAGTTCTCGATATAGGTCGATAATAAAATGAATTTCAAACATCGGAAATTGGAGCAAAGTTGCACGACTTACCTCCCAGTATTCAATTGATTCTGGTCGATTTAAAACTTCATCCGCTGTTGGTCTTGTTCTACAGTACTCGACGTAAAGTGTTTCTAATTCATTAGCCTGAAACAAGATACGAAGTCATGATTAAATAAAAATTAACGACTATAAAAATTATCGTACAAATCTGAGGATAGAAAGACCTGTCCTAAACCAATGCTAACTTTCAAAGTCTTGAGAATAACGGAAAATAAAGAAATTTAATTATCTTTGTTGCCTCTATGTTGTTTATTTTGACAACCAGAGAATGCTTATAATTCTAGGATGCATTGAAACGCTCCTAAGCCTCAGCTGATGGCTCGATCGAGATCAACAAGCTGAAGGTTATGTAATTCCAATAAATGCTCTTAGCTCGCTCTTAACTAAACCTTGCAGATTTGTAAAGTCAAACAAACTCACTCTTTTCACAAAACAATTGGCCATATCCTCGCTCACATGAGCAGATTGCTCCAATTCCGGTAGAAATATGCTAGACAGACAAAGAAAAGCAAATGAGAATGTGTTGTTTTGAGTTTTCCTACAATCGTATGAAATACTAAGATTGGTTAAGATTAAAAACATTCTACGAATGGTGGGGTTAAATACTAGCGTTGAACTGCTATAAAGTGTAATAAAGTATTAATATAAGTTTATTAAAAGCTTGGCGACAGTTACGGTAACAAAAGTCCTTCGAGCCAAAAGTTTTCCAGATCATTCATAACCTAACTTGTTAACTGTTGAATATGACTTCTAGAAGATCTGCATTTCCTTACAGTGCTATTTACATGGGCCTCTGCGTCTGCCACGCAGGACTTTATACACGATTTGCGAGTAGAATGGTGACAAGGAAATCTTTACCAGTAACTAACCTGCTATGAAACTGGTAAATGTCTCTGATGTTTGCAAAAAGAACATCCCTTTTACCAACCAGGCAAGAAGGCAAATGCTTTCCCTTTTCAACTTGCACCAAATGATGCTAAAACGATAAAGACACCTTTCAACACAAGCAGAACAGTTAAGAAGAGGCCTAATTTGGAAGCCAGAACATTAATTTTGCATCGGGAGCAAGCAGAAGGAGTCAACAGGCTCTGTCTAAAGAAAAAATTTACACAAGACAAAGGCATGCCGATGTTCAAATGTATTCAACAGCTGGGACATCCCCCTCAAATGTATTCAACAGCTGGGACATCCCCCTCAAATGTATTCAACAGCTGGGACATCCCCATAGCTTCCATTGGTTGTCAACTCAGAAAAAAGGGCAAATCACAAATGGAAAAAGGTGAAAATCTTCATATCTAAAATCCAACTCCATCACCTGAAGGTTGGCGAATTGCCAAATTAATAGTAGAAAAATCGAAGACAATCCTTGATTTAAGTTTTTCATTTCACATTCTTTTGTAAAAGAAGTTTAAATCTGTACTAATCTGTATAGGCTTGTCAAAAGTCAAAATTGATTTAAGTGATAAAGTGATTAAAGTGATTAAAGTGATTAAAGCGATTTAAGCGATTAAGTGATCACTCTACCAACCTCACAAAGATACTTCAAGTCATCTACATATTTCCTTTCCGTATCCAAAATTTCTTTCAAGACGTTGCTAGAGCAAAACATAACACCATTACCTTTTAATCACAGAAAAATTATCAGAAAAATTAATGGTAACGATTATGAATATAAAATATACCAAAGAAATAAATAACGGCAAAAACTATGAAAATTAATTGATGAAACATTACATTTAGCTATCGGTTCGAGAACACAGCCATGAGGCATTCCAATGATGTACCTTGTACCAAGAGAAGAATTTGGCGTTTTGCTTAGAAGTGGAAATACTTGAACAACCACTAATATTTTCTTTCCCAATAAATGAAACACGCGAGACTTCTGCGTGACATTTACGCAGCCATTTACGTGATATTTACGCAGACATTTACGTGACATAAAGCTAGACCTCTTCAACAAAGTAAATGAAAATAACAGACCAGTTATCGGATAAACAGACGTGAGGCAAGGAAATCTTAAATGAAAGGAAATTCTAATAGAATATTCGAAGAAAATATAAAAGACCACAATAAAATATGAGCAATTGCTGGTAAGCAAAGTAATATTTAACTTGGATAACAAAATAGAAACTTACTCTCTTAGCTTCAATGCCTCGATCTCTTTACTGTCTTTTGGCAGCTGAATGCCAATACTTCGTCGCCTGGCATCCACTTCTTCTTCGGCATCTTTTTCGAGGTATGCACTAGGAACTAACCCTTCTTCACCGTATGAACCATCTTCGTTGATTGTTCTCACCACCCAGAGATCCCCTTCTTGATTTCCCTCCATAACATCCACAACTGTCCCTTCGGATATCGCCAGCTGGTCGTCATCTTTAGGATCGTAATTCGCGATTGCAACATATGTATTGCTCTGAAAAAATAAAATCAAATTTAAAAGATCGCAGTTATTAATCGATATTTCGACAAGGATCATCTAGGCAATAAGAGAATCCATGACGTTTCTCTCTGTCATAACCAACAAAAAACATAGACTGGTGGTTTTGCAGGCAAGTTTTGAAAGCAAGAAAATAATTAAAAATCTGTACGCAATGTACGCAAATGTTACAGAACATGAAATTTTGCAAAACACGGGTCGTGGAAATATTTTGCGAAGATTAAAGAACGCTGAGGTGGCGGTTTTTGATAATAATAAGGGTAAGAATCCATGATCTTCCATGCGATAAGATCAAAGAAACATTTAAACAGCGTGTAATATCATGCCCATATGTTTCAGGCCTAATATCAACGACTACCAAAAGTTATTTCAACAATCTGTTGTTCCTGCTTCTCTTTGGAAAATAAACAATTTCTTGTAATAGATACAGAACTCACAATCCTCTCTGGTAGCAGATGTATAAGAAGCTGTTTACCGCTATTTTCTTATTAGTGGAAGATGTTAAATGGAGGTTCAAGATAGGCAATGGAAAACAAACAATCCTTGACTGAACACAAAAGTAAGACAGGGATAGATACCTTGACTGATTCAAGATCAAATGGTCTGCCAGGTGATGAGAGAGGAGAATCAAGATCATCTCGAGGGGTGGTCGGTGTATTAGCGCTGTTGAAAAATACAATCATTTTTAGTACAAATCGGTGTGTAAAATGTCAGAGGCAAATGAAATTAATGCTATATGCATTACATTGAACGCCATAAGAAAAACGAAATGTATAACAACGTAACTTGAAAACTCGTAGGAAATACAGCAAAACATTTTGATGAACTTCCTAAGTAAGTGAAGTTTGATTCAATCGACAGTTTGATTCAATCGACAGTTTGATTCAATCAAAGGTTAGTCGGGAAAGGAATGCTTAGTCGGGAAAGGAATGCTTAGTCGGGAAAGGAAACAAAGTTGATGATTCGCTAAACACATGCTTTGATAAATTCCGACGTCATGTTGATAAAATCAGACGCTTTTAAGCAAAACGCACATCAAAAAATACCTGCCTCGAACAAAGAAATAAATTTACTGCGAAGTTTTAGAGCAAACAAAAGCAAACAAAAAAATTATACTCGATTGTATTAGCCATTTCTTAATTCAGATTAGCAAGATTAGAGTCGGATGACGAGAAAGGTCATGCATTCATTGCATTTACGAGATCTTCTTGTGGATTAGAAAATTCACCTGTTATTGATATGGATGCAGTTAAACTAAAGTACGATGTGATGGCATGGCTCTCTTAAAAATTAGCATATATTTGAACATGGACAATGTAAATTGACTCATGAGACTAAACTAGCAAAAAAATTTCATTCATTGATAAAGCTTAACACCGCATATCTTCATATTTACAACATATCTATAAATCAAAATTTGATTCTATGATAAAAAATAATATATTAATGAGAGTAATAAATTTATCGATAAAATTGACCCTTGTGGTGTTTGACATAAGCCTTACTTCGTGAACAGCTTGCAAATCAGAATAATGATATCAAACTTCCCAGCACCTTGGCAAAATATTACTTCTAGATATTCACGAATCCGTTCAAAACAAATCTCCAAAAAACAGAAGTTCAGAAACTTACTATAGCCGGAATAGGTTAACGTAATTTTCCATTCGCATGATTCTAAACATTTTTGGCGCCTTGGCGTATCACGCCCGTCATTCCATCATCTTAACAAACAGAGAAAGAATCCCAGTTCGCACAAACATCTGTCGACCATAGAAACGCTTAGAGCTCGGGATAGCCCGTCAACAACCGTTAACGCAAGAATTCCTTTTTAAAGCGCGGATTATCGAATTCCGTCGTGAAGCCTTTGAAATTTACAGTCTCGATTTGGTGGCTTTTAATGAGAAGATCGGCGACTTTCAACATCATTACTCAGTTCGACCACAGCGATGGAAAATCACATCTTGTAGATACAATCAGCTTTGTTTACAGGGCGTTAGTTGTGTGTGTTGTCCGTGTAGCTTGTCCGTGTGGAAAATTAGATGACCTTAAGTTTCGAGACGCGAATAATGACTATTCAATGTTTTATACGTTTATAGAAAAACCAATATTGTATTGCCTTTGAATTTAAGATGTTTCAATTTAAATAACCAGAGAAAGAGCACCGAAGTGTGTACAGGTTCACTTTAAATAGTACCTCCATGCGATAAGCTTCCTTTGTTTTTGTTAGGAGAAAATCAAATTTTTATGCTAGCAACACGTATCGGAATGTGAAATGAGCCTAAAAGTGCGTATCAAATAAAGTGGAGGAAAGGGAACTGGTTTGTGAAGCAAGAATTCCTTTCCTATTCGAAATTCCAATGTCGGTAAAATCCGAAAGTGAGTAAAATCCAAAGGTGGGTATAATGAAGCTACCTATAAAAAACCTACGCCGCGAAAACGAGTACAAAAACTCCTCTCTTTAATCATATTCCAAAGAGGAACGTACATTATGAATTTTCGCCTTGAAATTAAAAAAGTTCAGAGGTATCCATTAACAACAGGAACAACTACTCAGTATTGCATCACACTTAAGAGTTTATCTAAAGCGGGTGCTGTTCACAACGTAGGCCTTCATTATCCAGAATAAAATGATGCTTTCGGACAGTCACTTATACTTAATCTTATCTTTAATGAAAAAACACAAGCCAAAAATTTCAAAAGGTCAAAACTCACAATTCTGTTTCAGACTTTTTTCTCAAGCAAGTTGGCGAGACGAATCCAATGTCACTTTGGCGCGTTGCCTTGCGAACTAGCCAGTTATCCTCCTGCGTAGTGTCCAATACTTCAACAACATCCCCACGCTTCAACTGCATCTTGTTACCCTCATCTGGTTCATAGTCTTCAAATGCCACGTACGCGACAAGAGGCAAGAACTAGCACGAAAAGAAGACATTTTGGTTCAACAGATACTTAGCTATAAGCATACAACAGTTGCTGATTTCCCAAGACAGGCCATTGGTAACACAAATTCTCTAACATCTACATCTTTTTGTAGCCGGCTCTCAAATACGAATAATGTTTTACAAGAAGTATTCTTCGTTAATATAAAACCACACCAAATTAAATGAGCGTTGTGTGCAGCCTTATGCAAAGCATGAGATACAACAAGTCCTTCTATGTTCGATGGCTTCAGTAATACGGAATCGAGGACAATTTCTCAAGAAATGAATTTTATCAAAACATGAATATTTAGGCCTAACTTAAAACGTAAGCTTAAAAAGCGCAGATTACAAGAGCATAAGGAAGTAATACGAGCCGGCACCAAGTTCAGATGCCTTCAATAAAAGTGTTCTTTCACTTAATCTCTCTTTCAATACACTGTTTGCAAATGACATTCTTGACAAACAAAATTTGACATATGACAAATAAGGCGCTCAAAATTCAATCAATCGATTCCAGTCCCCAGTGCTTCGTATATGTTGCCATGGCCTCTTTTCAGCGTTCAAAGAAATACTTTCTACTAAGAAAGCCTTTTCAATAGATTTAAACTTGCAATGAACATAAGCTGTCTTTTAAGCGTGATTACAGAGACTAGTATTCGAAGGGATCGCAGTTCGACCATATGGTACGATCCAACAAGCATTAAAGAAGTTAATAACAAACATAATATATTATACTTCTTCAAGCTTTGATATCGTTGGAGTCTTTTTTGCTTCTGATTTTCCAGTTTTCTGAGATTCCTCATCGTGGAGTTTTTTACCTTAAAAATGAATTTCGTTCCAGTTACTGATAGGCTTGTGAAATTACCTCTGCTTTTTACGATTGTAAACAAAATTTATATTCTAAATTTCATATCTAATTCAACTTTCTTGCAAATATGACAACGATAGAGGAGACTACAAAAGTTCTTAGAATTGCCTTCCAATCATCATTAAAAAACGGTGTTTCACAAATGTCATCTACGGGCATGACTTTTCTCATAACCAGCCTTTTTTGTATGGCAAATGCACGCCTTACCTTTCCCTTTTAGCGGTTTAGATTTGCTTCCCTTTCTCTCGTTTTCGTACTGTTGGCTGGCAGCTTTCAAAATTGCAAAACTCGACCTGACCGTATCGTAACCATACTGGTTCTGACTGTAACAATTCGAGTAAAACTGGCTGTACCTCCTAAATGCCATCTGGAGCGTGAAAGTACAAGACTACATGGTAGCAGATTTACATTTTCATATTTCTTAACGAAATTATCCGCACAAGAATGGAAACTTGAGCGATTTCCTATCGCAGGCGACGTTTTGTTACCTGCTCAGTTTAGCTTCGAACGTACGCCTAAACATACTAGTAAATCATAGTGCGGGCTGAATGGCAGACGCAATTCAGGGTGGACCAATGTCCTAATTGTTAATAACAATTTGATGTTTTTCTGGTTACAATATACGCCGTTGAATGCTCGGATAACAGGCATTCAAATCAAGAAGAGTTTACAATTCGGAAAGCGTGGATGCTAGCCATAAGAAAAGGGTGTCAAGCCACCAGAATGTCATGTGACCAGAAACAGCTTGTTGATTGGCCGCCAAAAGATTCTTTGAAACATGTATTCCACAAAAGGTCAGGACATACTTTGATATAAATTTAAAAAAAATTGATATCGCAAGGTTTTTTTCTTTATAATACGGAATGAGGACATAATAGGAAAATTTTCGTTAAGCTCGTCAATTTTGATGGTGAGAGAAAGGAAGGCAAATCCAAATCAATATCAGATTTGCAAAAAATGATGGTAATTTTGCATTGTGCGAAAAACAAAGCGTTGAAATAAACCGTACCATGTAATAGGATTGTTATGACTCGTAGGAAAGGCGAGACAATAAACGAAATTTATTAAACAAAATCAACAGATACAATAGCAGCTTATCTACAGAAAAAATAGAAAATAAAAGAAACACAATTGTACTTTACACAAAGTCACGTCGCATACAAATACATTAATAATAACTTGATCCATCTTCTTTGCAAACTTGAACTGAATGACGATCAAAAAAATGACTAAAGCATACAAATTCATAATTGTGCCTTGATTAATTGACACTTTCGATTTCATAATAATAGCACATTGAAAACAAAAAAACCGGCTTCTTCCTGAGTGCTCTTCCTTTTCGGAGGAGATGTCTCAAAACCATGCCATGTTGTTGTTGTTGTTGTTGCTGCTGCATCTGTTGTGAAAGTAACCAAAGAAACTTAAACCGTTCTTTTGCGACAAACATAAACAACAAACTATTCACCTGTAACCCGCAAAATCGCCGAACATTCTGCCGTTCCAAAATCATTCCTAACCAAACAACTATAGGCTCCTGAATCACTTTCTCTCGTTTCTGTGATTAACAACGACTGAGTATTGCCTTCCGACAGGACCGTGAAATGAGAAAAATCCTGAGAACTAATGACGTCATCATTTAACCTCCATTCAACAGTAACATCTGAAGCATTTTCAACGACAACATCCAGCCGCACGAGGCTCCCTTCATTCACCGTTTTGTCTTTAAATGAAGAAATAATAACAGGTTCATCACCCTCAGCTTTCATTTTTGGCTTTGGCTTTGGGAGAATGGCTGGAGGAGGTTTTTTCTTTGTCCCTTTTTCTGGCTCTCTTTCTGGTTCTTTTTCTGAATCTGGTCCTTGTTCATCAGGCTCCAAGTCGTCTTCTTCTTCCTCCGGTTCTTCGTCTTTGTCTTTATCATCTCGATCTGACTTTTCATCTTCTGTATCAGTAAGCTCCTCTTTGTCTATCAAGAAAAATTAAAGTTATGAAAAATGACTAGAACACCCCTTAGATAGAGTGTCAACTGATTTACCTGTAAATCAAATTCCAAAAGTTCGTCATAACAGGATGCATCCAAAAGGAGATCTCAAAACGATTTTAGTCCAATTATACCCCCATCTATCTATTAGGAGACTTTCCTTGTTCACTGAAAGATTCAACAATCACATATATGACAAATCTACATATATGAAAAATAAAATCACCATCAACAAGCAGTTCTGCAATGACTGCAACGCGGCCAGCTTTGTTTCGTAACATGCATTTGATTTCGCCTTCATCTTTGATCTCAACTGGATCGATGATCAATGAATAAATTCCTGACTCCTCACTTTCAATCTTTATCCTCGGGCTTGCAACGACCAGTTTATCGTTGATGTACCAAAGGGCAGTGGGCATTGGGTTGCCCGTTGCTTTCAACTCAAAGCGAATAGCATCACCTTCTATTACCTCTTTATCCTTCATTTCTTTAAGAACACTGATTGGCTCGATATCGTCTGGCAATGGCGACTCAGTTTCCTCTGACTCTGGAACGTGTTTCGGGCTATAAAGACAAAAAGCATAGTTGACTACCATTCTTAAAGCATAATTAATACTACTGTCTACAAATTTCACTAACCCGGTAGATTCAGGTAGCATGATTTTGACTTTAGTTAGCTTTTTCAATAAAATGGTTTCGTTGCTGTTGAATCATTTGCAATATAGGCTGATCAGACATTCGCGGCGGATGAGCACTGGCTTCTCGTTTTAAACAGCATCCTTCAAACCGATTAATAAAAACCCAAAGCAGTAAAATAATCTCCAGACTCATTCACACTATCTCTTTGGCCTCTCTTTCAGACTCTACTGAGAAGATATACGATGCTTAATTTTATCGAAAATCAAATGCAAAACGAAACAATGATAAAATATAAATACCTTTGTTCTTCTGCATCTTCAGCATCTGCAAAATTTAAAAGAAAATTATAAGCAACAAGGACACTATGAATAGATTAATGGGAAAGTAAGAGCATAGTTCTCGTGAGAAAATTCTTCCAAGCACGGCTTAATACACATTCTCACTGACTTGACAGATATAGAGAATACAATGACAGCACAAATAAAGTAAAGGCGAAGATCTTAGAGACAAGAACTTTGAAGCTGAACAGAATGAATTGTGTGAGTTTTCCAGTTCTCTGGTAGAACGAGATTAAATCACTTCTTGAAGGCTTCTTACCATCAACAAGGACTTCTGTCTGTGTCTCGGCAGTTCCAAGATCATTTTCTGCGACGCATTTGTAAACGCCTTCATCATCAATGAGTATCTCATCAATTTCAAGTTTATGCCAGTCCCCTTTCGTAGAAACCTTCAAGAAGTCCGTTTGCTTTACAGGTTCTCCTTCAAAATACCATGATACCGTTGGTTGTGGATTTCCAAGTACTTGAAGCTGTAAAGAGAATGGATCGCCCTCCAATACCACTGTTTCTGGTTTCAACTTTTTCCCGAATCGTGGCGGCTCTTCTGGCTCTAAATCTAGAAAATCATTAAAAAATATCTGCTTTAAGTTTTAATAATAAGTTTTAATAGCAGCATTCTGACAGGCTTCAGTAGACGACTGCTTTTTCTTAAAATGTCCTATTTTCGAGAAAAACCAACACTCATAAAAACAAATAAGACGTGTTTATCAGTAAATAAAATTCCTTTATAACGCTGGCCCATCAATAATTTCATCCAGAAACTAAATACATGGAATTTTTCAAGTTCTCTTTTCGCGTGAATACCAAGTTCTTTAGATGGAAGCTATGTAGATAAGTGCTGGATTTTCTTAAATAAAATTGTCGATAATATTAATTACCATCGACAAGAAGCTCCATTTCGCATCTAAGTTCCCCTGCATCGTTGCTAATAAAACATTCATATAAGGCCTCGTCATTGATGCTCGCATTCTGGATTTCAAGTATAAGGGTGTTGCCATCTTGCTCTGTTTTTACATGCCCACTCTGAATGAGAGGCTTGCCTTCCTTTGACCACCGCACAGTCAGGCCATCCGCATTTTTCACCTTGACTTCAAACCTTGCCTTTTCGCCTTCAGTAATCTGCAAGTCTTTCGGCTTTCCAATGATCTCCGGGGATTCGAGTGGTCCGACTGGAGAATCTCGTGGGGTTTCTGGTATGACAACAATGTCTATGCCAAGGCCTAAAATCACAAACACAAAACTAAAGTTGTTTCTCACTATTTTCTTATGATAATGGCTCCTTTTAATGTCGAGTCAGAATATTTTTACAAATCAAAAATATAGAGGGGGTATTTTTCGTTTGTTAGAGAGGGCACATTGAAATTAGCGTTCAAGCCGAAAGGTTTTAGCCTAAATTCAGGGGTCATTATTCGGTTCAAGAAATAACTGTAAATGAAGGCATTCTCGTCAAAAAACCCGATATTGATCCCTGATGATTTTCCGGGGAATACAGTCTTTCTAAATTTAGATGTGACGTCATGATACGTACGGGGAAACTGGTGAACAACAGAGTTTTTCTTCTGCCTTTCGCGTTTGTTGATTTCTCTGACTTCTGCATCTGATTCAATATCCTCCTTCGATGCGGCAGAATAGATTTCTTCCCTTGAACTGAGGGAACTCACTGATCCTTTTTCTTCCCGAATGGATGGTATATCTGGAACACTGAAAAAAGATGTAAAATGGATTGCATATCGAAATACCGCCATGAAAGAGAAACCAAAATACCGCAATGGAATCTGGAGAAGCAAGGCAAAAATCACGTTTTCATTGGCATGTTATAAGTAAAAAGAGAAACAAAGTGTGAAATTCAAAACAAGATTGTTATTAATATACGCCATCAATTGAAACGCCAAACGTATGCAGAAATATATTTGCCACATATAGCTATTTACAATCCAGCGAGATTTGTTATGTTGATCACTAAACATCGTTCATATTAATAGGCAAGCCATATGAAAAGATTAACTCTTACAATCCATTAGCAGCTGCTTGTACAAACAACCTCCACAACAGCTACCAGATTATACATAGCTCTTTAAGTGACAAACCGTATTCATGGTGTTACCTGTTTGCTAGATCCTCCGCAACGGCTCGGATAACCTCTTCAGAGACATCTGTCCGTGGCTTTGCAGGAGCTGGTGGCAAATCGTCACCTGAATCCGAGTCTTCTGCAAAACAAAATGAACTTATCTGTTGACAGCAACTTATTTTATCAAGACAACCCTTAGCCTACGATAACAAGGCCACCACCTTGAAAGCCTCTTAGTACCTTAAGTAGGATAGTCACGTCACGGCCATTATGTAATGACAGGTTAAACGCTACAAAAATCAGTACAAAAAACGGACACACAGGATAATTAATCTGAAAAATTTAAAAGCAGCAAACCACATATGAAACCAAAAAGCTGCTGAAAATGTGGTGAGCATAAATAAATAAGCAAGCGACAGCAAAAATCCAGCTCTCGTGCACACTTAACCACAGTGGGTTAACAAGGACAGTGAATTTGTAGCAACAGACAGCTGCACAATCAATACGTACCGTCAGATTTTATGCTTATGTTTGCCTTTGAACTCTCAGATCCATGTTTATTTGTTAAAATAACTGTGTACTCGCCACTGTCGCTTTTACGAATGCTCAGTATCCTTAGCATAATTAAACCTTCTTTGCTTGTCACTTCAATTCGTCTTCCAATGTTCAATTCCTTTCCGTTTTTCTTCCACTCGATAGTCGGGCTTGGTTCGCCGCTGTACTTCACCTCTAGCGTACAGTCACTTCCTTCTTCAACTGACTGATCTTTGAGGCTACTTTCAACAACAGGAGCTTTTTCCTCGACTTTCTGTCCAAGGGGCCTAATTTTCCTTGCACCTATAAAGGAAAGCTGTAACTGAAAACAAGCTCAGAAGACTTTGTAATAAATAGTTTATACCAGCAGGCGTTTGTCAACAAACGTGATAACAGCAAAAATCAAGAACCCGGCCAACATCCGAAAACCGAAGGAAATTAATACGCGAAACTGCTAAAATAAAAGCTTAATTTGTGAGGAAATACGAACCCAAGCCGTCCTTGTTAGTAAAGCTCACCTTAGTCGCCACATGAGAGGTTTATTATTTCAGGTCACCAGCAAACTAATATGAAGATGACAAATTTCGCCTAGATTTATGATCGCAAGTGCCTCGTGCAGCAAGTGGACTGCAGAAAGAGTTAGCAACGACAAACACCATACCAACAAACAAGAAAGTTATAACATATTGTACTGACGATAATAAGAGATTAGAAGAACAAATTGAACTAGGAAACAAAGATATCTTGGTAAAATCTGAGACATTAGGCCTGATCCGAAGGGAAGTTTGAAATCATTGCGATGTTAGGGATAGAGTCCATTCTATTTCCAGAGGATTTGTCTTGAGATAAATCGCTTTTTGAAACGAGATTAATATTAATTCTGTAAAACTATAAGCGTTTGTTATTTGCTTAAATGAAAACAATGATTAACTCGGATTTCAAAAGAGAGAGCAAACAGATTTTGTGATTGAGAATGCGAGAACTTGATTCGATTATAAGTATAAAAAGCAAAGGTCAATCTTAACTTTGGTTTGTTTTGAGAGATATAATGAATCTTGTCACCGTTTCACTTGCGAAAAAATGTGGAATTTCAGTTTGAGTAAATAACCAAATACAAACTACGAGAAAAACCCAGGGTAACCCAAGACTGTGGATTAATTCTGCTCTTGTCGAACGGGGTATACAGGCAGTCCAGTTTAACTGAATATTGTGAAAGAACAGTTCGGAAATAAGAGGTATGTTAGTCAGTGTTTCACTACCATCAAATGCTTGCTAATTCAAATGGTTCGTAATAATAAATTAAACTATGTTTATTTACTCTTCTTCTTCTATAGACTTTCAGCATTATGTTTAATAACCTATTTTCATTAATAATTCATTACTAACTGTCTGTCTGTAGACTCCACAGAGAAACATATACACCGTATTTCCCGTAATATACACCGCCCCTATTATATGCCGCATTTTCAGCCATTTGTAATAAACGCCGCATCTAAAAGTTTGATTTTGTAATAAACATTGGTGCCTTCTTTGTTAATTCACGTGAACACGTAGCAATCTATATATGATTCTGACATATATGAATATTTCTGACATATATGAATATGTAAATTTCTAAATACGCGTAGTCTGTGGATGGAATATCCCCATAAGAATTAATAAATCTAGCGATTGATTTAAAAGGGTAAAAGAAGAAAAACCGTGAGTCCCAAATCCAAAACCTGAGAAATCCAAAACCTTGAGAATCCGAAACGTGAAAAATTTTAAATTTAGAAAGAACTACTTAACAACAATTAAAATTTATTAATTAAAAAAATTCAACAGAGTAAGATATTTTACCTTCAATCAAAACCTCTGCTTCAGTAGTAATCTCAGCAACGCGATTTTTCGCGATAACTTTGTACATCCCGGCATCTGAGGTTTCAGCTTCTTCAATGATCACACTTGACATCCCAACTGTACTTTTGATTTTGATCCTTTCAGTTGGCTCAAGTGGAGCATCGTCTTTGTACCACTCAAATACAGGGTCCGGAGAGCCATTTGCTCCACAGGATAAGCGGATCTGCATTCCTTCTAGAATATCTCTGTTTCTTGGTCTTATGGTGAAGGCGGGTGGGATACCGTTCTCCGAGGGTTCAGAAGGAGCAGGCTTTGATGGTTTTGGTGCAACTTTTGGCGCAGGTTTTGGTGAAGTCCTTCGAGAGCAAGAAAAAGTATGCTAAAAGTTTATATTTACTTTGAATGAAAAACAGCACTTTCAACGTCATTCGATTTTTAATACTATCTTTCTCATTGCTCTTTTAACCAATAAAACATCGCTATGATAAAATCTCATTGTTACTTTCTTCTTCTACATTATTCATTTTCAAATTTCTCTAATTCAAGAACAAAGTATATGAAATGTTAAAACAATGAAACACAAGTTGTGTTATATATTCAAGAAAACTTACTTTGGTGGAGCTTTTCCGTCTTTGGGGGTATCTGCGAAGCAATGACAAATATTTTAAACACCGACTTACCTAAAACATCAACCAAGTCTTGATAAATACTTTATTCTGCAAACATAAACGCTATTAATGATATCATCTCCCTCCCCCCCCCTTCAAGCCAGCCAATGTTCCTGCCAACAGGCCTATCCTTTCGGCTTTATTCCAACTATCTGGTCTGCTAGTTCGTTCCCTCCCCCTTAATGTGAATCAGGACTGGGTACTAGAGATCTAATTCTAACACAGAACTTTGAATAAAACTTAACATAAAACCGTTATTCACAAATAGCTTTGTGACAAATTAGTAATCATTCGTTTCAAACTTTGTACAAGTGTTTAAATGTTGTTAGATGTTTCAGGGATGTGTTTCCTCAATAGCAAAATCTGTTGAACGAAGCAATAATGCACTATAAAATAGTTGTGAAAGATTGTCCTATGCTTGGTGAATCTGGACAACGTCTGCCATTTTAGACAGTACTTTCATATCATCTTAACTGACTGCAAACAATTGATGACGTCATCCATCACCCGAAGGAACCACCACCTGACAAAAACTGGTCTTTCTAAACTAAAAACACATTCTTTTTGGTCTATCGAATGGGCATTGGTACACTGACAGGTGCCTTCATAGCACTAGAAAATTTAATAGCTCTATGTTTTGCAAAACATTCAACTATAAACACAAGTAAAAGAACTTATTATTAAATTTTATGTTTCTTGACACAACTGCAATCATTGTATTTGTTTAACAGCAGGCCCTGTTACTGTTACTGGAACCTGCTTTTAAATACCAGCTGAATAGCACATCATACCTCTGACCGTCAGTGTCGCCTTGACAAGATCCCTCCCGACTCTGTTATGAACTTCAACCGTGTACTTTCCACCATCAGAGCTGCTTACATTCAAAATTTTCAGCTTGTGGACATTGTCTTTAACTTCAAACTTGTGTCTTTCGTCAGGCTGCAACTCGTTGCCGTTGAAGTACCATTCAACTTTTGGACGGGGTGTACCATGTACCCCAACTTTAAGCTCCACATTGTCACCAGCTGTGGCTACCTTGTCCATGAGTGGTTGAGCGATACGAGCTGGAAGAAGCTTTTCTTCATCTTCAGATCCTGGCTCTGTCAAGGAAACGAAATAATTCTGACATTGGCGTAGGTTATGTCTGGGAATGTTCTCAAAGAAATGAACAATATTGCACATCTATTGAAAACCAAATAAATCTGCAGCTACCTTAAGGAACTTCTTCGCTTTACTAGTTCCAAGAATATAAAAAGTCAATATCACTTAAAAAACTTATAATTCATTAAACTTAATATTAACTTATAACTTATAAACTTATAAACTTAATATTCAAAGCATGATCTCTGCAAAAGCTATCTTTGCATCATTAACTATTATGTTCGAAACTTCGAGTTCACTTTTCTAAACAGGATGGTAAAAGATTAAGAAAAAATGAAAAGGTTAAAAATCAATTTAAACACACAAAGTTACAGCGATTTAAATTATACTGAATTAAAATGCTAACGATGATGGCGGATTTAAATGAGTTTCTAGTCCCACAAACAGCTACCATTTTTAATTAAAATGATTCGAAAAAAAGATTGCTATTGACGTATTCTTTCTGCAAAACTTGGAAATACTAGAAACAATATGCGGTTTCAATGGGATAATCATTGGTACATATAAAACAAATGAATATCAATTTTACGATAGTTAAAATGAAAAGACAAGAAAACTGTTTAAGACTCTCAAGTTAAAAATACAAAAGTTCAAATTAAAAATTCATGATAAACAGCAAGATATTTGCTTTAAATACTTTATCTCTGGCGAACAAGGAAACTCTATAGAGTATTCTGGAAGAGAGGAAGCTGGAGAGCTTTTAGGCTCCGCTTTCTGCTGAAGAAAATTTTGAAAATAGCCAGGTAAATGTATATATTATAAGGATTAGAAGCTGCAATTCCGTTAAGGCTGAGAAAAAGATCACATCGCACAAACCTTCGACTGTTAGATCCGATTTAGTCTGTACGGTGCCATATTTGTTTTTAAAAACAGCTTTGTAAAGTCCTGAATCCGCTAGCTGTAATTCTGAAACGCATAACATATGCAGTTCATCTTCAACAGCGTAAGAAATTCTTTCTGATTCCTGGATTGGTTTACCGTCTTTCATCCATTCTACGTCCATCTTGCCAGGGCAATAAATTCTGCATGCCAGCTTAAGCTCGCCGCCGACCAAGACTATCTTGTTTCTTAGAGGCATAATTATTTCTGGCTCCTTGCTTGCTTCTTCGAGTGGACTTTCGGACCCATCGTCGTCTTCCCCGTCAGATGTTCTAAAGAAAATCATCAAGACTAATTGTCATAAAAGAACATTTTATTAGTTAGACTGATAAAACTAAGTGTTTTAAGATACAGAACAAATTATAATTTAGTCAGACTACAAAAATTAATGATGCTATTTGGTTCTAAATATGATCAATGACTTTTTGCAGTTGTAGACAAGTATTTTTTCCTGAGGAAAACAAAAGGGAAGTCTTTTCAATTACCACAATGCAACATTCATAAATTTCACATTACATCACCAAAAAAACAGGCTTACGCATGTCGATTTTCTATAACAAACAGAATTCAAAAATAACAATTGTGAATATAACTTGCACGCCAAAAAGGCTTGATTTCAAGGAAGAAAACAAGAGTTCTATAATCGATTCAATGTCCCAATAATTCTGAATACTGCGTACCTTGGAAGGGACTGGGTAGCCTCGATATCGGATTCGCTGGTCTCAGTTTCAAATCCATGGCCTAAAAAATAGGACTACGTATAATATATTGCTCAATTTGTCGGTGACTGATCGTTTCAATCATCGTAATCCATCCTAACTAAACATAGGTAATAAAATGTGGTTTTACACAGTTTTTTATAAGAATATTGTTTACTGGATATTAAGGCTCAGAATCATCTAACTCTTAAGAATATTATAAGAACACATCTCGTTTTTCAAAAGACAGTTCTAATTGAATAGCGGGCAATGTTCCCCTGAAATAACATCAGGTTTTAAAAAAATTAAAATACTTAAAGAATTCATTCAGGCTCAAAACGAAAATTTATTAAGAATATCGAAGCTGGACAGAATTTATAGTATTGTTATACAAAAGTGTACTAGTCTGCTTTATTAGTCATAGCACTTCTAGTGACAGGGGTGTCGTGGCGAATGAAGTGTAAGGGGGGGGGGACACATAGCCTTTTCCTTAGCTGGAAAGATATTCAAAATACAATTTTCATCTTGTTTTGTGTGTTTTCTCACACTTACTGTGAAGGCCACTGATATCTCGCAATTCTATATATCGATAGATTAGGAAAAAGGTAAAATAGAGTTACTACCTGAGGCGGCACTAAGGTTGCCGCCCAAGGGAAAAACCTTTTCTAATCTTGCAAATAAATATCCACTGGCGGAAAGCGACGGTATTGATCGACTTCTTCCTTGTTTTACCTTATGCAATATAACTGCATAAATTTTCAAATCCGGAACAAAATTTTCAAATCTGGTGATAGGCCCCCCTACAACCCCCCGGTCACGCCTCTGTCTAGTGAAGGGCTCGATAATTTATTCACTAAAGAGGTCACTGTGCTAATACAGATACTTGCCAGCCCCAAAACAAATTCTGTGTATCAGAAAATCTCGGCCTAAACAATTGAATCGAATTAGTGCAAATAAATCCAAATTTTTTACTGGCAATGTACCTCAGTTTCGTCATACAGTTCACGGCTGGTAAAACATCCTCAGTAGGATAGTCCGTAAGGTCTTGTGCTATGAAATATTTTCGCGAAAAAATTGTTGGAGATTCGCAAAGGATCAATGTTAGCAGTGGCTTATTAAAATAATAACAAGTAAATAAAGAGCGATTAAAATTATCCATTCGATGCAATTTTCACGAGAATCTTTTACCTTCTATGTACAATGATGCAGAGCACGAAGTTTTGCCAGCCTCATTAAAAGCAACGCATTTTATCTTTCCTTGGTCGTCCGGGTTAGCATCTTGAAGAATCAAACTGCATGTGCCGTCATCACGGAATTTCATCTTCCACTTACTGTCTTCAAAAATGATATTTCCATTCAAGTACCATTCGATTTCTGGAGGAGGGTTCCCTAAAAAAATACATAAACACTTAGAAAGCAAACTAAGGAGATGTACTTTTTGACAGATCAGAACTAAATACTGGCCTATAATAAGACAAAGAGATAAAAATTTAGCAGTAGAGCACTTGCACGATTGAGTGGCATCTGCTTAGTTTGGGGAAGATTTTATTTCAGATGGCAGAGTTTAGAACAATGCAAGAAAGCGATATAATAGAAAAACTTAAAGAATGGTAAAATATAAATATTTACAAGGGAACAGCAACTAGAATAAAATTGCTAAAGGCAACTCCAAGTTTGGTTGTTAATATTCACATGAACAGCATTGACTTCAAAGCACCTTAGGAAAGGCATGAATCTTTAGTTCACCTACTTAAAGGGCGATTTCAAACGTTTGGCAATAACTCATGTAGAAAATACAGTCTTTATCTGAATGACAAAAAATCGTTTCAGCGTGATCAAAAAAAGTACGACTAACCATCAACGACAACATCCATTTTGGCTGCACTTCCTTCAATAACTTCAACATCAGCAAGTTTCTTCATGAATTTCGGTTTCAGTATGGCATCTTCATCTTCAGTCTCTTCTTCTTCGTCATCTTCATCTTCATCATCATCAAATTCTTCCTCTTCGTCCTCTTCTTCTACCTCCTGAGGACGACATTCTTCCAAGGCTTGTTCTTCTGGTACTATCTCACTTTCTTCCGATTCGAAGACTTGTGCTCTTCTTTCTAACGGCGATCTTTTGACTATAATGAGACAGTAAGAAGCAATGCTGATGATGATTCATTAGAAATGTAAGAACATCGGGAAAATATGTAACTTTGCAATCGATGAGCAACCTCTTTAATGGTTAAGACTCGTTTATACTTAAGAATGAAACATTCTTCTGTTAGTTGGAAAAGGAATTAACATTTTATTGAAGCCATGTTAGTTGTTAAATTAAAAAAGTTAACCAAAACCATATTTAACGTATCGATGTTGGCACTAAGAGTTATAGCCTGCCTGTGGATGCAGGGAAAAATGATATCATCAGAGAAAAAACAAAGAAACCAGCTCTTAAAAGAAGATACAAACCTGTCTTCCGCTTTCCATCCTCAGTATCGATATCAACCTTTTCATCTTCTTTTTTCTCTTTCACCTTTTCACTAACTATTAATACACATTCAACGCTTGTTTTCTTAGGCCCTTTAACTAGCTCACACGTGTATGTACCACTGTCTCCATTTTCGCAATTTTTCACGACCAACGTGCTGTTGTTGTCATCAATCCTTGATATTTCATACTTCTTGCTATTTCTCAATTCTTTTCCCTCCTGCAACCAGAAAATACCTTCGGCTCCCTCTGCAACTACTTCAAAGCATATTTCTTCACCCTCAACTGCGTTTATCTTTTCCACTTTCATCGAGCCCTTCGGAGTCTTCACTTCACTCACTAAAACCTCTGCTGCAAACGACGTCGAAGCTTGCTTGTTCGAAGCAACTAACTTGTATTCCCCTTCATCAGCGGTGTCGACAGCCTTTATACTCAATCTGTGAATCTTACCCTCTTTTGTAATGCTGTACTTTTCTGATTCAGTAACAGGTTGGTCGTCAAGTAACCATTCAACCTTTGGCGGTGGTACACCATCGACCGTTGCCGCAAGGATGAGTTCTTGGCCCTCTGTAACTGTCATATCGGCAAACTCTGATTTGATGGATGGCACCTTGCCTCCAGGCTTTTTAGCTAAGGAACCAAGAAAAGTAATTTAGATAAAGGGAAACACTTAAAAAGCCACAACAAAACTAAAATAGAAACAGATTTCTTCACAACTTTGCGGCAAAGTTGAAGGTTCGATAAACATGATACAACACAAATTAGACATTCATACAAAACCCTACCTTTCACCTTGAGAGTAAAAGTCAGCGAATTTTCTCCACCTGGATTCGACGCAATACACTTGTAAGTCCCTGAGTCCTCTAATTTCAAATCTCTGATTATCAGCGTATTCTTGGTGTCAGAAGATTCAATCTGGTACTTTTCCTTATTTTCTTGGATCTTTCTGAACCCTTTAAGCCATTCCACTGCCGGTACAGGCGACCCAGAGATCAACAGTTCTAGCCTGCCATCTTCACCGGACATAAACTCGCACACATCACTTGTCACCTGCTTCAGTCCTGGTGCGGAATTTTCCTCTGACACCATCAACTCGGCAGTACAGGTTGTCTCACCACCCTCATTGGAAGCAACGCATTTCACCAATCCGCGATCAGTTAATTTACATTTCTCAATAGTAAATAAAAACCGACCATCGCCTTCCTGAGCCAGACGATATCGTCCTCTATCTCTGATCAACTTATCGTTCAAATACCATTTCACATCAGTCTCTGTGCTATCTCCAAGACCAACACTAAATACAGCCTCCGACTCAAGGAGCGCGCTTACGGGTTTAACTGTCTCAGCAAACTTTGGTGCTTCTGCTTTCAAGGTTACAAACAAATCACAACTGCATTCCACTGACCCAGCTTCATTTTTGGCAACACAAGTTACAAGGGCATCGTCTACCTCTGCAACGCTTTCAATGACAAGTGTAGCAACACTGCCGTCATAGGTAAACTTATGTCTGTCTGAGGTTTTGAGCAGATCCTCATCGTAAAGCCAACAAACCTTCGGCTCAGGTTGTCCCGTCACAACAGTCTTCAACTCTACTCTTTCACCGATCTCTACGTTGAGCTCCTCCGGTAGCAACGTTGTGAATTCTGGAGCAGAAACTACTGGCTGATGGCCTAAAAAAGCAAAGAAACAAAGAATGAGTTGCGAAAAACGAAAATACACTCATTTAGTAATAAGATTAGTGAATAAATATTATATTATATATAACATGCGGGCAGGGGCTAGAAGTTGATTGATATGTGCAGTTATACGAGCTATCAATCACAACTTGAAACCTACAAGCGCAAAACATGATACTCTTCTTTCCTGATAACGAAAGTTTGGCTCACAATGGCCTGTACATGATCATTATCAAAAATTGATCTAATGTTATTTGTACAATATTCAATATACAGTTAATCAATTCTGCGAACGAAGACCCACCTTCGATCATCAACGTAAAGTCCTTCCTCAGGCATCCAGCTGCATTTGAAATTTCCACTGAATATTTTCCGGAATCTTCTACTTCCGCGCCGGTGATCTTCAATGTTGCAATTTGATTTTTCTCTTCAATATCAAAGCCATCTTCCTCAAAAATTTCTTCGTCATCTTTCAACCTGTAAAGATTTTCAAATAAAGTTATATGAAAATGCAAACATAACAACGCTAAAATCATGCTCTTCAGCAGTACGCCAACAAAATTATCCTTTTCTTATATTGTGTCATCATTTTTTAGGACTTAGATCAAGCAAGTAAAATCATTAATTGTCACTAAGATAATGGCTTCATATCAAATTCATCCATAAACATCATTGATCTAAAAATGCAAGCAGATATCACACTTGAAAAAGCCAATCTTTTATTTCTCCAGTCATTCTTACCTCGTAATCTTTGGACAATAGGAAATTGCATTTAAAAAATTAACCAAAAAGACATAAAGATGCGCAAACTAACCATTTAATGTCAGTCGCTTCTCCTGTGTACTCAATGCTCAAAGCTACATCTTCTCCCTCCTTATTCTTGTGTTCAAGATCAACATCTCCCTTCAATACAGGAGCCACCAGAGGCTCGATTACATTGAGAGCAGCTTCCGATAAAGCCTCGCCTGCACTATTTACTGCAACACATTTGACATTTCCGGAATCTTCTACAGTACAGTTCTTGATGACAAGAGAAATCGCGTCTTTTTCTTCCTTGCAACTGAACCTTGAGTTCTCTGAAACTAATTCATCGTTGATAAACCATTTCACATCAGGTTTGGGCTCTCCCACGACACTGACAATAAACTCTGCATCTTCACCAAGATTAACCTCCGTCTTTTCAAGTTGTCTTACTATCTTTGGCTCTTCATGTACAACTACTCGACATTCTGCATTAACTGTTCCGACCTTATTCACGGCTTTTATGCTGTAACCCCCGGCATCCTCGATGTTGACATTCTTGACTATTAGCTGGTGCATATTACCTTTAGCTTTCACTTCAAATCGATCGGTCTTTTGAATGAGACCACCATCCTTGGACCATTCTACATCTGGTTTAGGCTCGCCCTTTACTTGCACTTCGAAGGACAGATCTTCATTCACTTTCAGTGTAAGAGACTCAGGCAACGATTTCTCAAGCTTCGGTGCTTCTTCTGCGGGACCTGTCAAAGGGAAGAAAAAACCGGCCTAAAATTAAGAAAGCATCCCAGCAGTCGTGAGTATCAGATAAGCATCACAAAAAGGCGAAAAGGGTTCTAAAGAAAGCCTAAAGGACTGCAGGGCGGCAAGATGTGACAAAATAAATAACAAATCTCAACACATATTTAACAATAGCAATGCTACCTTATCTATGCACACGCATCTATTCATTTGACCATGTTATTACGTGTTTCCTTATTACAAATCTAGCTCCTTGATAACAAAATTGACGAGGAAACCTTTTGGCTCATGCGCTGATTGCAAGAAGCGCTTCGTTCAGAACATAAAAACACGCTAAGCGACTCAATTTTGACTAACACAGTTACCCTTGGATTTTGGATTAAAGGCATTTACAAAATCAGTTCCAACTTCAAAGGGCTTGTGTCCATTTGTGGAAGCATTTGTAGTAACACGGGATCTGCAACGGGTTATGAAATCTGTACTAATGTTTGGGTTTAGAAAGTAAGTTTTTCCAAAAACCACTCTTGAAAAAGCTCATGTATAAAAGATTATCGATCTTTCTCAAATGAAGCTCTCGATAGCTTTCTATTCAAGACATATCCCTACCTTCCCTGAGGGAAATATGAGAAACAAAGCATCCATTTCAAACTGAAACAGATCTTCTTCGTGCTTTAGCTTCATTCCTGACGTTCACAGTCTACCGTTAATTAAGAAACAATAGAAATAAAATAGAAATTCGCAAAGAACCTTTCTTTTTCAGCACAAACGTGACAGCCTCCTTTCCAGCCGAACTTGTCGCAAGCAACTTATATTCTCCACAATCCTTTTCAGTCGGTTTGCCGATTGTCAACGTCTGCTTGTCGCCTATAGCCTTGACTTCACACTTTCTTCCACTCCAGGCAACGGGTTTTCCATTCTTAGTCCATTCAACTCTCGCCTTTGGTTTCCCACTGACATCAGCTTCAAATACAACACTATTTCCCTCATCCAGCTCCTTGACCAAACCCCCAATGACTTCGATTCTTGGTGGGCCTATTTTTTGCTGGATCAACAAATCAGCCCAGCAAGACTTCTCCCCGGCTTTGTTTTTCGCAATGCATTTTATCCGCCCCTTATCACTAGCTCGACAATTCTCTATTGTTAACTTATGGACATTGTCTCCCTCTTCAGTTACATTATACCTTGGTAAATTTTTCAGTGGTTTCTCATCCTTTAACCATTCTACTGTCGGAGGTGGTACTCCTTTAACTTTGATGACAAATTCAGCCAATTTCCCTTCTGCTACGTGTACGGCCTGTAACTTTGATACAAACTCAGGACTTTCTTTTATCTCTTCAACCTCCACCATGCATTCAGACATAACCTTGCCAACATCATTTTCTATTTCACAGCTATATCGTCCAGCATCCTTTTGGCTTACGCATTTCACAAAAAGGCTGCAATGACCTGCGTTGTGTTTCAGACTAAATCTTTCACCTTCTTCAACTTCAGCTCCGTCCTTACACCACTTGACACGGCAATCCATTTTACTGGAATATTTAACTTGAAGTTCGAGATCTTGTTTCTCCAAAAACGTCATATCGGATAGTTCATCTTTAAGCTGAGGTTTCTCTTGTTTTTCTACGAAAATTCAAAACTGGTTAAGATTCACAATTTTTAGGCCAAAATCAAGTGAAATGACGGGCTCCGAAAAATGAAACAAGTGAGATGTTTAAAAATAATATAAAAAACTTTGAAACAATTCACATCCTATGATTTGTAAAAGCTTAACTCAGATCGCTTCAGTGAATTAGGAGCAGGCACACAAACCTTCGGCTAACAACTCAAAGGAGGGCTCGGGGGGGGGCTGAGCCTCCCTTGTTATTTTGATAGCACTACACCACTGACTTTATCTCAAACTGTGATACTCCAAAAATTTCGTAAAAAGCCATTCTATCCATTGTATATAAAGATATATTTCTTTCAAAGAGTGATCAAACAACGACTTAAGAATGAACAACTAAACCAAGTAAATGTTTAAATACTTTACTATCGTAAAAGTAAATTGCAAACAAATTTTACTTTTGTTACAGAGCTCTTACCTTCGACTGCCAGACTGAAATCAATTGCTGTTTTTCCACCACTGTTTTCAACAACCAGTTGGTAACTACCTCCGTCAACCTCTTCAAGTTTTTCAAAAATAAGAATTATTTTATCCTCTTCTTCTGCAATTTTGACTCGATCATCAAATACAACTTTGCTACCATTCCTCAACAACACAGTATCCGTGTGCACACCCGTAATCTTGAACTCTGTAGCGAATCGATCCCCTGTTTTGACTTGAATCTCTGAATCAAAATCTTTCGGCTTTTCAATAGCCGGGGGTTGGACTTTCTCAAGAACAGTAAGCTGAGCGTTACTTGATACTTTGCCGGCAGAATTTTCCGCAACAGCCTGGAAAACCCCTGCATCTGATGACACACATTCGAGTACAGTCAAAGATGACATCAGTCCCTCAGAAACAATCTTGTATTTATCAGACTCGACAAGCTTCTCCTTCTTCTTAAACCATGTGACCTCTGGACATGGACTGCCACTAACCTCGATTTCAAAACGAGCCTCGCTGCCTTCCTCAACTTCTACGTGTTTCATTTTGTGCACAAACTCGGGCTCTACAGCCTCCTCATTGATCAAAAACTTCGCTGAACAGGACACTTCGCCGTGGGCATTCTTGGCTACGCACTGATAAATACCTTCATCTTCCTCAACAGTCTCTTTGAAAACTAACGAGTGCATTTGCCCTTCTTGAGTAAACGCTATCCCTTCGTCTTCAAATACTTCTTCGTCATCTACGTTCCAGTAGACGGTCGGTTCAGGGTCTCCCTCGACTTCGACAGACAACACAGCTGGGCTACCGCAGAGCGCTTCTTGGTCAGCAAGGGCCTTGATGAATCGTGGCGCAAATCCTTCTGGGGCTTCTTTGTTGTCAGTTTCAGTTACTTCTGCTTCTAAAATAGAACAGCAACGTGAAGCATTCAATTTTAACGACAGAAAAACGTTCCTTGGCAACAATAGTTTAAAAAGAGCTTAAAAAGATATCTAAAACACAAGCTAAATTTCCAAAATTCACAATACAAACAAGAGTATAATCGAAGAAATTAAATCTATAAATTAATATTTTTGCTCCATTGATGGCTTTAAGAAATTGAAGCTAATCATCACCGGAGGGGGGGGGGCTGATTTATGTTTCATCTTGATCTAATACTTGAAAAATACTTTGAGTTTTTTTTGGATTACGTCTTAAAGAGAACGAAAGTACGCTTGCTTGATAAAAACAATGGCCTGCCATGACACCTAAATAACATCAAGCTATGAAGAAAACAAAGCGTTACCTTCAACAAGCAACTCAAATTCACATTCTATCTTCCCAGCATCATTATGTGCAATACATTTATAAAAGCCTTCATCATCAATAATTGCATTCGAAATCTTTAGCTCGTGTTTACTTTCAGATGAAGAAATAGAAATCCTGTCATTCGATTCCAATAGCTCTTCACCTCTCCACCAATCCACCTTCACTGGGCCATTTGTCTTCACATCAGTGACAAAATTGATCGATTCGCCAATGAAAATTTCTGCATCCTCTGGTTTTGTACGGAATTCGGGCACTTCGATATCAAGCTCAACTTCTTTTCTGTTAAGACAACATTAAACATATATGACATTTCTAACAATAATTTTTAGGCAATAATAAAGTCAATAACAAAGCACTACCTTGGTTTTGCACAAAAAACTACTAAATACATTTCAAAAACAGTGAGATAATCAAAGATGATGAAATATTGAGCTGAGGCATACTATCAAATCCGAGAAACTCAAAATAAATAGGTTTCAAGCTACAGTGACTTCAAAAAAGGTACAAAAATGTTTTCTCTCGATTCTGCGACAAATCTTGGCATTTAACGCATTGAGACACCTTTTTGTAGGCACTAAATGAATCTTTGAAATGAAGGTAGACAGTTTTGAGCAAAACGCATCAAAAGCAATCAATACGAAATTGACAGAAAATTGTTGCACGTACTTCTCAGAGACACTTGTCTGTTCCTTGACTTCTTCAGCTTCTTCTTCGGGTTCTTCAAGTTCTGAAAAAGAGAATCACTTTCTGAGTTCTTGACGAAATTTTCGATGAGATGTAAAACAAGTCTGAGCTTGATCAGAGTCACAGACGGTAGGTAGAAGTTAGTTTAACTTGAAATGGAACAAAAAACTTATGATATGATCTTTCTTAACAGCTAAAATGAACAAGAAACGTTCTTAAATTTAAAAAAATTATCAAATAATCCCGAAGGTGCGCACCATCAACAAGAAGTTCCGCCAACGTTTCAGCTGTTCCCAGATCATTCTTCGCAATACACGTATACTCAGCCTCGTCATCAAGTTCAGTCTCGCTAATCTCCAACACAGTCCTTCCATCTTTTTCATAAAGGCTTACTCGATCATCTGGTTTTACTACTTTCCCGTCCTTTAGCCATGAAATCTCAGGTTTAGGATGTCCTGTAACTTTGCCTTCTAATTTCACACTTTCACCTTCTACGACCTGAGCATCTTGGATCTTTTCGATGAAACTTGGCGAGATTTTCTCAGGTACATTTTTCTTTGGTACTACAGGGGGGCTTTTTGCTGCGTCTTTGCTAATCAAATCCTTCTTTGGTACAGTATAAGAGTCTTTGATTGCATCTTTTGTAACTAGATCTTTCTTTGAAGACGGCAATTCACCCTGAGGTGGTTCAGCTAAGGCCTCCGAAACCTCACTAACTGACACTGTTTCCTCTTGCACTTTTGAGACAGTTCTCTTTGAAACGGGGCTTTCTCTAGATGCCTCCCTTTCTCTAGATGCCTCCCTTTCTTTGGTTGGTTCTAAAACAAATATAAACCTTAGTCCTATAATCATAAAAAATTATCAATGTGTGTAGAAATGTAGTCCTATTCTACATTACTCTTGAATTATTAAGACTACTATTCAGTGACTTTTTTCCTATTTCCTATTTAAGTCATTAATTTTTTTCCTATTTTATCAAATTAACTATTATTGTGCAAGCCTGTACAGCTACGCATACAAAATGCAAAATAACAAGTCTGTAGAGTTACTATTACGTCAGAGTCAGATGCTATTACGGGGAGAACAATGCAGCATCTAACTCATAGAGCTCTGGTTGTGCGTAGATACAGCTTTTAGCAAAATATCAGATCAATTATTCTATTCTTGGGAAATAAGGATCAAATATCAGTGCCTTTTGATATTCACTCAGTTTCAAGTTACTTGACCCTAATTGCTATGTTTGAACAAATAAACTGGAAAATACCAGAAAACTGATTTATGCCACCTTAATGTCTAAACATGGAAATAGGAAACACTCAAGTTAGCTGGGCCTTTCAAATATCAGATCGATTTGGAAAAAATACAACATTTAACTGTTCATTATTGCCGGCCTGCGTTTTTACAGTTCTTTACTTAACAGTTAAAACAACTCTACTGTTAAACTTGATTTTATATACAAGATACCGGACAAAAGAGTGTTATATTTGATTTTATAGAAAGTGTACTATTTACCCGTAGAGTTGGAAAGCTTTGCTTTAGTTTCAACTTCCTTTTCATCAGTTTTTTCATTGGTAATGACGTCACCAGCATCCTCAACAGGCCTTGAAACAAACATAAAAATTTCCATTTATTCATATCATAACCAAATCATCTTGATTCGCAGAGCAAAAACTTGAAAGAAGCTATGACAAATAGGAACAATGTACAGCAAAACTGAAATAGTAAATCTAAATGGAATCAAAAACAATTCTATATCCCGGCTCATCCTGCACAGTTTTCATATTATTTACTTTTCTGAAAGATAACAAACAACAAAGTCTCTTTCTATAGTCTTTTCACTATGGCGTTAGAATAAGGCATCATCTTCTTGGCCAAGGACAATTGCTGCAAACATTTCGTATCAAAACTCGAAACTAAAGCAAAATGAAAGTAATTTCCTATTTAACGTTTTGTAAATAAGCTCAGTCAATAAAATTTATCCAATCTCTCTCTTAGGTCTCTTGAAGCACCAGAGCACCGTGAAAATTGGGTTGAAACGCACAATGTCCCGTGTTGAAACGCACAATGTCCCGTGTTTCTGGTCGTTGACAAAAACCTGACACTACCTCTTTAATCCATTATGTAACCAAGAAATATAGCTGCTTGTCTCAACTGTTTATTAAAAAAGATAATAATTCTGAAATGATTCTTCAAAGTACTTTAAGAATCAATTCCAGATTAAATATGATGAATTAATGTTAGTACCTTGATTCCTCTGGGACCTTTTTTTTCTTCTTGTCCGGTTTAGTCAATCCTTCAATTGCAAGCGAGGCTGTGTGTTCAATTTCGCCCAATTCATTTTTCGCAACCACTTTATAGTCACCTATGTCCTCTGCGCAGGCGTTGACAATTGCGATTGTCGCTATTCCGTTTCGCAGTTTCAATTCGCGTCTTTCATCAGGTTGGAATTTTTCGCCGTCGAAATACCACTCCATCATTGGCTCAGGGTCCCCAGTCACAGTACACGTGAATCGGGCGTTCGATCCTTCGAGAACCGAACGTGAACGCGGTTTAATTATGAAATCCGGTGCAGCCCCTCTGGATCTCCTGGAGGTCGTTCGACTGCTGGCTTTGTTATCCATAGCGTCTTTTTCCTTTATCGGTTCTTCCTTTTCTTTCACCAATTCTTCTTTTTCTTTCCTGTGACAAAATAAAATGTATTTTTTAACAACAATAGCAGAGTTCGTATAATGGAGCCGAATTCATCTGTTGAATCTGCTACCTTTTTGATGCAGCCAAAAAGGTTCAAATAGCCGAAAATACTTTGAGTATCCTTCAAGATAATCATATTGAGAAAAATTGAAGAAAATTAAGCTTAATTAATTAAAGATGCAGAGTGGATAAGTCTAAATATGAGAAATTTGGTTTGATGGAGACGTTAAGTACAAACAAATATAATCCTTGTTAAAAAACATCCTTTTCAATTAATCAAATTAATACCTAGGAAAATTTTAAAATCTTTGAATTGATTTCGACAGATTTGCTGGGAACCACAAAAACAGGAACAAAACCATATGGTATTAAATTATCTACCTTTTCAAATCCAAACTATTTGATTTCTTCCATTTTCACTGTACACGTTAAGTGTCTATGTCAGTAAGCATTACAATGAAATAAACGCCCATATAGACAGGAACAGGAAATTTTTACATAAACCCTCTCATCAAACGCTTCCCTAAATAAAATGCGCCCTTGGCCTACATGAAAATGATGCTGCAGTTTTCAGATTTATTAGCTCCAGATCTTGAAGAGCCTTGATTGAATCTTAAATGGAATCTTTTCAATCTTGATGTTATTTCAACCTTTCGATTCATGGAATGAAATTATTTTTTTAATACTTGGTAAAGAGCTAGTTACGAGGTATAAATTCAGTGAATAAAGAGGAATGTCTATAGCATAGCAGCCAGTATCAAGCTATTTTGGTATCGCGATTGCCAGTAATTGGAGCATCGACACCAAGACAGGTTAGACAGATGCTTGGAAAGGATGGGGGTACCAAATGGAACATTTCAAATATAAAATTTATCCTTTCCTAGGGAAATGAGAACAAAAACTCAATGAGAAAGTGTCTAACCAATCTGGTAAACAATATCCAATATCCATTTCAGTCCCTATCAAAGTTTTAACAAATCTTCTCATGTGATCGACAAATTTTTATGACCAAGTGGGTAAGAAACAGCTCCAAATTGGATTCACCAAAGAACACTCTGGTTAAAACATACGTTATTTGTATTAGAAAAGCAAAACGCACTTGAATAATGAGTTTAAATAAAAAAGAAAATCACAGTGTAGGAACAATTCTGACACTCTAATTATTCGCTATTATTTACAATAATAAGGCAAGTACCTCTTCGGGGTTGGGGGTGCAATAACAATTTGCGCCGTGCTCTTGTCTTTGCCGAATGAATTTGTAGCTTCCAAACTAAACTTGCCACTATCTCTTTCGGTGACATCTTTAATAGAAAGTACCCATTCGTCAGTTCCAACATGTACCATTTTGGTTCGTCTATCTTCAGCGAGGGCTTTGCCATCTTTCATCCAATGTACTTCTGGCAGAGGTGTACCTTGCACTTTCGCGACAAGGCGCAAATTATCTCCTTCAATCAAGCTCGAGTCCTCAAGTCTTTTCGAAATTTCTGGCTTATTACCTTCAACGACCTTTTTCGGTTGTTCTGTGAAAAGCAACAAGGAAGATATAAAAAACATAGAGAACAAACTCAACGAACGATTTCAGAAAAACTGGAACAACTCAACCTGGAAATTCAGGCTAAATTAACTAATAAAATATTCAAAGTTAATGGTGCTTGAAGTGCCTGCATTGGTTTCGAAAAAAAACAATTTTAGAACATAGTATTTAAAAACAACTGTGATTTGAGTTAGGAAAAATACTAACCGAGAATCGCGAATATTTCAGGAATTGAATTTGAAATAAAATATGATATTTGAGCAATATTTGATAAATTTCCGTAAAAAAACTAAAAAGGTTTTGAAAAGGAAAATATGGACAAGAGAAATTCAGCCTACAACCTGGCATTCAAGCAGCTCCTTATACAATACATTTGAAAAACGAAAGATGAACTGACCTTTCACGACAACAAAGAAAGTCTTCTCGCATCTGCCAGCTTTATTCGTGGCTACACATTGGTATTCCCCGCCATCTTCCATCTTTGCATGATGTATCACCAATGAGTTGAGTTCTCCTGTTGTGATTTTGATGTTATCAGTCGATTTCAAAACCCGGCTTCGCTTTGACCATTTCACCTCTGGTTGGGGATCTCCAATCGCAAGCACCTCGAGTCTCAACTCCTCGTCTTCGGCTACTTCGTTTGTTTCATCTATAAAAGTCGAGAAACGCGGGGGCGTTGTCGTTCGCTTGACGTTCATGCTAGACGTGCAACTTGCAGACGATATCCTATTGCGTGCCTCGCAGCAGTACACGCCACTGTCAGAAACGCTCGCTTTGGCAATTTTCAGCTTCCAAACGCCATTTTCTTCTTCAGTTGAAGTCCCTAAATGAATATCTGCGCCGTGTTTTGTAAATTTGACACGCGGCTTTGGATGGCCAGCAACTTCAACAACAAACTCAGCATCCTCGCCTTCGTTCACTTCCGCATCAACGAGTTTCTTTATAAACTTTGGTGGCGAATCTGCCTCGTTCACGACCAGCTCTGCTGACGTAACTGCGCGTCCAGTTTCGTTCATGGCAATGAATTCGTACTTTCCACTATCGCTAACCGCTGCTTCTTTGACTTCAAGCACGTATTCGTTTTTAACTTGCGATGTGTGAATGTTCTCCGTTGTCTTAACCTCGACATTGTCTTTCAGCCAAGTAACTTCCAGTCCAGATCCTTCAGCAGTCACTCTGAAAACAGCATTCTTACCTTCGTTTGTCGTTATCTTAACTAGCTCTTTCTTGATGACAGGCAGATTAGCCCCCTTTTTCACTGCAACAGTGGCAGAACAAGATTTCTCCCCAGATTTATTAGTCGCTAGAATCTTATAAACACCAGAATCCTCACTACGTGCCTTGCTTATTTTGAGACTATGCTTATTTTCAATCGAAGTCATTTGTACCTTTGACGATTTCAGCACTTGCTTTGAGTCTTTATACCAAACAACACTTGCTGCTCCCGATGTTTCGGCCTTCAGTTCTAAAACTTCTCCATCAGCGATTGCAACATCCACAAGAGGCTTTGTAAACTTCAGCTCTGCTACTGCACTTACTGCTGATCTAGATGAGCCTCGTACTGATATCTTGCAAGTGCAAACTGCTGTTCCACCAGAATTTGTAGCCTCGCATTTCAATTCACCGTTGTCCTCCCTCGTAAGCCCAGTCATTTTGAATATCTGTCGTCCATCTGGCCTCTTAACAATATGAAGACGCCCACCAGCCTCTACTTCCTCGTTGTTTAAATACCATTTCACCACTGGTTCTGGTTTCCCATTAATCTTGGCGGAAACTTCCATATCCTTTCCTTCAAAGATAGTAACATCGCGCAGCTTCAGGAGGAAGGAAGGCTTCACAGGGGCTGGCAATACTTTGATACTACAAGAAGATGATATTGTCCCTTCATCGTTTGATACAAGGGCTGAATATTTCCCAGCTTCAAACTTGGCTGGCTTTCCAATTCGCAATGAACACACATTGTCTTTCTTTTCGAATCTCGTCGACAAAGTATTACGTACCGGCCTTCCATCTTTCTCCCACTTACAGTTGATTGGCATTGCTCCATCTACAATAACTTCAAGCAAAGCTTCTTTTCCTTCGTAAATATCCATATCAACCAAAGACTTGACAAAACTCAGCTTACCAGAACCAGAAACTGCATTTACATCCTTCTGTCCACTCTCTATCAACTTCAGCTGAACAGTCTGGCTCGCTTCCCCTACACAATTACTTGCTTTGCACGTGTACTGCCCAGCATCACTAGCTCCTACGCAGTCAATAACCAATTTATGCTTGGCACCTTCCTTTTCCAAAGAAACTTTTCCAGACTTCGTTAACAATTTGTCGTCTTTAAACCATTCAACTTTGGCATCTGGTTTCCCTTTGACAATCGTTTCGAAAGTAACAGAACTGTTTTCCTTTGTAGTTTGATCAGTAAGCCTCTTCTCAAATCGAGGCCTCTCGCTTTTTCCCTTCACATCGAGCCTGGCGGCACATTCTACTTTCCCAGCCTCGTTTGCCGCTACAGCAGTGAATGTTCCAGCTAATGAAGCATTAAAGTTTTTGATTTTCAGCCTATGATCTCCTCTAAACCCTTTTTCGATATCAAATGTCCTGTTCTTAGAAAGCAGTTTACCGTTGTGCAACCACTGGACTTCCGGTTCAGGGTAACCCTTTACTAACACAGACAAAGTACGTGATGTGTTTTCAGCATAGGCCGCATCCTCGAATGTCTGCATAAACACTGGGGCAGAGCTCGCTTTGCTTGATGTGTTAGATGATGTGGATGACCTCCGCGAAGAGGTCTGGGAATACTCGCTTTGTTTAGAATCTCTGCGTTCAAATGCACGTGGTTCAAATTTCGACTGAATATCTTGCTCTACTTTGGCTTCGACCTTTGCTGCCAATTTCGGCTCTGTGACTTCCTCGCTTTTCGGTTTCGATTCAAATTTGGCCTTCTGTTGTGCAAAGGCATTGTTGGCACCCGTCACAGATGTACGAGACTTTTGTAGCTCGACTTTCTGATTTCTTTCAGCAGGGGGAGACATGGGTGGTGATTTCAATTTCGCCACTGCCTTTGTCAAATCAGCCTCTGGTTTATTTTCAAACGCGGATCTTGCATTCATAAATCCGGTTTTCGATTTTAAACTTTTTGAGACAATAACAATGCAGCTACTCTTGACTTCAGCGATGTTATTCTTGGCAGAACAGCAATACATACCTTTGTCATTCTTATTGGCATTCTCAACTGTCAATGTATATTTATTACCTGTTTTTCCATATGAAATTCGCCCGCCTTCCTTAATGTTCAAACTATCTCTTGTCCATTTAACAGTCGGTTCAGGATAACCATCTATTTCAGCTGTAAGTACAAATTTTGACGTCTCCTCCACAGTCACATCTTTTAGTCTCTGCTTGAATGATGGGCGGGCATTTGATTGTTGGCTCTTGATATCCGCCTTTGTCGTGTCGCTTCCTAAAGCGTTCTTCACAGTGCAAGCATAAAGACCTGAATCCCCTTCTTCAAACTTTGAGATTGTCATCGTGATGACGTCATCGACAACATTCTGGGCAATTCGCCCCCCTGCTTTAATGACCTCGCCATTTTTGCTCCACGTAACACTTTGTTTTGGTTTGCCGAGACAAGTTACGGTTAATTTCAAATCCTTCCCAATCTCTGCTTTCAGATCGCTCAAACTCTTTGTGAATTTCGGCTTAACTTCATCACTTTTCACTTCGATGTTCACTTCACAAGATGCTTCCCCGCCATCATTGCTTGCAACAAATTTGTAAATTCCAGCATTTTCTATTTGGCAATCCGCTAAAACAAACTTCGATGGAAACCCTTGGGCAACCAAATCTGAAACATCCTTTGCATTGTTGTTCTCGTTTACAAAAAGGCATTTGATTGTCGGTGATGGATTTCCACTTGCAGAAAACTCCAAACTAGCAGTTTCACCCTCGACTAGCTTCAAATCTTTAGGTGGCTTCTTAACGAACTTAGGTGCTGTGACCGGTTTTGAGATGTCCAGAACCGCCTTGCTAAAAACAGATCCGAGAGAGTTCGTCGCAACGCATTTGTACTCCCCAGCGTCGCTGGCTGTCACATTCCTCAGCACTAAGCTTCTTACTTCGTTCGAATCTTTCCGGGTCAAAACACGCGCAGATTTTCGGACCTGCTGCGGGCCATTAAACCAAGTTATCTCAGGCAACGGTGAGCCTTTTACTGTAACCTGAAGTGTCACATTTTCACCCTCGAAACACTTTACATCTTCCAGTGCTTCAATAAATTCCGGTTTGAATTCTAGAACCGGTTGCGAAACCGGACCAGCTTTTTGGATGCTAGATCGTCTCTCCATGTTTGATCTATCCTGGCTTAACCTCCTTTTCATGCTAGAAACCGTGAGCCTGGCTTCAGACGAGGCATGGTTTTCGTCGTTTCCGATCTCACATCGATAAATCCCTTCGTCAGCGGTACTGCAATTTTTCACAGCGAGTAAGCAACGGTATTCTTCGTCAATTATTTCGTATTTATCTGAATCTGCGATATATTGATCGTCTCTATACCAATCAACATCGAGAACGCTCCCCGCAAACTCAACAGATAACGTCGCATTTTCGCCAGCCTGAACACGAAGATCAGATAACGGTTTCAAGAACATTGGTTTGCTATCGGTTGAAGGACAATTGACAGTAAACGCATGTTCGGTTTGCCCTTCGCTGTTTTCTGTCACAATGCGATATACGCCACTGTTTTCACGTGAAAAGGAGCTAAAAGTAACCCTGCCTTCTCCTGTTACACCATCCATCATCAGCTTAACATTTTCATCAACATCTTCACTTCCTTTCATAACATTTACCTCTGCACGTGGATTCCCCACAACTACGAAGTGGACTGTAGCATTTTCTCCGACATTCACCGTTGCATTTTCCGGTGGAACAGCAAATTCTGGCACAAACAGTGGCTCTTTTATCTTCAAGAACGACATTGAAGATGCACGTCCAGCTTCGTTCTCGGCAATACATTCATATGTCCCTTGATCATTCGGACAAACGTCTTTTATGACAAGCGTATGTTTATTTCCGGATCTTTCTACAAGGCACCGCTTGCCAAACTGAACCGCATTGCTATCATGATACCACGTAACCTTTGGGCACGGTTCCCCTCTTACTTCCATTTCTAACCTGGCAGTCTCAGAGTCAAACAAGTCGATGTCTTTCAACTGAGCAACGAAAATTGGTTTCTCAGTAGTTTCATCGATAATGACCTTTGCCCTCGATGAACATTCGCCAATTTTGTTCCTTGCAACGATTTTATAGCTTCCGCATTGGGCTCCATTGCAAGATGTAATTTCTAAACGATGATTATTCTCGTCACTTGAAAATTTAAACTTGTCACTTGCTAGAATAAGCTTTTCATTCCTAAACCACTGAACTGTTGGCTTCGGATTGCCCTTTGTTTCAACGTGGAGCACAACATTATCACCTTCCTTTAAGCGAGTATCCTTTAGGCCTGCAACAAATTCTGGCTTTGAAGACGCCTCTTCTACTGATAAAACTGCCGTACAAAAGGCAGTACCAGCTTTGTTTGACGTAACACATTTATATATCCCAGCATGCTCTTGCCTGCAATTTTTTATGTTCAATGTCGTTTTCATGCCATCAGTCTTGATTTCAAAATTCTTAGAATTGCTTAAAAGTTCCTCGTTTCTATACCACTCTACATCTGGAGTCGGCTTTCCATTGAACGTTGCTCGAATAGATGCGGTTCCTTTCTCGTAAACTTTGAGGTTTTTTGGACTGTAGATAAATTGAGGTTCCTTCATTTCCTCCAACACATCTAGTTTACAAACAGTCTCTACTTCTCCGCCTTCATTGCTGGCGACGCACTTGATCACACAACTCTCATTCATCTTAGCTCTGGTTAATGACAAGCTCGAGAAGCTATTATCAGTTTTTGTCCGAAATCGTCCGAATGGTTTCAAGGCTTCTCCATTCCTATACCATGTTATAACTGGCTTTGGCTTTCCAGAGAATTCCACTTTTAAGGTGACATCCTTCCCTTCAGAACACTGTACATCGTTGAGACCTAGCAAAAACTGTGGAGACAGAACTGATTCTGTAATCACGACCTTTGCAAAGCAAGTTGACTGGCCAATTTTATTACGAATCGTGCATTTGTATTGTCCATGATCTTTCATTTCACATTTGCAAATTTTCAAAGAACAATCCCCACTTGAATTATCGACTGAAACAGAATACTTCTCACTATTGTACAAGATCTTGTTGTTATGGTAAAATTCGACTTTTGGCTCAGGGAATCCTTTAAATTTTGCCTTCAATATCAAGTCAAAACCAGCTACAGTTTTAGCGTCTTCGAGCTTCTTTTCAAAAACGGGTTTTTTCTCAGCTTGTTGTACAGTTATCATTGCTGACGAGGTCACTTTGCCAAACTGATTTTCTGCCACAACAACGTACACAGCCTCATCCGTGAGAGTAGCCTCGTTTATGATCAAAAAATGACTGCTACCATCTTGCTTGAAAATGCATCGGTCACTCGCGATAATATCCTTCTGATCCCTAAACCATTTCACATCAGAAGCGGGCTTCCCATTCAAAGTAATACGAAGTTGCAATGGCTCTCCTTCGACAATTGTAGCGTCTTTCAGCCCAGTCACAATTGCTGGCTCTTTCTGAAATGTCACGTCTTCATTCAATGGTGGCTCTTCTGATACATCAACAGCCTCCACAACCTTAGAAAACGTCAACTTGTTACATATTTGTCTGATCTAGAATTGAGTAGTTAGGGACCGGCACAAATGCCTACCTGAACAGAACAATAGGCAACTATTCAACTTACTTTTATCAGAATACCAGTTTATCTGCTCCAAGGCAGCCTTTCCACTAGCCCTGGTTAAAACAAAAACGGGTAAAAGTTATCCGTTTCTGCGTCGCGTTCCCACTAACCCACTTGAAAAACGGATAAGTTTGAAAACGAGTGTCAGAGTGGGTCGGTTTTATTAACCTGGGTATCTTTTGACCCACCTGCGAGTTAATGGAAACGGCGAAACCTGGAAAACTACTAATCCACTTGCAACAACAGCAACGTTTAAAAATTGAGATGGCGCCAAAAATAAAAAAAAACCTCGATATCGATGTTACTTTCATTGGCCTACAACGATGGAAATTGAAGGATTATTGATGCAAATACGGATTTATCTTACAACTCTGCGTACGTTTTCGAATATTTCACCCTGAATAGATTTTGACCCGGCTTAGTGGGAACGATCAAAACGGATTAAAAACGGGTCGAAGAAAAATACCGTTTCCATTGACTCACTTTAAAAACGAATAACTTTTAACTCGGTTTTGTTTTAACCCGGGTTAGTGGAAAGGCTGTCCAAAAAATGAACAGATGAGCTTTGCTTTTATTTGGTATTTTGAGACTGCGTTCATTAATTGACAAAATATCAGAAAAATACTGAGAAACACACCACCATTTAGCAATTATAAAGAAGTCAAACTGTTTAATTAGATTCCTTTCACAATAAGTAATCTTCATTTCACGGTAAAAGCAATAATCATATTAAATCGCATTTATCAGACATGATTTTCATCTTGTTAATTCAATCAGCAATTGTATCATCAATAGACTTCCCCATGCTTGACCTAGACCGTACCCCTGATGTATGACCCTTTTTGTTAGAAAAATAAAAAACCTGATAAATATATCATTTAGCTGCTAGCATATTTAATTCTTTACGAAGAGCTGCACTTCAGCAGACGCTGTTTTTTGAAGGACCTCTAAAATAAGTGAATTAGAAATTTTCCATACAAGCTTTTCATTCTACAGTCAGAGCTCATTAATTAATGTATAATGATAAATACTTAGCAGTCACTATCCTACTTTGCCAAAGTTGATATTAGAAGACCATGATTGATCGCTTCATAATTATGAACTCTTAAAGATCCCTGCTATTAACTATCTTGGCGTTTTTGGCGAACTAAAAAAGGTTTTTGATTTTCACAAAATGCTTAGAGGTTGCAGATATCATTTAGACGATGAGATCTCGATTAAGAACGGTTGAAGCACTTCAAAAGAGCTCTTCTTAGACAGAAGTACAATTCATGGTAAAAATCACTTGTGAAACCTGTTTGTATATTTTCCGCTTCATTACTCCTTTCACCCACTTCCTCCTGAATAATTTTGATAAACTAGGCAAATATCATACAAGTCACAAAAGAAAAAGCACCTTTTGATCTTATACGTTCTTTTATATCAAACCATCATCATTTCCAGGAAGAGAGGGAGATGGCTGAAATTTCCTTTTCAAAAATGACGTCATTGTTTTCTTTTGGCTGGGATTGAACTGTGTTCTGTGATGCGCCACCCCCATTCGCCTCCCCCCAAGCAAACCTTTAATTCAAGCTTCCCATTTTTTCCATGGCTGAATTTTCCCTTGAAAAATAACATCAATGCTTTCTTTTCACTGGGATTGAACGGTGTACTGTAAAAGCCCTAGTTCACCTTTTTCATTATCTCCACCAGTTATGGATTTCTACTCTAGCGGCTGGGGCTTTTTTTCAAAGGAAAGACGACAAACCCTTTTAAATTTCAAGATCAAATTTGCAGTTTTTAATCCCTTATGAAGCATATTTGGAACTGCGCCGCAGCATTCGCTTGTTTTTTTGGAAGAGACCACAAATTGTGAGCCGGTGACAACTTAGTCTCTACTTATTTCGTCATTTCATTCTAGAACTCAAATTCCTATACAGACAAGGTCACAACTCTAATTAACCTGAATGCGTGGGTAATTCTGTGGTGGGACGCAATTGTTCCAAGCAACAACTCCGATAGTAAGACACCATTCAAAAAGAGAAATCTCACATTGTCGCAAACTGCTGATCCAAATCCCAGAGACTGGAACCAAGCGTATAATGATCCGATTTCAAGGAGATGATTGCTGACTCGTTAATATGCAGGCAGGAATTCCAGCGATTAAACATTTACATTTTCCCTAAACATGACATTCCTTTAGCTGGGTTTTGCAAGATTGACTAGATCTTTCGCTAATTCGTATTTCAACCGGTATTATTGATTCGGGGCTTAAAAAGAATCTTGTCAAAAAACACTAACCTGAATTTCCTCTACTACTGGCTTCAAATCAGGGCCTTGTGAGCTTATTTTTGAGTCAGAGTCTGACGACGCAAAGAAATCGCTATCCTTATGCTTGCTCTTACTTTTCGCGAACTTCTTTGGTGTTTTGGCATCGGATTCTAAATCTGGGTCATCTCCAGAAGTTGTAGAATATGCCTTTTGATTTTCTTTCGATTGCTTGCTATTTCGTCGACTTCCAGCGCCCTGTTCCTTTTTAAACGAACCTGATCGAGGCCTCTTTTTGGCACACTTTTCGTTATCCGAATCAGATGAAGAAGACTGCGCGGCGTCAACCTCTAGAATGGGCGGCGGAATCCCAGCCTCTGTCTTTTCGATCAATGCTGTTAAAAACAGAACATTAATCAGTCATTAGATTCTTTGACAATAACTTAAAGATAAGAACACAACAGAGAGTTCCACAATCACAGCTGGGAACCGATATCAAACTTTCTGTAATAGTTAGCTCCAATTCCTGCAGCCTGACCTTTACCGAGAATTGTGGTTGTAGAAAATCCCAGCCAAGCTCCAGGCGGTGGAAAATTTAAGACATTTTCAATATTGACAGACAAATAAGATTAGTTTTCGATGACTAAGGACATGCTTGTATCGGGTAATAGGAATGCGGTCTTGTGGAACATTATCCATTTTGGTGTCATTTGAAGGAAAATTGTGACAAGAAAATAATAGAGAAGAATTCTAGAAATCAGACAGAATGGCTATGTTTTGACATCAGCCTAAATTATGACTTTCCAAACAACAACCAACATGTTGAGAGTTGTCGCTGAAAATGTCCGATGTCTTCTATTGGTTACAAAAAGTTTAGGACAGATGTATAGGAATGAACTAAACTAGCTCCAACGGAAGTATAGCGTTGTATTTCCAGGAAATTGACTGCATACGTAATTACTAGAAATTCACAAAGACAACAGCAAAAAGAGAACTTTATCAATGTCAGCAAAGTGCCAATCATTCAAACTGCTTACAGTGCGGGTCGTCGTCGCTTTCCATCATATCAGTGCTCATCCCCCTGGCCGGGTCAGTTCTCTCTGTGTTCTTCACTTCCTTGTTCCTGCCAATCCGTTTTCCTTTACTATCACTATCCGAACACTGATCAACAATCACCTCACAATATGTGCTTGCTTCCCCAGCTATGTTCTTCGCCATGCATTCATACTCTCCCATATCCTCTCTCTTAGCCTTGTTTATCGTCAAAGAGCAGACACCAGATTTTTGGTCCATTTCAAGCTTCACTCGATCGTTGTCTTTCAAAAGAACGTTTTCTCGATACCATTCCACAGTTGGAAATGGAATTCCGTCTACGATCGCTTGCAAGCGCATTTCTTCACCTATAGAAATTCATTTTTAATATTAAAGCATGGTATTTGATGGTATTAGTATGATAGAAAAACGATGCATGGAAACAGGGTGGGCAGTAAAACCCTTATTCTGTAAACAAAAGGCATCACATGCATCGAATTGTTGGCTTCAAAGAATTTCTTAAAACGTAATGTAATTAATGGTATTTCAAAGCTTTACTGGATAAATGTACTTTCCTGGATTAATGAGTATTAATGCTTACATAGAAATGAGTATTGATGCTTACGTGTAAAAACTGCTAAACAATCCAGTCTATTTCAGTTTACTTTGATTTATCTCGGCTGACAATTAATATATTAGAAAGACTTGTTAACATTATATAAATATCTTTTAAAAATAGCACCAAAAAAACTCAGAAATTGTATGAAGATAGTGGTATGATAAAATGTTATTCTAAAATATTAAAACGTTAAAAGATTAAAGTACTAAAGGAAATTTCAAAAGTCTACCTTCTTTGATGCGCAAATCAGAAATTGTTTTGTGAAACTTTGGTGACAAGCCTTCCTCTGATTTTCTCCTCTGTGCATGTTCATACCTCTCGACACTGCCGAAATCTGAGTCTACACTTAGCATTGCCTGGCATGATATTCTCCCCTTGGAATTGATGGCAACACATTCGTAGCAACCAATATCCCCAGCATCGCATCTCTCAATTGTAACTGAGTGAACCCTGTTCTGAAGTCCAAATTTTACCTTTGAGCTTTCACGCAATTGCACGCCATCTTTAAGCCACGTGACCTTTGGAAATGGCTGACCTATTATTCCTACTTCGAATTTAGCGCTTTTGCCTTTAATTAAATCGATGTCTTCGAGTGCCGAAATGAATTCTGGAGGGAAATCCTGCTCCTCCTCACTCACACTAGCTGATGTCCCTGGCCGGGCATCTTCTAAACTCCCCGCAGTTACAAGTCTAAACTGTCCGCTTCCATCATCACCTGTCTCTTTGATTGTCAATTTAGTGCCTTTCCTGGCGCAAAAACAAAGCGTTTGTCGTCCTTTTGGGCGTCATTGGTCCCGTCTCCGAGAACTATCGTTGGCATTGTATTGGTTTCGGTTGTGTTAACTGTCATGACAACGTCATCATCTACGAACTCTTTCGCTGACGGCGATGTCACTGTCACTTTTGCAGTTGTTGAACAGTCGCCTGAATCGTTGTGTATGAGGCAAACATACTCTCCTTCATCATTTTTGAGAACTTTTTCGATAACAAGACGATCTTTGTCAGCCCATTTAGATATTTTACAAGTAGAAGTTGACTTGAGCTCCTCCCCATTTCTGTACCACTGTGTACTGTGATGCGACCCCTCCTCCAAGCAAACCTCTAGTTCGAGTTTCCCATTTTCTCTAGCAGTTACGTCCTGCAGTTTCTTGGCTAGCACAGGTGGCGCTGATTTCTCCATAACATTCAAAAATGCTTCGCTAATAACTGACCCATAACTATTCGTCGCTGCGCACTTAACATTCCGCAGTCATCATCGTCAACTCTTTTTATTATCAAACTATGGTTCTCTCCATCTGATTCCATTACCAGCCTTTTACTACTTCGGAGCAATATGTTATTTTTGTACCATTTAATCTCAGGGTTTGGCTTGCCTTGAGTCTTCACACTCAATTTCACCACATCTCCTTCGTAGCACTCCTGTTCTTCCAACGCACTGACGAATCTGGGTGCCTTTCCGTCACCATCAATATTCAACATGGCTGAACAAGAAGCTTCGCCGGCGTTATTCACAGCGACACATTTAAACTTGCCCGCCCATTCTCTGCTAGCTTTTCTGATTATAAGTGAATGCTTGTCTCCGTCTCTGTAAATATGAATCTCCTCTTTGTCAGAAAGCAGTCTGCCATTTTTGTACCACTCAACGCGCGGAAGGGGTTTTCCCTTGACTTTGACAGAGAACTGGCATCGATCCCCAGCCCGTACATAAATATTCTCCGCCATTTTCGTGAACATTGGCGCAACAATACTCTCGTCTACTTTTAATTTGACCGAGCATTGAGCGATCCCTTTATCATTTTCTGCGACAAAAAGAATCACTCCTTGAAGATACAGCTCTGCTTGCTTCAAAGTCAGTTTCCATATATCGTCCTTTTCCTCGATCGAGAAATGAATATCGTCTGACAAATCCTTTCCATCCCATAAAAATTTTCCCGATAATGGGGGATCTCCTATTGCCCTGAAAACAAGGCAAACGGAATCCCCTTCAAATACACGAATATCACCTGGTTTTTCAACAATCAAAGGTGGTCCAGTGGTACTAAAAACTGGCCTGTCACTGACAACCTGTTCCTTCGCGGAGCTAGCGGGCTGTTCTGAAACGAACAGCTCTCCGAAGCACTGGGTCTTCCCTAGCCTGTTTTGAAGGACGCAGTAATATTTTCCGGAGTCGTCCTTTCCAACGTCTGGAAGAAATAGTTCACTTTCTCCATCCTGCGTGACAATTTCAACTCCATAATCATCAGTAAGGAAAATCGAGTCCTTGAACCAGCTAACTTCTGGAGGGGGATTCCCTTCAAACGACACTTCGAAGTGGGCGTCACCGCCCTCTATCAGTTGAAGGCTTTTCATCTGTGAAATGAACTTCGGTATTGTATTCTTCTGACTGGGTCTCGATTGGTCAATTCTTAGAGTGGCCTCGCACTGGTCTCTTCCAACCTCATTAATTGCAATGCACCTTATCGTGCCTGTATTTCTATGAGAGACATTTTGAAACGACAATTTATGTAAGCCTCCGTTGACGTATATATGACAGTGTTCGTTTTCTTCAACCATTTCTTCGTTAAAATACCAAGCCAAAACGGGGGCTGGATCCCCACGAACTTCGACGTTGAATTCAACTGTGGCACCTAACGGAACAACTGCTCCTTCAAGCCTCTTTGTAATAACCGGAGCCTCTTGGGGAGTCGAATACACTTGCATTGCCTCCACATTAGTAGCCGAGACTTCTTCTATAACTTTTTCCCTTACCCTGCAAAACAAACATAAAGCTTATATCCAACAAAAACTCTAAATATATGGCCAATCCTCTAATATAGCTCTAAAACTATTTACTTAAGTAAAATTAGCCAATCCTGGATATCAAAAGCATTTGCAAAATATGCAATAGACGATCAAGTACAAAATGTCTTAAAATAGGATACAAATAGTGCCGATTATTTGTTTCTGACAAGACTTATAGAGAAGAATAAACAGTTAATTACTGCCTATTACAAATAAGCAGAATGATCTGTTGATGGCCAACCGCAGCAGATTTAAAGGAAACCCACGCAGTGCAAGCAAAATAACAATATTCAACAGCTTCTAAAGACAGAAAAACTATAAATCGGATAAAAAGAGGGCCTACCTTCCATTCAGTTGTTCTGTTGAGCCGTTCTCATATGCACTACTTAGCGATGAATAGTCTGCTAAAATTAGAGGAAGCTGTATTAAAAAAAGGCCCACAGAAAAAATGTTTATGACTGAAAAAAAGAGCTTCAAATCAAGTGCAGCAAGTGCCCCTTGAATGATATTCAACCTAAAACCACTAGGCTTGCAAGAGATCCGATATGGCCCTATACTGGTAGTTATGAAAATGTCTATCATCAAAAATTTGGTAAAAGTGGCGGGTTGCAAATGTAAGAATGACAAATGTTCAGAAGAATGATTATTTCTTTGGCGATTTTGTAACAACATTAAAAAAATGTTTTTAAGACTTATAATCAACGTGCAAATAAAATGAAGAAAATGGGAAAATTGAAAAGTAGATGAAGGTAGGGAGGCAAAAAGGAACAACAGGCAAGGGCAGTGGGGGAGTTGGGTTTTATTCACCCTTCAAATCAACAGATTGTATAAACGTCCATGAAATTTTTAAATCTTTCAGCTCTTTTGGCTTTGTAGTGTTATCTGTATTGAAAGGAAAATAATAAACATATATGTGGTGAAAGGAAAATAAGACTCTCGGTCTTCACCAGCCGCAAGTCCTGTTTGCAATTTATGTTTACCAACATTAGTTAATAGAACATTTTCATTTATTAAGTAAATGGCTTCTTGGGGGGCCCTGCGGTTCAGCATGATTTGTTTCTAAAGAGTAATAAAGCAAGATTAGAGCAGGTAAACATACAGCGAAGTAAATCTATTTTAGTTGATAATAGATGATTTTGTAAGAGAAACTGTTTGTGGTAAATGAAATGGCAAGTATGTTAGAAAAATGCATGTTGAGAATTTGGTAACTTTAAAGAGGGGAATCAGTTTGTGAGAGTCAGATAAGCTAAAGAAAAAACTTAATTTAGGAATTCAAGCTTAAGTATCCAAGGGAAACAGTTTATAGTCCTTTGGACGCTTTAAAGACTTCCCAAATCGCTGTGTATTTGAGCAAGAAGGAAAAGTTTCAGGGATTGAAAACTTTATGAATGTTGCTAAAGAGAATTGAATCATAGAATGAAAGACTAAGCGACAAGTAAAGTGATGATTCAGCACATGACAGAAAAGACACACACTCTTCGTCTCCAAATATAGGAAACCGAGAAAATCATGTGACTTTAAAGACTTTGTAAAATGAAATTGTAAAACTTGGAAAAAGCAAACTTACTTTCGACGTATAACTCTGCTTTGCATGAGGCAGAACCATGTGTATTTGAAGCAGTAACTGAGTACATTCCTTCATCATTCACATTTAACCGACGAATCGTGAGTGAACCATCTTTGCCAATACTATGCCTGCTGTCTTTGCGAACAGGGATACCGTTAAGAAACCACTGAAGATCAGGCTGCGGGGCCCCTTTGACGTGCACGGAGAGTTGGCAAGTTTTGCCTTCACCAGCAATCGTTTTTGCAAGAGGTTTTGTGAATAGTGGAGCAATACCTTCAACATGAATAAAGTAAACTGAATCAATGGGACTTTATTAGAGCAATCGATGAATGTGACAAATTAAGACACTACTTAGTATACGATTGTCAATATAGCCTGAGTGACAGTTCAAAATTTTTTGGCAACGAACGGCCTAGCACTGATAAGAAGATTTGCCTGAAGCAAAACGATTAGTTATAAAGTCGTGAATTAACTAAATAAAAGAATTGAATAACTTAGAGATGTAAACATTCTGTAAAAAACGTTAGGAATCCAACAAAGCGTGCGAACAACACATTGATTACAAATTACCACAAATCCACTATCTTACCGTCATTTCTTGTGTTTAAGTTTCCTTTTGCCTGTTTCTGCAGGCAAAACTCGGGCACCCAGCCATGCTGATTTCCGTCTAACGTCTCCACAAAATATCGTCCGTTCCTTTGGTCAATCACTTTGACAGTATTTCCTGTTTCCAGGCTAATTTCATCCTTTCGTTTAGGGCTGTACATTTTGCTTACAATATATGCGTCAGTATGTTGCGAAGGAGCCTTTGCTATCGGCTGGGCATCAGGCTGTTTCAGTTCCAATTTTGGAATGCCCATCAAGCCTCGAATCAAGTTCACAGCGACCTGATTGCGAGACAAGAAAAATCTTAGATATGATAGAGAATCAGCACAAACATTTGAGAAAACTTTTAAGGTTAACTAATGTTGATAAGGTTAAAATGACATGTTTTAACAATGAAAGCATGCCAAAAGTTACCCAAGCATCTGGCATTGCTTCGACAAACACTATTGCAGATTCTGTTGAGAATCTTAACTGGAATTTTTATTTCATTTGATATTATCGTTCTTGTATTCAATGACGTAGACTGGGGACCAGATAGCAAATCAAATAATACTAGTTTGGGTCTTCCCCACAGATCCTTTTTTGAGAAACCAGGGAGCATAACAAATTTTACAGCCACATGGGCGACAACCGCGAAGAAGGGGAAGAAGGAAACGAAAACGAGATTTTTGATACCATACCAAACCAAACTTTACTTAATGGAGAGAGGTTCTGAAAATACGGTTCATTTGCCTTGGAATGAACAAGACTTTGACAAATCTTTCAGCCTATAATTAACTACAGCACTTACTTTCAAGTGTTCAGTGTTCTCTCCTTTTGCTTCTTTGTACTTTATGATATCCTGAAGTGTAACTGCGTAGAATAGAAGATGCTTCTGTGGGCTCGTCAGGTGGTCATTTATTGTCAATTTATGTTTACTGCAATCCTGTAAATGAACATCGAAAAAATCCTGGTAAGCCACGGCTGCAATTCATTGCGAGGATGTTAATGTTTGCCAGAAATGAACAACAACGGGATAAACATTCAGTGCGTTTTAATCAGTTTAGATCGTTGAGTTTGGACAGAAAGGTAGATTGATAAACAGACAATTACATTTCAGCAGGATATATAGCTTGAACGGCGCGACATCCACAGTAACATAATATTTTCACTTAGCTACGAATGATCGATATTTTATAAGGTAAAACCATATGGAGATTCTATTGCGACAATGGCACACTGGAAAAAGGCTTACTGGAAAAGATATAGGGAGGAGTAAGGCCCCCTTGGTTATAATGGGTTACAATTAACCCCTTATTCTGGCTTTATTCTATGGCTTCCAAAAGGACACGCCCAACTTTGCACCAACTTTGCAAAATGATGTCTTATGTTCGATGGCTAAGTTTTTCGTTCCGAGACAAACATACTATAAAATGGTCAACTGATCTGATAAAAGACAAAATGAAAGATAGCTAACAAAAAATGTATCAAAGATAACAATTTTTGTGGGCTTCCACTTCGCAGGAGAACATGACAAGAGCGAATTCCTCATCAATTCATTAGAAGATAACGAAGTGAGTTTTGCAGTTTATTTGGGGTCACTCATTATTGTGGAAAGTTGTGGCATACCAAAGGTAGGGAGTTGGGCAACCGTGGTATTTTTGGGCACACAAAATATGTGCCTAATCCAGAAATAATTCTATGCAAAAACTAGCTGGATTGCAACCACAGCAAATTCACTTTCTAGAAAGAGACAGGTTTCTGAAGAAATGGTAGCCAGATACAGCAAAGACAAGATGAAGTCGAGGCAGGTAGTCAAAACAAGGCTATCACAGGAGTCAGCTGAGATACAAAGGGCTAATAGTAACTGACACCAGAAGAAGAAACGGGGAGAGAGGAGACAAAAAAAGTGAAGGAAGAAAACAAAAAAAAATAAAGACAAAAAAGTAAAAAACTGAAACGCAGTAAGGGTGAATGCTAATGAGAAAATGATTAAGAAAAAGAAGGAATGATGACAAGGTGCTAAGGACGAGGTGGCTGAAGAGTAATGGGCACCTAAACTAAATAGGGGAAGGAAAAGACTTCTTATTCCGCAATAAAGTTATCAGTCCTCGAATTACAAATTTCATTAAGTACCAGGATAAAATCTAAAAGAAATCCGACTTATGAACCAGTCACACCAAGATATTAATACATTACCTTGAAAAACAAGACAGACTGAAGCACTTCTTCGGCGTCTTTGCCTTTCAAAATATAACTCGTATATTTTTTCAACTTTGGTTCCTGTAGAGATGTTAATAAAATTAATCAGCAACGAGATGAAAATGTTGTGCCAAAACATTTAATCAACCAACTGAACAAAATGCTCCGAAATGAAATACTTAATGTGCCATAAAATGACATTTCCACAAATATAAAAACAAAAAGAAATAAATAATTCTTATATTCCACAAAAAAAATCTTTAGAAAATTCAAGAAAAGCTCCTACCATATTTCATTAGGGGTTATCTTTGATGCAATTATAATTGAAACTGTAAAGAAATCTAGGATCTAATTAAACGTACCGCTTTCAAAAAAACGTCAGCAATTTCGTCTGGTTCTTTGATCGTCTCTAACTCAGGTAAAATATGGCTAAATAGATGACAATAAACATTATCACAAAACAGGAAACATTAAAAGAACGACAAAACAGCAACATAACATTAAAAAACTTAGAATCAAAGATTTGGAAATACCCAGAAGATTAATTTACATTTAACATATAGGAAATACGTTGGCGAATCTAGGAGTGTTCAAAGGCCGATTCAAAAATCAAAAATCAATAATTTTGTTAGGAGGCTGATGTGAAACCAACGTCTTTGTCTCAGACAGACATTGAGAAGGATGCTAGACAACTTGCAGGATATTTCAAAAAGGTAGCACCAAAAATTGGAGGGAATACTCTGATAAAAAGTGCAGAGACCAGGGATAAACGGATCCTAGAAAGGGGATATGTTGATAAATATTTCTCGAAGGCAATATAAACAATATTTCAGCAGGCAAAAGGAAGTCAAAAAATCGTCCGAAATAAAATTTTCAGTTTGCAAATCTGCAATGACTCTAAAGGTAGTTGAAAAGGAAAAGGATATAAGACTTTACTGGTAAGGTATAAGGGACGAGATCAACAATGGAGTATCAAGGTGAAATCAACATACTTTTTGTGAACGAGAAGGAGATCCTTGACATTCCTAAAAATGACGTCTCTTTGCTTTTGTAGTTTTAATGGTGCAGCTGCCATTTGTTCAATGAAATGCTAGAAAAAAAGGAGTAATTCACTCATGCGGCCAACCTCAAATAGCTAAAAAGGTTAGCAAAGTAATCTTTCAACACAGTGTTGGATCATTCGTGTTCGATCTATGTTTTGGATGTTCCGAACCAAATCAAACATAGCTGTTACTTATTTTGAAAACGAGCGAGTTGGTAGAAACCAAAATAAACTTAATCAGTCCAATTCAAATTCGCGCGACAATCTTAAAAAGACAACCATGAACAACGAGATAAAAGTGTCGTTGACGTAGGGGCAACTAGCCAAAGCTTTGTTTTAACAAAAGGGGGTTTATGTTAAAGATGGCAAAATTTTAGGATAAGGTATATACGTGCTCCGATTCCTACACGCCTGTTATAATTCAAAACGAGTAAAATCTGACTGCAGGTGCATACCACAACAATGCATCAGGCTTAACCTTTACCTTCGATATGCAATCCAAAACATCAACATATCGCTTTTCTTCCAATTTCAATTCTCCAAGAATCGCAACAATCTTTGAATCGATTGCATCATCTTGTGCATACACCATAACAGCATCCGAATCTTCCAACCGAAATGATACCTCTACCAGGGCATTCACTCCTGGCTTTGATGCAGCTTTTGGTATCTGCATAAAAAGAATATCAAAAGAAAAGTGTTATTGAGCCCCTTTATACATGTGAGCGAAGACGAGATATTTTAAAAATGGTCACTTTGAGTTTAAAAATACATAGGAATGAAAACAATCTAAGAAGAAGAAGTATTGGCGCAGAGGGGACATAAACAGCGAGTTTCCAACACACAACAGTATTTCAGCATTCAACAGAGAATTTCAAAGGAGTCCCTCAAACTGCAAGGCAGATGGAAGATAAAAAACACAAGAGGAGTTGTGGGGATGTTCGCAGACTGAACTTTAAAGTGAACCTGGTGTAACAGCTTTTTCTAATTCAATTCACCACGTGTTTAAAATGTGAATAGGCAAAAGGCTTGAAATAACCTGTCTTGTGAGCAAATCCCTGTTGTTCGAGTCTTTGGCATTAATACGGAACTTCCTGCTTTCGTTCGACTTTCTTCGACTGTCTTGATCTCCAGATGGCTGTATCGCTTGGAGAGGAGGGTGCCTTACGTCTTTCAGGTCGTAATCTAGCTTCCTAATGGAATAAAGCAAAGATAATTTTAAACAAAATATAGCCCCAAACATTGTCTTAGTCTATACTATACTAACCCCTGCTAATGGGAAACAAATTACATTGTTTTCGATTTATGGCAACATTCGATAAACAGTTTGACTCTTTCAAAAAAGCCTAAATCAGTATGGCAAATATTTCAACGAGCGCTATATTTTCTAAAAAGATATATTTGGAGGACAGAGCAGAATTGAAGTTGCCTAGAGGAAATTCTAGTAGGAATTTTTCGATAAATTGTTCAGTGTTGACTCAACGACGTCAAAATCCGAAACACCCTGGACATGCTATTCTTAAAAAGATTTGAACGTTTCCTTTTCTCGCCCTTGAGACTAGCTGAAGTATCACCCTGTATATGTCTAGGTTCTACCACACTCAAATCAAATTAAACGACCATTCATCTTCCAAAACCGCCATCAAGGATAGTATCAGTAACTAACGATATCAAGCAAAGATTTTCTATTGCACTGGCGTGATACGATATCCCAGTCAATGAAACATTTACCAATTTAGAAGATAGCCCCATCGCCCCTCCCGACACTAACCAGCCCTTAATCATTTCATTCTGCGATGCGCAGTGTTGGCTATTTCAGCCCTGATACACTTGTTTTCTTTAACTTAATTAGGAAACAGTCATTTAACTATGATTAAAAACAAGAAATACGATTGATACTGTACTCCTTGTCTGCACATAATTTGAACAGCTAAATGCTCCTCAAAGGAAATGACACAAGGTATGTGGCATCTTGACTGATTACATGTGACATTCGAAAAATGCCTAAGATGATTTATCTAATCTTTGTTTCGCTTAGTCAATAAATGCAATCAGTGATAGCATAGCATTACTAATATAGCATTTTGTAATAACGCAATATTAAAGATCTGAAAACCAAAATTAACTTCCCAAGCCACAATCCGAAGAAACGCTCTACGTATCCACCCTCAACAAATCTTAAAAAAACCCAATTAACAACTTCCTAACTAACTGAAAAACAGTTCTCTCAGCTCTCGTGAATGCTCAGATATCTGAGTGGCTCCTGCCTTGTGATTATCAATGGTGCGAAATATACAGCATCAAGCTCAAAAATAATCGCAAACAAAACGCCTTACACACTCTTATTTATGCAATGTCTTTTTTCTTAAAGTCATGTTATCTCTTTAGCACTTCGTGCTGTTGTTTTCATTCGTAATTGACGTGTTCGCATGACTGATTTTATGACCACAAGTTTCTGCCTTGGAGCAAGTTTTGTCAATGCTCCGATTGTCAATTCAACGCCGGCAACAAGCTTTTCGACCACGATAAAACAGGTAGAAGCACTTTAACTAAGATCATCAACCTCAACCAAAAACACAAGGATGTTATGCAGGCATTTTAAGGAACTGAAAAGGCCCAACGAACAGAGTTCTTTAGAGTTATTATTTCATTTCATTAGAAAGCCTTTGGAACACCGTTGGTTTTAATAGTTCTTTTTACCGAAGTCATGGGGGTAACCTACAGAACCTCTACCAAATTCATGTTTAATTGTGATAGCCTACCAAAGATTACATTTACACACCTATTCATTTATATATCTTTTATACAGATCCTTCTACTTTTATCAGCTCCCCTTAATACCTTGGAAGTCATTAATACTTTGCATTCAACATACAGAAGTTCTCCTTAACACATTAACACAAAGCTAACTTCCTACAGATGCATCTTTGAAAAAGGGGACCGCGCAAAAAACTTCGGGTAAATCCCGAAAAAATCTAATCTTCTTGATCCAGGTTTGGGTTGTTCTGAAGATGCCTACGGTAATTGAATGGTCAAGTTTTCTTCCATTAAATTTTTATCTAAAAGTGTATTTTGACGACAAACTTGGTCAGTGATACCTGGCGATAGGGGTGTCTTGCGACAACAGACAGTTAAGGGGGCAATGAACTTAGAATCAAAATAAACTTAAGGAGGCAGATAGGATTCTTAAAAACAAGGCGCTTAATCAAGAGAGGACATTTTAGAGGTTTCTACTGAACTATTAGGTTCTTCTTTGGTGGGATTAACTGTAAGTGAAATACCTGTCTTCGTAGAGAACATCCTCGATATTTCTGCATATCTTTTCATTGGTTTCCTTCATGTCTTGCTCGAGACACGACACCAAAGCTTTTTTATCATCACTCTGCTGATACTTGTTCTGTTCGATACTGTACATCGATGACACTGAGATGCCAACTTTATCTGTGTCCTGGTCAACCAAACCAAGCCTTCGAGGCAAGTCCTCCTCAGATTCGACATGGACGAACTCCATTTCAGTTTTTATCTCCTAGAAAAACAAACAGTTCAATTACCGATACCAGGCTAGTTTTTTATCTACTCTGTCGGTTAATTATCGAAGAAACCGACTATGATCACGATTTTCAAGTCAGCTATGCCAAGGAATTTGCAGAAATTTCGGTCGTTTTTCGCTCAGATAACTGTAGATATCTTTTTCTGGGTCACAAGCTAATTTAATTAGGATTTATCAACCCAAAAGCTCTATTTGCAACAGACAAGATGATCCTAACTGGAGAATCTAGAGAAGTAGAAAGCAGAGACAAAAATGGGCGTTCCTTATTCCTTTATCAAAATAAGCAAGATTTTGATAAACATCAAAACTTATGTGTAAAAAATATGTGTAAAAGGCATTGGGTGTGGTCAAAAGTGTTCTTAGCACAGCATAGTTTTCAGCCATTAAGTTCCGAGTCTGTTTGACCCAGGTATAAATATTATGATTGCTTATAATAGTTGAGACAGTATAACAGTGATGTTGCATGGAAAGGGCAAACTGGTTTGATCCTCTCTCCCCCTCATTGCAACCGAGAAACAGAAGGCTAGTATATGCTATTGGAAGCAGAGCAAAGACATCTAGACTTCTATGAACACGTTAATGCGATGGGCTACAGAAACAAAGCAAAAACAACCAGAAAATAAATTTCAAGAAAATAATTCTAGCGACAAATTTCATATTAATCCAATAATCACATTTATTTGATTTGAAATAACTCTGTGACTGTTATTAATGAATTTACTGCCATACCGAGGTAATCTTGCTTAAGCAATCTTTGGCCACAAGATATAATCGCAAAGCCAAACCGAAGGTCCAAAATGAGATCAACTCAACCACGAGCTGGGTTTGGTAAGGTGGGTGTGGTAACGTCGAGAGCCAGAGCTGGGATTCGATAAGAAAATTTTCAAGGCTTTCTGATCTTAGAAAAGATTTCGCACCAAAGTACTAGACTGCGCTTCTTGGATTCAAACTGCAAAGACTGTTTGGTCGAAAACTCTCAAGCAAATTTCACTGTATGTACTGAAGCAATCTGACAAATTAACAGGCGCTAGGGAAACAATGTGGTCTTGAACTTGCACTTTTCAAGTTAGAGCGGGTAATTCACATGGCACATTTGTTACTTAAAGAAAAATACAGGTTCTGTATGGACCACCAGTAGAGGTATGTGCAGTTGGTTTTGTTATACAATGATTTTTACCGAACTTGTCGTGGTTGAAACATACAGCGCTGATATTTTACAATGTCTCAAAATGAAACAACCCCTTCAAAAAACTACAGGTGTTGGATTGATACTTGACGAAACTGCGATAGCTTTAGCATCCTAAACGAGCACAGATTCAGACAGTTTTAATTGCCTTAATCCTATTTGCATGTGTGGAACAGCAAAGAAGATAATAAACATTCAATCTGCACTGTGCATTGTACGATATACTGTTATCGAGCATCTACTAATTCTAGCAGTTTTTTCAATAGCCTGAAAAGGTGTAATACGAGCGACCACTGAATACAGTTTAAGACCTCAAAAACACTTTCACGTGCATAGTTATTTCCTAAAGCCACTGAAACCAGAGCTTTACCATATAATATCTGCACTGGTTTGATACACAACAGCACACAATGAAAATTACCAGGAAGCGATGAACTCAAAACGATACGCCTAGTAACTAAACACCAGTTAGGAGTGGGCCTCAATAACAAAAATCAGATTTCCCAGTCATTCAAAACCGTTTGTTAAAAGACATTTGAATTTAATTTGACACTAAAGATTATTAACCGTTCAGAAATTCATAATATGTGCTGCTAACGTAGATCCCCTCAGGAAAACTGATCTAGAGCATAAAGTGGCCAAAAAGAATGACGGGTATCTTGCAAAGGAAGGGACACTTTCAATGAGTCTAGACCAAAGTCTTCCTGGGCAAAATCAAAGGTAATCTGCGCCAAAGAATATAAAGGCCCGAATATCTACAATAGTGAGCCCTGTAAGGCAATAAATTATAGCCTCTAATTTTAAAAGTCAAGTCTAGATCGTTTACAGATGGTTTAAAAAACCCTCTGGAGTACGTTTTTCCTTGGTTTAGAGAATTTTCACCAGCCAGTGTAATGAAAGCCCATTACTGTGAAGATTTTCCAATATCAAATCTGTTGACAGGGGCGGATCCAGAGCAAATTTAAAGAAGGGGCAGTTGGAAGTGGGGGCGCTGAAAAAATTTCAAAAATTGGTTACGAGAGTACGATGTATACAACCATTTCAGATCCATTTTCAGAATAAACAACATAACCTTGAGGTAGTCCTTGAAGCAAATTAACCTATCGGTCCCAGAACCTTTTCCATCTGATTCTCATTCTTCAAAAGGGGCGCACAATTTCCAAAAAAAGGGGCGCCAGACTTGCTTCAACTCGTTGAGGGAGGGGCAACTGCTACTAGTTGCCCCCCCCCCCTTAAATCCGTCACTGTCTGTTGACAATATTACCTTAACGTTATACAACGGTAAAAAGCAAACACAAAGTATTTAAACGTCATACAGACAAATTGCGACAGTCGACTTCCCTTTATTTCAAGTTCCAAGGGAAAAACGCGTTCGAATAAATGGGAATTCAAAATAAGCTTCGACGTTAATAACTCAAGGGAAACAAGAGATTGGCTCGAATTATCGGTAACGTAGAGTTCAGGTTCAAAGACTCTGCAGTCTGTTGTTTACAGTTCAATGGAAACAAGGGGATAAACGCTTACCTGACAGACAGAAAGTAAACGGGACAGATATTCCTAGCTCTTTGGACAAAATGTAATGAAGCAAAAACGAATAATCTCTAAAAACCTAATGCCGCTAATCGCAAACCATAAAGCGGGGTCTTAAAATAAGCACTGACAAATGACACAAGCAAGGGTAAGATTGTGGTTGAATATCAAATTTCTTGGTTGAGGGATGCTCTTTATGATAGAGAAATTTCATAATAAAGGATGGAAATCGCTGCAAAAATTGCGTGACCACTGACTGTGTCAGAGCTAGTGTATAATCAGTGCCTTGGGTCAAAACAAAATGTTTGATGACGAAATTGTTTATATTATCCGAATTCTCGTGAAACGATTGTAAGCAAAAATAGTTTTCTTTCCGCATAGCGATAAAGGTGCACATCTTTTCTCGATCTTTACGACGGCGTTGGGTTAAGGAAACAAATAACAGTGATTCTGAATAGACTTTATAGTGACACCTTTATCGGGTGGCATCAATGAATAAATACAACTTCACTACAAAGGAGATATATATTCTTCTCATTTCACTTCGTAGCAAACGAGAGTTTTCAAAACTTTCTCAGAACCAAAAGAAAAGCCAATCAAAACTTTTCTTTATAGCAGTTGATCAAATACTTCTCTATCGCAGTGGTCAATATGCAGATTATTTTGCTTCGATCAAAACAGAACTAAAACAAAATAACAAACCTGCTTGATAGTTGTCGTAACTTCCTTGGTAGTCGTTTTCAATGTTTTCCTCTTTGTCACTAGAAACCCTCCAGCCGCAGGATCTTTTATCGGCAATGGCTCCGGTTGTGAAGCCTCCACATTGTAATCTGTCTCAACAGTAACCTCTCTTTTCACATACGGTCCTAGCACTGAGAAATCCCCCTGGTTTGACGATCGCAGCTCTGTAATGGCAGTTCCCTGCTGTTGCAGAGTCAGGGGGACAAGTGTCTGTCCTGCAATGTTATTTATTTTCAACGTAACGGGTTCCGGGCCTTGAGTAACAAATGTTGCTGTACCACTTTGCAAGAACTTTTCCATTTCATCCTGAATAACAGGGGTGATCCTAGCCTGGGCATCTTGTGATATTTCTAGTCCACTCTTGACTGCGACAGACAGCCTTGGGCGCTTCACCGAGCCATATTCTAGATCGTCATCCCACGAAATAACCTGACCACCTTCGACTGGGAAGTCAACGTTCGTCGCAATGATCTGGTTCGACGAAGAATCAACTGCCAACTGTTGTAGGCCGTCTTCTAAAATCAACTCCTCGTCAGAATTTGAGGATTCGCCCTCACTTTCGATCTAATAGACAATTAAGAACTCTTCAGACATTAGTTGTGATGATTACAATGAGAATAAACCTCAAGGAATAAACACACTAGATATAAACTCAGATATTCAAACAGAGTTTCGATTATTCGTTCTGTGTTAGCATACTGCCGAAAAAGAATCCGAAAAATGCATTCGAGCATTTTGATCTTGTAATGTAAAGAATTATAATCTTGTTGGTGTGGATAAATTGGCAGAAACTTTAAAAAAATGCTGATAAAACAATGACCTCTTGCGGTAAACATAAACAAAAAGAGCTGCAGGCAAGACGTTATTACGCTGGGTGGTGCTTGCATCTTTGAATGTTGTCAACAGAGTTCTGAAGAGGGGAACAATCAACCTTTGTTGATATTCCAATAAAGTATTGCATTAATTAGACGCCGCGCGGTTGATTTTAAGCCTTTTCTGTGGGCACTAATCCGCGCGGTTTACTCTTCCTAGGGTACCCTTTTCAAACATTAATGGGGTATATTTAAACGAGAGTGAAGGCGCTTGTTAGAGAGCAATGCTAATTGCTCCACAAAAATGATTCTGCGTTTCGACAAGAATTTATGGGGAAGCAGGAAAGTATGGAGTTACCAGCTCCCTGCAAACTGAACATTTTCAGCTTGTTTACTTAAAACAACCTGGAGATAAGTAAGTTTTCTGATACTAAAATTCTGAACTGACTTTAAAAATTTGAATACGTTTAAAAATTAGACATTCTGTAAGGGGTTTGGTAGAAACATCGAAAATTGAAAACATTAAAACTGATTGGAAATTTAAATAATTAAAAACGACAGACAGACAGGAAGGTTTTTAATCTTACTAAACAGAACGGAACTTGAATTATTCAAAATTAAACTCATTTTGGTATCCTCAACAAAAGAACACTAAGGCAAGCACTGATTGTGGAGAACCTTTAAATCGTAACATGATAAACATGATGAGGATCTAGAGTGGGCAAGTTATAAGAGGATTCTGAGGCATCCCTTGTGATCCAATATAATTCACTGTAAGAAAAATATCGTGTATTTTCAGGGCGAACTTAGTGAGTTATAAAAGCCCAAACACCCAAAGGCAACGACAAGATAATAAAGTGTGCAGAAAAACCAAGGGAAAGTTCAAAGTAGGCTGGAAAAGGAAATAAGCCACTTTTTAAGAGACAGCAAGGACTTGGCGACAGAAGCAAGGCAGAATAACCCTTCATCTGAAATAAAAGGGATGAGTGGAAAATTTTCAAAATAATAATTAACAAGGTGAATGGCACCAGAGTCCCTTTTATTTGGAAACAGAAGGAATTCAAAAATGACGCTGGTTTATAAAAATAGAATAACGTTTTTAAAACATAACAGAAAAATATTCAATTTTAATAGTGCCTTCTCTTTCGTTTTGGTCTTGATGCGACTTCTTACGCTACGACGAGTTTGTTGTATACACCTTACAAAATAATAATTGATAAATTGGAAAAGTTCGGAAATAAAGCTGTCGTGGCTTGATTTTTTTTCGAAAATCAATAAGCGGTGGCGTTTAGTTCGAGCTCGAGAGTACTCGATACTGAATTGTAATAACAATCGATACAAATTTTAATACGCTTATTTTGCTCGGTAATGTCATTATGTCGATACAATCATAAAGATTGGTTAAAACTTAAATGAAATATAGAAAGAAGACATTTGCAAAACAAAGAAGGCAGTATTTGGGCATGTTTGAAAGAGGCTTTAACTGTTGTCTTTTGCATCTAAATCCACATCCTCCCGCCCCTTTTGAACAACCTCCCGTCAGGTTTTCTGAATCTGGTCTTAGATTTTTTTGGTTTGCAATTTGATTTAACATAGAAGAAAACAGTACCAAAAGTTAATCGGTCTTTTGGACTGCAAAGAACCAAAATGAAGATTGAATGAAGTTCTCAAGGGCGTTCTATAACATCCCACAAAACTCAAAATTCGAATGCAACTCCAGTCTTGTTTAAAGAAAACAAGTAGCAACATTAACAATCTGCAATGAATGTTTACTTCAAAACAAAGCACAGTCTCTGTCATTTACTTAGGCCAATGGTTTAGCTTCGTCATCAAATGGATAAAACGAAACTTCTTTAGAGTTATCTTTATTGCATTTGAAACAAAAAGATGCACAAACCTCTCTCCCCGTGTCAAATATTCGCTCAAATATTACATTACGTTATTGAAAATTCCCAAAACTGATTTAGCGATAAAAGGCAGTCTAGCATTGACCTGGACACAGAATCCGATAAAAAATCCAATCAGAGATACGAAATACCTGTGTTTTAAAAAGAACTTTAAACTTCAAGGTGTCCATGCGTACTAGTTCCGTAGTAGAGAGGCCATCCACAAGGCAAAGGGTCTTGATTTGAATGGACAAGACTTGACGTGCTTACGGCCTAAACGCACGTCCAGACAAAAGCAAAAACAAACACATGAAAATAGTCTGTTTGATTAGGTTCGGTGATTACAGTTACTTTATTGGTTCAGGGCACGTCCCTCAATTTGCAGAAAATGTGATGGCTATGTTTGGGTGACTTATCGATCAGACGCCATTTGCGGCCATTGACTTTTGAGATATGATAATCTTTGGTTGGACCAAAATAAAAAATGGATTACTCTTACAACTTTGATGTGTTCTGCACATGTCACCACTTTCCCGTATAAAATTCGATTTTACTCTATTATAGCTAAGCTATCGAATCACTTGAAAGACTTTGGTTAGATATCGGAAAAAGGAACTCCACCCAATACAAAATATTCAAGGCTGGGAAAATTTAACTGGGTCTTATTTATACTATAAGATAAAAAATAATGTGATAGGAGGAGGGGGCTTTGGCAGGAATATGAGCTCCTTTAATTCGTTAAGCCTTTACTATCGATGCACTGGGGCTTCTTTCGAATAAAGATGAATTCTTAACAAATGTCTGGCAAAATAATGGGACAACTTAACGGGGGGATGATAAGGGTATGTAAGCGCCTTTGGTTACAGGTAATAACTTTACAGGCAAGCAGCACTGTTCGCGCAACCTTATCTTTCATGGGTTCACGTGTCAGATTGGCCTGTCGATACACAACTGGGTAAAAACATTTTCTATCTTTACATTGCCATTTCGATCATCATTCTGACAATTTATACATTGATGAGTGTCAGAAGAAAGCTTCAGCATGTTTTGAAATGTTGAAGCTTTTTTCAAAGCCATTGTCAATTTTTACCAACAAAATATTGTTTAAAGTTAAACTTAAATGTTTCAGAAAGTCTGAGAAAGCAGATAAATTTTTGTCGTGAAATTATAGATTGAAAAAAGAAAAGAGAATTGACTTTATTAAAGGTAATGAGACGTTACTCATTGTTATTTCTCAAAGGGGAAAAACCCTAGCTAGACAAAGATGCAAGATGACATGACAAATGGGCGTTGGTCATCTACCAGCAAATACTGACAACAAATGAATGTTCTGCGTTTTTTAACCAAATAATCTCCATAAGTTAATCAATATAATTATGATATCTGCGGAGATATGATAGTCCAAATATCCCTTCTCAGTCAAAAACACGAAGATTAAATTACACCTTGTCTGACATATGCGACATCTTTTCCCACAAGGGTGTGTTTTTGATAAAAGCTATAATTGGATTTCAAAGGAAACATATTTTTGCAGAAACATGAAGTTTAAAGTAACAAGATTTCTGAAACAACTGTCATCTAAATTGTCCTATTATTGGGCCTATTTAGTTTAAAGACAGTAACCATGTTTATTGACAGTGCAAAGATTTAAGAATGATAATAACAGGAAGATAGGTTGGGGATCTTTAGACTTGCTTATCACAAATCCTGTCTTTCCCCCTGTTTCTAACAGCATTTGATTTAATCTTGTCAGAAAACAATCATGTAGAATTATTCATATGGCTTGTTCAAATGGAATACATCGCGAATAAAGGAAAATGATAAATGCAAACTTTGTCGAATTGTAAAGCAATCATGTACTGAAAGTATGAAATGGCGTTATTCGAATTTCTTTGCTTGATCGAGATCTTTGTCGTCTTATTAAAACGAAAATGGGTGTAAAAGCACTCAAGCTGCGACATCAAACAATGACACATTGCTGGAAAATGCATCCTTGAGTGCTAGGAATACCATAAATTCTTAAATACCGCACAATATTTGATGATTTCTTATGATAATTTCGATATTAGCTTAAACTGAAAGTTGGCAGGAAAGCATTTCAACCGAAACTTCAATAGGAAAATACATTTTAGGTAGATGCATGACACACCTATTTGTGCTTATGGGGGTGGGGTGGGGGGGTGCTCAGACCCCATTTGCCGACAAAGTGGGTCAGCCATCACTTATTTGACGACAAACCTAGAAATCGGCAGACGACGCACCCCTACATGGCTAAAACTCTTCGTTTTTGCAATAAAATTTTTTCCATTGTAGCAACGGACCTGTTTTTTGCCATGGGAATAAAACCAAAATGCTCGACTACAGTATTCATCAAATTGTTTCTCCCATGCCTCCCCCCTCTCCACCCTCTTTCATAACTAAACAATCACGAACTGAGGGTACTTTGTGCATTAGAAAGGCAATAATTCAGACTCACATTATGGGATCCGTTTGATTTCAATTCGTCCATTTTCACCGCTTTCGACTGCAAACTTTCAACGAGACTAACAATCCTTTTCACAATCTTATCTTGCTTGTTTATAAGATCTGTAGCGCGATTCTTTGCATCCGAATTTTGTAGCTTCGACGCTAGTAAGTTTATGCTCGATAGACGCTCATCCTGAATCTGTACATTACTTCGTCTAAATGTTTCCAGGTTCTCAACTAGCTGCAAGACGTCATTTTTCGATCGGCATTTCTTCCCCTCGAGTCTAGTGTGTTTCAAGAAATGGACGGCGTCTTTCAGCCATGTTTCACCCTAAAAGCAAACCTCGGGATTTACATGGCTTTTACATGATATGAATGATGACCTTAATGGTCACATAATTGAATTTATCTTTGGGTGATGAAATGTGAATTTTGATCCAAATGTCAAGTTCCAAAGCTCAAAATTTATGGTAGATCTTAACCTGTGGATCCTTACGGGACAGGAAAAGGAAAGGAACTATTTTGCAAAATATGTATTCCGATAAATCAAAAAATATTGGAAATACTTTCAAGTTTAACCCCAAATTTTAAGGAATTAACGACTATAAAATAAATCGAGATAAATAAAATGATTAACTTCACACTAAATGTTAAGTGCTTGGGATACATGGAAAGAGCTAAATAAGATCTTCCAACTTTCAAAATATGATTTTGACCGGATTCATAAATTTTAAAAAACAAATGAAAAATTCCAAGTGGTTTTGTATAGAAATAGCATTTGCTCATGTTGGGCTGTATCTTAGTCAATTTGTAAGGGTTTTAAAGGATTGTGCACATTTCGAAACATTTCTTGGTTTTATATGTCCCGAAATACTTAAATTCACTTAAATTCATCGATTTTAATAGGGTCATCACTTTGCCTTTCTGTTGAGGTAGGTGAGGGGTACTTTCCCTTTTGGAAGACGAGCAAAATCAGGTTTAGCAAAATGCAATATGGCTTCCAACCTGTTCACAAAACTGGTAAAAATCAACAGCGACTTCAAGCAGTTGTCGATGCTCTGCCAGAAGTTCCAGCAATTTGGCCCATCTCTGTTCCAACGCAGTAACCTCTCGGTTCAAACGCTCTCCTTCGGGGTGATGGCTGCTCGTCAGATGATTGACATGTTCTCGGATATCTTTAACACGCTTTTCTGTCAACTAAATAAAAATAAGACATGAATACAATGAAATACAAAAGCATCTAAAAGCGTTTATATAAGAAAGAGATGAACATTACTTCTCTTTTCAGTTCATTCTCAATTACATCTTCAAGAAGAGAAATATTATGCCTTCTCAAACTGTTTCTCAATTATCATTGTGAGTATCTGGATCAATCGATTATGTACAATTAATTCCTACACTCTGCTTACCCTGAACTCTTCCATGAAAGTGTCTGATTGCTGCGACAGTGACACTGCTGACAACAAAGAATTCCCAAACCTTTTGTTTACTTCCAGCAAATGTCGTGTTTGCTCCTCCATTAGCATCTTTACCTGCACGTAAATAGTCCTTTAATCATCCCATTAAATTTCAGGCTTTTGCATTTGAGAAAAAGCCACTTATTTTCACTGAAAATGGTAGCTTTACGCAAAGGACGTTCATAAAAAATGAGCTTCCTTAAAGGAGATAAATACAGAAGTAGTGCTTTCTGTAAGCAAGACAACATTTCACTGAAGTAATCTGAGCTATTATGTTGATCAAACCACGATCAGAATTTCTTTAAAACAAACTGCCTGAAGGAAATATCCAACTAAATGAGGCACTGTATTTTTTCATATCAGCGTTTAAGGACAACATATCAAGCTTTCGGAAACCCCTTAAATAACCTTTGCAACCAGCTGTTAATATCAGCTATATTACAAGAATTTAGATAGAACCTTTCATAACATTGTACTTTCATAATTTTTTTTATCAGGACTGTAGCCATCAATCAACATCATAAAAACAGACTCTAAATATCCACCCATAGCAACTTCTCATTAACTTGATAGAACAAGGCAACCAGCTTAAAAATGTTTCTAACCTGGTTTATATCTTGCTCAAAATGACAAATATCAACACTTTCTTGCAATCTCCTTCGATGTGCCTCCCAAAGGCCTTCCCATTCGTCTCGTTTTCCATGCGAGACTGCAATCAACTTTTCGATTTCCTCTTTCTGATAACCAAAGCTGTCCTCCTCTCCAGCGGCCTGTAATGCATCCTTTCCGTGATCAGCTGTTTGGGAGAAAAGCTCCTCCACAATCTTGTAACTGGAGATATGTTCTTGTAGCATCTGCTTTGCTGATATTGAATCGTGAGGCAGATTTTCACTTGCGAAGTCGCGCAGAGTCTTGTTTATATGTGAAGTAAGCTGGAAAGTAATGAGCTTTGCATTGAGAAACGAAATAAAAGTTTTTGTATACCATACCAGAAGAGATTCTATCAAACACAATACCAAAATTTTATGTAGCATATCAAACTGAGCCATCTTCGCAATCTATAAGGATTTATGGCGCAAGTCTTTCCCGATCGAAGCTATTCGCTTACCTTCTCGGCACTTGCGTAGAATGTTAGGCACTGTGATAAGAAAGCCTGGTGCTTGGTAAGTTTGCTTTTAAATCTTTCGTGTGCCATTCGCAGCTCATTTGTGACTATCTGTACAGCCTCTTTGTCATCAACATTCATCAATGCGAGACCCTCTGCTGCTGTTATGTGGTCTTCGACTTCTTTGCTCGCTCGCTAGGATCAAATGGATTCCTGATTATATTTACCATTCTTTGTAAGTATGCTATATGTACTAAAAGCTATAGGTCTCTGGTACGATTAGCTCGACCCCCCTACCCAGATAAATAACCCCTTGTCATCGTCCATACAAAGGGAAAAGGAGCACAAAGACAAGACTAAGAGAGAAAGAGCACATTAATCAATGCATAAATGGGCTCAGTTGAAACAGAAATGCTTGATGGTAGAATTAGAACTGGTAGATTGGGAAATACCCTGAAGGTGGTATTTGGAAAGACGTTTAAGAAGCCAGTTTATCCAACAGTTAATCAAGCACTGTGAAAAAAAATAATGACGATAGCAACTGAAAACGAATAATTTTCAAGGCCTACCTGAGCTGATTCCTCAAATTCAACAAGAGTGCTTTGCAATGCTTTTTGGGTAGTAATCAAACCTTCAAACTCGACCCGAATAGGGAAAAGCTTCTCGCCTTGCTCATGAATCCAAGTTATAACCTACAAAACAGTATTTGATCTTTAAAAAATGCTGCTTCCATTGCCCAATAAACGTTTCTACATATCAAAGACTAGGGATTTATACCATAATTTCACAAAAGGAACGATTGATTCCTGAATACAAATTCTTCTAAAGTACATTCTTTGGCCATCATCGCCAGAAATAGGATGAAGAAAAAAAGGTCTGAAATGTTTATCGGGATTGGAGAAAATGGTGACATGCAAAAACTGCTGCAGCAAATGGTCTCTCCTTTAGCTTACTTCGAATAAATAACTAAGAGACATATCAAAACATGAGAGAGAAACTATTATGTAAGTTAGACTATTATTTGAAAAAAATACCTTTCTGATTTCTTTCTCAAAATCAAAGAACTGACTGCTAAATCTTTTGTGTGATTTCAACTTCATTTCTCTTTGTTCCCACAATTCATCAAGGTGTACTGCGTGCTCCGCAATGTTGCTGAGGTGATTGATCACGTGCTGCGCAGGGAGATCTCGGTCCAGGCTCTCTTCTTGTGGACACTAGATGAAGAGAATCAAGTTTAGACAAACGATACCCTGCAACATAAACTAGGTGAAAATTGTGTAGTTATCAAGGGTCAATGTTTTTGTTGAAATTTCACACTTTTAAATTTTTCAAAGTTAGACTTTTCAAATACAGAAACACAAATGTAGATGTCAAGTGGAAGAAAATTTTCTAAAACTGAAAATGATAAAACCACTTGAATATTAAAATATGTAGATTTTATGGAAATTTCAAGCTTGAGATAAGCAAAGCCAACTTTTCGTGGAAAGAAATAAGCAGTAGCAAAGAATATTAATAAATTTTTGTTGTCGATGGAAAAGAAACTATGCACAACATTTCGCTGTCGTTGAAAGGACTTACGTATAAATTCTAGGCCTTCTATTTCATGCTGAGTTGTAAAATTTACGTTCAGTTTTGCACACAAAGAAATCAGTCCTTAGTGAACAGACTATCTACTACTTTCCTCTGCTTTTCCTGCTTCAGTTTGACAAAACATGTGTGTTTTCTGAAATGGTTGCTGTAGTTATAAGGGTAGGGAAGGGAACATCTAAAACCAATCAACTTCAGCATTTTCATAGCAAAAAAACTAGATTACCATACCCTTTTTAACTCCTCTAAAACCGAAGTTCCTTCTCGCTCGACTGCTCGTATTTTCGACTTGATATTTTCCCGCTCTTGTCTTTGTCTCATTACCGTTTCCGGCCTCGCTTCTGAGTTCTCGTATGGTTCATCACTTGTTAGCTCTTCTTGAAGCTGTCTCAACTTTTTCAATAGCTGGAAAACATACGATCAATAAGCAACATATGACAGAGAATAGCAGCAATTTTAGTATCAAAATAACTTCAAATCTGGCAAACAAAGAATTTCGAAACAGCACAGAAATTGAAAATTGCAAGACCATATACTATGCTTAAAATCCATAGCTGATCTGCTCTTGTTTATTGCACTTAAAGAAGACAGTCAAAAGCACCCTAAACTTGCAGAGCATTTATTTCAGAGTTTTGGCCTTCACCTACACGCATAACAACTACTACCATTTCGATAACTGACATTGTGAAATTATGTAAATTGCGTCAATTTCTGTTATGTGACGTCATTTCAATGTAGAATGTTTTTATAGTTCCCATCTGTTGAATAAACAGACATGTGCTGCGTCGCTGGTGCAGGCATATTATAGGCTCGAACCAAGTTGCATTTTCTAAAAGAAGGCATTTGAAGGTGAACAGAAGGATGTTGAGCGTAGTTTGATAGATGCAAACTGCCAAAATTACAAAATGCTACAAATACAATACTCAAAAACACAATGTTCAGTACAATAATCAAACACTTTCGGGCAACTTTTGAGTTAAAACAGTTTAGAATGGAAAAATGGCATTCTGGGAAACGAAATTCTACATATCAGGGGGGGATAGAGGGATTAATGACATCATTCAAGTGGATAAGATATCTGCCTTCAAATCTTAATCAGGCAAACACCAGTACATATAAGGCATATAATTACCTCGCAAGAGTGCTCTAAAAAGTTGAGATAAGATCGAACAAGCTGCAGTCGATATTCGAGCCTTTCCTGCAAACTGACACATCTTGTTTCCATCCTTTCGAGTTTCGTTCGAGGGTTATTGGCAGTTCTTCGTTTGGAATCGCTCATTCTCGAGAGAGACTGCTTGATGTCGTGGACTTTTACAATTGTGCTCTGTTGGGCAATGACAACAGTCAGTTATGGCAAGATTTGTAGAATTACAGTGATGTTTTGAGAGTCAAGTAAGAACAAGAGATTATTTAAAAACAGTGCCAGAGTATTTTCAGGAAAGAAGAATGGGACCGTTTTAGCCGCTATGTTCCGCGACCGCAAAGGTTTAGCCTTTACAAATGTTTTTCTTGCGTGCAAAGCACAATTCACAACAAGGGACGAGGAAATAAGTCGAGATGCATTTGTTTACATCGGCCTAAATAACACAGGATAGTCGCCCGGATTCTTCAAATATTGCAAAAAGAAATTTGCAGAAATCACAAATTACTGTCACGTGAGCAACTCGCAGTGCGCATAAACTTTGATGGAAGTTTATGTGAGCTAAACGTTTCACACTGGCGCCTTAACACGCTGCAGGGATTTGTCCGAATGAGGAAAATTATGTGACATCAACTCGCAGTATATCTTTATATAATGTGAGTAGCGGCGGAAGAAGAGAAGATAAATTGGATCGTAATAAAAATGTTATCTAAGCTTTTCACAGTTTTTGCAACATTCGGAAGGAAATCTAAACATAAAGAAAGTTACAATAGCAATTCAAAAATAATAGTAGCAAACAATAAACTGTTTATTGATAGCAGGTCCATCTATATTTCAGCTTTAAGTTGATGGAGGACTTCCTCTCTGTAAACATTCGCAGAATTATTATTCAAAACTCTAGGAGAACATGATACAGTACAACGCTGTCAATTAAGAAGATAACCATTCTACCTTGCAAAGTTTTGTTCTATGGAACTATGATTGTAGAGGCATTACTAGGGTGGTAACAAAAAGCAAGGAAGGATGATGACTGGGGACGATGAAACATGATTACTGATGATGACTGATGCAGATTGATGGGGTTGATTGATGCTTGTTGATGGAGTTGATTGTGATTCATGATGTTAGTGATCATGACCAATAATCACGATGATGTTGATGATGATCAAAACTGATGACAATGACAAAGACTGATATTTGTGCACCTGGCGAAAATGGAGATGGATATCAAAGAATGATAGCTTAGGCCTGGTTCAAACGTCGCGCTTCTCATGTGCCGAACCAAACTCGGGAATTAAGTACATGAGGGGCGCGACGTTTGAATCAATTTGGTACGGCAGATTTAGTTAGGAGCGGCAGACTAGTTTGGATCGGCAGAGCTTGTCGAGCTGCACGGCTCCAGCACGGCACGGTTTCAAGCGTCGAACTTGTCATGTACCGAACTCAATGCATAATTATATTTAATTTATTTTCCTTCACAGAATTCATTTTTTTCTTGGAGGGCGCATGCGTTTCAAACAACTATTTGAGATTGTGCGCCTTAACCAAGATACTTCATGTAACAATCCTAAAACCCATATGGCGCGACATGATTAAGTTCGACGTTTGAAACGGGAGTCGCGCTAAATATGTTCAAGTGTCGCTCCAAACAGAGTTAGGTTCGGCACATGAGAAGTGCGACGTTTGAACCAGGCCTTAGGATAATGATGATAACACACTCGATAATGATGAGGAGGCAATGACAATGAGAAATGACAAGCATGCAAAAAGTAGCATAAATGTCACCTTTAACTCTTCCATGAGCTGGCCATGGTCTTCACAGAACTCTTTTGCCGCCGTGGACGTCGTACCGAGATTCGTGTGCACCGTCAAGAACTCCTCGCCAATATTCGTAACCCAACTTGATACCTAAATGTGCGAGAATACGTTAGCTATTGCAATTCCCGAAAAGTCTTAGTAGACTACAGGCTACGGGTTTGGATTCCACTTTGACTTAATATTTGCCACTCACACACAAACACCATGAATTGTAAAATAACGTACTCAGACATTCTTCGTCCACAACAAAGAACAATCCTCAGACAGCTTAAACGAGACAAGGGTTCTGTTGTTTGATTCATAATTCTTACCAAGAGACCTGATTTCTTATACTGGAATCGTTCAATTAACATTGGACCTTGCTTCTATAACTGCAAGACGAGTTGAGCGAAAATCCAGTCGATAATCGTCACTGTATACGCCCCACAAAGTCTTATTAACTTTCTGGATGGTTTTTTTGCATTCCTTTTTCACTAAGCTTTAAATCTGAGCTGTTTAGCAAAACTTTTTCAAATAAAATACTTCCAGGAAAAAGTAGTGATACAATTTGCAAAACGGAACCATAGGAGTAGCCTATAGAAATACATATTCCTTTGATTTGTGTTCCATAAAATGAGACTATTACATAGCTAACGTGTATACCATATTATTATATCCATATTAATATATAATATTATAACCTACGCCTTTCACATTCTATAACCTATACCTTACACTTGATGTCGACAAATAATACCTTTTCCATAAATAACCATATGATTTTAAAACAATGAGCATTTTTTAAAGAAAACGCACTTAATAAGAACACAGAACCTTTATTTGCCAAAAACATAAGAACAAGTTAAGAACACGCCCAGCAACAAGTAAAAAATGTTTTTTTTGACAATCTAGGGAGAAAATCCTTTCTTATGTTAAAGAAATAGAGATGTTTTAATCAGCTTATCGACTGTGCTACAAAAGATTTCGCACAAAACCATTTTAGTATTCTTAAAAACAATTCAACTCAACGATTGTAGGAAACTCGATGTTGAAAAAGGAACAACATTTAAACACATAAGCCTCAGATTATTAAAAAATTAAGAATATCGAGCACCTTTTCAAAAATTATCTGACTCCTTCAAAAAAGAGTGCATTTTCCTGACTATGTATGTCTAAATTCATGCTTCGAAAAAGCACAGAAAAAACCGTTACTAAATATTTTTCTGACCCTGCCGTAAATATAAATAAAGTCTGGAGGCCACCTAATCGCTATATGCGAATACTATACATGGTCGACCAAGGGTTCCTTTTAATGTGTAACAGGGAAATTATACCCCCCCCCCCAAATTAACAAGGCCATTCTATTGTTAATTAAAAAAAAGGGGAAACATATCTTGCCTTCTCTCCCCTTCCGTGAAAGACGTTCATATTTTAAGTGTTTTAAAAGCTGCTGTTCTCAATAATCGTAGATTTAATTTAGCACAGCCCGGTTTTACACCAACATTTGACCAAAACTCAAGATAATAAACAAAAGAGGACCTTTTCAACTTCTCTGTTGACGTTCACGATCTCTTCATCGTCTGAGCTGACATCTTCAGTCATTTTCATGACCTTGAAATATTTCTGCTCTATTTCTTTAAGCACCGCTTTTACTCCTGCCATATCCACTCTAGATAGCAATAATTTCCCTTCCCGGATTTCTGGTTGTGCTGCTTCTGCTGCCTGCGACCTCGTTCTCACACGTTCACCGTCGTCCTTCGCAGCTTCCAGCCGGGCGAGCAGTCGATCTAACACATCAAGGGCCTAAAAAAGTCAAGGGTGAAAGGATACCGTAGATAAAGCAACTGTGGACTACTGTAAGGCCTAAATATACGTTGTTTCAATCTTTACCGGAGAGAGACATAATCTATGATAAGATAACATATTCAGACGATTTCCACTTACCTCAATATATATAATTGTGTTTTCCTTTAGAAGAGTGAATCAATACTAAAAATGGCACAAAAATGATAGCAAAGCGACCTTCACTTTGCTTACATTGGCAATTGAAAAGTCCACAATCATTTCTGACCCTAATAAATATTACATCCTCTGCCTTCGTCAGCTGACCTTAAGTAAAAGTCACTGCAGAAATACATGCAACAAAAATATCATATACCTAAAGCAAAAGGATATGACAGTGTGATGGTGTTGATCTTAAGTGTGTAAGACGCTTAAGCGAACAATTTCCTGCTGATTCTAGAAATTATCGCGTGTCGACCAGCAGTTTCTTCGTCTGTTTTGGCTTAAGAAGCTGTGCCTTGCTAAGTTTGGTTTTACAAGTGCTCTACACACAATATCGAACGAATGCATCATAGCTGACAACAACAAAATGAATGACAAAAGGATTTTGGAATGAATTGTTCGATCAATTGAAATCAAGTTTAGATTTTGTTTAAAGTTTAGATTACTTGGTCAGAAAAATCGCTACGTGTTTAAGATAATCCAACTTTTTTAAAAACAGAAAGTATGCAGGCTTTAGAAACATACATAAATAATTTTAAATCTTTAAAACAACAAGGGGTCACTGATGGCAAAAATGTCATATAGTTTGTGATCAAATGGTCACAAGAAGTTTAAGAAGTAAATATGATTGAATCGACAGGATTCAGTAACTTTAACAGGAGACCAGTAAATACTTAGGCCCTACTGAGGAAGCCAAACGATAAACGATTCTATTCAATGGTGTAATGGGATGGAAAGAGAGGGGCTACGCACAGACTGGGATGATTGGGCTGGTGAAAAATAATTAAAAAATCCACGCTGATGCGATGATGCTAATGATTGTGATGATGATACCAATTATGGCGACTATGATTATAATGACAATGATGATGAGGTTGGTTATGATGATTATTATGATTATGTTAATGTCTATCACTGCTATAATCACATTATGATGAAGTAACCCATTTAAGATCGATCACCCGAACACCAACATCATTCAATCTCGATTGTGGCATAAGCACCTTCTCCCAACCGGCTCAGCATAAAATGCTGAATTTTTTGCACAACTTAAACACAATTATATTTTAATTACAACCCCTTTTTCACGAGTAAAGTGATGAGGTGAATAGATACGGACGCAGCCCCTGCTTATCAAATCAATTTTCCAATTTTCCTATAAAACGTATTTGGCGAGAAAAACCACCAAATCACCATACCCCCTTTCTTTCCGTTCGATAATAGACAGTTTAGCTAGAGAATTAGGAGAACTATTGCTTGACTTATATCGAAGGGAAGGGGGTATTACCCGGTCTAAAGAGAGCCTATACACGCAAATACACCAGACACATTTTCCTTCTTTTTAACAACGTAACAGAGACCTTGGTCATCAAATATAGCAGAAGGTGCTATTTGCTAATGGGAGAGTTGATTTTTGTGGTATAGAAATGGATCTCCTTTGGTAACGACCCAAGCTTGTTAAAGTTAAAACGATCAGTGCGTCAAGAAACCAACACGAACATTTGTGGTGCAATATGATTTTAGTTGAATAGCAGAGATTTAGAGAAAGTATCTACATACAAAACAAAATAAAGAATGAAGAATTAAAGTAAATATGAGACTTTCAACGTTCTAAAACAAACTAGATGCTTTGAGTATCATGACCATAAACAAAGTATTGTAATAATAAAAGTACTATCAAATTGATTATGGAGTTGTGAATTATCATTGTTAATGAAGAACTAACAACAAAGTCTCATTTTAAGTGACATAATTGGAAACCAATTCTTAGTCCGCTAGTATACAAATACCTGGCCAGAGAAACATAAAATTTTACAAAGATACGGCAAGGGTCAAAAAAACTTTCTGATGATGTTTAAACATATTGCTATTCGTTCTAGTGATAGTTTGCAGGCTCTTTCTGTCAACTTTTCGATCTACGTTCCGAAGATATCTCCTCTTCAATATCTGCACTTCAGATAACTCACTTCATAAAAAATATATGTTATCATAACAACCAACCAACTATTGTATTATACTTTTTGTTGCCTGTCTTTCTTGCTCATTTGAATAAAAATTGTATTTCCACGGAATTGCTGTCCTTACCTTTATGCATCCCAATATCCACAAAATGATTGACAGAAACAAAAGCCTTTAACAAAACATAAAAACCAAGAACCTCTGCCAGCATAAATGCACCGGTAGTGAACCTGCGACATCATAACAAGTATGCATTGTATACATGCATTGCTACCAAATCCACTATACAGAATCTTGCACGAATCTATCTCAACGCATTAACATATTCTCTTAAATCCAACTGACCAAAATCCGTTACATGGAGGGACAGCAAATGACAATACAAATCAACGGTAGCAATCCATGGTGAAATAAGATACAGTTATTTAACTATGGACTTGCGTCCTTTGCCAGTTGTTTCAACTTTTTCGTCAATCAAGGGCGTGTCGTTTCTTTGATCAACGATACCACAAAACGGATTGAAGGTTGTCAGGTAACGATTGTCACACACATGGACAGTGTTCCCAGGTTTTGTTCAAACAGGCTTTAATCGAATGAAAGGTTTGAGATGAGTTAATTCTCTTAAAAAATCATACTTACACTACCGAATTAGATTTAAGAAAATATCACCCCATTATCAGTGGCTGGCTGTTAGAGCGTAAAAATTTAGCACCATGAGTTCCATAGAAATTTCAGCTACAGATGAATCTATTTAAGTTTCGTTGTCTTGAGAACCCTTTCGCGCCAGTTGTCAATCGGTTGTTGTAGCAGCCAGTCGTGGACTGGCAAAGGATGCTGGGATGCAATGGCAACCTGGGCGCAAAGCTCCCCTTGTATTGACCCTTCCGTCATATAACAGGCTTCATCTCTTCAGCAGAACCCTTGAGATCCTGATTCCTGTCCACCCAATTCTAAAACAAGTTTCCAGCTTTCATCTCCACAGTTATACAGAACTCTCAAAAATCTTTCTCACTTTCTCACAAATATCAAAACAAGCTTACTAGATTTTGTGTGAAGTTGGAATTTTTTAATGACGATTTGAGATCATACGATTAAATGTCTGGCTGAGGATAAGTTTATTTTATTACGAATTCCAAGCAGGCGGATTCGATCAACAGTAATTCTAGATTGATTCTTCAATTGTTAAGCATATCAAGACGAGATTAACAATTTATACATATCAAATAATTTACAGATTGACATATGAAAGATGAATTACCAGCATAACAGCATCCTGTGAGCTGGAAAGAAGGAAATGATTTCCTTGCAGCTGAATTTCTCTTCGAAAACAAACTGCAAGGATCAGGCAATTCACGCCAACCGTTAGTTTATTTGTTACTTACTGGCTTAAATCAAACATCTACCTAACCACTTTTTGTAGAAGAAAATACATTTACAAAATAACTCAAAATTTGGTTTTAACTCCAAGAGCTTAGAAGGTTTTCTATATATTGTAATCCTTTTGCAGTGTCTGCATACACCAGGTAATTACTTGCTGACGTAGTTTTCATGCTAAGAAGCCAAAATGTTTTACATAGGAAAACAAATTGGAAATGGAGGCATCATGGAAAAGTCAATATTTGGACAAAACTTGCGCTACAAACTGTATGAAAAATCCCCTTTCATAACGCTATTAGATTGATGACGTCAGAGTTACTGAAATCGCATATGCTTTTTCTTGCAGCTTTTTAAAAATATAGTGCTATTAGCATATTTTTAGGATTTTAACTTCCTATAAGTTAATAAAAGTAAAACAATGAAAACAGAAACTTATAAGTATTTATCATAGAGAAACTTATAACTAAAACAAAATCATAAGTATAAGATTTATGTCATAAAGTTGGGATTTCATTTGATATCGCTACAACACCTGATTCTTACGACATTCATATACAAAGTTTGAGATTTAGTCTTTTACAACAAAAAATGGCAAATTTATGAAGCAACGATTTCGTTAAACTCACATTCTGCACCTGCGCTCCACACTGTAATACATCAAAGTTAATATAATTAATTTTTTTAGGAAATTAAGTTTATGAAATTAATTAAAATGAGCATTTGACTTCCTTCTAGTTAACAAATATCCTGTTTGCTGTACTTTTGTGAGTTCGTTGTTTCTCATTAAATCCAAACAGATCTCATCAATAGACAAGCAAACAATAGAGCTTTACAATATGTCCTGACAGGTAAAGCAATTAATAACATGACCCATGGCGTGCTTTCCCAAAGAACTCAGAACGGAAAGCCGTTGGAGATGATCAGAATAACGGGGAAATTCACCCTGGTCGAAAATGATGAGAAAAAAATTTAACTTTTCAAAATCTTGAATCGGAAAGTACCAAGTAACAGGGACGCAGTGGCTGGGGGAGGGAACAGGGAGGTATATATCTCCCAAAAGTAACTATGTTACCGGAAAAGTCTGGAAAATTTGGATACTTTATATTTGGATAGTATGTCTTTTAATTCTGAAACCTTCTTTGGCGCAATATTTCGTGGTCATGACTTCATCCTTTCGCTAGCTAAGAAATATCATCTATTTTTATCTTTAATCCGAGGGTCCTTCTTAGATTTCTATTATCAAAATTTTTCATTACTTTTCAATGGTCTTTCTTAGGTCTCTAAGATCAAAATCGTTCTTATTATTTTAAGAGTCTGTCTTAGGTTACTATTGAGCAAAAATTTACTTCTTGGTTATTCACCCTTCCGCCTTAGTAGCTTTGTTTATGTATATTTTGGCAGCAGCTTGATAAAAGCGGTATTTTCTCCTTGTCCGGTAATATAGATATGTTTTAATAGGAAAGAAAATACAGCAGCGTGTTTCGATATTAAATAGCATGACTGACAGACAACCCGTAACAAGAACTAAATACCTTCCCAACACCTGATTAGATAAAGGTCATAAAATCCCCAATGGTTGCCATTTAATATGACACAAAGTTAATAGCCCAAAATACATAGCCTGAAATAAGGCTTCGTGACTCAAATATGTCATAGTTTTGCGAGTTTTTAGTGAATTTTCATAGTGCATGTTTTGATAGCGCAAGCAACAGCACCAACATTTTATACACCAATTCAATTTACGGCATCATTTTGAAGAATACTTAAAACTTCTTGATAAGAAAATTTCGACTTTCGAAACTAAAGTTATGGTCTCAGTCTGAGCTCAGGAAAAACGTAAAAGAGGTTTGGAGTAATTTCCAAAACGAGGTCGGAAACTTATCTGGTGCATTCTCTAAAAAAATTTCATCTGAAATTCCTGCAGTTTTGAACACATAAATATCACTCATGAACTTTCGTGCAAATTCAAAATCGAGCTAGCACTCATAATCTTTTATTCGACATAAAAATATTGTGTAATCGCAAGCGTAGGAACCGCTGTGGTATGCTTCGGATAACAGTATATATTCTACCTTCCACCTAACTATGAGCAAGCCATTAATCTCTCTTAGAACCTTGCTATATCAAAATCATAAGAACATAACAAAACCATAAGACCAAAACATTTCAGTGAATTTGTTAAATTGCGTTTGCAAAGTTTATTTTGATCCGGAGATGATAATTGGTGGTACAATGACCTCATAGGAACAATGCTAACTTCATATAAACACACCTTAATTGACGTAATGGTTGAAATATAAGATTATCTTTCATACATTAAAAACATTGCAGCAAAATTCAAAGTAATTATACATCAATTAAATTACAAAATTGTTCCCTTTTTTAAATATATTTTTAACATAAGTCACTGTACACTCTAATCGTTACTTTATGTCTCAAATGTTTGAAATTTTACGGCTAAATACATTTTAATTCCATTTATATTTTGTAAAATATTTAAGAACAGAGTTGAGAAAATCCATTTACAAATTGATCACTTTTAGTTGCTTATTATGAAGTTACGAATTACATAAATTGAGAACGTTCCAAGTTTATATGAATAAGGAAAGATGAAGATCTGGCCAAACTCCAAGGCACATATTAGCAATTACATAAAACCTGATTGATATAACAGGCAAAATTTCACAGTTTAGAACCCTTTATAATAGCCACAAACAATAATTCTCGTAAACATAATTTTTTCTACAAGTTTAACAAATGTTTATATAATTGTTACTAAACTTTAATTGCACTGATTAGTCAATTCTTTACTTTTAGATGTTGAAATATTACAAAAGTTGCCCCCGCTCTCCTAACACAGTATATATGAGCTGGGGAACTACAAAAAACTGGGGAACACAGATTTAGAGAAAGGCAATGACAATTATTTCTGTTATAAATATACTATTCTGCGAATCAATAAGATGCTTCACAAAAACTTTTATCTTGGAAAGGTCTTATCCTACGTGCCATACTGTAATTCAGACAAATAGGTTTTAGCAAATTAATTTCAATTAGACGTCTACTCATGAAATAATGATGTTAATTCTTCTTGAAATTCGCAATATTCCATTATAAAATTAATAACAACATTTAATGCTTGCTTTTACAGGTGTTGGTTTAACAAGGGGAATTAAATACACCTTTGAAATTTATTTACAATGTTAACTAAGTCAATAGAAACAACGAGAATTATTCACCAAGTGCAAAAACTCTTTAACGTTAAATTCTTTCCAATCAAAATTCTCATTTGAGTGTATTTTAATGAAACAATTCCTGGATTTCAATAAATATTTTGTTTACAGTAGCAGCTATAAAAAAATTACAAGATAAACAACTCGCATCTCGACACCAGAAGTTTCAAGAAATAAGTATTAAATAAAGTATTTAAAAATATCATAAAAACAGACTGTTAATGAGTTAAAAGTGTTTAGATACTTTACAAAAACGAAATTAGTGTCTTAAAAAGGAAAGCTGTTACAAAATTTATATTTTAGCTGCTTTGAAAAGCAAAGATTTTCAAAAGAAATACCGTTAGCTAAATCCCTAGCAAATCTTAAAAATAATTTTGGCTGCAAAGGACACTTATATAATTCGGAAATGATTTGGCATGGTGAGGCAATTTAATTAATTACAATGGACTTATGCGTGATAGGATTAAAGGCCAATTCCTTTTTAATTTTGACAATCGGAGATTTTGTCAAATTACGTAAATTTATGAGAAAAACATAACCAAATTCACGGCTGCACGAGTAGCGAAAGTCAATTTGCTCTTTAATGTCGAAATTTTTGTTTTTATTTTAAGAGTATTTAAAGCAAAACTGCTTAAAATGGTTAGAATGTTTGTTCAACTTTATCAGAAAGAGTTTTCGCTTAAACTAAAACGTTGACGAAACAATTGCAATGCACTATCACTTAGATTTTAGTCTTTACTGGCATTACGAAAAATCATATATCTGATACAGCTGAAAATGAAGTGACCCCTGCAAAAGAGCTGACAGGAAGAGCAAGAAAAAATGAAGGACATTAAAAATGAATGGAAGATTTGTGGAGATGCTGGATCAACTAAAATGAAAACAAAAAAGATCACACACGTACTGGCTGGCTGCTTCGATAAAACCCATGTGTTTGATTTAGAACTCTTCTCCGCTGCTCGAGCTGAAATGAGAATCCTTTGAACATTTCATCGAGCTTGTTGACTTTGTATTTGATAGTCGCTGCAGCAAAATGCCCGGCATTAACCAGCTTCTGCCCATCCCGCTGCAGTTTTTGCACGATATCACATTTTTCCTGAAATAAAATAACCATATGTGGTCACAACTACCTCAGCAGTTGGATGCCTGTTTGGGATAATAAGCACGAAGTCTATTCATTGAGCATTTTCAAGTCATTCAAGCACAAAATAGGGTTCCTCTTTGTTTTCAGCGAGGCTCATTCGAATTTACTACGTGTACATCAACAAATAAAATATAAAAAGGGTTATGCATAAAAGTATAGAACATAAAGGTTCCAATTTGCAACTCCGCGTTTCAATCTTTATGTGACCATTTTATTTCGTAGAAGAATCTACATAAAAAATAGCTGATTTCTATCCGTATAAACGAGTAAACGATATCTGACATATTAAGAGGCATTCGTGTATCAATAAACCAAGTGGAGACCTTGGGAATTTAGGACGTTTAGTGTAGGGATAACCAAAGAATTGCATGAAATTCATAAATTTGAATAATCCATTAAACAGGCAGGCAAGTTAGCTCTAAAGAAAGGAAAATGAGGTGATTTTTATCAAACTACATGACTTAAGATCTATGATTTTATGATCTTAAGTCTATGATCTATGATTTTATGATCTTAAGTCTATGATCTATGATTTTATCCATTCGAAAAATTGAAATTCGAATAACCCTCCTCTTGGAGACAGGTTATCTAAACGTTACAGTTTTGCTCTTCTTTTTAGCATTAATGAAGTTCACAGACAGGAATTGTTCGCCTCCAGGATCAGTGGCGGACACCTGGGGGCGAGGAGGGCATTTGCCTCCCCCCCAATACTTTGGAGGACAATCGTCTTTTGCTCTAAAACAATGGGGAAATATCAAAACAATAGGCTTGCCCCCCCCCCAAATATTGGACCAAGTGCCCGCCCCTGTAGGATCTCAATACATAACCTTTCCCTAGAAGAACTATTAGGACTATTTATCTCCTTTGATTAACGAACATTGAGCCCTCGATTAGAGGATACCTCCTGTTTCTAGAAACCTCCCCATATAGAACAAATCAAATTAATGAAGAACATTTGGAGCCTAATTAGTAGACGAAGCCTCCAGACAGTTAGCACCTCCGTTAGACGACTAATGCTGATCTTACTGGTGTCTGTGATATCGAGGTTCCAATTTCGCTTCAGGTTACCAGGCTAGACGTGCAGTCTTATTTTTGTTGCCAGCTACTGGTTCCTATGCTGGTATGTACTTGGCAAAACACCATTGATAAAGCACACAAGAATGTTTTGCTTTTTTCTTACATTGCCAAAAAGTGCAATAAATCAGAAATAGCAGAAAAGCTTTAACAAGTCCCCCGGGGGGGGGGGGGGTTAAGGGTGCCTATTAGAGGAGAGTCTATCAAAAACTCAAGGGTAAGAATTTTAAAATTTTGTGTGCCTTTATTTTTACATACATCTATGGAAAATAACTAATACAGCTGCTTCTAAACAGCTTCCAAAGTATAATAAAATGACAATGTCCTCATCTTCATCAGAATCATCAGGATCAACTGATAAATCCAACCAAAAACAGGAAGGGGGCGCGATACAGATGGGGGCTTATTTAAAATTTTTGCTTCAAGAGAAAAGGCTCAGTAGAGACTGGACTTAATAGAGATGAGGCTTAATAGAGAGAAGGGGGCGTAATTTAATAACCACAGTATACCTATTTCTGAATCATTTAACTAAGTCTAACCTACAGAAGACTAAGCTCTCTCGCTAAAGTTTCGAGATTCGTTTAATTTTGACCTCTATTTCCAAGATCCATGGAAAGGTATTTTTGATTAATTCATTACAATATGCATAATGAAATGAATTTGAAATTGGACATGAGATATTTATGCCTTTGAAAATTAACAGAAAGGGCCGTAAATTTTCACACAGGATCTTTGCAAGACACAAGCAAAATTGTAAACATGCAACAGTGCTAAACACACTAAGATGCAAATCGTTTGGCAAACAACATTTGGCTTCTTGATAATCACTCAGTTGTTGGTTTATTGAAAATATTTATAACAGAGCAATGCATCGACTTTAAGCACACGAATTGAAAGGGTAGTGTCACAGCAACTGTGTGTCTACGCTGGAGCAAGAAATTCTAGCTTCTTTCAACGATGCACGAAGTTTTATTACCATATTCACACCTGGAGCTTATGGCATTAACTTCAAACAAAGCTCAAACCAGAGACGGTGTGTTTTCCGTCTTTTTGCTTTGAAGAGACTGGAACGCACTGCAGTATTTACAGAAAATAGTTGATAGAAACTGGCAGTGGCAAAACCACCTGCGGATTCCTTTTGAAGCCAGAAATTCAAATGAAAATCTGAGAAAACTTTTAACGCAGAGTCAATTTAACGCCGCACAATCAACGACAAAGATTAAGAGTAACTGATATTGAATGTCTTTTAAGAAACCAGCATACCTTGAAGTTTCTTTCGAATTTGTTATGATCCTCGATCAACACTTCAGTTTGGTTGAAATTCTCCCCATAGCTAACGTGGGTTTCAAGATAGCGTTCTCCTTCAGTCCGAAGCCATTCGGTTACCTGAAATCAATCCATGTTGAGTTAAAAACATCAAACACCGCCTCGACACACACAAATTAGAATGAGACGGGCTGGAATCTTCAATCCTAAGCATCGTTGCAAGAAACAATAACATGCCACATTCCTAAAACTTAAAAATACTTGTTTGCTTTTTCTTATCACCCCAGCACTTAATCAACTTGTAACTAAGGTGAATGGAAACGTGATCAAAGCTTTTATCAAGAAAAAACTGAAATTGTTTCAGGCAGCGCTAAGATAGTACATCAAGACTCAAAATACAGAGCACTTCTTCAACTAAATGCTAATTAACCAAGCAAAGATAATGCAACGTGTTAGAGCAGCAATATTCATAGCAATATTTCTTGCAACTGTGAATACCAGAATTACTTAGCGTGGTGCAACCATTGTCAGAGAATGTTGGCACTGTTCGATTAAGGTTTGAACAAGCTCACAGCAAATAGAGTGGCTATTTCATAGAAATACAGTAACAAACTGTGCAGTACCAAGTAACAACCTACTGATTCCGCACTCAATGATTTGGTTCCAACAGTAAAAAGCTATGACCGATGCCAAAAGTCTTTAGAAAACCCTGTTGCTTAAGGGTTTTTTCGAAAAAAATAACTTTTTCCGTCAAAAAGACCAACATCGCACCCCCCTCCCACTCTCTCCCAAAACAATGTTTTCTGTAGAGTTAAGTAGGATATCTATTTGTAGAGGTAAGTAGAGGGGGGATGCAGTATAAATGTTCTAAAAATTAGTGTAGTGTGCCAAAACTGTTGTTGACAGGCGTTGCCTATAATCTGCATGGGCAGTTTATATGGGCACTGACACCACAAAAAAGGAATATCAAATATACAAAACCACTGTAGTACCTTTTTAATCTCTTCGTCAAGCTTACAGGATCTAACGCACTGCTCTAGCAACTTTTTCCGATGTTTCCAGACTTCTTCAAGCTTCCTTCTTCTCCCCTGTAAAGCTTCCAACGTTCTCTCGATACCATAACACGCAGACTTTGCGGCATGCCTGCTATTAAGATCGGCTCTCTTCGTTGCTTCACGGAGTTTTTCAAGCAACAACTGACCCTTGCTTAGTGTTTCCATTGATAACTCCAAAATGTTTTTCCTGAGATCCTGATGTTGACCCAGTTCATCCTTTGCACTGGCAAATTCGTTTGGAAGCTCTTTATCCGATCCAAGACTATCCATAGCAGAATCAATCAGAACCTCAAACTAAATCACAAAAATGATGCATAGCATTTGATTTCGTTTTCAATTTTTTAGCCCCTCAGTTAGAGAAAAACTGATTTACAGGGGGCCATGCATTTAAATACCTTCTAAGTTAATATAAATATTATAAATACAGTATAATACAATAAGATACATCCATATAAATAGAGCATCGAAAGAGCAATAACCTTTACAAATACAGTAAACAATTGTTTACAATAATCAAAAAGTATTTATAATTAAAAGGAATCAAAGCTCAGCCTGATGGGCTCATCAAAATGTTTGTTACTACAAAATAAAAACAAATCCCCCAAAATAAATTTCCTTGAAAACTTGCAAAAAAGTAACGGAAAATAGCAATTTCACGTATCAGTGAAATCAGATATTTTTGTATAAATCCAGAAATTGTCATTAATAAGTAAACTCTGCAAAGTTCGGTTTTTATTCTTTAAAATAGATTAGAAAAGATATCATTAACGAGCATTAAGTTACCAGCCTAATGGCAACAAGAGGATAACAATCTTAGAACCTGGCAAAAAGGGTTGGGATTACATCCTTGATGCCTCAAGAGGCTAACAGAGTTAATGCGGTCGTTGGTTATTACCAAAAAACCGCAGCAGGGATGGTATTCGACTTTTAAGCACCTTTTAAGAAAGACCCTGAGGGTCAAGCGGATTGTATTTTGAAAATTCCATCTTTGAATGATTCAAGATGATCGTTCATATAATCTTTAGGGTTTGGAAATAAACCATTTGGTACGCACGCTTAAAATATGGAAATTTCGTGTAATGTTATATCAAGGAATAACAAAACATCTTCGATTAGAAGGATTACATCAATTGTGATGACGTCTGGGCAAATTTGGTTATTGAGGCAAAGTGAAAAGGGTAGGCTGAAACAGCCTGTAATGCAATGGCCTGAGAGGAAAGCGCAAGAACTTTTATAAACCAGCTGGTGGAGCATTTTTAAGATGAATATTAGCCATCTAACAAAATCTTCAAAAGAAGACAGGGGAAAATACTGATTACTCTCTGAAACAGGAAATTTCACCTCCTTGGAGCCGACAAGCGTTCAAATTTAGTAACTTTAATTGAATAATTCATGAGAAAATACTTCACCATCATGTGACAATGATAAAATTACACAAACGTATAGGAAAACACTTTCTGGCAAAAAAATTTAATTGCAGCTTAAAAGAGGGGTATAAAATAAGTGATGCTTTTTTATCATAAAATTTATTTACAGCAAAAAAATGAACTTAGCTTTTTATCTTATTTTTTTAACATACAGCATTCGAAAAGAAATATAATGATATCATGATAGCCAGGATAAATTAGAGAGAAACTAGTTGCAAGTTAGAACTGGGTTTTCAAATGAAATTATACGCTTTTGATGTATAGAACAGGACGGTTCTAATATGCTACTCCGAGTTTCACGCTTAATGCGATCACCAGGCAAATGAAATTATGTATATTTAATCATGCCCAAAGGATATTGTCTGCTACTTCATAGGGGCTGCCAGCTGTTATAAAGTATCACACACATATTTCATACTTTAGAGAAAAAGAAAGGCTATGGATCAAAACTTACTTGCTTTGCTTTTTCGTGAAATTGTATTGACGAGTCAAGTAACTCTCTCCTTCTCCTGATTCTTTTTCCCGCTTCTCCTAGCTTCTCATCCAGTGCTTTTTTGATGTCATTTCTAGTGCCTTCGTCTTCGCCAGATAGTTTACGATTGCAGCGCAGTTCTTCGACTAAGCCCTCAGTTTCCTAAATAAAAGACCAGTAGGTTAATCACTTAGCCGATAAACCAACTCACCGAGAACACGCAAAGCAATGGAAAATTCCCATATGGGTGAATTTTTGTCTTTATCTCTCCGGCTTAGATCCCGTTGCTGACAAAATAATGGATAGTTGTTAGACAGAAAACGCGAATATATCACTGACAAGGCCACAAACAAAGAGCTTTGCTCAAGTCAATTAGTTCGGCATCATCATAAATCAGCCATTTTTGTTTATGCGTTCGCCCCATCGGACGGATGAAATTGAAAAAATTTCCACCATAAGGCGCCGATGCAATACCTAGACAATTTCCAAATGAGACTTCTTTATTATTGTTAAATACTTAAAAAAAGAAATTATGAAAAATGATTATTGGTTTGGACATCCATAAAATCCATAAAACCATAAAATCATAAAATCAAAAGTAAACAGTGCAACTAAAGTAGATTTGTTCTAGTGAAAATGTGTGTTTTGTTTACTAACATGAAGTCTTGTTAGTGGCAAAGACTGGTAGAAAATGTGATGAATTATTCGAAATTACATTACCCCACAAAGAAAGTCATGGAACGCGTCGCTTAAATTTCAATTGACGACGAGGGTTCCACACAACAAAAAAGAACTACTGTTGATATAGGTCTCGAGAGCCACATGTTGGTAAAAGTTCATTTTTTGTGATGCAGCTGGCCTCCGCCCCCTTCAAACCCCATTTATTTTCTTTTGCAAATAATAACTGCATACATTAAAGCACTGAATTAGCCCAAAGAATAGCTTTTTCAAAACATAGAATTTTCGGTGGTGGCTAGAATTATTCGATGGGGAAGAGATATTTAGCGGGGGCTCGGATTACAGTAGGCCTTTTACAAAATGTAATATCAGTTATATCTAATGAGGCGAGAAAATTTTTTTACAAAAAATGTTGAGGTTTATGTCACTTCGGATTAGCTGTTCGCAAAAGAAAGCATTTATGTATCAGAGGGTCAACTGCAGGGTCAACGGGACAGCCGCCAGTCGGCAATCTGTTGACTGTTGTCATCTCAGGCGGCCTGAAGCCGCACTAGGAGTGGTTGTTGCAGCCAGGTCAGAAGTTGTGTGTAAAGGGATTAGACAGAGTTGAAGACGCAGGGAGAGAAGAAAAGATATGGAGTGGGTGTGCCAGTTCGTAATTCAATTCGCTCCATAATACAGAAAGCTGGGAAGTGATTAGGCCGTTTATCACTTGACTGGTTGCTCACCCATCTAAACTCAATTGATGTCTTAGACCTCTGTTACTTAAAAATAACTATTTAAAATGATATTCGAGGTGGCTAAATTAATGAGTGGGTGTCTCGGGCCGAGCATTCTACATAAAGCACAGCTCTTGATAGTTTTGCCAATGTACAACCAGGATTTTGTTCCCATAAAACTTTCCAACATGGAGTTAATAAAAAGCATGGACCTTTTCAACTGACACGATGCTGTCAACAGTTAAGATAATCACGGTCAAAGTGCATTTGAAATGAATAACTATTAGATTTCATGAATTTATTTTACATCAGCGCTGCAAAACTAGCTTTGTAGCAAAGACGAGATCACGAGCACATAACGGCAACAGAAACTTAATCGCATAAACTGGGGGTACTCCCACTCTCCCCAGCCAGTCCCCTCTAAATCTCCTGCGAACGAATCATCAAGTACACAACTAAAAATATCTACACTTCTGTTATTATGAAAAAAAGCTAAGAGAAGGAAATGCAACATCCTATTATTGTCAAAACTCCAATCAAGAAAAGCCAGTCAACAAAACAAACCTCCCTGCATGCAAATTGCTTCACAACACCAAGCTTAGTGGTTTTGTAAACATGGCAGACAGAGAAAAAAAACTTTCGTGGATCATAATTTTCAAGTTCCGCAGTAAGATAATAACAGAAAACTAAACAAAAAATAATATTGATGTAAAATAGAATTTACAGAGGGCTATTTTTAAGGGGTTGTTCTATGCAAGTTAGCTTTAGAAAAAGTAACCATAAAAGATAAAAATCGTTTGCAGATAGGCTGTGATTTGCAAGTTCCTGTGACTTCCTTTAACAAGATGGAATCCTGCAGGGTTACGTCACGGAATGCTGCTACAATAAACATATTGTACATGATTCTGTTCAAATGCCATCTTATTTGCCCGCTTAATTTGTTTCAAAAATGAAACTGAAACTAAAATGGGCCGTTTTAACTTAACAAAGCGATCATATTTCATGTAAATTTGTCATTGGAAATTTTCAACTAAGACAATTACCAGTAGATTGGAAAAACTATTTCCAATCTACTGGTAATTGACTCGATTTGAAATGTTGATAGATCAAGGATAGTTTTAAAATGACTTGTCACTGAAAGACAATGTAGGCTTACCAATGATAAAAGTTACAATCACCGTAAGGAAAACAAAGGATCTGAAGTTCAGCATTTTATGGGTGTCCATTTTCAAAAAGCAAAGCAAATCCCCTACAAACAAGATATTTAATAGATTTTTGATCTTAAAAGAATAGCACAAAATTACACTTATCACAAGTAAAACTATTTATGAAATTTGCTGTGAAATAGATTCCCTTTGACATCAACTCATATTCAATATTGACGAAAATTAAATGTATAAATACTGTTACTTATCAAGGATACAATATTTGTTTTTACTTTTTTTGAATACTTAGAAAACAGCCCACTGTTACAGAGTTAAGCATTTCAAAAGCAAACAATGATTTGGTTCAAATCCAATGACATTTTAAAAATATTTTTGTATCAGCGCTTCAGGCATGCAATACTTTTGTTTAACCTAAATTACACTTGAAAATATTTTCAATGTTGAGAAAACAGATAAAGAAAAAACAAATAACTCTATTCAGAATGACGGAAACACAGAGTCAAATAATTAAACATTAGGAAATCGAGGCCTAAAAAGATAAAAGCTTTGGTTTCCCTAACGAAGTTAATTTATTATGGGACGATAAAGTTTTTCAGGCGTCAGATTGCATGGCAGTGCTTCAGCAATGTGTAAATATCGATCTAGCAGAGTTGCTTCTATTAGAAATCACTGAATTTTAGTGTTTCAATTTACTAATTTTTTAATAAAATTCTTAGTTTGATGAAACTTGTGCAGAGATAAGGCAACTTGCAGACAGTTAGGCCTATCGCAGAAGGGCACGTTGACGTCGTGGATAGATAAGCGGAATGAAACATTTTACTACCACCGATACAAATCCATGAATAATTAATTACCAATGATGAATTAGAATCTTAACCACAACAAACAATATGTTATTTTATCCCAAAACGGGGTGTTAGGTGCCAACTGTACAACAGATGGGATTGTGTATTTGATTAGATTCTTTAACACGGGCCCCATGCTCAACATCAACAAACAAAAAGTAGGCAAAAAACCAACAAAAATTAAAAGTGCCGATACTCACTAAAAATAATATCAAATAATGGAGATTCCACTATCTGCACTGTAAGATTTCCAATTTATTAACTGCCGCGTCGGTGGTGAACTGACAAGAACTTCACAAATTTCACAGCTTTGCAAATGATGCTGATCACAAACCAAAACACAATGCCCCAGGAATGCCTTTGGCTTTTCTCGACAACCGATTGTCCGCTGAGATTTTAACAACCTATTGACTTTGTGTTGTGGTAATACTTGATTTCACAAATATAAACAGGAGTACTTGGGCATGCAGAGCTGATAACTGGCTACTTGAGTGCCCTCCCATCAGACGAGCGATCTTATCAATAGGGTTTTGTTTTCTCTCTTTCGTTCCTTCAAAACACACACTCGCCTTTACAAATGTCCCTTGGACCTTGCCGCCTTTGTATGACCGCTACCCTCTGGCCTCCGTCCACAGGGATGGGCTCTTTCCCAACGCGGTTGAAGCTCAAAAGGGCCAGAGGACAAGGATAAATGACAGAGAAAGATTTTAGCAATAAAAGATTGATTCTTTTTTCGTTTTATTTAGGTGAGTATTCAATCTCACGACCTTCTTGCTATTTGCCTCCAAAATTTCAAAACATCAAGCGCGCAAATTTGTTTGGATGCTAGAATTTTTATTGGAGAGAAAGTATGCTTTAATGCTTTACATTTAAGGTACACTTTTTTTAATAAGAACAATTTTATAAAAACGAGAACCTAAAAACTGGTCAAAAGTCAAGAAGAAATGAAGAACAAGCTGACTGTGGCTGAGCTATTATAAGATGTGATTTTTGACAATTTTGTCATCTAGGGGTGCATTTTGGGTGAATATTCAAATTCGTCGGCAAATTAAGGATGTCCCACTCACTTTGTAGACAAATGAGGTCTGGGTACCCCCTAGAGAACTCTAGCTGGCAATTGAACAGATTACGCCCGAATATTTCAAGGACAAATTAAGAACAATCCAGTCAGCTTGAAATTCAATTTGCTGGTTCTTATTAAAAAGGAATGTACAGGGGTTTAATTATTAAATGGGGTTTCTTACATTCCAGTCACATCCCAAATAAGTTGCCCCACAAGGAACTTTGTTGTCGCAAAAGCTAGAAATTAGACAATCGTAGACCAATGACTACGAACTAGAAGGAAACAAACGTAGTTCTTTTACATTAAAAACAAAGTAAGACGGCCATCGTAATGTCCTGCGAGGAATACACAATGGAAAACATGCGAAGGAGCTTTAACATAAAGGTGAAAATCAACAAAAGGTAAGCATTGGATTCAGCTCTAGGTTGTTGCTTTTTATTCAATTCATTTTTCTCAGTATTTGCGTATTTTCCCCGCAGTCGCAAAACCTTGAATAAACGGCGGTCGGTTGATTTTGGAGGAAATATAGTCGACACTCTAAGTACCGATTTGTGAATCGCACAAAGAACTTTCAAAGGAGAATCACTCAGCAAAAAGTTCAGTGATGTCCTTGAGCTTAATGTAATTCTGCTGTCTCCTGCGCAAATGTAGAGGAAATCGTAAGAATAGAGGCATGATACTACAGAGGAGAGATCGATACATTTGAATGTTGCAAACTGTCTGTGAAGATAATCACCTAAGCCGATCTTGATGCGCAGCACTTGATGATGGGATCAAAACCGTTAGGAGAAGATCCTTGACGGCACCAAAGCTGATCGGTTGTGCTTGCATCTCCAACAGCAAACACACACAATGCAAATATATTAATCGCGTTTTGATGGAGCTACTCCAGCAGGATCTGTATCAATTTTCATCGCATATATGATGTTTACAAAACCACACCGATCGGCCTTACTTAGCGCCAAACAACAGATTCATTCCCAATTCTCCATAAATCTGCATGCGCTTTTTGCTTCTGTTCCTAGATTTAGCTGCTTTCTACATGACAATAAGAAATCTGGTAAGGATTTAAACCTATTACTTCGCAGTCCTCTCAGAAAAGACTTCGTTTCTCGGCGTCGAAAACTTCTTCGGTACTGCTCTTGCACGGAAAAACTTTCCACATACCGAAAAACCTACAATCATTGATCAACCGACAATTGATGCACTTTTTCGATTATTATTCTCGTTATTCTTACAAAAAACAAATTGCAAGAGTTTCTCGTAATTTAGCATTGGATTTTAAAATCTCTCATGTTTACGTCTCAAGGCCTGAACAGTATTTATGGTTTATGTTTTTTGAATTTTTTGGCGTAAATAAAAGGCTTCGAGACTTCAGAAAATTCTTCCTTTTTTTTACTTTATAGTTCTATTTTTGTCTCTAGAAAAATTTGAATAAGCTATCCTTAAAAGCCTAAAAGACTAAAAGATCGATTGACGAAAAATTTCGGCTGCTAAACAAAATATTTACTTTACTTGAAGGGCCGTAGATTTTGACTTATAGGATTTTGAGTTTCAAACGATTATAATTAACTCGAAAGTCATCACTGAGAGGGGAAAAAATTGCTGAAGATCATGGTTGATAGAGGACAAAAAAGGAGTTTTAAAAATTAAAGGCACATGTGTTGGACGGCAAAGCTAGAAGACATGAAAAGGGCTGCAAAACTGGGCTTTGGGTTGCACCAATCACCGATGAAGGATCGGCCGAGCCGGATTTAGTATTTGGGCTCTGTTCATTTCCACTACATTTCTGCTTTCAGGGTAATCTCGGGTACTCTTGATTCCAAAGTAGACTTGGCTCTCTATTATTCCAGACTCTTCCACAAAAAGTTCTTCAAATGTTCAAACAACCCTGGAAAACATCCCAAGGACAAATCTCCGTAGCCAAACCCGAAAAGGCGACAACATCCTTTTGAGAATATTGAAATCTTTTGCTTGAATTGCTACTAATCATCTTTGAGTGACGTCAAAATGTATGTTATACCACCATTCCCCCATACCTCCATACCCCCATACCCCCATACCCTACTGAGCATACCTCAGCCCCAACTTTCTTTGCACTTTTGGAAAAGTCCCTAGGCCATTATTTTAGAAGTGAGAGAACTGAGCCTCATATTATCACCCCCCCCTCCCCCCCCCCTCCTCTCGATACACTATAGTCCAGAAAGTGTCAAAAATGCTAATTTTTGAACACATCAGAACCTTTTCACTATTATGTAGTTCAAGGGTAGATGGAATGTTGCTATCATTTAAGCTCAAGAAAATAGTTTACAGAACAATAACAGCCAGCAAACAAATTGCATCAGACATCAAACAGAGTTACAACTATAAAATGGATATCATACTGGCATCATAAACGAGAAATACCAGAAAGGAGTAGTTAGGTTATTAGGGTGCTTGGCTTATAGTGTAACTCTCCCTGTGTCTCTGCTTACAATTTGTTTACCTGTCTATAACGAAGTTTATTAAAGCAAACAGTATACCGTCTTAGGATGCAGTTAATGCAGGAGAGCAGTAAAATGCCAGTTTTCAAATGAGACAATCTGCAAACGAGGCAAGACGAGAGACATTCTAGGCTTCTAGGCAGATGCCAGCCAATATAGGCTTCTAGGTAGACGACAGCCTTTTTTGGGAATCGCGTACAGTTTACTACCACCGGCCTTGCTTTTTATTCATATTCTTAGCCTTTCCTGAGGTTCCTGGACACTTAATTTTCAATTTGACATTTTCAGTTAGTTTAGGGCGCAAAAAACCTAGACAACTCGGTTACAATTGTACTAAATAGAAAATAAATTTTTTTACCGATTTATGACGGGAATCAGGACTTAAAGTTGCAAATCTGGTTAGAAATCTTTAACGTCAGACGGAACTTGTATGTAAATATGTTAATTTCGATAAAATTGCTTCCCATTCACAAAATGCAAAGTCAAAACTCTTATACTCTGAAATATTATTCTATGAAACAAAATGAAATGCAAAAATTAAACAAAATAGATTATTTATAGCCACTTCATTGAGCCTTTAAGTCGCTAATTGTTCATAAAACGTCTAGTGATTTAATAACTGTCACCACGATGAGGTCAATTTTCTAGTTACTCGAAATCCGTTTAAAATATTTTGGGAAAGGGGTTGATCAGATCCATTTCGATTTTCATTCTTCCACAAAAGCGCCCGTTACGAAAAAAAAGAGAGAGTTTGAGAAAGTTTCTTTTTTAAAAATTCTAAAATAGACTCAAAATAACGAAATAGGCGTTGCCGATGTTTTTCGAGAGACTGGTCTTATTATAAACTTAGCCAAAAATAAACATTATCAGCTAGTGTGGAAAAATTTGCAGCCAGTGGATTTTCTATTACTACCATGCATTGCTGGTAAATCGGGAATGCATATCCATTAACAGAGTTGACAATCCTACTTATAAAGAGAGAGAATATATAAAGAAAAGTAATAGCATACCTGCAGCTGTCTCTCTGCCTCTCTGTGTTTTTCACTCAAAATGGACGCTGTGTCGAGATCTTCCCCAAAGGAGACATCCAGGTTTAGAGATTTTCGAACAGTTTTGTCAATGCTAAGCAAAGCCTAAAATGAGAAACGTTGCAATGAACTATTAAACATTAGCTGAAAGTATCTTGTAAACAATAATATACATATTTTTATATGAGTAAACATTCAAAAAATTCGGTTTGAAAATATGATTAATTAATTAATAGCTACAATATTTGCACATTTTTAATGGAAGCAAAAAATAAAATGCACAAACAAAGATGAAAAAGGCAACAGCGTGGATGGAGCTGCATCATCTTTTGCAAATAACAATTAAAGGTACAATGAGTTTGCAATTTGCCCTAAATTACCTCTCAATACTTGGATACGAAGGTCAGATCAGATTTGTTCTTATATTTAACTCGTCTGTTTACCATTAAACATTCTTGACAAGCAAGTCAAATCCAAAATATCATAAAAAGTACATTTAATGAATAAAAAATAAGTAAACAAAAGATAGAATATAAAACTTTAAACTGAAATAAACTGAAAAAATTAGCAGCAAAAATCATGTAGGAACATTTGGGAGGCAATTTGTATCAAAGTACATATTTTAAAGATCATAAATGGAAAAGCACGTAAAAGTACGTAGAAGTCTTAAACGACAAGAAGTAGGACAGAGCTAATTTTCTTGTCGCCTTACCACTCAAAGAGCTAACTTTCTGTCAACATTGTTCAATCCAAAGAATTTTTCACCTGTTTTATAAATTTGTCTTCCTTGTCCACTGTCGTCTCCAATCGCTCATTTGCAAACTCAACTGGCATTTCTTCTTCGAAAACCTCTACTTCAACAACTGCTGTACTTTCAGAAACCATTTGTTTTTCGATAACGCCTTTGTCCTCCCCGGAAGCTTGGTAAAGAGGCGTATATGCGCAGGGGTCTTCCTTGCGGATGAACATCTGTACAAGCCCTTCTATTCCTTGCTGCTTGATCCTTATTACATTCAGAATCTCCTCCAAATCAGAAATAGTACCCCTTGCATCTACAGATTCCACAAACCCCGTCAGTGGGTAGGAAAGCCGGCCGAGGAGGACCTTGCCAATTGATAACGCCTGTTCGCAGATCTCGTATAAAGATTCCCGGATATCATTTGCTAAATCTTCCAGCTCCCCCAGCGTCCCCTCGTTCGACTGACAGCCTCCATTAGCAACTTCTTCAAAACAGTGCATGGCCTAAATTGAGAAATTTCTAACAGTCTTTTCAACAATATTTTAACAATTTGAATCATCCCTTTCAATAAACCATTCATGATGCTTTTGGCTACTTAATTTAAAAAAATATACATAAGAGATGAAGAGTTACAACTCTATTGTGGAAGACATCGCAATTAATAACCATATATGTGAGCATACAGTCTTTCATAAATGATTACCTTTGCGACAGCCCTGTGAAATTTTTCGGCCAATTCTAATCGCCCTCTTCTTTCTTCCAAACCAACTTCGAATTTTTCCCAAATTCTATCTAGTTCTGTCATCATTTCTTCGTTTGCTTCAGTGTCAAACCGAGAAGACCTTCTCAAAACCAAAGCAGCTGAGAGCAACTGTTTCCCATAGTCAAGTGTCCCCTTTAACATAACCAAAAAAGAGGTTGGTATAGTTGAAACAACTGAAGAATTGCAATTTAGTTAGGTACATTAAAATGGAAATTCATAAAAAGTACACATGTCCTGAAAAATACGCAATCACATACGGGCATGTATAACTATAATTGAATATATGTTTTGTAATTACCCTATTTTGAAAATCTCTGATTAGCTGTATTTAAAAACGTGCTTAAACATAGTTTGACAATATTCTATGACCTGGCCTGTTACCTCCCTGCTAACTACCGCGCGGCTGTACACCGCGCGGCTATTAATCACACGGATCATTATCACTTCATCTAATAATATCATACACAATACTCCTTCAGCTACTTCTAAACTATAAGAGTTTCAAATTTTATTCTTAAGAAAATGACTCACAAATAACTAGAATAATGGCTGATCTTCCAGGAGGTTGTGTTCTAATTTATTGAGTTATTCAGGACCATCGGTAGCGACACTGTTCTAAATTTTTACGGCTTAAGAGTTGGGAAAGTTATTTGTTCTACACATTTTTTAATAAGAAAACCTACTTTTTGCTGAGCCTCAATATTTTTAGATTTTCTAATCTTGAGCCTAAAATCATTCTTGAATTAATCTTAAGCAACATAAGGTGTTACTGAGTGGCAGTATAGTGTTTATGACTCCAAGGTCGGATACGTCTATTTCAAGATGTATAACGTGAAACTCGCATTTGTTTTCCTTTCCAAAATGACGCAAATAAACAAAGCATTTAACGTTTGATGAAGCTTAAGCCTTGCATTATTTTAAAACTATTCTTGAATGTCAGCGATTTTGAGCCTTAATATTTTTATAGACAATATTCCTATAATAAATAGTATTTGTCTTTTGGGGCCTATCAGCAAATACTCACATTTGATAGCATGCTTTAGCAAATCTACGAGATTTCAAACAGTTCTTGTGCATTTTTAAATGACATTGAGACATCCGTGTCATTAGCGTCAGTGATGGTCACGTGTAGGCATTGGTTCGTTATCCCGTGGCTCGTTAAACTGCACCCACGATTCTTCATTCACCTTTTCAAATACTCGTAACTAGTGCTAGCGTACTCCATAATGTAAAATATGATGACTATTGCATAGAATATCAATGATTTAATACAATATCGACGAACTTACCCTTGCTGTTTTTTCAAATCTTTCATGTTCTCCCAGCAAATACTGCGTTTCGAATTCATTTCTTCCTAAATCTGTTTGGGTGTTGATCATGACGTCACACAATTCTTTCATCCATATCACGGCCTGTGGAAAGTCAAAAACGAAAATTCACAAATCAAATATAAACCTTTAAACAATGATGACACTCTGGAGAATATCATCCAGAAATACGACAGAAGATGGTTATCAAACATTAAAGGCATTTGACATGCATAAGTACAGCGAATCCAAAAATAACTTAGGCAAAATTGATCAAAGCACGCGCGCATGAAAGGAATTTGAAACTGCTCACGTGAAACCACTGTGCCCTGTTCTAGGATTTTGCGAATTTGCAGAATAGCGGAAATTGTTCACATGTCATTCTCTCTGCGAAATGTTATTGGTCAACCGCTGGTGGTCGAGTGGCTGTAAGTCACTTTTACCTGTGCCAAATGCCTTTAAAGAACATCTACTTGGAAAGTGTCTCCCTCCCTCTCCCTTTTGCCATTTCTTATAACTCCCTTTTCCCAGCATCACAAACCTGCACCAGAGTTTTAAACATTACCTGTTCAGCATCTCTTTCGCACGTCTTCAACTGTAAGCACTGTTGCAGTTTCAGCTTCTTCACTTCTGCCAACTCATCAGATCGTTGCTTCCGGTCTTTAAGCTCTGCAAGCACAGTCTGGCAATGCTCAATAACATTTGCAAAGTCAGGAGTGATATCTGCACCTGTAGCACTAAACAGCTTTTCGCTTGCCAATGCTATGATCTTTTTACCCTCTTTTAGTGTACGGTCAGTGACGTCATTCACCCCTATATGACATGATAACATAAACTTACTGAAGAAGCTTTGGCGAATAACAGTGGCTAAAATATATTTAAAAAGGCACACTACAATCAACTTCAGCAAAAATGATGGTATTTATGAAGATTTAATACAAAACAATTTTTACTTTCGATTTTAATTACTGTTATATACACATTTGTTTGGATATATCTTTGAGAGAAAAGCTAGAAACACACATAGATCTTAAATAGAGTCATCATAGAGGCAATAATATATATAATTATGAATTTTTCATACAGATATAAGTAATTGCAGCTCAGTATGAAGGTCCAGATTTCCACAGGGCGATATTTATGCACGTAGGTGGAAATCGATTTTGAATAATCGATCGAATCATGCAAGAGTTTTAAGCTAACCTGCAATTTCTTCTCTTAGTTCGACCATGACATCTTCAGCTTTAGAGAAATCGTCCGCCATGACATCGGATCTTGTACAAAGAAAATCCAGCAAATCATCTTGTCGGCTAGCAAACTATGACAGAGACAAAAACTAAAAGAAACCTGAAAAAATATACTAAAAACAAATTTTTATCGTCCTAAAGTTAGTTTATAAGGCCTTTTTACTGTCACTTGTTTATTCGACTAGCAATAACACATGTCAGTAATAATAGGACCTTTGAGATTCTAAAAAAAACTATGCGAAGGAAATTGAGTTGCTGAAACTTCAACACAGACGATAGGCTGCTTGAGTTAAGTTGATGAGCCAGAAAAAAGGTCTTCTTTGTAAAATATAATCTATTTCAACCCTAAAATTAATTTAAAACAAGAATTGTTACCAGAGTTAAAAATTGCATGCGGAAAACTGGCTTGTCGTAAATGGAACATGCTATCTTGCCGTAACAATTTTACGTTTCAAACTACTTGAAGAAACAATTTTTGCCGTAAATCTGCTTTGTCGTAATTCATTAACTTACATATGTAGCAAATATTTCCAACTATCGTCACTTGAATAGCAGTCAGTCTTTCATTTAATCTCATATATCCAGCAACTGACCTAGGCTTTTCTAAGCACACTCTCAGCATAAAATGTTTTGATTAAAAAAATGCTTAAACAGTTTTGATTAAAAAAAAATCACACACCTCTACTGCATACTTATGGAATTTGACAGAAGTCAAAATAATAGATCTTTTTCTCTCCATATAATCTGCAAAACTTTTGCAAATCATATCTAAGTATTTTCTACGATGTTTTAATTCCTTTGAAGCATAGTGGTCCTCGTGCAATAAAGAACGGCACTCTTCTCTCAGCTCTCCAAACAAATCGATGTATTGCTGAAAAAAGCAAGCAACAGATAACAGAAGGTTCTCAAAAGCGATGGTACAATTTAGATTAGAGTGTCTATTTAATAATTTTTTAATACATCAGTGCAAAATACCAATCTTTAAATCTTACTTCTTTGAAAAAGCGCCCATGGAATGCAACCACCCCCAAGTAAGCAAGAAAGACAAACTTAATAAAAAGAACAGAGCAAAAGGTTTTTAAAACAGCTTTTACGAGTCTTAAGACGCTAATTTTGTGAAAATCAGTACAAGTGTCGGATTAAAAAATTTCTTTTTTTTTGTACTTGTATATTTTGCTACTTTATAGAAACTTTGCAAACAATTGAAAGTTACTTTAAGGAGTCAAATTTGATTAAAAGATTTAGGGCGCATCCCTCGAGAATGTTCCCCTTAAATCAATCCCCCAAAAGAATATAAACTAGATGAGAATCCCCATTTCACATTTGAGAAAATACGATGCCTCTTGAAAACCAAACCCCTTAGGCCCAGGTTAATATTCAATTTGATAACATTTTTCAATAAGCAGCAAATTTTCTTGATTTATAATGTCCTCATGCAATTGTGAACCCATACAATTCTGAACAACACTGTTTTGTTTCAGGCACTATCTATACATTATCTTACATTATCTATACATGTGATTCCTTTCTAGCAGTTACTATAACAGATAATGATTGAGATTTTCTAAGATTGGTCAGGAAATTGAATTGAATACCTTGGTTGCCTTCTCCAGCTCTTCGTGTCTCTTCCGTGCAGCTTCTGCGGTTGTGACTGAATCCCCAATTTCCCAATTGCTACTGACAAGCTCAAAACCTGGACCTGTCACCCAATCCAGTACCTAAATTCAAAAGTAAGCAGATTTAGAGAGCAAAGTGCAACTGATACACGAATAATGACAGTAGAAAGTTTCCTTAGAAATGGCAAAATTTTCTCGATCTTTTGTCAAAACTCAAGACTCAAGAGTACTGGGAATGGCCTTCTAAAGGCAGAAAAGACTAAATTTTCTTCTATGAATTTCTTTGAATCTTTGGTACCTGGCGCTGATATTTCAAATATTTATTAATAAATTCAGCTTGTAATATTTAGCATCATCATTAATCGTAGAGAAGGATAATATTGAAAACAGAAATCAAGTTGACATGGGCTGTGAAGAATCTATGCCAGACAACACTATAAACAACAAATGAAGAGGAGGCATTTCACTTGCTCAAGAAAGGGTCAAGAGCTTCCTGTCTCCCCAATACCATAAGCCCACGAAACTTTTCACTTAAATCTAGCTTGGTTTAGGAATAGCTGCCGATTAAACAAACCTTATAGTATCCTTCTTCATATTTATGAAACTGCAAACATTGAGCCAGCACTCGCTTCTTCTCTTGCCAGGCCTCCATTATGCCCTTCTCCTTAACCCTCAGCCCATCCATTGCTATCTCAACGTCGATCAATGCACTGTCCATGCTGTAAGCCGCTACAGGATCGCCTGGCAAGGGCTCACCAGGAAGATTCAATTCCGCTAAAACACTCCCTCCTAGAGGGATGATACTTTCAATCAGCTCAAAGATCTTCATCTGAAGAAGGTCATGCTCGGCCATTAAGTCTCTGCAAATCTCAGCATCATCAGGGATGCTTTTCTCTTCCAGAATGAACTGTATTTCATTCAATTGACGCATTGTCACCGCATGCTTTTCCACAAACTTCTCGAAATTCTACAAAAAATTCGATTAATCAAATAGGGCCTAAGCTGTTATCACTTTCTAGCAATAAAACTGAACCTTATCTGACTATACTAAAAAGTATCAAAATATCAAAAATTTAATACAGCACCAAAAGAGAATCCCTATTACTGTATTGCAACAATCTTTTGTGGCAATACATTTTTGTGAGAGGTATGCGTTCTTATCAAGGCCTTTGATAATTGATATATAGCAAAACATTGTTTTCAAACGGCTTGAGATCCTAAAAGAATTTTTATATGGAATTTTAAAGCTCCAATCACGTATTGTTCTAGGCATACGTATTTCTTTCGTAAGATCTATTGCCAAAGGAGGCAATTTGTCTTAGCAAATGCCTTTCCGTAACATCTTTCAGCAATTGAATTCAAGCTTCTTGATATGACATTCGTTAAGGCGCCTTATTTTTTCAGGAAATTTGAAACAACAGATTTTGTGTAGCAAACGTCCTTCTTTTAATTTCTGGCATGACCTGCCCTGCTTCTTTCTTCAAAAAGATGCTGGTTTCTGTGATTTTCAGCGGCATAGTCTTGAATCAATTACCAAATACAAAGAGAATCATCCAAAATGGAGTGGTCAGTCATGGGAGTGCAGCACAGGGGGCAGTGGGCGCCAGATATGCCTTTGTAAAATACAAAGAAAACAGGCATATTTGGAAAATTATCGATGCACACGTTGACCCCTCCTTTACCGCGTAAATTTTTGGTTTCCAATTTGAGGCGTCCCTGGTGTTCCCTCGTGTTTGGGTTAAGGGGTTCGAATTCTTTGGCACATTCCTTTTTTAACCGCTTATATCTCTGTATTAAAAATCCATACCTAAATCTCATAAACCTATTTGGCTGAGAGAATGCGTGGGTACAAAATTCTTAACCTTTTTATGTCACCTTAGGTTTGCAAATCTCCTAGATTAAGCCATTTTTAACGGCTAGACCCCTAATTTGGCTTTATCTTGCTCGTTTTAATACATGTGGCCAAGACAGAGTAGAAATCTTTTTAAATGTAGCAAATTGAGGTTGAGGCCTTCGTTGACCTTTGAAGCTAATTAAAAACGCCGACCATAGTTCTGCCAGCAGCAAAACTCATCCCTTTGAATTAGATTAAAAAGAATGTTATCCCGAAAAATGTTCCTCCTAGATCCTTGAAAACAGTGAAAACTGGAGGTGGGAACTGAATGTTTTATCAGATCTCTAGGAGCAAACATTTTGTCATAGATTCTTTGGAATTGACATGGTATTGCAGCATATTTATGCAAATAGATACAACATGGCTGCCAATTCATCTTCAATGATGATCCGTCATTACTTTTCAGAGTGAGCTTGATGGTTCCTATCTGGTTGAATCTTCATAATATCTTAAATAATTCTGGGCTTATGCTGATAATTAACATCCTTAAATTATAGAGTACCGAAGTGTGATGTCATCAAAAATATATTTTTAGAATTTCTTAAATTTGGCCACATAATTTGAATAAACAGCATAAAATACCTCCCAATAAGCAAAATTATTTAGATATGTTCCAAATTGGGCGAGATATGGCCAAAGAAAGATTTCAAGTTTGCTAACGGATTCTTCGGATCTTCGGCTCAGTTCATAAAGTTATGAACCAAGACCAAATTACAGAGGTTTGATGGGGCAAGAGCCTGTGCTTATGTAGCCATATCTCAGCCAATTCGTAACGCTTTTGCATTATTAGAAGCATTTTATGATACTCTTTCACGTTCCGGGATCAAATATAGAAAATTCTAAAAATAGATGATCATGACGTCATCACTTCGGTACTCTGTAGCGCCTCCTTCCTTTACACAGGTCTTGTTTCTTGTTCTGGCAAATTTAAACAGTTTTCAAATGATACTACTTTTATACAATCAAATGCACTTTAGAAACCATTTCATCCTTGACAAGATTAGAGCGCTTTCACTAAACCGTTCTCTGTCTGATACCTGTGGGAACATGCTGTTTGATTCCTTGGACGCTGCACGACATTTACATCCCTTTTTGTACTCATGCTCTATAAGAATTTGGACATGGCATCTTTTCGACCCTAATAATCTAACGAGTTGAACTAAAACATCACGAAGTACACTCATCCTTTCATTTTTTCTAATAAAATTGCTGTTTACTTGAGCAGGACATTAAGCTACTTTTCCCTCTGTCTAGAATACCCTATATAAGAGTTAGTACAAAATATTTGAATAAAAACTTTGAGACGCTACCAGTCGCAGTTGGATCCAGGTTTTATGATCGTAATGTAAGAACCCTCCAAGCTCCTCCGTCACCTCGGTTTGCTCGCAATATTGGAACAGTTTTGCTATTGTTGACAGCAATACCGTCTAAAACAAAAGAACGAACCAAGAATCAATACGCTGCACCTCAACGGGCCTGACAAAATTCAAATAAAATTAAAGAAGAAAGTTGCGAGTAGCAACTATACGGCTGTTTGAAAGCTACAGTCCAGGACAAATTGTGAGACAAAATGCAATATTTGCAACTTTTCACTTTACTTTGCCCCACTAAATTTCGCCCCCCCCCCCGTCCTTCCGAATCGTTGTTGGATAAGTAGTCCTATCATTTTGCTTCAAAAACAAGCATTCAACATTGAATCGCGGGAAGGGAAAAGAGTTATTCTTCCAAGGAAAGAAAAGAGAATAAATCAACTTAGTTAAGTAAATCAATTTAAGTCTCAATTTTTTGTCCATGATCTGTTCTAGTCCGAAAACAAAAAACTCTAAAGGCAAACAATGCCCTAGGTTGAAGTTAATATTACATATTTGACTAACACTTTAGATACATTAAATAAGAACACGTTTCACTAGCGTTACAGAAAAATGAATTAAATTATAATTATTAAAGATAGTTCAAAAATGCTGGCAGCACCGAAAGGCTTCTTTTGCATAACTTACATCGAATCCGAGACCGGATCGCTGTATTTTGTAACCGAAACTGGATCGTCTTTTTTCCCAAAAGTCATCCGGTTTTATGATAAGGACCTGTTTAACACGGGTTAATGATTCCTGGAAAAACAAAAACATGAATATATGCTTACAATATAAACAATATTACCTGCAAATATTTTGCAACCTTTGGATAGCAACCTTTTAATTTTGTACATTTCCTATATCATTTTATCCATTCATTGTAATTAACTTAAGATTTGTAAATGTAGTATAAATAGTAGCCTTTAGTTAGCTGTTGTATTAGCTAAAAAATTTTGCTTCGCCTACTGTAAATAATTTTATAATACTAATAATAATAATAACCCTGTAGCTTAAACGTTTTTCAATTAAAAGTGTCCCTGTCCGGTAGGTTTTATTGACACCACACCCTCTCTCCCCAAATAACGGCTCCCCTGAGAATGTCATAGAACACCCGCTTTGGTGCGTAGAACAGGCAGCTCTGTGTCTCCGAGATTCAGTCTTTAAGCGGTGGTTCATGAGGCAACTGTCAAACTACTCTTTCTTGGGTTGTTATTATATCTAGCTGTTAAGCCACTTGGGGGTATCGGGAATCTCAAAACAATTAACAATTCCAAGACTTGCAGCCATTTCAAGTCGGAAATCAAACTTAGCATCCGTACTGTCAGGTTTGGTCATCAGTCTTCCCGAAACTTCTCTTTAGGGGGGGGGGGAGATTTGGGACGGGAAAGTTTTCAACCCCAACAAGCTTCCAGAATTCCGATATCAGTATCTATCAAATTGTTTTTTAAAGATAAGAAGTTTAGAAAGAGAAAAAAGGTGACAGAAAGAGTGAAAAGACCATCCCACAGAGGCCTAGAGGCTTATAATTCATATTGCTTTATTTTAATCGAAAATTCTGAGTTATATAACGAAGACCTCAAATAGTGCCAAATTACGTAAAAGACAGTAAAATCCTTACAGAAATAAGTCTCAAAAGGTTCTTTGTTTCTTTCCACGCATTTCCTCGAAGGTCAAGGATAACGGTAAAGCCTTTTTCTTTGTGATCTTGGCTGCAAAAAATCATAAAATATTTATAACTTTGCTCATACAAGATGTTATCAATTTTCTTTATGAATATAACAGGTTTTAAAAGTGAAACGTCAAAATCAATCTTAAACTTGTTATTCTAAGTATGAAAGAAGATGAATGGATAGGAAAATAAATTGCGGTTATTCTAATAGCGTTCAAATAGCAACTACGAAAAAGTTCAGAAAATTAAGTAATTCCGTATCACGAATACCATACCCAATCGGGGTGAGGGACTGGCTTAGGTCATGGACTACAGATCAAGGGGTGTGATGTTTGAGTCCCTGCCATGACCATACCTCCACTGACAGTAAGGTGAGTCAACAAATCTCTGTGATTTCTAGAGTACATATCCCGAGGTGTGGTCATATCGAAGAGCCAGGACACTGCTCGATACGCATTGCTTCTCAGTGTCCTAAAAACACCTCTAGGAACCCTAGCTATTATATAACCTGATTACCTTGGTATTCTGTTCAAATACTGTAGAGTGGTTGAAAGCTCTTCGTATTTTGGTCCGGTTGCATCTACTGGACTTCTTTGCTCTCTGCTTGCAAGAATCGTAATAATGCATCGTCCATGTTTATCTAGGCCACCTTAGAAAAAAAATGAACACTAATGTAAGTGAAATGATAGTCATAGAGGACATTGACAACGACAAAGGATACAAGCGAGCACCTCTTTTGGTCTTCTTTGCCACTGACACACTATAATACTAAAGCATATCAATCAATAAAATTGGGAAGACGATAATAAAGACATAAATTGTCAAAATGAGAAGAGTATGTATTTTGGGTCAAGCTTATTTTCGGCAGTTTTTCACTTTTCATCTATTCCTTCCCACTGGATATCAATGTTAAGGCGTTTATCCATGTGGAGGACGCACGATTTCCTTCTAACTTCTCATACGATGTGACTCTACTTAGCTAAAAAGAGTCATCTATGAAACAGTTCTCTTCCTTTTCCTAGATCTACAAAATTCCCGTCTATAGTATATTGCCCTTGAATAACAAACACAACATCTCAATTAATGAAATATATCAGAAAAAAGGAATCAACATTTAACTGAAAATGCTGAAGATAACCAGGTCCTAAACATGGTCTTTCAAAAATTTTGATTATTTCTACTATTGCTGCTTTAATTGATAGTTTTCGTTCCTTAAAGAGATAAGTTACCAATTCTTTAAACTTATGAAATTGAGAATGAACGACACATGGTTTGGCTTGACTGGACAGACTTCGATGATATAACGATTAAGGTTATTACTTCCGTGGGTTATTAGTTACGGGTATTTCTAAGGATATTAACAACATTTTTTCAAACGTATCAATATGGAGTACTGTAATTTTGAACAATTTGACGAAACTTCTAGATAACATAATTCAATGAGGGCGTTGATGACGCAGCTGTGGTGAGGAGTACAATCCAAGCACTTCATGATTCTATCCACATGATTCTATCTTTTTTGCTTGAATGCTTTCGTATTCGAATTCTGAAAGTTTCTTGGCCATTCTTAACAGTAAATTACATTATTTTTAAATAGTACCTTATCACTCTCTACGGACGGAAAGATCCACAAAACCAGCAAAGAATGACTTATATTTGTTAGTATAGGAAGGAAACCGTGTCCAGTAGCGTATTGCTAATCGAGGGGCTATTAGCCTTGGATGTCTATCCCTTCAAAAGCCATCCCCTATTTCGTTCCATATTTCCTCGACGAAGTTCTTATATAATTGAGAACCCTGCTCCAGATAAACGTTCCTGACCCAGCCTCGTTCTTTTCAATTTAACCATTCTTTCCAACCCAGCCTAACTTGGGATGCATCCTACAAAAACCTAATGAGGCCTATGTGCGCGAAAACGTTTTGTCGACAAGACAACAAGACGACATATTATCAACCTTTTATTTTCATGTTAGTTAGGTATCAAAGCATTAGAGAACTGAGGTCCTCGGCTAAAGGAGAATAGAGGTCCTGTGTTAATGGGAAAAGAGATTGACAAATCAGTCACAATCCCCTGCTTGATCAGCAGCAGAACCTGTAGTCATATGGAGCAACCTTCGTAACTAGCATGAAATTTTCCGGCTTACAATGGGGTGCACTTAATCTTGTACAACTGCTGTTTCTTTTATTCTGAATTTTCGTTATTCTCTTAAAATATTGGCTGAGGAATAGCTGCTAGGCCTATTTATTTTAAGTAAAATTATGGATTTAATAAAGAGATGTTTTGGGAATCTTTGCAAATATATTTTGGATTTTTTTTCATTAAAAATTTTTAACAATATTGGTATAAAAAGCACTAAATATTTTGCGGAGCATTTAAGGACAAAAACTCGGCTACATACGAGAAAAGTTTTTAATATTTCTCTTTGTTTTTTTGTTTGATTATAACCTTTTCCAGATGTTGCTCAAAAAAATCAACTTAAAAAAAACATTTTTCATTCAAGATTACATTCCAAAAATTAATTTTCTAGACTTTAAAAAGGAAAGCAAAAACAGGGTCGTTGACAGGAGGAAAGGATTATTCTAAAAATAAGGAGAAAATAAAATTGTAACGTAATAACATAAAAAATAATAACTAAAACAAAAGAGAAAACACTCCCTAACGGAAACGTGGACTACATTTTCCTGGCATCTTCTTTCCAAAACGATGAGGAAGTAAACAAAGTAAACAAATGAAAGACTGAAACGATGAGCTCATATCATCCATTATAGCCATTCTTATAGCAAATCTGTTTGGAAAATCTCAAGAACTCTGCACAAACAAATTTCATCCTAACAAAAGCTAATTGCTTAAATAAAAGGTTTTCCCCCACCTGATAAATATGCAAGCCTTTGGTCTAATATGTGGTACAGAACAGATGCTTTCAAGTCATTTGCGGACAGAGTTTCTGAAACGAGAAAATATAAAAAAAAATCAAACCAGATGAATATTGAAATGGCAATGGTGCATTCATTAGGAAAATTGGAATATATTTGTCTGGTGACCGCACTTAGCAATCAAAAGCTTTCGATTGATGCCAATCCATTATTAATAAGATTTAACATGGGCTCAGGGAGTTTACATGTCAAATCAACATCGCCAAATGCAGTTTGCAAAACTCAGCTCTTTCTCCTTGAGTTTGCAAAACTATGCCCTGATTTGTGCCTTGGAAATTTCTTCATGGATATATGCTATTTTGAATTTCCGAAATAAACTAAAAATACTGGGAAATATGTGGAAAAAGAGCTCCAACCAACAGGCTTGAAACAAAGCTCCCCACTAGAAGAGGAATACATAGATAAATAGTTTATGTAAATCAGAAAATACGTAAAAAATTGGCAAAAAAATGATTTGCAAAATGCAAAAATACGAATGCAGACGTGAAATTTTTATGACAATACAATTTCTACATTCAGCGAAAACGATTTACAATAAATTGAAATGCAGTTTCTAAACCTGGTTGAATAAATGATACTTCGCTTTCATCTTCAGCTCCAGAACTCTGACAGCACATAACAGTCTCCATCGTTGAGTTTATTCATTAAGTTTCAATCAAAAAGTACTTTTTAAACGATCTTTATTGAACTAAAACACAATCTTTGCTTTTGACAATATCGATGCTTTTTCTTCGCCGGACTGCAGGTTGATTCAACTTTATTTGATCAGTAAACATTCTAAACAATGCACCCAGCGGCCTCGGGGTTCAAATTGAAAATCCAAGCACAAACCTCCCATGATTCGTTTTGATTAACACGGACTTACTTCCTTGGCAGAAACAATGAGGAAGATTGTGCTGTGGGAGCCATGCTGGGCCGAGTTAGGCCATTCAAAGCCTTTCCTTTTTACACAAATACTTTGATACATGTTGCGATTAAAACGAAAGCCTCTATTGGGTTTCATTTTGTCTATTACGATACTCAGTTCTGAAACCCACTATCTTGAAGGAAACACCCAATTTGGCATTTAAAACGTTTTTTTTCTAGGGCCAACCCGTTATCCTTTCCTGCTGCATAAATCAAATGTCATAAGTCAAAATATTAATTTGTCAGTATTAAGGCCGCCTTGTTGTTATCAAAACATGGCTGATAATTCGGTTTCCAGATCACTGCATTTGAATCACAATAAAGGAATGTTACTAACTTTTTGTTGAAGGGCTTTTCCTGACATCCGAAGTTGATTTGCTTCGTTTATTCGAGGGCCTTTTCGTGGCTCGTTTTGCTATGCTCCAAAAGCTAGCACCGCTTTCTTCATCTTCAGAAACAGAGGCCATTTGTAAATAATCAAGGGCGCTGAACGGATAGGCAAATTCAAGTCACATCCCAACTTTTCCTCCAATTTTAAAGCAACGACTCCTAGGACTATATAGGCTGCAATTGCACGTCCTGCATGTTTATTTGTCTCGCAGCATCGAGCGGCGTGTGTGATGACCAGGCAGGTAGTATTCACTCGGTCATCAAACTAATCGTTTCGGCTTAGAACATTTTCAAAACAAAACAATTGTTGCCTTAATAGCTCCTTGATAACAAAAAAACTGTACACGTGAAAAAACAAAGGAATTGTTACTAGGCCAGAGCGGGACCTTCTGCACAACAGAATACCAAACAATGATTGTCGGGAAAAGGGGGCTTACGCCGAAAGTCATTTTAAGTCAGCCATCTTAACAACGCGAAGCGCTGATATTGAAGTGATATAAAGTCTGAATTCCGTATTACCTTGGCTAAAAATTATTAAAAATTGGCGTATCAGATATGATATTAACGCAAACCTTTGTAGACAAAGAAGCTTTTAACATGTCAAGGCTTTTTGACAACACTGCAAGCCGAGTTATCGTATATTTTTTGACTGACATGTCCTGCTTGTCAAGTGTCAATAAAACCGAAACGTCAATGTGCGGTCTCGTAAATCCTTGTCAAATATTGATTTTTCAAATAAAACATTTAACTGGGAAAATGTGTATTTAAACAATTCAAAATGGAATGGTTTATCGATTTCAACAGACCTTACCCGTTAGACCGAGCTCACTTTCGTAACCCAAAAACCAGGAAACGGAGGATGATGAGTGAATAATTTAATCATGGACAACAATAAGGGTTTGCAGAGAGTTGTTATTTCGTCTTAAAATAGCTTCATAAAATACATCTTAGTTTCGTTTCGAATAAAGGCCCGGGTTCCTTCATTCAAAACTTAATTGTCATTGTTCAATTAACTTAATTAAACAATTTAACTGGATGAGTCGTTATAAGAAACTTTCCTGAATTGAAAGAGGTAGGTAACGTGATAAATCGATTAGCTCCCCTCTCTCGAAAAATGGTCAGCACAGAGTTTACGGTATTTTTTTAATGAGCTTTTATGAATTATAAAAATGAAAGTATTCTTGAATGCTATCACTAAGTTTTCAAGGGCCTAAAATCTGGAATTCACTCCCGGAATCAACAAAGACAGTAACTTGGTTCCTTGAAAACAGTTGCGCGTACTCGCTTTGCAGTAAATGAACTGTCTTATGCAATCCTTGGAATTGCTTTACATTAGTCATGATTAGTGTGGGTCCACTATTGTAAAAACTAGTATTAAATAATCTATACAATACAATACAATACGATACGATACAATACAATACAATACAATACAATACAATACAATACAATACAATACAATACAATACAATACAATACAATCCTAAACTAGAGGGGTGGTCAACAACGTAAAAAAAGTTTTTTCTTCCCTCTTTAGTCCAACTTGTTGCAATCATTTCGCTGAAGCCGTTTTCTTGTGGGCCTCTTGTTGTTCAATGTCTTTGTTGTAATCTACATATTGATCAATCTACAATCCTTCACGAAATATGTTGATACCAATGATGAAATCAAAACAAATTTATTGACAGTAATCTAGTAGGATTGTATTTGATCCCCTCCCCCTTCAAGAAATGTTGTTGAGATCTTGTTATTGTATGCGGTCTTTGCACACATGATTTACAACTATTTCACCAAATCTCAACAAACAACATTGCTTGGAGGGGGCAGGGGAGGAAGGGACCGGTGGAAGCTTTATCGAATGAAATATTCACATTTCTGCAAATATATCGTTTTTTGATCAATTTTTCAGGGTTTCAGAATTCAGATCCTCTCCCGTCTTGGAAATCTTTAGACATTAAAAAAATTGAAATGAATTTTGGAATTGGATTTTAGAACTGTTGGTATTTTGAAAAAAGAGCAATGAGAAAGAGCAATTTTACAAAACTTTTGCTCTGATGAAGCCCCGTATGCCCGAACGAAATATTAGCCATCGCTGATTTGTGTGTTTGTTGTTGTTTATTCTCGTCGCGTTGCGGTGTTCCTTATACAAAACTATGTTATCGATTTTTCGCCGCAAGATTTCCTCCGGAGTCCGTCGAGCAGTCTGCTATCGTGGCCTCTCCTTTATTCGCACAATTTTGCAAAAGTTTTGTGCAGTCTGGATGCAGCCAAGATAACAACAATTTTTGACATTCATTATACATCAAAATGATTAATAATACTTATAAACATTTGATTAAAGACATGATTTAATCATGATAATCACCCTAACATTTCTACTTTTTATTAACTATAAACTATTCAATAATCACAAATCAAGAATCTTTGACGATAAAATTATATTCGTTATCTGAATAGAAACGTAATTAGTGAATGGATAAATCTGGTATAAAAATGACATGCATGTTCTTATAAAAGGTTTTGACCCAAAGGGGTACGCCTATCATAAAGTGGGAATTTAACTGTTGTGATAAACTAGGATGGGGGCACTTACAAAACATGAAGGGGCTAGACATCTCAAATTTTCCCAAACCTTTTTCTAGCAGAGATTGGTTTCATAAATTCTTGTGTGTTATTGACAAAAAAGATTCTACTTTTTGTAGATAATACTAATGTACATTTGATGTTCTTAAATGTTCATATATGCTTTAAAGCTCTAATTGACACATAAAAGATGCCTCTACGATTTTGACTCCAATCGATGCCTCTACAACCGACATAAAATGAGATTCCGACTCCTCAGCTTGCCTCTTCTAAAAATTCACTTACTTTGCCTTTTTCAGTGCCAAAAAGGCAATTTGATTGGGATAATGTCTAGCGGGTTAGAAAGAATTGAAGAGCAGATTTTGTAAAATGTTGATGCATTTTTCTAAACGGCATTTTTCAGGGGATAGCGTTGCATTAACGTGCAAATCCAGGTATTAAAAGATCCGGAATAAAGGTAACCTTTCAGTTTTTGGTAACTTAAATTTCAACCACGTTGTAAGAAAAGGTATCTGTTATTATCTACTCTGGTCAACTTTGGTTTAAAGGACAAAACGTTTGAACAGAGCAATCATATTTTGCGTGCCTTAGAGATCTATGAGGTGCAAGGAAGAAATCTCCCTCTACGTTTAGAGATAAAAAATAATCTCACATAAACTCTATGTGTAACATAAGAAATGTTAAATCTTCAGGGGTTTAGATATTTTGATCAAGGAAAAAAGGCATAGCTAATCATTGTTTAGATACCAAGATATCAGAAGAGGGCAAAATAATTAAGAACTTCATCGAGTCTCTCTTTCTAATCAAGAACTAAATCGGACAAGCGATACCTCCATCTAGATGAGAGAAGAGAAGGGGATGACCCAACAAAATGACCATACGGTGAGGGAAATCCCCACATGCAACCACACTTGTTAAATGATCTGAATGGCTCTCCAAACAAACTTGAGTACCTCTGCAAGCATCCATTCCTTTTATAAGTACAGCAGATCTGGTAAGTGCTTTCTGATCTGGTTGTTTCCAATAACTACGGAGGAACTTTCATCTTGTTGACAACGGAGGATGCTCTCTAGTTCCAATAAGCTACCATTCTATCTCATTCTCTGTAACAATTATGACCCAGGTTCTTGCTTCTCTTCCTTAATCGGAGGCAGCGTAGCGTGTTTCTTGTTTTCCCTGGGCGTAAAAGGCCTAAGTGATGTAAACTGAAACATTATCGCAGGTAGCAGATCAAAGTATGAGAACGTAAAAGCTTCGGTAAGTCGTTGATTCCATTCTAAAAACCATTTGCTGTTTTTCATCCCTTCCCAGAACTTCGCACGCTCTAGCAATAATCTATGGAATTCTTCCAGTTTCTGCATCTTTATTCTATGTTCCTCTTCTTCTCTAAGTCGTTTTTCTCTCTCTATCTGTTTCCTTTCTTCTTCCAACCGTAAACGCTCTTCTTCTTCTTCGCGTTTCCTCTTTTCATACTCTATTCGTTCATGTTCTTCCATTTCTTTGAGTTTCTCTTCTTCCTGGCGCCTCAACTCTTCTTCGTGTTCCCTAGCGATTCTCTCCTGCTCACGTCGCATTTCTTCTTCCAATTTCAGCTTAGCCTGCATAGCGGCCATCTTCCTTTTTAGCTCTTCCTTCTCCTTACGCTCCCTTTCACGCTCGCGTTCAAGCCTGCGTTGCTTCCTAGCTTCTTCCTCTTGCTTCCTCTTCTGTTCTTCTTCCTCCGACATTTTCTTTTGTTTAAAGTCTTCCATCCTTCGTATCATCTCTTGCTCAGCTTCTTGCTTAAGCCTTTCTTCCCTTTCAGCTTGCTCTAGCATTTTTCTTTTAGCTTCTTCTTTTTCTCTTCTTCTTTGCTCAACCTTCAATCTCCTCCTCTCTGCTTCCATTTTCCTTTTCTGCATTCGAGCATCCATGTGCCTGTCTGTACCGACACCCTCTTCGTTCCCAGAAACCATTAACGAGGCATCAGATTCATTGCCAGTCGAGCTGGTGAAGGTGAACGACTTTTGTAAAACGCCTGGTGCTTCAGCATCTTCCACCTGCTTTTCTTCTTTCGAGCTCTGAGAGCTTCTACGTACTGCTTCGCTGGCATCTTCTTTTTGGGCTTCTTCCTTCTCTTCTTCAGTAGCTGAATCTTCTTTTACCTTAGCCTGTTTAATGGTGATTGGTACATCATATTTGTCATACGCAGTCTCCTCCGCAGAATATTCTTCTTTGTCTTCATCATCTGTTTTTGCAGCAGGCTCTTTTGCTTGTTCTGTTGTTGTTTCAGTTTTGGGTTCTTTGGTTTCTCCCACATGGACCTTTTCGCTGAATGTTACCTTCTTCTTCCTCTGGTTATCTTTCTTAACTTTTAATTTTTTCACTGTTTCCTTCGATTTCTTGGCTGCTTTCCCTTTCGTTTTTTTTTTGGTCTCCTCAATCTGGCCTAATCCTTTTGGTGCTTTAGAATCCTTGACTTTCCCAGCAAGAAACGGCGGAGATGCGGACATTCTGTCACGAACTATATTATATTTCTCTTCCGGACTCGGTTTCAATTTCCGAATTCTTTTCCCTCCCTTTTGAGGTTTCTTTTCTTTTAAGTCCTTAACCTCCTCCACAATAGCTTGCAATGCTTGTTGGAATTCTTCTTCGTCAGTGTCTGGGTGTGTCTCAACTGCATTAGCGTCAGGCGCGTCCACAACATCAGTGTCCTTATGTATGACCAAATCTGTCCCAGTCCCCTCTCGATCTGGTGCGACATAACTGATAATGTCCATTTGAATATCTTTTGGTGACGTATCTGATTTTGAGGAAACGGCTGGAAATGATACCAACGAATTATGATCTTCTTCAATAACCCCACGGCTCCCTGGAAACCAAAAATATGACAATAACATTCCTTGAAGGTTTCAAAAAATATTCCACCGGTAATCTGAGAGTATAGTACTTAGATGTAGTTAAAATTAAAAAATTTACAACAAAAAACTTTAATTTGGACAAAACCTTAAATAGTCTGCAGATATGAATTTTGCATTTTTGGAATTAAATAATTCTTTGGAATATCTTGAGGGTTTTTTAATTTCCCATGATAATGTCTCGCATTCTTTTCCCCCATATATCTGACAGTATCAATTCCAAGGCAAGTTGTTTTTAGGTTTGGTAGTTGTGGCTTATCGGAACACCATAAATTGTAAGGTATTTCTTTTCCTCAAAAACTGGCTCCATCAAGCTAGCACTTAGATTTGATTTTGTTTTTTAGATCTCTACCAAAAACAACTGCAGGTTCCTCTGATGAATCGTTGCCGATTTATCATTTTCCATCAATTTCTAAAAACTTGAAACATTGTCTGTTTTTGTGCAATTGCTGAGACACTTTCTTCGACAAATCAACAGAAATAAGGGAATAAAGAGGTCTCTGAGAAGCACATGACAAAACAATCAAAGATTAGTACGCGATGGTAAACCATGAAAAGTTATTCATCCGAGAACATCATTTTCCAACAGAAACATCCTTTATTGTCCGTATGGTAGGTAGCAGCAATTTAATAGCGAATCGTAGAAAAAACTATGTGCAGAACTCGTTAAAGTTTAAATTCACACAGCTGGAAAAGGCATCAGCGTTTGTAGATAGATTAAGAAATATTTTTCTGCACAGATGGAGGTTTCAAATGATGCAGAAAAAAAGGCATCACAGTGTGGGTGAATAAGACCATTTTACTTTTCAAACCTAGACCACTATTACTTATACAACAAAAACGTAAAATTCTTTATATACAAAGAAAATATTTCATATAAGAGAAATTCATTGGATCAATAGCCACAAGAAGGAAGGCAAGGAACTACAAACGGGTCTTGAACATAAGCAAGGAAGATTCACTGTTTAGGATGCTACTCGATTTCGATATCACTGGTTATAACAAAAACTTTCAAATATATTCCTTAAAAATGGTAAAGCAACAATCATTTATCGTTGATGCATGGATAAATAACAAATTAAAAAACCCATTAATAAAATTTAAGTATTCAAGTACCTAAATGAAATAATAAGGCAAACATTTGAGAGCTGCATGAGTGCCAATTGAAACACAAATTACCTTGACTAGGCTCTTTTTCTTCCAAATCTTTATCTTCTTTATTTGAAGAGGGTGAGGGTCTGTTAGTATCAACAATCTTTTTGTCAATCATTGCACCAAGACCAGTTACGTTGGCTTTCAATGAATCGATATCAACAGGTTCTTAAAAAAAGAATACATCTTGGTAAAGATTATAAACAGATTCATGAAAAGAAATAACGGTACAAGGACACTTTAAGCACACACTATATATTTAAGTCACGTATAATTCAACTGTAGAGCCGAAACAATATCGAAGGCAATAAATTAACTGAATACAATGAATGACAAAGTAATTCCATTTCTTTTTACTTGAATACTTTTAAGAACATCAGCTGATAAAAATTTTTGCAATCAAAAATACTAAATTTCTTGATCAACTTCTTTGGCCTGTCTTAAAAGCTGCTTTTATTTGAGAATGAAATGACTTCCTATCAATTTTGTCCAAGAAGTCGAAAAGGGCTCTAAACTGTATTTAATAAATAAACTCCGAAAACATCATACGACATACGACACAAAAATAAATTGGTACTCGGCTTCATATTGCATTTGAAAACGAAAATGTGTCCTACCCATTCTTTTGCTGGACCTTTGAGAAAGAACTGAAATCGACTGGGATCTGTTGTTCTTGTTTTTCAGTCTGGGGATCTTTTGCTGAGCGTCAGATCGCGTTCTTCTACGTGACAACGATGACTTACTCGCCTCTGTAAACAGACAAAAGCAAAAGCTGAACACAAGTAGATACAGAAACGTTTATAACACATTTTTGGATTACGCTTTAAGAATAACTGGTTAGAAACGGCTCAATAACCAGGATTACTAGGAACGTGTAAAAACTTTCTGTTTGAACCGAGCTCTCAGGCTCTTGTCAACAAACTAACAAAATAAAAGTATATAAGGCAAATCTTACATTGAAGAAGAATATTTTCATTTCATAATTCTTCTACATAACAGACTACATAACAGACAAACCTTCTATACGAATGGGGAGTTTAACCCCCAGAATAGAAGAGAAGAAAGAAGAGACATACACGAAAAAAGGATGCTAAATGACGTAGAGAGAGAAGTTTTCGAGCTATGATGTAGAAGAATTTTGATTCTTAAATGATGCAGAAGAAGTTGTGTGTTTTTTTCGAGTGTATTGCTTGGTTGAGTCGTTTCGATTCGTTTCCGGGTCGTTATTGTGCGCGTCTAACATAATTCCAAGATACAAGTTTCCAAACAAAATTCAAAGTTCTGCAAGCAAATGATTTCAAGATAAAAAAAATTCCGAAAGAGTTTTACCCCGCAAAATATTATCACTGAACAACTTTCCAAATTCACTGGCTGCTATTTTCATATCCTCGATTAGATCCATGCCAGATCGAGGCCTGGAAAGAGCAGCTTCAGCCGCCGTTCTCGCTTGCACTTGCAAAAATCCTGAACTGCTTCTCGAGGCTAAGGATTCAGTAATTGTTTTAGCATCATCAAATTTCATATCTTCTTCTATCACAATATCGATGGAGTCAGAAACAGTCTTCGTGTCTGTGAACGTGGCTTCATGAGGCAGTTCGTCATTTTGGTCATCGTCGTTTTCAGCATCTTAAATGTAAAAACAAATAAAAATCGAGCTCTTTCTAGGTTCCTTTAGACCTTTACCATCTACAAATAATACGCCATCTGGCATTCTAAGGAAATGAGGGTAATCTAAAAACTTTGATCGTGTTAGGAAAGGGAAAGGATTTCTGAAGCGTTTGAAATTTTCAACGGTACAGGTAGAATGGAGCACTATTTCTTGGCAAAAAGCGGCACTCCAAGTGTTCTTCAGAGGACACATCTATGAAAAGTGCCACATTTCTCCGAATTGGAGCCACGGGCCTCTGGTGCCAGTCCCAACATCCCAGGGCATGGAATACCTAAAAATGTGCTAAACATACAAAGCAAAGCTACCGGAAAACTGAATTTTAATTATCCTGCATAACTTCCTTCTTACATGTGATCAATTATATCTAGGCCAAACAATGGCGAAATGCTGAGAAAGTAGCCCAATATCATGGAATTATTTACCCATGCTAGGAACCATAAAAACAGAAAAAGCTACAAATTCATACGAATTTTTTGAATGTGCCATTCTGGATTTTGTACAGTATCATATGTTTTGATTTCAGGGTAAATCAGGCTATGGATATTCAAACAATTTCATCAAAACGCTCGAATTAGCATCACACTCGTGGTAAGTTACAAAAGCATTTATTGGCTTTGTTTAGCTCCCAATCTGTGCCAAATTTTGGACAAAAAGTACAGATATGATTGGCACCAAATGTAAGCAATATCATTCAATTAAACTTCAGAGAATGTCCTGTTTAACTTTCTAGTGATGATGAATAAAAAATGTACCGAGACTACTGGCGAAACTTCCTTGTACCTGACACTACTTTGGCATTTAAAAAACCATACTTTTAAGCTTGTTCCTTTTTTCGTCAACTTGACATTCTCAAATCAAATTAAGGGGCAAATTTAAAGCTTATACTTATCAGGGATGATTGATAAGACGATAATGTCTGATGGTGTTGGTTATGGTATGTAATTTAATGTAGAAAGGTCAGAAAATACCTTTTGTCTCAATGAGAAGATCTGCCTGTTCTTCTTCGACGTAAACACCTTCATCGTGCAATGAAGAAGCGCTCTCTGCAACTGAAGAAGCAAAAACTAAAATTATGTACAACAAGCAATAATCAGATTTGGAAACAAGTGCTTAGAGAAAACAGTTTTAGAACGCAATGCTTTGACTTAAAAAAAAGGATTTTAGGCCTTCAGCATTAAGCAATATTTTTTGCAAACTAATGTTTTTACTTTAATTAGGAAGAGAAATTAATGTTATAAATTGAAAGTGTAAACTGCCTAGGTAATAAAGCCACATAACATCAAAGAAAAGGCTATTTGATATACCAAAGAGTTCTATAATAATCGCAAAATCATTCGTGCGACAGCCATTTTGTTTTCTGCTTAAATTATTTTGCTATTTTAACTCGTCTCAAGGCATACGAGAGAACACACAGAATTCAGTGGAGACCTGAACAGAAGTCTAACAAATGAGATTTAAATAATCAACGAATCTCACCATCTTGACTCTGAAAACTTCGAGCCCTTGATAGAGTCTCTTCGTCGACGTTATTTAAAACATCTTCGTCTTTATCAACAACAGACACATCCCCCTCATTCTCTTTTTCATCCTCCTCCGGCAGGGCAACTCTTTCTTCAGTAAGATGGTCACTTCCAACCAAATCTGATGATTCTTTATCAACACGTTCATCTCTAGTTTCTTTAGATATTGAAGAACTTATGCGATTGCTTCTTTCTCTTTCAAAACTCCTTTGCCTTCCACTTACGTTAGACTTAGTCCCATTTAGAGTGCTCGCCCTGCTTACAGTTTTACTCGCCTTAGATGATCTTGAAGATTCCTCTGCCACAGGGGTCATAGGCTCTTTAGCAGGTTTCTCCTCGGGCTGTGCAGCATTAAGGTCACTGACCCCTGTGAGGCCAGTTCCACTACTTCGGCCACTGTCCGGAGTTTGTTTCCCGGTGAAACTTTCAATTGATGCTGGAGGGGCTAAAAAAGAGATACCATGTAAACACAGGCCACAGTTCTTAACTTAAATGCACAAAATATGGTTATTTCCCTAACTGTTTTTATCTAACAAATTTCCTACAAAAAATATCTGGGCAGTTACATTTTACGCAAAATATTGATTGCCATAAACGCCATTGCTCTGCAGCCGTCGAAATTGTTCCTAGAACGTAATGTTAATGGGAAGCTTTCAAAACATTTTCAACTTCCTTATAGCGACTATTGGGTAATATATCTTGAATCTCCACACAACCTTTTCTTTTTTAGCAAAACGAAAATTAATAAAACGTTATACTGTGTATTCTTAATAATATGAAAACGATTAATATTATTCAAAGACTAACCCATCTGGTGAGGTGACCCTTCATTTTCAGCCTGAAGTCTTCTTTGATCTTCCTCTACCGTCGCTTTTTCTCTAAAGGCCTTGATGAGATCTTCGCCATCATCATTCTCGCTGTCAGCCTCGTCGTCATTTTGAGCATCCTTGATATCAATTCTGACATCGTTAACCTCGATTCCCCGTCCACCAACAAACAGATTTTCTCCATCCTTCTCGTTCTCAAGCTTATGTGACTTTCTCGCGTTAAGCAAGCCTGTTCCTCTCTTTGGTATCACAGGCAATTTAAAGCTGCGCAAATCCCCTGCGCTCTCCTTTTTCCCATTGATATTCGGTGTAACAGGCTCAGATTTGATCGGGGGCAACTTATTCAAAGATGATATCACAAGACTATCTTTAAGACTCTTAGGCTTGGAGCTTGCTTTTGAGTTTGTTGATGGAAGGCTGCTGTGTAGAGCATTGCCCCTGAACCCTCTAACGCTACCTGAATCCGAAAACGAGCCATGTCTCTGCTTTGCTGGGAACGAGACTTGCTCTGAAAGATCTATCTTCTTTTCGGTTGACACAGTGCCCTTCTCTTCTTGGTCATCGCTCATTAGTTGCTCAACTGTCGATGCCTCTTTCCCAATTCCTTGTAATAGTAAATGCGAAATCAGTTCCGCTTTTTGCTGTGGATTTAACGAAGCATAGTCTACACTACTAAGCGATTGTTCATCTCGTAGACCGTCCGACGGCGATCTTTTGTCAGCATGACCCCCGTGTTTTGCACGACCATCATAGACCTCTCCAAAAACACCCCCCTGTAAGGCATCCTCCTCTTCTTTTCGTTTTTCAAAAAGATCATCAAATGTTTTGTCGACTACGTTTCTCGATTTCTCAACAAGCTTTGCCCAATCGGAAATACTATCACTCACATCATCATCATCATAATCATCATTTTGCTCTTCGGTTGTTTCCAAAATTTTGCGATGCTTCTCATTGTCAGTGTCTTTCTTTGGCATATTGATATCCAGGCGATTCATCTGCATGGTCTTCTTCCGCACAAGTCTTCGTCTCTCCAGATTTCTAGTATCAGATATAAAGCTCTTTGCATACCCACTCGAGGCGTCTTCCATTTGATCTTCGTCATTATCAACTCGGCTAGGAGCTGGATCCCTGGGATGAAATAAATCTGGCAACGATGTATGCGTGTAAGGTTTCGGTCGATCTCGTAACAGCGGATCATAGTCACTTGAAGGGACAATGTCAATTTTGGGTAGCTTTATCTTCTTGTATCGTTGCAGGTGGTGTTCTTTCAAGGCCTTTTCTTCCAGTAACTTCTCAACTCTTTCAGGGTTCCATAGTTTAGAAACGCTCGCAATGTAACGTATTGGCGAATATCCCGGTCTGACGGACACCAACTTTTCATCGCGCATGCCTTTCTTGCCAGAAAAAACAATGAAGTTCCCCTGAAAAAATCATCAAAAGAATGATATTAAGATAAATTTTTTCGATTTGTGAACGATATTGGCCTATTTTTATACCTATTCTGACGTTACATACTCTGAGGATGTTTGCTTTTCGTTGATGGTGTTTGAGGATGTTCGTTGTATGTTTGCTTTTCACCACGCTGTTTCTTATTTTTTACACAAGAATTGTTTGCATAATTTTATGAAGACAGTGAGTTGGAAGGTAAAACAACAAGTGCAATAAGATAAAAATTTAAATCTAATTTCAGCTTCAAGTTGTTCAGTAAATAGAATGATAAATTACAAATTTTTGGCCAATTGTTTAGGATACTTCAAATAAGGTAAAAAAGAGTATTTGAGTAAAGTACATATAGCTTAATTAACTTACAAATGTTCTTCAATGTAAACAACTGAAGATGCAATTTAGAAAAATAGGTTATATTAAACTGCAAGAAAATAATTGTTCCAAGAAAATGATTGTCATTGCTGGTTCTAGTTTTCACAGAATAAAATTAATAGCAGTAAGCCGAATTTGCCAATATTAACTTGCTTGGTCCTTATAGGTGCCACACCTTTTACCACACCCCAAATTGCCTTTTATACTCAGACTATCCGAAAAGGGATATAAATGTGCTGTATGTATTAAATCTGTGCTAATTTGAAGGGGGTACTAAGCATATCAACTCCCACCTTTCTAAAGGGTACTTTCGTTTAAAATCTCTGTATTTGAACAAAAGGAGCTACCAACTATAATATTACTTTTAATGTAAATCCTCTGATTTGTATAAGCCTAAACCTTGAATAATCCCCCACCTTGAACATGCTAATTTCCATGTTTTAATAAGCTCCTGTGGGGTCCATATTATGGAAAAGAAAATTTTTTAATGCTTGGATTTATGATTAGGTATTTCAGAAAAAGTTATTTAGCAAAATTGCAAGAAATGAACTTGAAAATTGATAGAAAGCTGAAAGCTCTTTTAATGTAACTTGGACATCATTTTATAAGCCCCTTTTAAATAAGTCCCCCCCCCCTTGAATTAGCTCTCATCTTGAAACTGTTTAAATAAATAAGTTTCTGGAGGGGGAGGCTATTTCAAGGATTTGCGGTATTTAATCAAAATATCAAGTATATATAGTTAATTCCAGTTTGGCTTATTTTAGCAAATAAAAAGCTTACTTTAGCCTAAAAATTTCTATGGAACTAATGGTGATAACACATTATCTACAAATCTCATTTTACATAGACAATGGACTGTAATTTATGAGGCAAAGGTGCAATAAAGCAACATTCTGACACATTGCAAAACATAACAAGATTATCAAATTTCCAATTTAGTTCCACATAGGAAAATTGTAACTAATACATTTGGAAAATACCACTTCAAAGTATTTTTGATACCATTACTATCATCACCTTAATTCATGGATGAAGCACTCAAACCATGCAAGTGCTACAAAATTACCAATAAAATTACTAACTTTTGCACAATCCAAATAAGTTGGTTACATTTGCAATACCCATAGGAATTTGATTCCACTCCATAAATGCCTACCTATATTGTCGCTCTTCAATCTTCAATCGTTTACTCCTAAAGGCTTTACAACCAATCTGGAGCATTTACTCAAGGAGCATTAAAAAAAAAGGAAAATTAACTCAGAAGTAGGATTAATACCATTTCCACCCAGTGCTCCAGTTTGTTGATTTCTATAAAATGTAGCCCCTTTCATAATAAGCCCCCCCCCTTGCTTCCAATCTTGAGCATGAACTGTGTTTTAAAAAGGTCAATTAAAGTCACTTACATCTCCAAATCTTAGAATTGAATCTGTGAGCTCTTCCACTGTTCCGTCATACTGAGCTCTTCAATTTTACTATGCTGCTTCTTCTTTGCTCTTTTATGTTTCTGCTTTTTGCCAAGGTAAAAACTATCGGTGTACAAGATTAGGCTTCCTAATCTTGTTGAAAACGTTTTGTGAATGTTAACTCCTTTTCCATGTCCTGGATGCTTTTGCAGTTGCTGGTTAAACTGAGGAACATTTCCTGTACTTTTGCCACTTATTCGCAGTAAGAAAAGATCATCAAGTGAATCTTTGCTTCTTTCTCTTGATAGGTCCTGACATAAGTATAAAATGAAAAATTCAACGCTTATCAGGATTCACAGAAGAGCTAATTCAATGGCAAAAAATTATGCAAAACTGCAAATATAGTCTGTTTGTCAAATATGCTATATCAGCATGTAAAATCTTATCTCAGAAATTAAATCAAAGTTACATACACATAAGAAAATTTCCGATATCTTTCATATGACTGTTTCAGCTGTAAAATGAACAACGAGGGGACTCTTAAACCAATCGATCAGACATCAATCTTAGAATGAACAGCCTATGTTGTGGTGACGGCGGTCAGGAAAGGCCTAAAATTAAGTTACTTACAAATTCATGAGGAGATTCGCTGCTGTAGATAGGAGTTTCACGGATAAGCTGTCCACTCTGTGTTCCAATACCACGGCTAAGCCTTGATAACTTTTTATCAACAACGTTATCCATTTTCTTCACGCAAGCATCTGTTTTTCACGTTACCATGTTTAACCTCATATTCCATGTTTGACTTTTGACTTCAGTTTCCATGCACAAATTAAATGTTTGCATTTTGCCCTCCCTCTAAAGACGAGGGAAAGTCCTCCGCAGTGCGTATGTGTCACGCTTTTTGATAAATAAGCCTCATTGCAGGAAGTATCTTTACTTCAAAAGATGATACAGAAAGAAAGATAGAATAGGTAAAAACCTCTTTCTTTTTCAAATTCCCAAGACCTCTACCATAAGACGCATTAGAACTCTTGTTGAATGGAACTTTCAGTGTTCATAGCGAATTCATTTGAAAGAGGGAGGGATCACTGTGAAAAGACCATAGAGATAGGATATTGTAATACTGCTAATTTTAGGTCTTTCTCTCTAGTCCATTCGTTTAATTTTCCTTACCTAATCACTCTTGTTTATCTGTAACTTTCCTTGCTCGTTCCGCATTTTTCTATCACGTGTATTAGGATAATCTTTGTATTATTATGAGTAAATTCATACCTACGTCAATTATCAGCATGTTAAGTAGATCGCCATAGCAACCCAGTATTTAAGGATATCGCGCTACCCCACCCCGCTCGTTACTAAGTAAATTACTTCCTTTCACCGTTTCATTTACGAATGTCTATTGTTTTTAGTTCAGTATATATAGGAGCCCCGTACCTCATCTTAGGCAGTAAGAATTATGGAAAAGTAGCAGCAAGAGAAAGCAGTTTAGGCATGCACCGTTTTAGGGGCAAGATGCTTGTGAAAGATCTTGTCGCCTTCGTTTTGCTCTTAGTCGTTTTGAGATATTTGTAGGAGTTGTATCAGTTTTGAAAGACCTCTGGGATAGTTCTTGAGAAAGATTATGCCCATGTCACGCGTTAATTATTATGCCGTTGTTAGCATGCAAGTTATGTAGCTGCCGGGACGATTTTATCGAAAAAAAGAAGGAAAGATTTAAGCGATTTACGTCGCATCATTTATTGGCCATCCTCTGACTTTTAAAAGGTCCTGAGAATCAATCGATTTAAGCAACATTTTACAATATCTCTATGGAAAAGATATAGCCTGCGTGTAGACTTTACTTTCCGCTGCGAAGGAGAACCAATACGGAACTTTACAAGTTCCGTCCTGGCTCTCCTTCGAAACCGAAAGTAAAGTTTGCACGCAGGCTAGAAAAGCACCGCTTTCATCAACGAGAAAGAGGAGGTGAACCAAACAAAAGAGCTGCTCCTATTCATTCACGTTGGCGAAATTGGTAAACAAAAATACTGTTGGTAGCTTCACCTTTAAACAGGGGTCTTATTTTAACTCTCTTATTTTAACTATCTTATTTTGACAAATGCAATCCAACTCCGCAAAGATGCAGTTGTATAAATATTTTTAGTAGCCACCGTCCATTGAGAAATACAGACAGAATCACATTTAAATGTTTGAAAATTAGATGTCTAGAAAGCACGCAAGTTGTTGCTGCTGTTAGCGTATTCAATACCGTGAAGTGGGATGAGCAATGCTTAACGTCACAAGCCTAGACAAGTGGGAAATGAAATATTAAGGTCACACACTAAAGTTGTTGACGGTGTAGAAAAATTAGAAAAGTTAAACTGGCAATGGGCAGGCAATGTCGCCCAAATGGAAACAAGAAAGTGGGCAAAGACAAAACGTATTTTTTCGCTTTGTTTTAAAAAATTAAGTTTTACATTTTTGAAGAAAAAACTAATAAATTGTTGTTTTTGTTTCTGACTTTTTCGTTACACTTTCTAAATATTTACGACTACACCACTGCCAATGTCCCAAATAGTTTTTGATTATGCGATGGCAAATTTAAACATCGTAAGTAAAGAATACAAGGAAGAAGGGACACAAAAATAGGGCGACGAGGATTCGACAGAGACGAGCGAAAAATTGAAAAGGGGGAAGAAAGGAGATAATAAATATATATTCTGGAAAAATTTTAGTCTTGGAGGGTTCTGTTTACTGATGAAAAATTAACTAAATGGGATATTTTGCCTTTCTTTAAATACGTTTAAAATTTACCCAGAACATATTGCAATTCAATTGGGGGAAAATACCTGAACATGGTCTATTCAGCTGATGCGGTTTAACGATCATCTTTAGTAATCACACCATAAACTTTTTATTGCTAAGGTTTTAGTCAGTTTTCGACAGGACAACTCTACATAAAAAACTATTCAATAATTTGAATATCCACAAGTTTCTCAACATTTTTTGACTGAAAGAAGAAACAAGAAACTTCCATAAAAAAATGATGTACTGCCGGCATACAGAGCCTTTTGGGAAAAAATATTCAGTAGGCTTTCAGTGCGTTGAAAAATAGGGTTATTTCGAAGGGTAGAAAATCGAGAAAATTTAGGCCCACTCACTTCACTGACATGCATTCAAAACAAATTTATTCATTAGCACGCACAGCAAAAGGGCTCAAAAAGAGAAAAAAGTAAACATAAAAAGGTACCCAAACATGCTTTTAAAAATCTTTCTATTAGTGTTCATGACAGATTCAAAAAATATTCCTAAGGAGGTTTGTCCGTGATTGCCCAGCGGCCGGCATTATCCATGACTACCCTACTGTTTGTTTAGAAAATATTAAAAATTGCTTGAGCAAACGAACATGCTACAAACGACGTTTGCTTTAAAAGCAATCTGTCACGACGTTGATTGGTTATAAGAACAAAGGGATTTTAATTGTTTCCAGTCCCCCTTTAATTTATCGCATTGTAAAAAATATGGCGGAGCGCTGGAATCGTGTTTAGGCTACTGTTCCAGCTATTGTTCTCGTTAACCAATCCACAACGAGACACATTGCCTTTAAGAGCTAAATGACTCAGCAACGTTATATCTTGTGCATGATTAACTTAGTGACTTCCAAGTCAACAGAAGCCATCGCAGCACGAGAAAAAGAATAAGAGAGAAAAATGCTTCCATACCATCTAACCTTTCTGTACAAATGAATGATATCTTCATTCTAAAGATTCTACGCAAAATTGAAAAGCTCGTCTATAGCAAGCAGCTAGAACCGAAAAAATGAAATCAACGCGAACACTATTTACAAATAATTATTTACAAATGCAATAAGCGACTAAATCAAACCCTGAGTTAGAAGAAAGCAAGTCATCTGCAACTACAAGTTCTTAGAACTCAAATTTATTTCTGGGAAATGAAAAGGTAAACCTAAAACAGTTTACCAACCAACTAACAGAGAAATGTTGGTAGGAAAAGTAACCGTAATATGAATTGTCAAAGGTTTAAATGACAATATCCTATGACAATAAATGACAAAATGCTTAACCAAGCTTACACCTCATAAAGACATGGGAATGTTTCTATTTCGTTTGCTAAAAAGGTAAAGGCAGTGTGTTCATATACATCGTTAAAACTGCCAATGAAATGCGTAATTGAGCTCGACAGATCTGTGATTTGATTGGCTTAGGCCAACCTTCTTGTACGTTGATTGGTTCAAACCGAGCTACACCCCCATTGAAGAAAGCTAATTGTAGGGACATTGCTTTTAAAAAGGTGTAATCACTTCTCTGAGAGGCCCAAAGTTTTGTCAACATTGAAAAAATTGGCTGGACGACCACCACTAGAAGGAGAAAATATTCACGATTGGAATCAATTTTTTTATTCCCGATTCTTACAATCTTCAACGTAAAAGTAATGGTTGTTCTTGCGGATAAACAAAAGGAAATAAAAGCAAAACACCACAAAACTATTCAGTACACTAAATTTCTAAAAAGCGTCTGACACGGCTCAAGCAAAGATGAATCTATTAAAAGCAAGAGCAAGCAAATTATTGACCTACATAGAGGTTGCTTATTTAAGCAAGCTGCAAAATAAAGAAAACTTCAATTAAATTCATGAATATTGTTTGCTTCTAGCAAATACAATTTCGCTTTAAGCGACTTTGAAGGAAAGGATTACATCTCTCTCCCCCTCTCTCTAATTAAACGGAATTACATTAGAGACTATGGGATGGTATAATGTTTGTTAGAGAATCGGCCATCTAGCTGACATTCTACTTGGAAAACCAATGGCACCAGCATCGCATTGCCACAATCATTAAACCATATACCCTTTTGAGGACTCATCCACGCCACCTCTCGTCTCACGAGGTCTAGAAAATAACGAGCAACTTATAAATGATATATAAGACCAATATGATAAAGAGAATACCTGTGTAAAGTCCTTTAACTAAAATAAATATTATGAAGAACGATTTCAATTGTACTACCATGACATTCTATTGCTCTGCACACTAGCGACATTTAAGTCTTCATTGAATCTGTTAAAGCAGCAAATCTGTTTTGTAGGATGTCATAACAAGCCTACCCTGCGTTCGTTTCATTTACTCTGATGAAGCCCTGTATGCCGGGGCGAAATATTAGTATACTCTTAAATTTAATTTATTTTGAAAATTTATTTCGTGACATTGGATTCTCGTCGTCGTATTGCTTTGTTCCTGTATACCTTTCTGCTATAACAAGACTTTCAAAGGGTACACTCAGTTATAAGGCTCTGTTAAGACTGGATTGCAACCTTTGGACAGGTAATTTCCCTAGCAAAATAGGCGGCTTGTTCCCATAGAGAGTGTTAAAGCTATTTGATCTTTGCTCAACGATTCAATGGACCCTATCCCCCCTCCTTCTGGATATTTCGTTTTTGGAAATTGGCGGACGACCTTGTTTCCTACTCCAATTTCATTTCAAGAAGAAAAATATCTTCGTATCATGAAATGAAATAAGTTTGAATTTAATGAGATGTAGTTTAATCATGCGGTTGTCGAATTTCGTGGCGAATACGGTATAAATGGGACCTTAGGCCATAATCTTGCCAGTATAAATCAAGCTTCAATAAAGATCAACCGTACCTCAAATAAAGCAAAATTTTACACACAGCTTACCGTTCTATTTCCTTTTCAAGAACAATACCGTTAACTGTAAATATTGACGCCGCTAGGGAAATAAACAAAAATACTTTAAATCAAATGATACATCAGAATCTAATGCATACACATGGGGAATGTACACGAATGGGTTGATCATGGGGCTTGATAGCGCTATTCTACCCTATTCACAATCTTACCGACTATTCCGAGCTCAAACTGATATGATAACTTTCAGATCTCAATGCCAGGGCCATTCTTAACTTAATAAATGGAGGGGTAATTGCCTCTCCCGCCCTAATCATTTGTCATTGTTTTGAACAATAGATTAATGTCCTCTTCTTTATATAAACAAAGGTTTGCTCCCGCAGCTAGTTTTCTCTCGAGGTGACTTTGATCGATGCCCGTTTTTAGAGGAGGGCGAAGGGGGTGGGGGGTGGGGGCGCACTCGATGCAGATGTATTCCATTTGGACTCTGAGACAAGACAAAAACATATTTATTCTATATATAAAAACATAATAGAACATGGGGTGCCAATTTTGCCGATGAGACGACCCAACTAACAAAAATCTGACTACAAGCTTGCGGATTGATAAAGTTTGAATTTAAACATGTGGTTAGGGGAAATAGCTTTCTATCAGTAAATATAAAAAACTGGACCTTTCAACAAGAAACTACAAACATTATGTTCAACTGAGACAAAACAAAACGTTAGAACTTACAGTTAGGCAAAACATAAACCTCTTTTGGTAAGTCCGAGAAGTAGCTGTGACGTAATGCCTCGTCGCAAGTTATTCGTCTCTCTGGGTGACACTGGATAGGACAATTGTATCAATATATAAGTAACAATACAAAAGTAGATCGGTATTGGATCTTCAATATTAGAGATTTACACTGAAAAGTCTAAAGTGTATAGATTCACTGTAGGTGCACTGTTCTTTCAATAATCTTAAGCTTTTAATAATTCCCACACTGTTGTATTATATATTCCTCTTTACATGCATTGTTATGAGCTGGGCAAGATAGGACGAGACTTATTATTATCTAAAAATAAAATGCGTAAAGAAAATATATAGCGATCGATCTAATCCCTCGTAAAACATGGGACCAAAAGGAAATGGATTGTCAACCAGGGCTGACAGAACATATTAGACAGGAGCTTTTTTGGGCTTCGTAGCTGTAAAATAAACTTAAATTTTTTGACACTTCTTATCAATTCAGGTGATTAAAAGCAATGGCGTAGTGCTATCGAAATAACAAGAAGGGCTCTTGCACAAGATGTTGCAAAAAACAACAGGAAAAGTTGAGATTTAGAAAAAGTAGCCCCCCTAAACCCTGAAAAAAGAAAACCTCAAAAATGAATTCAGTGCTCTTTGGAAGCTAGAAAATTTAAAAGGTTTTCAGCTAAGTATAAAACACAGAAGAAAGTGACATAAAATAACAAAAAACCTGTATCATTTTTGAAGCAATATCTTCCGCTCCGTCGATTTCGTTAAGCCTGGACAGAAAAAAAAACTTTTGTTGAGAAGAGTAAAGCAATCCCAGAAAATTGACAACAATTTTTTTACGAAACAGAACAAAAACATATAAGCAATCAAAGATATAAAAATAATCATAAACAAATTTGACATAGGGAGTGGATAACTGAAAACGTCAAATGATCGATGAATGTTCATATTTCGACAATTTACTTTAGATTTCAAGTGCTGGAGAACTTAGAAAATTGGAAAAAATCGGCAGTAACGATTCAAAGTGGGGGTAAAAAATCTTCATTATAACAAAGACATTAACCAATTTTATAAAAATGTAAAGGGAATGCTAGGCTAGGAAAGTTAAAACAAAGCCTTTATTGAAATACGATACAAGACACTTGCAAATGTGGATGGTAGATATTATGAAAAGTTAATTAGAGTCAAGTGGGTTTACTTTGAATGGCATTTTTCTACTATCAGTGTTGGACTAGTATACCCCCTGCCTATGTTAATAGTCCGTCCTTACGTATTCTTATTTACTCGTTTTCTGTTATTCATTTATTCGGTTACAGTTCTCTAATAGTAAAGTCGCCAAGTTAGAAGTCTCTCTTTTCAGCAATCTTTAGGCAACATTAGATGTCAATTATCATTTCTAAAAATGAACGATCTCCACAATAATTTCATCGTAAATCATTAGCGCACCTTGAGTATTAGACAATAATGATTATTGGTGTAAATTAATAGGAAAAAATATATGATTACCTTGGGATAAAGGCGCTGATATCTTTCTCGGAATAATTATCAAAGTCTTCTGCAATGTGAAAGCATATTGATAAATGTGTGGAGACAATAAGTCAATTAAATGCAATCGACAGATAATGAAATGGCTCGAGCTGTCTGTTGATAAACTTTCGACCAATCACTAAACGTGTGAGTGGTATTACGATTATTGATTGGCCAATTTTGATTGACTGATGATGGCTTAAGCCACTTCAAAATCTGTCGATAGCCTTTAATGTCATTGATAACAATAGCTAAGATTTTGCTGCCTTTTCTGTACTTGGCCTTTTCAACACAAAACTTTGCCAACCTATTTCTTCTCAGTAAAATTCACAAGCAGTCTACAAAAAACTCGGCTGATGATCTTTGGAGGCCTATGCTCGAGATCTTCGATATCAAAGGACACTCTTGTTGGATCACTATTTGATAATGACAATAAAAATAATCTTCCAGGATGCAGGTAAATTTATTTGTGCAAATCAGCTTATTATGAGTTTTAAAAAGCGTAGGGAAATGGAGCGGCTAGTGATTCAAACAGAATGCAAAAAATTGAGTCAAACCTTTTAGTTTGGTTAACCCGTAAGAAGTTCGAAAAAATTATACAAATATGAGTGCTGATGGATTTAACTTAAAACAAAACTGAAGGCATTACACAATTGTATATTAACATGAAGAGCTCATTTCCAACCTTCTCCAGAAATTATATATGGCAATGATCAAAAGGTGAACTTAACAAAACTTACCAGTTGTAAACAGATTATAAGTGCTATACCATTCTCCATCAGGGGATCCACAAACCTACATATAGATATAAACATAAAGAAAATGAACATTCACATAACCAAAATTTCTAGCCATTCAAAAAAACATCCAAAAAAATATTTAGTTCCTTAGAATTGACGTTTCATAGCAGGCATTCAAAAATGGGTCCAGTCCTTTTACGCGGAAGTATTCGAAAGGAGAATGAATTCTGTGAAGCGTCCAACCAATTAACTAAAACTTGACACTTGAGCTGAATTATAAAGGTCTTTTTATTACTAGAGAACAGCTGACAAGCAAATCGTTGATTCAGAAAATATTCATTGCTTTTCTATCATTGTCATGAAAGCCAAACACATGCAGTACCAACAGGAAACACAAAAACCTGTCACAGATAAATGTCATAAACAACACGAAATAATAAGATCTTATAGCTAACCTTCCAGATTTTATCCAGCTGATCTTTAACTCCTTTTGTTCCAGGAAATAAGGGAAACCCAGTAATCATTTCTAAGAATATGCAACCGACGCCCCTGCAAAGAAAAGTAAGGCGTCACAAGGGTTTAAAAGGGAATTTCAAGCTTGCTGCCTGGAACAGCAAGACATTACAATACAGCCTAACGAGCATTTTCCTTCACGGGGGATATGGGGTAAATAAGGAAAGGGCAGCTAAACTTGACTTAGGCTGGCAGGGGGTAGGACATATCTCTGAAAAAGTGGCTTGAGACTGACTGGGGACAAAAATGGGAACAAGGGAAAATGCCTGGGTTATTTGATTTTTCGAAACAACGCCCCATAGTAGGAAAATTCTTCACCGCAGGGGTCTGTTAATGCTGCCCAACTCAGTTTGGTAACAAAAGCTAGCTCGGGGATTCCATGCTTGCAGAAATCTCAATGTATACCTATCAAAATGCTTTAGAGTTTTTAAGTGTTAGGTCAGAAAAACATATTCTTAGAATTGTTTACATTCGATCAAATAACTTAAATAAAAAACTAGGAACCTTACGATTTTCGCCAGGCTATTTGACCGATATTCAAAACTCTAAAAATATATTCTTATGACATCATCCTATCAACGAAAAAGTCATCAGCTTGGAAGAATCCCGTTGCATTGAAGATCTTTTTTATATTAAGTAGTTTATCTAAAGATACGTACCAAACATCCAATGAAGTAGAATACGTTTTGGAGCCGCACAGCACGTCTGGTGGCCTATACCTACGAATAACACGTTGAGTTTATTGCTTGAAATTGATGACTTCAAAAATGAAGACAACGATGCTTAAATCGAATAAGCACTATTCTGAATGACGGCGTTAAAGGTACTCTCTGATTGGTTCTGCGACAAGAGACATATGACTAAGCGTATGCTTTCAACCAATCAAAACCTGAGTCCTATATTCCATTTCCTACTTTGCATATCTGAGAACATTTAATTCAAATGAGCATCCGCCAGTCAATGCACCTTGGTAAACTTACCATAAGGTCACAACTTCGCTGGAGTATGTTCTTGATGGGACGGTCTTCGATCTTGCTAGGCCTTAGGTAAAAGAGAAAAAGAAACTAAATAGAAGAATTGCTATCATTCAAAATTGAAATTAGCCAATGATGCAAGGCTGTAACCTTATATTGTAAACTCTTTGCTACATAGCTTTCGAAGTAAATTTTCGATGACTGGGATGCGATGATTATCGAGCGGTGTCAAAGTCCTTTCTTTCGGTTTGATTATACCTTATGATTCCTTCACCAAGAATAACAGAGAACTGACGACTTTTCTCACTCTAAATAAAAGTTTGGTCACGGCAGGTACTCAAACCCCAGACCCCTAAATCTGTAGTTCCCGAATTACTAAGGCATCCTCACACCTGAAATCAAACCATTCGGTGAAACAACCGACTCCCAGCCATTCAATATTAAGCTCCTACTCCTCCTCTTTCAGTGTGTTATACAGTTCCTTGAGCAACATATATTCTTGGTGTTCGGTTAACCAAATGTAGAACATTTAGTTGTTTCTACTTCATTGACTGTGATTAAAATTTTTGGGTGTTTTAGACAATGAAAAATTAAATCAAAGATAACACACATTGAAAAATAAAAAAGCTTCGTTTTATCTAGACATAATTTAAGCTTCCAAAAAAGTGTGACCACAGCAAAATCAATTTTTTTCTACTTGTGCGATATCGGGTGAGAAAAGTACTCCAAAGTAATTTTAAACTTTAATGGAAAGTTCCATCAACCACTGCTTTGCAACAAGCCCTTTTGTAAGACAAATTAGCAAGAAACAAAAACGACGATCGCAAATCAGTTTTTGAATAATAAAATGAAGCAATACGCAAAGACGTTTCAGGAACGGATTAGCTAACCATACGAAGAGATTATTTCGCTCTTTCATCGATTTTAACAGTTTAATAGTGACAATGTTAAGCAACATCGAAAAAGCCTTACCAAAATCCGCCAATTTCAGGTCTCCTTGCTCACTCAGTAAAAGGTTTTGTGGCTTTAAATCTCTAAAATGTTAAAAAGATTGAGTAATAAGAGATGGCAAATTGGCAATCCTAATCAAAATTAATGATTCAATGTTCATTGATTCAATTCAATGTTCATTCATTCAATTCAATGTTCATTCATTCAATTCATTTTTTATTTATCCCATTGAATGTATTCGTTACACATGGGCATGCATATGACGACCATAACGAGGATGATTATTATGACAATGGTGACTGATATTGTCGATGATACCGTAAAGCTCTATTAAACCCGCCCCTCTCTATTAAGCCCCCCTCTCTATTAAGCTCCCCTCTTTATTAAGCCCCCCTCTCTATTAAGCCCCCCTCTCTATTAAGCTCCCCTCTCTATTAAGCCCCCTCTCTATTAAGCTCCCCTCTTTATTAAGCCCCCTCTCTATTAAGCCCCCTTATCAAGCAAAAGTTTGAAAAAAGCCCCCTCTCTTTTAAGCTTCCCCACTTAGACCGAAAAAAATAAGCCCCTTCCCCTCCGGGGGCTTAATAGGGCTTTTACGGTAATAGGAATATTTGCAATCATCCTCACCTATGCAAAATTCTTCCTTTGTGGATGTACGATAAACCACGCAGAAGTTGAAACAGGAACAGCTGAAAATAAAGATGTAAATAATAGTCTCTTTTCTATTCAAAAAAGGGTAGGAAAGACTTTTCAGGTGAAAATGTGCCTACCCCTCTTGCTACATGGATCCGCATCGAGCATAGAAAATTGACTGGTGCAGTGGTAGCAGCAAGAAAATCATAGCAGAATAGCTATGTGAATCGAATAATTTGTATGATCACCTTCTCTCTAAGGGGCAACCTTTCCACCTGAAAGCCAAAGAGTTCTTTACAAATGGTGGCAATTCTAACTTCCCACTTTGTTAAATTGGACAAATAGTGTTTATAAATCAAATTTAGAAGCTATGGTTGCAAAGAGAAGAATACCGCTGAATTTTTCCTTTTATTCGAGTTATCTCTTTTACCCCCGACATCACTTTGCACCTGAAAATTGGCGAATTTTTCATGTCGGCTACCAGACCATAGACGTACATTTGTTGTTAAAACAACTTACAATCATGGTAAAACAGGTCGAAGGTAAATACCTTTACGTTTTGCTTGTGCAGTCCATTTGGATATTTTTCAAGATACTGGCAAAGGTCAGTGTGCTAAAAAAGGTTTATTTGATAAAAAAACATTTGCAAACAAAGGTTTGTTTGATAAAACAAAGGTTTGTTTGATAAAAGAGAGTTGTTATGTAATACTACAGCAGCTATTTTCGACAACTAAATGAGGTTATGTTTGATGTCTATTAAGTTATGTAATGTTCCTTAACTGTTATGTCTTCATTCAATAATAGAATACGCACGTTCTTCATATGTTCACATAAACATTGCCATTCCAAAAATATTGCATTACATTGTTAAAAATGGTGGCACTTTTTGTCGACTTTCAAATATAACAAGCATCTGAATTCACAAATTAGAAAACACAGACGTAATAAATAGCGAATTTGAGCAATGTTTGAAAATCTTGCTGACACTATAGTAAACGAAGTAAGAGAAGTATGAAATAAGAAACAAGTTTTTATTTGTAGAATTGGGTATAATGTCTAAAGGAGAAAAAGTGCCACGAGCTAGTTTGCCCAGTCACACAACAGCAGCCTGTGCTCCTGATTCAAAACTTGAAAGTTATGACCCTCTACTTTCTATGCGGTGGTTTTTAGAAGTTTTCTTGAGAATGGTTTAGTCCCAAGCGCAATACAATTTTCGCAATGTTCTGGGGATGTTTTGGACAAAAAAGAGTTGAAAGACTACACTCATTTTTTTTATAAGAAACGAGTACTGGACAGTCAGAAAAATTAAGAAACTTCAGTACTCGAAGCAAAAAAACTAAGAAACTATGAAATCGTGATAAAACTGAGAACAACGAAATTTTGTAAAATCCAAGAACAAGATTGCCCTGTTGGCCTAGAACTTGAGACACAAGGAATAAAAATATACTTCCCACATCTAAATACAGCATCGGAACGGAAGCGAATCGCTTGACGTGATAAAAAAGGTCACGAACATTTCTTAACATCATTCATGACAAGAAACAATGAGTATTGAAATTTCCAGAACATTAAGAAACTGGAATACTCAACATCGACCTGTGTTTCTTATAAAAAAAATGAGTGTAGCCATTTGTGGTGTATCCTTGTTAAAAATAACCTTTTTAGTGTGCTGAAGCTATTTATGGAGAAGATGAAAGATCTTTATTTTATAAACACTCCAAAAACTTAGTAGTGAAGTTCTTGCCATGGCCAGCATAAAGACCAGATTTGCACCGCATTGAAAGTGTTTGGCTTCATGTGAAAAACATAATAAACCATTATCCTAATGGTTCTCCGAAAACCAGACAATCAAAAAAAGTTTCATCAGGTCTGACATGAATAAATTGGCTTATTACATGCATCCATTTTAAACTGGCTGATTGCGGTTTAAAAAGTCCGTAGAGACAGACACGGAAGTTATGATTAATTGAGTATTGATCTTCCGATTCCTCCCCCCCCCTTCCCCATTTGAAAACACAGATAATTTACATAACAATAGTCATCAATATTTTTTCAAGAATATTACTCCAAATATGTATATGTTCCGCTTCCTGACACATAATTGGAAACAGATTGGCTACAGAGATCCTCTGTTGACACAAAAAAACTGTTCTTGATTCCTTACTGAAATAACAGTGAATGCACGAGACTATGAGCCAAAAAACAGGCACATGTTTTTAAAAAGGCTTTCTGCCAGACAGAACATACCAGATATTCAAAAACCAATGTTAAATTTCTATTTGTATGGATGATGTCATGAAGGCGGACAACGTTGACGTGCTTTAGTTGCTTCAGAAGCGAGGCTAAAACAAAAGGATACCGCATACAAGATATGGCATGGTTTTTTGGATTACAAAAAGAAATTGCCGGATGAAGCAACAGAGATTTGAAACTTGCAGAAGCAAATAAGTGAAATATTACTGGGTTAAGGAAATAGGAAGTTTTCTTATTTATGAAACTAGAATTATCAAGTTGAATGATCACAGGGCTTATGTTACAAATTTACCAGTGGCGGCTCTTGCTAATGGGCATCTGGGGCAATGCCCCCTCAAAAAGATTCAAAGGAAATCTATGATATTCATATTTAATTTTGAAGATAGTCTTACTGTGGTTAATTATATAAGTTTGTATCTCTTCTAGAAAAAGCTCCTTGCTATCCCGTCTCGTCCTTAGCCTCGCTTCTGGCCCGCTAGTGCCTTGAGCGATGATGTCATTTTACGGGCAAAGTTTCTTTTGCCCCTAGCCGACATGCGCAGAAGCTAGTTTTCGACCTCGAGCATTGCGAAACGCGGCCTGTGATTGGCTTATTTGGAGGAATTCGGGGCAAGAAAAATTTTGCCCATAAAATGACATCATCGCTAAACAACAACCACATCTATATATGCTTTTTCTTCTGCGCTCCATGACGATCAACATCGAACCATGAATACAGTGAAAAATTTGCAAACTCGACCTTTCTATCGATTATCGCAATATTGATGGTCTGCCCTCCCAACTGTGAAAGTCACGAGCCGCCACTGAAATTTACGAATCGTCTCGTGTTTTTAATTTTTCTTACAATGCCTATTCACCTATGCAGGTATTTCCTTTTAAAAACTTGCTTTAAAAAGTCTACTGTTACAGGCTCATTACGATATGAAAATGGGATTTGATTTCAAAAACTGACAAAAAACTAGCAAATATACATACATTTACAATCAATAACATACCTTCACGAATGGCGGTAAAAGGGGCGCCCTCTTCTTGTTGAAGACGAATCTCCTTCAGTGCAACATACATTTTGTTTACCCTTTCAATAGAAAGCAGACATGAACTCACATCAATGCTTAATAATTCATGGTTTAACAAAAATCTTACGATATTTAGCAACAAATAACACATAGAATTTATCGTTACTGAAGAGGAATGTTGCTGTGCTCTCCGGTTTTGAAAGAACCCTGCAACTGACACGTCCCTTGTGACTGAACGCCCCCTGTGGCTCACACGCACCCTTTGACTGGCACACCCCCTGCAACTAGTACGCACCCTTTGACTGGCACACCCCCTTGAACTAGCAAGCTCTTGCAGCTGATACGCCTCCCTGTGGCTGAACACCCCCTGTGATTCACACGCGCCCTGTGCCTGGTACACCCCAGGCAACTAGTTCGCCCTCTCTGCGACTGACACGCCCACTGCATCTGACAAGGCATCAGGCAATTGTGATACACATATATGCTTATGAAAGGCAAGTGCGGATATAAAAAACATCTGATTAATAAGTTACATATCATAAAAAGCACTGACATAACAAGTACATCAATACAGTAAAAACCAACATATAGGAAACCTTGAAGGCATTTGACATGCATAAGTACAGCGAATCCAAAAATAACTTAGGCCAAATTGATCAGAGAACGCGCACAAGAAAGATATTGAAAACCGCTCACGTGAAACCACTGCGCGCTGCGCTAGGATTTCACCGATTTGCAGAAAGGCGGAAACTGTTCACGTGTTTTTCTCTGTGTGCAATTTGATTGGTCAACCGCTCGTGGTCGAGTGGCTGTAAGTCACTTTTACCTGGGTCAAATGCCTCTAATTTTGTCTGAATATACTCTTATTCAGTTGTCTCTTTCAGTTCTTAAAACGATTTATATTTCATTCCACGAGTTCAACCAACCATTGTGCTCATTAAGAGCTTTTTTATACAATTTTCACGTACAAAAATTAACAGGATGCATATGAATGTAATGGTATGTGTGAAATTAGAAGAGTCTTTGGTGCATGACGATTAATTGTTTGAAACGACAGGATTTGTTATGTTTTAAATCTCACTCTACGGCTTCTTAAAATTGCAGGTACTTGTGTAGTATTAAATAATTTTTCAAGAAAACATTTTCACTTTCTTATTCATCATCAATCATAAAATATATAAATGATTTCGTATAAACAATTTCTCCTATGTCCTGTAAATTGTTAAGCATATTGTTAATTGATTTTTTTAAAACAATCCTAAAAATTCACAATTTTGGGTTCAGTGTATGTACAATTTGGGTTCATTTGGGTTCAATCTGAAGACACATTTCATGCAAAACAAGAGCTTTGCTACTAACTAGAGGGCAATCACCCTCTCTAGCCCCAATGACATTCCATTGTTTCAACAATAAGCTATTGTTTTAATCTTTATATAAACAAAGGATTACCCCCCCCCCCCCCTTCAGCTGATTTACTGTATTAAAGGCTATGTATCAAAAACATTTAGTCGCGACGAAGAAAGAGCTTCCGAAGACACGAGGTTGACAAAACTGGAAAATGATGTAAGGGTTATTATTAATCAGTTGCATGTGTTTCTTGCAAAAACAGATAAGATTCAAGAACAATACAGGTGAGAACCAAACGGCAGCCTGACAGATTTTCTATTTGAGGAACTCTCTTCAAAACAAAGTTGCCAGTCCCTTCACAACACAAGGCTACAATATGTTTAAGCTGTTCACAGTTATTTTTCTGCACTGAAAAGGTGTCTCGGCACCAACAGAACTGCTCGTAAAAAACAACAGAAGCGTTGCAAAAAAACAAACAGGCACTTGTCTGTTGAGGTATTATTTATTGCTGACTTATGACTGCGTCAACTCAAATCACCAAAGAGAGAAAACAAGACTCAACATAAGTCGAAGAGATAGAGCGAATCATGAGAAAGACCCTTTTTAAAAGAAATATCAGCATGTTGACTGTACTTTGATCTCACTGAAAGCCACCAACGAGTAACCGTAGAAATATTTATTATCTAATGCGGCACATGTTTCTCTTTCACACGTTGAAAAACAAGATTCTTGCAGAGCGGATACAATTTTTTGCAATATAGTATCTGAAGAATTATGCTATCTTAACTAGAGCTGCGATTTCACTGATTTCGGCTTGGAGAAAGGACACCGAAGACGTTTCAGGCTCTGAGGACAATAAGAAATGCTTTCAGTGTGCACCAAATGCTGCCGTTTTCAGGAAACCTTGAATCTTTGCACTACAAAGGCCTATTTTTATAGTGAAGGAGTTACATAAACGGGGTACAGCTTCTGGGTACAGTCAAAACTAGATTGAAAACAAGATTGGAAGCTAGATTTTTGTCTTGAAAACGGGCTATGCTCGAAACATCGTTAATAAATTCGCTATTTTTTCCAAGTACAATTTTACTTAAATTCCTAATTATATAAAATCATCTGACAGCAATGATGTTATGACAAGCTTACAAGTCGAAATTAAAAGCCCCAGAAAAAAAGAATACTAACTTGCTTATTCCTTTGTAAACAGTTGCATAAGATCCTTCTCCAAGTTGTTCCAGCTTCTCATAGAGATGCAGACGGTCAAATGGTGGCGTAGTTTGCTGCAATCAAAATATACAGAACACTGGTTAAAATTTTTCAACTCCTTGAAAAGTAGGTGTTTGAATTGAGTCTATTAGTAAAATTTTCAATAGGCAAGCGGCACTGATTGGAAACCTTTAGCAGTCATGTACCCACGATTTTGCTTGGTCTATTTCGATCCATAACTGGGAACATATATTTCCTAGCTTAGAGTTTTCGATCTATGTTCTGAAGTTTTATGCTCTGTAGAGAGTCAGACAAAATGCTTAAGCAGGTTTCAAAATATTTGATTTCTTCAAGGCCGTTTCAATTTTCATAGCAACAAAGAATTATTAGTAAACTTCGTAATCAGTTACTAGCATTACGGTCAGCCAGAAACGAAACACAACTAAACAAAAAAGAATTTCATGAAACGTAATCGAAAAAATCTTTGGTTCATCTGCAGACTGTCTTAAAATACAGCCAAGAAAAACGAAAAAACATGTTTGTCAACCTATCGAGAATTTACTTGCCTGCAGTTCATCTTCACTCGCAAATATTTGAATTTTCCTGCCTAACTTTTGCTCTTATTTTCACTTATGTACTTGAAGCCTTTGCGAACATTATAGCTTGGATAAACTTCGAAACCAAAAGAGGAGCTAATGTCAATCATAAACATTTTGCAAAATCACAAAAATAGCAGAAAGATCTAAAGGGTTAAAGGGAATTTTTCCACCAGTTTTGCATACTTGGTATATCGAATCAAGAGAAGACTGAAATCTAATAGCACATCCGGACAAAAAAATGAGACCGGTTCCATTTGGAACCGTAATGATTTTGGTACGGATAGACCTCGCGTTTCTACATGACCGCAAGGAACGGTTCCATTTGGAACTGCTAGCCGTACCCAAATGGGTCTACTAACGAATTAGATTCCTATTGGAACCGTACCATGGAAACGGGTGGAACGGTTCCAACTGGGTACATATAGGAATCGCGGATCTTTGAAACCCTCCCTTTCTACCTCTCTAACAGGGCAGTGTTTTATAAACAGTGCATTAAAGTCTTTTGCAGTAAAGAAATGTCTCCCTGTCTTTTCCCTCAGCACAGTTTTCAGTTATGTAGTCGAGGGTAATCTAAATAGGGGAGTGGTTTCATCTTCAGTGCAGCTAAAAAAATTAACTTGGCTTGCCATGCTGATTGCTTTGTCTTGGCCTAAATGAACGAAGCTTGAAGGAAAAAAGAATGGGGCGCTTTGCAGTTTCTTCAGAATCAATTCCAAACGGAACAGGTCTCGTGGAAACGCGAGGCCTAACCGTACCCACTTTGATACGGTTCCAAGCGGTCCCGTGGAAACGCAGCCATAAACTGCAAGTACTGCGTCATCAACATAGCAATAAACACATGAAAACAACGCTAAACCTGAGCACTACAGAACCAGTGTAAATTGAAATACCTTTTTGAATCTTTCTTTAACAGAGCAACAGAAAATAAAATACTCCGTTACTGTCTTGAGTAAGATCATGATTCACTTCGTGTTAATATCGAGACAAAGTATGCTAGCAAAATAGGACTGTTCCCAAAACAATCCAGGATTTCATTTCAAGATTGCTCCGTAAAAATGTTGTTATAAAGGGATATTGCGGTGGTAGAACTCTGTAACTTTCATTATCTTAAGAAGCAGCTTGTTTCTGCGCAACAGTTTTAAAAAGCAAAACTCTGTTTTCTGCCCAGCTAAACACGAATTTAAATATCTAATCGTTTAATTAGCTCGATTTCCTCTTTTCAAAGTGCCGTTTCGCCACAACAAAGCAAAAAATCCTTTAAGCTCTTTCCACACAAACTATCTTCTTTCTTCATTGCCCCCCGCATCACTGCTCAGTGGGCTATCAAATCCGACTTTATAGCATTTACCATCTTTCATGTATCACAATTACGTTTGAAATATTGAACAGTTATGAAGCAAAGGTAAAGGTTGAAAGTTTCTTCGAAATTTTCGTCGAGGGGCCTTAGTAGTAACTTTCTAATGGGTAACACTCGTTGCCTCCTTTTGATGGCCTCGTTTTCAAATACTGTTGATGGTGGTCAGTGCAATTAACAATTCGATTAGAATCGTGTTCAGTTCAGAAAGTGTTCATCCTTCCACTTGACATTTCCCGCAAACTGAAAACCGTCATTAGCAACAAAAAAGTAAGGCAGGGCTTGAGGGCTCGATGTTTTCCGGGACCAGAGTTCAAATATGAAACCACATTATAAAAATGTACTTGCACTCTAAGTGAATTAAACCGGCGTTGTTAAACCACTTTAAAAAAGTAAGAAAGTGTGAACCATTCTACGACGTTGAAACATTATTATTAATAATGAATATTAATGACAAAATGATGAATATACTAATGATTATAATTGCCACTCGAAAAATTAATTAGAAGCGCAAGCTTCAATTTGAAAAAACCAAAAAGGTAGCAAAATTGAACGTTTTTCTTCCCTAAACAGCATCAAGGAAAATGATAACAAGTTCACAATCTAAGTTGTAAATACAGAAGAAAGGTCACAAAAATATGTGACATTGAATGGTTCATAATAAGTCGAAAATACAAAAATTTGGTATAACATCTTGTCCAAATGGCCACTACAGTAGAAATTGAGAGTTTTATTGCTAACATTACTAAAGCAAAATCTTAGGAAAACAGCGGTGGTTGAAATTTCATTTAAAAATGCTTAAAAATGGTGTATTTTTTATGTGTATGAATAAGATTTCGTACGAATTGATTGTTATTTAAATAAAATAAATTGTCTACAAGAAATTTGTCGAGTCACGGTAATACAGACGACATTCAAAACTACATTGCTACGTGTTCATATAATATTGATATAGGGGTGAGCAAACCGTAACCAAAAAATGACACCAAATCTCAGAAAAAATTTCAGAGCCCTGGCAAAGAAAAATAACAGTAAAAGAGTGCCTTTTAAATTGCCACTTCAAATACTATAACTCACAAACATATTATAAAATTAAATAGCAATTACCATCTTCCTGGGCTTGAATAGGAAAATTGATTGGATGATGTTTTCGTAACCCATATTTTTAATAAGAACTCTCCTGTCTCCCCTATCACTCCATTCGCATACAATGAAAACGTAGCCAAACACTCCCCGTTGCTTTATCCGACAAAATGCGTTTATCATGTACAGCCGTTAAAATCATTCATTTAAATACATATATCTTCGCTTGCGGGCTCGGCTTTCAATTATTAATTACCATAGGTACTGTTTTGGTTTGCAATGATTATAGCTTGGTCTCGCTTTAAAACGTCATTCCTTGATAGCCCTCTTAGTATCGATAATCAAACACAATGGCCGAGGGCTACAACAATTATCCACTATTGGGTACTCCCTTTACGTAATCGATTAATTCATTGGCTACGCTATTGTAAAACATACGGATCTGTAACACATTGTGTGGTAGCGTTGGTCAGCAAAACATAACCGCCAAATCTTTAATGCAAAAAATTGAAACTGGTAGTACAAGGCTTGATATAAAAGTTGGTAGAGACCAAAGTTTTATAGCCCAATTTTTTAATAAACATAAACACTCTTAAATACAAAACAAAAACATTCGAGAAAAGGCGGAAAAGAGAGGCATATCTGGGTTATGATTACGGTTGGACAGCGTAAAGGCATTTGACATGCATAAGTCCAAAAATAACTTGAACAGAAGCCAAATTGAACAGAGCATGCGCACATGAAAGGAAACTGCTCACGTGAAAAAAAAGCTTAGTCGGAACACCTAAAAACTGAATATATGGTCATTGGTCATAAAAGACGAATTAACCATATCCAGGGGGAGATAAACGTGGAAATAAATGGAGAAAAAATCCAACGAGCCCATGAAGTAAAATATCTCGGAGTCACTATCGATGAAAACCTGTCTTGGAACAAGCAGTACAAGAGGTTTAAGAGTGAACTCAAAGTGGTCTTTCTTCGTTGAGGAAAATTATGGGGAAGTCTATCCGCTATAAAGCTTGAACATCTTCAGCGTCTTCAAGACAGGGCACAAACATTAATCGAAAGTGCTAAATTTGCGGACGGGTGGAAGTGGCTTTCAGTTTCGAACCTGATTAGATATGACATGGCCATAATGACGTACAAAATGATGAATGGTCTTTGCCCTGACAGCCTTAAAGGTGAATTTATCACTAGATCAGAGATATCCAGGTATTCGACAAGGAATCAGCTTGATATTGACATCCCAAGGCAAAATTTGGAATTCTCAATGTGAAGTTTCTTTCACTCTGGGGCCAAAACATAGAATGAGATTCCAAGAAACATCAGAATGAGCCCCACAGTTTCCTACAAAAGGGATTCCTACAAAGTTAATAAATTCCCAAAACAAAACACGATCCCTAGGTAGAACAGCAACATCTTTATTTTGTATATATTAAAAAACTAATTTGTAGTAGAAGTAGTTTATCTATATTATAGCTAAAAGGGAATTCGTGTATAAAGATTTTTAAAATGAAATGAAAATGAAAAAATGAAAACACTGCGCGCTGCTCTAGGATTTCACCGATTTGCAGAAAGGCGGAATTTGTTCACGTGTTCTTCTCTGTGCGCAATTTGATCAACCGCTCGTGGTCGAATGGCTGTAAGCCACTTTTACCTGTGTCAAATGCCTTTAACGAGCGTTTCAAACTAACTTGCATTAGAAACAAAAATAACATCGCCAGATGGTGAAAGAATTGGCAAAAAATTAGTAGCTTCAATGAGGCGGCTATGTGAGAAGGAAAAGTAATAAAAAAGGTTTAGAGGAAGAGAGGGAATATCTGTTACCTAACATTATGCACTGGCAATGCGCGGTGACATCTCAGCGTCCAAAGTTTCGCCATCAGTGAAGAAAATGAAAGATTTCAAGGCAACAACAGATTTCAACTGCCTTAATTTCAACAACAAGAAAGCCAAAAAACCAATGTCACTTTGGCTTGAAATACAGTAATTGACGATCCGCGAAAATTCAAGGTCGAAACAAGAACAGACTCAATAATTTTTGCAAAAGTATAGCGTCTAATCGCCAGTACAGCCTTTAACAAACGCTACGTTTACGATCTAAATCTTGGCGTTTTTCTCGATATATTGGGAAGTTATGTAAAGAAGGGTAGGTAGTTTCTTGTATGAATAACAGGCATAGCAGGAAAAACAAGCTAGGATGTTATAGGAATACGTATGAATGTGTGTATGAGTTAGTCAATGAATAGTCGGTCAGAAAAGTTACTAACTATATACCCAATGTCACCGAAGGAGCGATCCAAGTTGTCACAAAGAGCATGCACAAACTAATTATCGGCATCCTCCCTAATTACCTACAAAAAAGCATTTGAGAAGGAACTAACTATATACCCAATGGCACCGAGGGAGCAATCCAAGTTGTCGCAAAGAGCATGCACAAACTGATTATCGGCTCCCTCCCTAATAACCTTCAATAAAGCCATTCGGTAACAATTTAGGCTATTATACGCATAATTTAATTTCACATGCCGGTATCGTAAAAACTATGATTATTTTCAATTAACTTTTTAACAGGGTAACGTGTGAAACAGCTAGCTCTAGCCGAAAAATGTTAGCTCTAGAAATATTCAAAAAGGAAATCAAAGTAGTATAACGAAGGTGACTAAGCGGAGGGAAGGGGCGAAGATGCGAACGAGATAGAGTATAGCGAGGCTGGGTGTAGCAGAACAAACCGCTTCAAAAGTGACAACAATAACAACAACAACAAATAAAAGAACACCCACTAACAGCCACAACAGCAACAGCCTACAAAATAACAGCAGCAACAACTATAAAAACAATACAATCTAAACATGAAACCATAAACCTGTTTCGATTCTTAAAGAAGCATCAACGACAAAAAAGGAATCGACGTAAAAATACCAGGTTAAAAAATTCACAGAATATGCGTGTACACAAACACAAAAAATTACAATCTCTTGCTTGCAGTCGCAAACCAAGCATCTTGCGGCTATTTTGCGAAAAAGTGCAAAAAATAGTTTAGAGGTCGCATTCATGTTTCTTTGACCAACAGCAAGACCAAAAGTAGATAATAATATATCTAAATATATTTTTGTCGAAAACAAAACTTCAACGAGACTGAATGAATTATATACTTAATAAACAATTGTTTTTGCTTTAACATCTCTTCGTTTCACTTTAAAAGAGTTTGCAGAAAAATGTGAAAGACAATTTATTTACCATATGATAATGTGATGAAAGATCAGTCATGAAGCTATTGATAAAATCTTTGCTAAACTAGGTGTCTGTCTAGGGATGCCAAAAGACAAACATAAGTTTGATCGAGCCCTCCGCACTTGATAAGCTACAAAGAAAACTGATATGTGAATGTAACAAAAAGTGTTCCTAAACATACATCCCATTGACCCTTGCTTTGAATGCAGGAGCTGAACGGAACCCGGAGCGATACGAAATCGTCATTCTGTATATATCATGTGGAAAGTAAAACAAAATGTTGATTCTTGCATCTTCAATCTAATGAAAGTTGCAAAAAAGGGTCTGCATACTCACAGAAGGAGAGCACGTGATTGGCATTGATGAAACTCTTCTGACGGATTGATGATAATTCTTGCCTCCCTCTGTTTTGCTGTTCGAAGCTGAAGCGGCTTCAAACCCACACAACTTGCTACCACTCATTATGTCTTCTTCAATAAGTTTTCTTCTCATTGAATCCGATTCTGACATCGCCCGTGATCGCGGTGCATTATAAGTACCGACGTAGAATCCTGCTCTTCCATCTTTGCATAGTGGTGACGTAGAATCTCCATTTGTCTGCGGTTTCTACGAAATCAGTATCACGTCAGCAGCATTCATTTTGAATTTAAAATGCAAGAAGAAAGTACAAGGAGTGATTTTTATTCATTGGCAGGAACAGAGAGACATAATTGTGCTTTTAAAACCGAGTATGCAAATCTTAAACATATCTAGTTTTCTATCTATCTTGTTGTCGAAGAAAAAAATTAATAACAGTAAAAACTATTAACTGTGAAATAAACAGCAAAGTTCCATTCAAAACTGCACCTGCACTCGCCATGACGTCACTGTCTCAAGTGAAGGCATGTCTCAATCAACCCAAAGAATAGTTACCATTATAAGAAAGGCAGAACATCGCTAAACGTCACTTCACAATAAGAAAAGTTTTTAGCATCAATATTTAAACCAACGTGGATAAACCTCACCAACAACCACAGAATTTGAAAAAAGCCACGTGTCAGACTACAGATCCTTTTCAGATACATTTGCATCGCTGAAAAGGCCATATGTCCGTCTCTGGCCAATTAAACAATCAATGACAGAGCCTCAGGAAGGAAATCCTTCAATTTATCCAGAAGGAAAACGCTTTTATGCGATGACGTAACATAGTACAAAGTATGTTCTTTCTCTACCAAATTGCAACCCGGAATTGATTGTACCTGAAAAACTTTCTACAACAAATAAACCGCTTTTCTCTAACATTTAAAAAGGATTTTAGCTCTGTGAATATGGAATTAGTGTAGGGTTTGGTCTGCAATTTTCCGATTAAGGGATTCAACAATTGAATTAACTTTATTCTTCCAAAAACTTTAAAAAACGCTCGAGAAGATCTTATAGTTGGCATTTAGCTCGCAAGAAAGTTTTTATCAATATAGGCATCTCTTGCTCCTTGAGATGGGGAAATTCGTTTTCGATAAAAATATTTTTAAGGTGAAGGTGTGAGGGGAACGGAAAAGGAAAAGGGGGGTTGCAATGGAGCATTCGCTGTTTCACAGATGATACAAAAGACTTTTTCTTGAAACAGCAGGTTTATCTTCAAGAACAAATGTTAGAAATAAATATACTTCGGTACAGTTATATTTCACTATCAAATTACTTTCTTTGTTAAAAATGAGAAAAAATGTTGAAATTTTGTCTGGTGTCATCTGTCTAAAGTGGCGAGATTTTCACTAAAATGAATAACTAACAAAGAGCCCTGTATGTCAATACTGCGCAGCAATCGCGTTCACATCAGATTCATTCGATTCATGCAATGAGCCATCTGGATTGAAGCAGCCTTCAAATTATTAAAGGGGTTGAATGTTCCAATGCAAAGATACAAGATTGAAGTACCCCAAGCATATAGCCTTCATTTTGTAATTCATTACTGCATTTCTCAAGAGAATGGTTGTTAGTTCTTAAAAATTGGGATTTGATATTGAATTAAAATTCCATGCAGACGCCAGGGACAGAATTGAGCAGCAAGTCAGGGGGGGGGGGGGTAATTATGGAATGATTTGGTGCCACACCCTTAAGGCGATTGGAACATGATGGAAACGCCTATTTTAAAAATTCAGCATTTTAACTTTAAGATGAAGATTATAAAATAAAGTAAATATTTTGTCCCATTTCGTTACTACTGGCTACAAAAAATGCTTTTTACCAAATCGAAGCAGAATTTGCCGAAGGATACCAAAAAATTGAAGGGGTGTCGCGCCCCCTCACATCCACCGATTAATCCGTCCCTGGCAGTTACTTTAAAAACGAAGCAGTCTTGAAGTAAAATAACGTTGTGCTCTTTGCTTGTTTCTTACCAATATAAGATGAAAGTTTTGAGTGACAAATGACTAGAAGCTAAATAAGACCATTTGAAAAAATTCCCCAAAAAATTCAATATGTTCGTGGAAAAAACCGTTAGGAAAAAAAGTGATGTAAACCAACGTGAAAATAACTTTTAAAATTTTTCAAAATTCGTTGGCCTCAAAGAGTTCTTGCATAGCCTTGACATTTAGGGCCCGTTCACACTACTACTCCGTTTTCAAATGAAAACGGAGTCAAACTAATCCGTTTTTGCCTTGCGTTCACCTACTCTGCTACGAAAACGGAGTCATATGAAAACGCAAATGAAAACGGATTCTTTTTGAATATGGTGCATGAATACGCTCCGTTTTCAGTGTGAACACCAAAAGCGGAGACATTTGAATACGCTAACATCGGCAACAAATTACGTGCTTTGTAGCACACCAAATCTCAAAAATTTTGAAATTGAGAATTCACAATGGACTGGTAACTGCTACACGAAATTGTTCACGATTTGCTTGTATTTAATTTCACCTTTGACGCCAATTTGTTGAGGATTCGTGAACGCCTCTTTTCAAAATGAGGCCACCAATAGCGTTTTTGTTGGAGTAGTGTGAACACTTACCGTATTCAAATCGTATTTATTTGAAAACGGACAAGTGTGAACGGACAGCGTTTTCATCAACGAATACGGAGCTGTGTGAGCGTAGCCTAAAATTCGAAAATTAATCATTCCGAAAAATTCAGAAGGCCTTCGTCGAAAATCGAAACGACAGCTCAGCGTGACGCTAGCGTTGTTCTGGAGTTTTTATTATTATAATTAATTCATTTAAAGTTGGCTTTTCTAATTGGAAAAGCTAAAAATGCTAATTAAGGCCAATTAGAACTAATTAAGGCCAGCTAATCGAGGCCAACTAAGCTGCAGAGAGTCTTCCGCAATTCTTGCGCTTTCCCTTTCGGAATCGGGCATAGATTATTCAGTTGGTCCATAAACAGTAAAAAAACTGAAATACCTAAATGTCTCTAATACAGCAGTTGACGTAAGTAACACGTTTTGGGAAATAGAAAGCTGCCCTTCCAAAATTAAGATATATTCCTATTTGCCAATATCTATTCCTATTTTGTGGTTCAATCGCATTATCTACAACCTCTATAAGAAAAGGGTATTTATCGGCTTCTAACACTTCTTTAACTCTTTACAAACTATTCTAATATCTTTCGTTACCACGTTACATCTGTCTTGTGAGGAGGTGACTTGTATTGAATTAGTGACTAGGTGACTAGGTGACTAAGTGACTTGTGACGCCAGTTCTATCCCCTTTGTATTGGCATCTTAGTTTACTGCTTACTGCTTACCAGAAAACTTTATGAAACATCACACATCTGTTGCAGTTTTCCATCAAAAATAACAACATTAAAAGTGAAATTCTAATAGAGCATAAATTTTTCAAATCATGTCCTGGGAAGAGCTACGTCATAAAGAATTGATCAGGATTTGTAAAAAACCATTTTAAAAGAAGGTTTACAACACTACCCGCTGCTATAGGATGATTCCATCTGCTCTTGGCTAAATATTTTCATCCTAAGGTTCAAATCAAACAATATCACCTCAAATTTGCTGTGAGTCGGGTTAGTAAGGTATAAAATATTCAGCTGACGACTTATCATATCATGCTGACAACTTTGCTCAGCAACAAATTGGATGTCATGTTTCTATTTTGCTTATCTATATGGTAATCTTTTTCTTACCAGGTGCAGCATCAGGCCTCAAAACAAACAAAATGCAGGAATGCGATTTATTGAGAGGATATAAGGAAAAACCTATTGAATATTAAAGTAAACATTTGGCAAATAGAAAAAAACAATTTTGACTTACATCTATTCGAGGGTAAAGGGGCGCAGATGTCGAATTAAGAAATGCACTATGGTTGATCAAAGAATCATTCAAACATCCTATAGCATTTTTTTAGCACATAAAAGTGTTAAACTTTGTTAAAATGCTTTCCTTTTAGACTGGCAAACATTCTTGTAAAAGTTTTGATATAAGGTACATTTATACTGTTAGATTTCTACATTTCAAATTGTCGAAACCTGTCCAGTAAAGGTGCACTAAATACGAAAAATCAGCATTTGCAAAATTCATGGCATTTTACAAAAGATACAGGTGTGTGCAGCTGTTTTAGAATAGCAAGTGCATGTTGACTTGCAAATGAGGAACAGTTTGACGCAGCAACAATTCACGGGGAGGCTTTTATCAAGACCTTTAAAATGAAGATGAAGCCAACAATGAATGCAGATGGAAATCCAAAAGCTTCAAACGGCGAAATAGCAAATGACTTACAGTTTGCAGCAGCTTTTTAAGAAGCAGTTTTCTTGGATCCATGTTTCTTAACATGAGTAGCTGGGCTTGCATCTGTTTGGGAATGAAGCTCACATGCATGTGAACGATGTATATCAAATTTCATATGGCCTCCAAAGACAGGTGTTCGCAAGTTGAATTGACTTACAAAACAGGTCTTAAACTCATCTAATGATGCAATTCATTCTCAGAACAATAGCATAAGACTGTTTCAAACAACGATATTTGACGTAAGCATTTAAAGAAGAGTCTTTCTCCTCACGAGCATGTGTGATTTCAAATGAAACTACATTGACAGCAAATTGATAGCGTGTGCCTTTGATAAGGAACATTTCCTATCAAACTTCTGATGCTTTAACAAATAAAATTGTTTAAATCTTTCAATGCTTGGCTTTTTTGTTTAAAGATGTTTACTGTAAAATCAATGAATTTATTTTGCATTTGGCAAAAACATCCGCAGAGTTACTTCATCATGAAATAAGAATAAAGTTTTTGAAAGTTCCTTATGGCTTGCGAGAGAAAAAAAGGAAAATTCCTAGCACCCAATCCTGCCTCAAGTGAACGAGAAGCTTCTTCGAATTCAATAAAAACACTGGGCAATTTGCATTTCGTTAGGTGTATCAGGAAGCATAAACGAGGCACAGTTTGTATAGATTACCAAGTGAGCTAGTTTTTCAGTGCTTTGTTGATGACATTCAACTGCATATAGTGAATCGAAATCTTTAGAATAGTGTGCTAAATCTTGAAGAATTCGGCCTATAGGAAAAAATGCCGAATCGGTTGCATGAGCCCTGTATTATAATGAAATAAATGGGATCGAGTGTTTGGAAAATTTTGCAAAAGTAACTTCATGTACAAAATATGGTTTGTTGTGCACAAAAGTCATAGATGCACATACATATGATGCCTTAGGAAGGATTGAAAAAAATTTGGATCAACATTAGACTCCAGTCGATTCTTGTCAGACTTTCTGGAGAAGAAGATTGGTCTCGAATCTTGGCTTTCAGAAATAATTTGAGGTTTATTGGTAATCAACTATGTTCAAATGATCAGTTTCAGCCTTTTTACTGAAAAAGTGACTATCCTATAAAGGACTCTGTATATAACCATTTGTGTAATTAAATGGCTCAAACACGAGAGGGGCACAGAAGGTGGTAGATGAAGAGAACAGGTAAGAGTTTCTTGCGGCAGTCACACATCAAAACATTCAAGGAAGAAGCACAGAACACAGAGATAGGAATGCTCTTCATGACTGAAAAGGGCTGAGGTGGTTCAAAGACTATAAAGATAGGATCAGAGGCTGACAGGCAAGGGGTCTTGAAATGCTACCATGCCTCAAGCCAACCTTCAATTTGCATTCAGGGACCCTTTATGCGGTACATGCATTGCTTAAGTCCCACAGTACAAGCCTGTGTAACCAAAGCATCAGCATCCTTTGGAATGTGATGCCTGTCTGCCCCTCTGAAAGGGTTTGGGGACTTGGTCCTAAGAAAATGTAAAAGGACCTCATGTTTCAAACTTGGAAGAAGACTGTCTCGAAATGATAATACAGGAAGTGGCAGTATAGTTATGTGAAAGAGGTCTTCCCTCAGGGGTAGCAGTGGAAATTTTATGTAAAAGGAGTGGACTGACTCGACCAGAGGGGGGGGTGGTAGAAATATCATACTTGCCCCAGATGCAGAAAAAATGAACTTATTTTTCTTCTTATCACATGCTTTTGCAACATCTGAATAAGGTAACAAAATGTGCATAACAGGCAGCTTCTAGCAAGGGGCAATTCACTCTTGCAAATAGCGTGCAAGATATTACCTGAAACAAAAGGATTTCTGGGGATTTTCAGATAAAACAATAGGTTTTTCACTAAAGGTGTACAAGATTTTCTTTGAGTGATTTGCCCCTCGGCTTTTTAGTATCAGATTTATAAGTAGTTTTGCCCCATGCATTAATATGTGTATAATAAGTAGTTTCAACAATTCACAAATCTAGATTTAAACAAGCCTACAAAAGGAAGTCATAAAACCGCAAAAAAAATCATGGAGTAAAAATAAAAGAGAGTTCTTACAGAATGGCCTCACAAAAACCCTTTTCTGATTTTTTCAGTTCGGAAAACATAAACTGACTGAGCATCATGGAATATCTTTATATAAATGAATTAACATGTTACAAATGGCTAAGGTATGGCCACATGGGTACATACTCTTTCCCCATCAAATCCCTGTGGTCTCTGTCTCTGCTCATAACTTAACAAACCCGGCCAAAATAACAGTAATCTGTTAGCGAACTCAAAATCTTTCAATGTCTATATCCCACCCATTTTTTAATATATTTAACTGGTTTTGCACATTTATATACATTTTTGTGGTTTTCTTTAATTACATTATATTGTCTAAATTCACTAAGTAACTAAAGTCAAACTTCTAAAACTAATTATTTTATGATGTCAAACTTAAGAATTTTACTGGTAAGTCAATCAACATACCTCATTGGACTCTTCAGTGAATGTTAAGGAGGCTGAAATAAAATTTAAGACTTATATTCTACAGCTGTCTGATGATTGCATTAAGCTTGAAACTCAGTACTAAAACTAACTACTGTACTATTCTTCATACCAAAGCAAAAAAATATACTGAATCTTTAAAAACCCTCTCTCCCTGTGATTTGAAGATTTGCTACTGCAGATGAGTTACCCTGAAAAATTCTGTATAAAGGAAATGGTGAACAGATAATGCAGAGCTGTTACTGAATCTTTTTAGAGAATAAACTATATTCAACAGAACTCTTTAGCTAGCGTAGTCTTGCCACAGATGTCTTTATATTTAAAAATTCACTTTTTAGGATGCAAGTACTTTGCATTAAGCCTTTCAGTTTTCATAATATTACAAAGGAACCAGAAGCTTCACATGCAGATGTATATTCTAAATTGGTCACTGGTGAAATATAATATATTATACCTATCACAAGTGGTGTGTTGCAGCTCTAAAAAGGGTATTGCCTATTTTTTCAGGTCTTCAATCTACCTGGTATAAGGCCTTTCAGATTTGATAAAAGAGACCAGAAGATTCAAATACATCATATTTTCATCTTGTAGCGTTTGGTTGCTAGTGAAATATATAATTATATATTAGTATAGTAGAAGACAGGCAAAAAATAAGAGATGTTATTGGTTACTTAGAGTTTTGTGCTTGCACACTCATTAGACAGACTATAATCAGACTAAAATAAACAGATACAGTCCAAGTGCACAAGCACAGAACTCAGAGTAACAGAGAACATGACTAATTTTTAGCCTATTTTCTACTATATCAATTGCTCTGTGCTAATACACATTGAGCACAGTTAAGTCAGAAAAGACAGCTCGATCTGGTATAACTATATATTTATACATATCACGAATGATGTGTTGCAGCTCTAACAATACATCCACATTCTTTGCCACGGGGTTTTATTGGAGCAATAGTTCAGTTTCTAAGATTTTCAGGGTTTATAAAATAAGTTCCAAATTAACTCATACTCACAAAAGTAAGCTGAAAGCCTCTTTGAGAGCCTTCTCACTCTTGATGTTTTATTTTTTGGCTCTCCATTTTGTGTCTTTTCACCTGTAATCACATTGTAAAATCACTTTTTATTATCAATGTCTATTCTCTATAGAGACTCTTTTATCTGACTCTCTTTTAGGATTTCTTTTTAACTCTTTTATAATTGCAAAAAAAGTTGTTCACTACAAAAACTAGTAGACTAATATTTTCAAGGAAGTTTAAGAAAGGAATATTTTTCATTAGATGGATTATTTTTTTTGAATGAGTCATATGGGGAAGATCCTTGATTCAATAAAAACAATGTTTTGAGGGTTGACGTGATGATAGCATTCTTTTTCTCCAATGGGACCTTAATTATGCACCATTAGCTATGATTTCTGCAAGATATAGTTTGCAGACCAGCATAAACAATACAAAAATGGTTGGGTTGGCATCAGTAGCTCTGCTACCTACAAATTCTGATGGCACAAAAGCCTTCTTGGAGGTTTCCTTTCGTCCAAGGCAGCGCAATGAAAAAAGCCACTGACAGACGTCTTTTGCAACTGCGTGCAGCCTAACAAAACACAGCGACAACGTGTTAAATCATCTATTCTCTCAATTAGATTTTGCATACCGCTGATCACTCTGCAGCTGCTTTCCACACCATTTTCCTGAGGAGAAGCCATGTGCGCTTTTAGATTGCAGAACAATCACCTGAGTTGTGTTTTCTTTGATCATTTGCAGTCTTCAGCAACAACTTCTTCACTTTCTTCTCAGATTACGAGCAGAATTCTGGTGCCGCGAAAACTTTCTTATTGTTTTCACTATATCATAGACGAATATAATTAGCTTTTAATCTATGGTCATTTCTTTTGGCTTGCTAATGACTTTTTCAGCTTCAACGATTGTCTTTGTAATGAATTTGTTTTCAATACTGTTGACAACATGTGATAGAACGAAAAGGAGGTTACAAATCTTTAAGTAGAGGCCACAGCCATTTTGCAAGTAGAGAAAGCGCGAAGATAGAGCCTTGTGGTACTCTCGGGAAATGTACGGAAGAAAGACAATAATGCACAATAAAAGAAGCGCAGCTAATTTTTTAACAGCTAAATCAAGATCCTCCTTAACTTTTGTTAGTTTACATTGAGCATGCGGAAACCCTCAAATTTCTGATGATAGATTTTCAAAAAAATTCAGCCGCCCGTATTCAGCAGTCGAAAGCCCTTATTGATGCGTTTATTAAATTATTGAAGTTGCACCCAGCCAGTTTTTTGGTGAACCTTACTCTCCTATAAACAAGACACACATTTCTCATATTCTTGAGATTTTGCTTTATTTATATATGTTTTTCAACTGAAAAAATCGTTTTACAAGCGAAAACTTTAAAGATCTTTGGCCCAGCTATCGATTATTTAATTCCACGCAAAAGATCATATCTCAATAAAGTGTGCACAAGCGCATATGTTTATTTTTTTAACTGGCACAGTTTAGCAAAAGGTTGATGAAGCCTAGTCTTTCAAGGCATAGCAATTTCATTCTTCTTTAAATTTAAAAATAACACTCTCAAGCCAAGTTTGTCTCTTTAATAGTTTTAATAACATTGACCCTTTTCATAGAAAGGAATGGGTACAACAACTACGTCAACAATCAGAAGCGGAAATGATGTGGAACTCGGGAGAAATGGTCATCTAGTCTGTGTCTCAGCCCTCTAACTTGAAAGTAGAGGGTCTGTGTAACCTAGAACAAACTCGTGTACGAGCGTTTTCGCAGGATCTCTGGGAAAATTAATTATGCGTAAAATATGCGGCATCTACATGACCAAAATGAGCAATGGCGTAAACAGAGCGTGGTTTGCTGTGACAGTTTACGCATTCAAATAGCGAAAAGAAATGAGTGCGTATTCAAAGTTTCTATTTATTCATATTCGAAGTTAGACCATTTCACAATGACGCCTGAAAGACTTGGACGCCTAGAAAATTGTTGTCCAGTGCGAAACACTTCAAAACCAGAAGATGACTTTGGATCAAAACACACACTTTGTTGTTGATAAGTTAACTGAGGTTACAAAATCAATTTTAAACACCAGAATTTCAAAATTTCAAACAACAAAATTGGGAGATTTGTGTTTTAATGGAAAAGAAATTACTAGCATGTCCCGAAAGTACAAGGCCTAGGCCTACTAACCTTCCTTGCGCCCAAAATTTAGTCCACTTTGGTAGGCAACCTTATCTTAACATATGTTAAATGTTTCATAAATCTTTAGTAGTGATTTTCACTGTCTGTCAAGTTTTTGAAATGTAGAGGCAATTTTCTGCTGCTTAAGGCAAAGCATCTTGTCTGTCTTATGTACTCCGACAATCATGTTTTTCGTGGTCGTATCTACCACGAGATCTTAACCCGTATAAAATCGACTCGACTGATTTCCAAGTAAATTCTATTTCCATTTTCTGCTGTAGATTCACCCCCCCCCCACCTAATCACATTGGTCCGACAACCCCTTCAATGCTGCATTTTGGTGGTTTTGGTCACAACGGAGTTTTCGAAAATGAATAGCTCAGCAGTATCCTCGAATCTTTCTCCCAACAAAAAATCTACATCGTACCGCCACGCTTGCAATATGACTGCTTCTTCTTGCATAATGACACAGATCTATGATAATTATGCAAAGAATTCAATTCAATCCTCGTACCACAGACCCTCTTCTTTCAAGTTAGGGGTCTGGACCACAGGCTATGGTCATCCCTCGCAAAAAAATTGACATCATACTCGAAAATGGGTGCCCAAATGTTGGTAGGTAAAGGGTGCTCAAATATTAAACGTAGACAATTCACTGCACTTGCCCCACAGCTCGAATGGCTCAATTATGGCCACTTTCAACATTTGTCGAGTAAGTACAGGCCTGTCACTACAGGAATGTAGGTGGGGGCCCTGAGTAAGTATGAAACTTTTAAGCAAAGAAATCGTGCGAGGTGTGTGGGGTTGTCATACCCCCCAACTTTCAGAGAACTCGTCAGTAGAATAACATTTATAGCAAAATGATTTTTATGCCAAATATTTTACTTAATTTAAGAAAAATCCCATGCATTAGAATCGCGATAAAGCACCAAGAAGCTCAGTCTTTGAAATCTTTAGAATAATCTTAACAAATAAAAACTAAGAAACGCCTATGTACAACTTATTTTAATGTAACAAAAGAATTTCTGTCAGTATAAAATATGGTTTTGCATCTTTTACACCCTCCCCCTTAGCGAGAAAGGTCACACTACGGCATTGCTAATTGACCCTCCTCCTTAGCGAGAAAGGTCACACTACGGCATTGCTAATTGACCCTCCCCCCAAGCGAGAAAGGTCACAATACGGCACTGCTAATTGACCCCCCCCCCTAAGCGAGAAGGTCAGACTACGGCACTGCTAATTGTTAGATAATATAAACGTGTTAGCATTCTCTCTTTGAGTTTAGCAGCTTTGGTTTTCTCATTAGTTTTGGGTTGAGTTAATTTGTATAGGAATACAAACAGGGTAAGCTGACTATCTTTTGTAAGACTTTTACACCTAGATTCCTAATCGCCAAATTCACAAGAGGCGTATCTTATAGGAATCCTCATACATTTTTGAGCGGTTGAAATGAAAAAGGACGTCCCAAAGGCAGGATAATGCCGTGGTTTTACTGGCAGCTTACCAAAATCCTTGAAGTTTCTCTACAATCCTCAACAACGCTCTTTGTGATCTTGAGTCTTAACAAAGTAAAAAAGAATTTGAGCTGAAGATATATGAAGATTAGAAGTATAAAGAAAATATTTAAGATAATCCTTAATCAATTACATCAAATTGATAAGTCATAATTTCAATTCATATAGTGTTTCTTAACGCATTCTTCTAATTTAAGAATTTAGACGTTAGTGGCATATTCAGCTGATCTCTCTTCTAAAAAGATTTGACAATAATTTCTTCAAAACATCGTTTATAAGCGTATGATTTCAGTGTTTGACACGCAAAATTTGGCTTGTGACCAATAATTACGCAAATTAGGTGTGGCCTGGAATATGGCTTAAGTAACTTTCTTATGATTTTCTTCTATATACCAGCGTGACTAACCATGCTTTCGGTGCACATGAAACACCCCTAGCAAGTGGATTTTAAAATACAATATTTGACTATTTCCCGATCCTGAACCCTTTCTCTGTATACCTTACACTACTGTCTTGCCCTTGTCGCTTTATTAGGCCACTCTATCCTCTTTTCACCTCAACAACAGTTGCCTTTAAATATTGGCAAGATCACTGGACATTTTCTCAAAAAAAGACAGAACTTTAATTAATTGATATAAATACAAAATCACCACGGAATCATCAGATCAGTTTGTTCCCTAAATACAAATGAAAAGTTAATGAATTTCAAAAAGTGTCAAATAAAAGCATACATATGAACTTGAATTATACGCGTACCTGCAATGCTGCGTGTAAAAAGATGCTTTCAAATTGGATTTACTCTGTAAAAAATCATGCAGGTATTGAGGCCGAAAACGCTGCATTAAAACAAACAAAAATTCTCTTTGATTCAACTGATGCTGCTCAATATTTGCGTCATGAAGTACACAAATGGCATAAAGAGGGCATGTTTATTTTTGATGGACGAGAGAAGATTTGTATAGGCATGGTCGTCTTTTCATTGAGGAGTTTTGGAATCTGTTTAAATCAAAACAAAGGATTCCGACTTGTATAGACAGCAAGAGTTCGTTTTCTCTCTCACTCTCTTGGACTCTTCGACTAGGTGAGTGGTTAGCGGTCGCTGATTGGTTAAAATCAATGAACCCACCAAGCTCTTACATTCGGTAATTATCCGATGATTATAAGAAAAGGTAATTAGAGTTATGTGTTTTGAATGAACTAAAACTAAGTCAAACTCAATATTCAAAATTGTTGCATTTTGTGGATACTTGAGTGTGCAAAATATATGCATGAAATTTACAATAATGAACAGCTCAGATTAATTTACAAATTTGTTCCAAAACACCGTCTCCATACATAAATATGAAACTCGAAAGCCAGTAACAAACCTCTTTTCCCCCATAGCCAGAACAAACGCCAAGCAAAATTATATTTCTTTCAAAAGTTTAAAAATTTGGAACTTAAAAAATACCAATTGAAGTTCGTAAAAAATCTATAAGAAATTATTTAACAAGCATTTCAAAACATTTGTGCTAAAAAGCTACTCTGATGTAAATTGATAACTGAAGAATTTTATCCCTTTACCTTGCCTGATAAAATTAAAATTTCAGTGTCTCTCTTTTTCATTCTCTTTCTTTATTATATTTTTTCTTTACTTCTAAAATGATAAAATTGTGTTTTCCCATTTAGTTAAAAAAATACCTTTCCATTGAATTTGCATCTCAACATTTTAATGAGCGAATCCTTATATTGTATCACGTTATAAAAATATAGAGGGCATTGGATATGGTAATCATACGATGGTTCTTCTCAATACCCTAAACAACATGTTGATTACATTTACCTTACATATTTGTGCATGTAAGCTGAAAACTATAATTTTACATTAGTCGCTGAAACCTTAAAATTGTAATAATGTTGCTGAATGATGATTTGCAATTGAATTGAATTGAGCTGAATTGAATTATACTGTAAAGAGTGTCGGACGAAAAGTGCTTTAGTTTCGAAAGAGTAGCAGTATCACTGCCAAGAAAAGACCAATCGTGGTTGCGTTGCTGTCAATTTGGAACCAAGGAAGTCATGTTTCAAGCAGTAGAAAGTCCAAACCTGGTAGCTGTCTGAGGGGTTTTTGCTGTAAGGGGGCGCCGGATAAAAAAAACAGTATTTGATCTTATAAAAAGGCAAAAATGATTTTATTTATTTAAACAAAAAATGACGCCAGCCCTAGTGGCCTTCAATTGTTTTAAGCAATAGGCTATATTCCTTCTCTAAATATGAACGAACATGAATAATTTCCCTTCGAAAAGGCTATGAACACGTACATGCTAGACCCATCTCTTTCAGGGCCCAAGTAAAGGGCCTCATCTCAACTAGCACAGGGCCTCAATTGCCCTAAATTTAGTCCCTCAAGCTAGTATCACACCTACCACACCTTGAACGCCAACAGTTAACGTCCGAAATTTTTACTATCCAAAATTGTATGTGTTCCAATGCTTCTACCGTCAAAATTTATTGCACTTTAGAAGATCACAGCAAATCATTGTTTGAAAGTGGATTTTTTGCTCACAAACATTGAGCAAAAAAGGGAGCGTATTGTGAAAGCTAGCTACAAAGTGAAACAGTTTCATTTTTTTTCAATGAAATTTATCAAACAATCACAAAACATCATCTTCATCCTAAAAGTTATCGTATCGTCATCGATCTCTTTTATTTGTTCATTTCAGGATTTATTTCAAGGTGCAAAAATAGCCAACTTGTGCAGTTATCAGACTTTTTACAATGTTACCAAAGAGACCTTTTGTGACAACAGTTACTATTTCGAAAATCGTATCAAAAAGAATCACCGTAGGAAAAACCAAAACAATGTTGTTAACGAATAATGACAATAGTCACAATAATCCATAAGGTGTAGAAAAGTCCATCTAGTAGCTGCGTTTTTCCAGTTTACTTTGTTCTTCGTCATTGTCTTAAAAATCATGCTGAAACCATGATTGCCTATCGGCCGAAGGAAAGTACCTTTTCGGTGGGTTTTTCGGTTAGGAAATAATATACAACTAGTCTGGGGGTACCAAGCCTTTGTCAGGTTGTGCAGAGAAATAGCGTTAAGAAATTCTTGATGACCTGTTGTACTGACGTATTGCAGATCAAATTTTGCTGCTGTATTCGTTGAAATTCATTACTTATCTCAAACTGTGCAGCAATTTCTGATGCTACAACCCTTGATGGCCATGAAATGCTGAATCTGATATCATTCTTGCATTATATACGCATGTACATGTCCTTTGCTACTCTTTCTTCTGAACACCTCCTAGTGAAGATACCTATCCACATGGGAAATTTCTATTCTAGAACATTCTTGCATTCCTGACATTGTGAAAGTTTGTTAATGCGTTATCTGTACAGCAGAATTCCTTTGAAACTCCCAGAGACTGAATACACAGTTTGGCGTCTAATTCTAATACCATAACCAGCTTGCATCTCTTGTTAATGCTTTAGATTTTGATTGGGAACATGGTAATTGTTGGTTATAGCATACCTGCTTTCTTGCAACCTGTGTTCCAGACCCCTAACTTGAAAGTAGAACGTTTTTCCTTTCCCCTCTTCACATTCCTTTGCCTCCGCAGCTCCCATTTTTGCTGTCCTCATTTTTTGTGGCTTTGGTACCCAAGGTGTATTCTAGGGTGGGAAAGTAGTTTAAATGTCCCAGTGAAAATCTTAAATACCAAAACAGAACATAAATTAAGTCTAAATGATACCAGAACTTTCGAATTTCCAAAAAGCGCGGGCACCCTGCCCTCAAGCCACTTCGTCCCCTTGTGTCCTAAAGCATTTGTATTCATTTTGACGTCCACAGATGCTATGACCCAAGAAGCAAGAGGCGCAAGAAAGAGAACCTGCTTCTTTCCCACGATATATTATTGTAATTTTTACATATTTATTAGAATTAATCGCTTTTAATCTTTGTACTAAGACTGAGTATTTGTTACCAAGACTGTTCTAAAAATTGACAGCGCAGCAGAAAGTTACTCTGAACAAAGATCCAAATCTGGTTTTCTTCTAGGTTTACTAAAAGGTTTGGCTGAATAATTACCCTTTCTTTAATCTGTATTCAGGTTTATAGCCCCTTGAAAAAGGACGTATTATGATGAATTTGGTTAGACCCATAGGCACTGACATTTAGTTTTCCCAGGGGTGGCTCGTGGTAAGTTCAGACTACTAGAATTTACAATTAAACGCGTCAAAAAGGGCCTGGGAATGGAGAGCCTTGACTTTCACCTTTTTAATTTTTCATCCTTAGAGTCAACAAAATATGCTGTGATTTGTTGTTTACGGAAAATATTTTCTGCATCCAAAAACTGCCAGGGGTGGCTGAGTCCCTTAAAGAATTGCCAGAGGGCTCAGGTCCTCGCGGAGACGGCACTCATGGTTGGACCATATGTTTTGGGTCCTAACTTCTATGAAGTAACCCTTCATTGATAATTACAAAAAGCTCAAAATAACAACGTGCATGTTTCTTTAGCAAAAGATTAAGTAAACCAACTGTCTTTCTTTAGTGAACAGTTTCATAATTGCTACTGCTTCTGTCTATAAAGCTTCTATGACGTCAATAAACTAAATTTTTAATACAAATGTAAAGGAGTTAGATAAGCCAGGAAAACCTACCCCGAGGTCATTTATGTACATCAGAAAAAGAAGAGGCCCTAGGCACGAACCCTGTGGCACTCCGATATCACATATTACTTACCCCGAGGTATCTTTTTGTTTGCAACATTTGAGTGATTTTGCATTAAAAAGTTATGACAAGTCGTTCTTCAAGTAGTCGAATCTCGAACTTCTTGAGCCACAAGTAAAATTTTCCATACCTTGAAACAGATGACATTTGTAGATACAAATACAAAATGTATTCTTTTCTTAAAGTTTCGCAAAATAGATGGCTGCTTGACAAATGTGCATAAATATATATAAAAAACAAATAAAAATTATTTAATTACATTAAAACAAAATAACAGTTCCCGACAAATGGCTCTCCTTGATTAGAAACTTCCTCAAAAATCTTCCATTGTTACCAAAGATTCCTGCATCCAAAAGTACATCAATGGTAACGAAAAGACAGAGTTTCTGAAAAACTCCTTTGGCAAAAAAATTATCAGAGGGTCAAGCAAAGGGTCAAAATCAAGCAAAGGGTCAAAATTGCGCCCCTCATTTAGTTGACTTAAATTGTTTTGTCAAAGTTTCGAAAATGTGCAGAAAAGTACAAGAGTTCGGAAGCACGCTGATCTATATCTATCGATATTTCAATCTGTGGCGTACCGAAAGACCTCCAAATGAGGGGGGAGGGGGTATTCAATTACTGGCAGGACATGATAGAGTATTTACCATCCAACAGTATTTACTATACAACAGTTACTATCCATCGTTGTAGCGGCTGTATCATCAAACTACGCAACAATGATAACCAGGGACGTCACTATTGAGGGAATTGGAGGGTAGGAAGGGGGCGGTAAGATCGTTCAGGAGTTTAGTGAAGTTTGAAAAAAATTTCAAAGAAGACATTCTAGGGATGGTCAGAAAATACATCCAAATGTTTACAACACTCTAGACTCATGGAAGATCCTGGAAAATCCCCTTAAGATTTCTTCAAAATATGGCTCAAGGCCGTTGCGAGGCAGACCATGTTTGGGTTTACTACGGATTTGCCTGATTGAAAAAAATTACCTGAAATTCTTTAGCTGCTGATACCATCCCCCAATATACATTGTGTCGATTTCAAAAATAATTAACATGATAATAATATCAGATCTCCCAACCTTTTAGTTCTGTATATCGGAACAAGCCCAGGATATAACTATAACTACTATCTGTGGCTGAACCATGGTTGCCACCGAAAGATAAAACTTTCGAATTTTGATGCTTCCAGTTTGCAGGAAAATGCATTTTTTCGTAAATGCAAATGCAAGTACTCCAGAAACCAAAAATGGATAAAACGGTATTTGCAATCAAAATTTTACAACGAGCCCATTTATAACAGCCATGAGTTTTTTAAATCCAAATATTGTGTATAATGACAAAGCCACTTAATACCCACTTATGTATGGATATTTTCGTCAACATTTTCTTTATGTTTAGAATCATTGATGATAGAACAACTCAGCTGTATAGTTGTCACATATGCATGTTAATATTTTGTTATGTTACCCCCACCCTCCCTAACCATGTTAGTAAAAAATTCTACGATTTTCCCTCAGCACCAACACTGCCCCTCCTGCCCTAATCTTGTGCAGGCATCCCTGGATGCACTCATGGATTTATCCAAAGCCTTAGCTTTATGAACAGAGCGACTTTATGAAAAGAGCGAAAATAACAGTGATTCGTTAGCAAACTGCAAATCTTCAATTGGCAATATTTCAACTGATTTTAGATATGTTTGACTAATTTTGCATAATTGGAAGTATTTATGGTGATATTTTATGTTATGTGGTTAAATTCAAAAATTCTAAAAAAAGTGTATTTTCGTCGCGAGGAAAAAACGAGGTTGTGGTTTTCTCCACAGCAAACCCCTCCATCCGCCATTACCATCAGATGACGCCATAGAAATAGAGCTCTCTGATGGGCTAGTCAACAAAATGTAAACAAACCAAAGAACCTATTGTTACAAAATCTGCCCTTGCTGCTCCAAATCTCTCTAAATCTAACTAAGTGCGTATGTTTATTTGTACAAGGAAATTACCAGAAAAGCATAACCAAGCAAAAAATGTTACCCAAAATAAACTAATGACTACACAACACGATGTAATCCTAATGAGGGAGTAATCCTACAACAATAGAATGGAATGCAGTGTAATGCTGCGTGGTGCTGTGTAAATAAAACAGAACGTTCAAGACACAGCCACGTAGCTGTAGGGGGGGGGGCAGGGGGGCTGTGGCCTCCCCAAATGAAAATTTTTACAACAGCCACACCTAATTCCAGGAATTAATTCCTGGACTATGATATTTTGAAAATTTGGCATAATTATAATTCCATGACCTTGATTTTGTCAAAATATATCTGTTTGCTATATATCTTTTTTCCTGTTTTAAAGCCTGCCCCCCTCAGGCATGGTTCTTGCTCAAGTTTGCCCCCCCCCCCTAGCCGACACCTACAGCTACGTGGTTGTCAAGACACAAGGAGGATTTTCTAAGAATCTACATTACAAAGTAGCTACGTAAACAAAACAAAGTGTAATTGGTAAAAAAATCTATACTTAGGCTCGCATTATTTTAGCTCTATTACAGTATGGTGCCCTATAAAGTAACGAATTCCAGTTTAAGACTGGACTTAATCGAGCGTAAAAAACTATGCCTTCAAAATAGCAAAATGTTTGCAAAAAATGACCGCAAGGAATATTCTCAAATGTATTTTAAGCTAGTCTAGAGGACGTGGTTGCAGAAACTTTCTTCTCGCAAGGAAGCCTCCCCTTTAGATATACCTAAGGCCCCCGACAACCTCTCGCTGCCCTTCCAATGTACCGCTACATATAACGAGTACCCCATAAAATCATAGGCATAAAATACCGTGAAGCATTTAAGTGCGTTTTTCAAAAGTTGGTTTTTCAGTCTAAAAATGTTATCAATTCGAGCCCCTTCACTTTGAATTTCTTGTCGCCGCCCCTGTAGAATTGAAAAAATTGGGGATGAGAACTTCGTAATAAAGAGCATGGAGCAGCTTTTAAACTGTCCTTCAGTGTGGAACATTTGGTAAACATAGCAATTGTTATTGGAAATGACAAAAACAGCCATTATGAGCCATTATCATTGGGTGCGGCACGATAGTACAATAGGTTTTTCCATAGCAGTGAAATAATTGATGAAAAAGCTACAGTAATAAAAGCAAAGAGTTGTTAAAAGACAGAGCCTTAAAATTGACAAATGGCCCTTTAGTCTAGTTTAATATATGCTTGATTAAAAGAATAAAAAATAAAAATCACACCTAGAGTTCAAATTTGAAAACAGATTATGCGATTAAGGTGGTAGTAAGTTGCAATTAAAATTTTTCTTGACTCCTTCACTCTCGATAGAACTTCTTTAAAAACAAGCCTTTATCGAAGGGGCGCATTAAGCGAAATCAAGAACGGGCTTTGTATCTCCTTACTTATATCGCAATCAAAAGAAATGGTCTTTGAAATTAAAAACCTATTTTCATAGAACGAGCGTCAGTTTCAATGCGGTTACTGTGGAGGAGGACAACAATCTTTGTTCTTGTGAGATACATGATGGCCGTTGCTTAGGAAAGACATTCGACATTCAAAGGCATCTCACATTCTGCTGCTCTACAAAAGGTCGTAATTGCTTGTAAAACAGATCTATCGGCATCTGAAAAATGTACAAGATTTAACAGGCTTTTGAAAAAAGCTGGGAAGTGAGTATTTACCTTCAAATTATATTTGAACATAGCTATTACAACTGGACGGGAATTAGGCCAAGCTGTTTCCTTTTCAATTTCTATTGTGCGAAATAGTTTAATGAGTTGCGTATTATGAAATGCGTATAAGGAGTAAAATAAAGAGCAGAATAACATCTTACTTTTTAAGCAAAATATTTATCGAAATCAGCGCTTCTTTGTCAATAAAGGCGCTGTCTCATTGAGTATCATGCTTATTTTCGAGTTGGTCGAGCTCAAAAGGGTTATTTTTTGTTGTGCAAGCTGCCATGCTCTAAATCAGAAGAATCAAATTGACGATATGATCGCGATGCTTCAAACCCTTTCGATCAATGTAACAAAATCTTTTTCCAACCTTTTTCTTTCCTTGCCAAGTATTCACTCTGTTACTGTGCAATCTTCTGTTAGGATTAAACAATGACGAAACGCTATGGTTTATGTAAATCATAAGTTGAGGTTTTTCTCGATATCACCTAGACAGTATCTGCAAAACACATGTTTGCATATTAGCAAATAAACTAGACAACTCAGTTCAGTCCAGACTTATATATTTGAATTCCTCTACATGCAATTTATCAAAAACAACTAAACAACCAGAATAAAATGCATAAAACTAGATAGGTTTTTGAAGTTTTGTTTACTTTGTTTGTTTGTTCAGAAAGTGTGTGTTTAAAAAAACATTTTTTCATTCATAGTGATTATTTATTATTGTAACCTATTTTCTGTATTCTTTTGTAGGTATTGCTTGGTTGAGTCAATTTGCTACGAGCCATGACCAGGCTAAGGCTTCTTTTGTGGATAACAGTTCTAATTTCTCTTTCTGCAATTCTAATGCATTTATTTTACATAAAGAACTTTAATGTTAAAGAAGCTGCCATACATATTGTACAGTCTCTCAAGATTGATTTCAATAAAGACCCAAAAGCATTTCAGGTTGACCCCCATGGGAATTTCAATAGAAACCAAAAAGTGGAAGATGTTGTGCCAGAAGTCGTAAAAGTTTCAAAAGAATCTCCAAAAGAGGAACCCAGTTCTAGCAGTTCAAGTAATTTAGCGGAAAAAACAGGTGCAGTAGAACAGATACAAAAACCAACAAAACCTGAAGAAAAGACAACTGAGATAGCCAAAGAAACAAAAGTTTCGACAAATTCGATTACCCAATGTCCAAAAGATGGCAAACAATTGGGTTTGTTTTTTGTAATTAATTCTGTATGAACTTTTCAATGGTGTTTATTTATGGTATATAGATCTCCTGCTCTTCAAAATAGTACTAATACCCAAACTGCATCTATTTGAAACAGACTTCAAGTGAATTTTAGGTAACTATCTAATGGTCACAGGGTTGTTATGCACTTCCTTGCTCTCTGTGGTACAATTCTTGTACATTGTGTCTTGTGTAAGTTGTTATGAGAACAATTAAAAATAGGAAAAAAAATTAAATCTGGGGGACTGTAAGTTTTATTTTCAATTAAATTTGCAAAATATTCAAAATATTGTAACATCAAAGAAAAAATAATGACTAATGAAAATATAAAAGTTGTGATGGGGACTCTTTATGATTATAACTGTTTTTGGCATTTAATATATGATTCAGTGTAAAGATATATATTTAACCCTTTCGTTACAAAGTTTCCAGTGTTGTAAACTTTTCTAACACATTGTGGCAAATTGTGTCCATAGGGAGACAAGGTCAGCCTGCTCAAGTGGCCCATGGGGAGGAAAGGGTTAAAAACATAGAATATAATTATCAGTTTTATAAATAGATTATTCAATCTTTACTTAATCTAGAAACAGATGTTATTCAAGTCATTTACATTGTTCCTATCAAAGTTGATGGCCTTCGTATTCAATCTGAGAAGTTTAAAATTTGAATTGGAATTGGGTCATTATAATCATCATCACCATTATGATGAAAATTTATCGTTCTTTGTCAGTTTTGTTTTTGTTAACATCATCAGTCATCTTCAATTCTTAATAGCCACTGTCATTTTTATCTTCATCATCTTAGACCTATAAATAAATATAGTCCTTGCAATGATCAACAAGTTTTTTCCTTGCCAAATTTTAGTTGGTGCAATGGCCATTGATCAGAGAATTCCAGAAATGGAAGACATAATTAAAGAATATGCTATCAGTGAATCTGGATGGGTGGAAAAGGGTGGAAAATGGAAGCCGAAGGACTGCATAGCTAGGGCAAAGGTAAACATTTTGTATACTAGTTTTTGCTTTGTTTTTTAGACCTACAAGATCAAGGAGGCTGTTGTCTTATAAGAAACAAAACTGTCTCTCAAATAGAACAGCCTCCTCGATCTTTATTTTTAAATTTCAGATACATTCTATCTTTCTGTAAAATGTTTCGTGTTATTCTCATTTCATCATGTGATTTCTCTTGATGTGAAGTATGCTTTTTTTAGGTTGCACTCATTATTCCATTTCGAAAGAGGGAACGACAGCTCAAGATATTCTTAAAGCATATGCACCCCGTACTGCATCGTCAAAATCTTCATTATCAAATATTTGTTGTTGAGCAAGCAGGCACTGATCCATTTAACAGAGCTGGCCTTTTCAACATTGGTTTTACAGAAGCGTTGAAAGCAGATGATTTTGATTGCTTTGTTTTCTCTGATGTTGATCTACTTCCAGAGGATGATAGAAACAGCTATGGCTGTCCATCATCACCTCGACATATGTCGGTTGCGATTGACAAATTTAATTACAGGTAAGTTGCCACCCTTTGAGGCTTGGATTTCAATACTTTATTCAGACAATATTAGAATAGATTATGACTTTTTTTCCTAAGTTAGAGTTATAATTACTTTTTGTATAGCGTGCTAAAAACAATTGTTTACTTATACCTTTAAGGTTATTAACAGAGGTTATACATTGTTTGTTTATTGGAGTTCCGCTTCTTCACGACTAGGTGTCGCTGCTTCTCTGGTCTTCAATATACATTCATAGCAGCATTAATATACAGTAGTGCTGCCCTAGCCAATAGTGGGATGTTGGCCTTCTCTTGTTGGCATTCAGAGAAGCTTGCTGAAGTCCACCCTCACAAGTTTTCATGTTGTGCAACCATTCTATCGGGTGTTTACCTTGTCTTCCTTTGCCCTCTGTCTCTCTGTGGATGCTAGCTAGGACCCTACTGTCCTCTCACCTCTTCAAGTCTCCATACTTCCTGATCTTTCTCATCTTGACCCCTCTCGCCATGCCATTCTCATAGCTCACTCCTACCTTCTGACATACCCATTCATTTTGTTCTTCTGTCAGTCCATTTCACCTGCAGCACTCTCCTCCATAACCAAAGCTCCACTGCGTCTGCGTGGATCATTATATCTTTTTCTGAAGGATCAAGCCTGCACAACCATAAAGAGCCACTCCATATCAGTGACTTGGTCTGCCTCACTTTCATCCCAAGTGTAATGTCATTCAATCTCCACCTTGTTGCCATCTGGTTTGCTGTTGACTTCACTATGCTTATTCAGCTCCTGATGTCTGTCCGGCTGACTCCTTCCATTGTTTGACTAGGAGCCAAGAAATTTGAATTTCTCCACCCTCCTGATCTTCTCTCGATCAAGCTGTAGCTCACATAATTGTACATTGATTCATTTTAAATTATAAAATATCATGTTGGATCTATTGCAATACATTGATCATATGCAGAAATGAAGGAGTGTAGAAATTAATTCTACTTTTTTGTGGCTTTAGATTCATGAATTTCAGTGAAAGCATCTAAATGAAGTTTTTTGACTTGGTTTTAGAAATTATAGAAAATTTGCTGAAAATTACCATGCCAATATCTCTTTCTACTGTATAATTTTAACTATATAGGCTATTTAAAGTCTATATGTTTTTATAACTTTTAAAAGATGGCTAATTTTCATTTATTGAATGACACGCATGTAACCAACTACCATCTATTCTATCTAACTAAATTTTTTATCGCTTTCATATAAAGAACAGGATATGTAAAGCAGATGCTCAGATTTATCTTTCAGGAATGAATCACATCTCCTGAATAGCGATTTTCTTGTGAAACAGGCTTTTAGAGATGAAAAATGTACTTTAATGTTTTGCTTTTATGTATATAACAGGATTTTTCTCATTTGCAACTCTGAGTTTCATGTTTGATGATATCATCAAAAACAGCTCTGTGTATCTGGTATCAAACAGTTTTATGAAAGACCTGTTTAGAGTAATTTTCATTGCTTTTATTGATTCACAGAATGTGTTGAAAATTCTTTGAGACTACTGGTCTGCTCACTTATATCTAATTGTAATTTCAGGCTGCCGTATGAAAGCATATTTGGTGGTGTTGGTGCATTTAAAAAGGCTGACTTTCAGAAAGTGAATGGCTTTTCAAACTTCTTTTGGGGCTGGGGAGGAGAGGATGATGACTTGTTTGCAAGGTACTCTATATCAAAAAGATTTTTATATTGGTTTAAATTGACAGCAATTATTTGTATAGAACCAAGCTGTCCATTTGCTGATTTTGTTGTTGAGTCAGCTGCACAGGGTAAGCAAAGTATCATCAGCTACCCCCCCCTCCCCTTCGTTCAATTTAAAAAATCGGTCAACTCCTACAAAATGTTTGAGACAGACCTTCTAAGGATTGGCAAGACTTGACAGATTGTGGAAGCAATTTAATTGATATATTGTGAAAATTCATGAGGTAGAAAATTGTGTATATACGCAGGGGCGGACTGGCTCCAAATCTAGGGCATGGGCAAATTCGTCGAGAAAGGGCCCCGAAATTCAAATTAAGTTCAAGGGTATCATTGAAGTCTCTCGTGGAACACTTTTACAGCTGGCTTGAAAGGCTATTGGAATATTGCTATAAGTTTTCCTCAATTTACATCACATAGCTAAAGAAACGCCAGATTCATCACAGTGGTGCCACATTAAAAAAGGAATGGATTTAATACTGTATCACACAATTGTAGCCAAATTTGGAACTCAGTTCCACTCAACAACTTTACAAACATTCAAGAAAAACCTCAGAATTTACATCGTTCAATTGTACTTGTGATCTTGGCAAGGAATACGTATGCAACATCTGTTATACTTAATTTACATTATATCTAGCGTTGGTAATTTAAATTAATTGGTTTTAATTAGCTTGAGTATAGCTAGGGATGTAGGCATTGGCGTAAAAGATTAATATTGGGGCTCTACAATCCTTTATTTGGGCCCGCGTCATTTTCACTGTATTGCCTAGGGTTTTATTGTGATGTAGGCTAAGAGGAAAGAGAAAATCATGCCATTGTTGGGGAAAAATTATTTTTTTCTAGCTAAATGACTTTTAAATGTGAGAAGAATGTGGTAAGGAATATGTTCAAGAGGTTTGATTTTGACATAACAATGGGAAGGAAGTTAGAGTTGGTTTTATAATAAACTTTGAGCGTTTAACAACGCTTGACTACGGCGAACAACATTTTAACAACGAGGAATGAGTGGGAAAAGGTGCAAGCGATTCGGATGTGGAGAGTCAGAATCAAAGTAGCTGACTCTAAGATAATCTGAACTGAAACAAAGCAAAACTGGGCAAAAATAGAAGGAAATAAGTACAACAAAAACAAGCAACGTCTTAAAAATGTTCTGCGAAGATTTCCCTGTTCGAATGAGCATGTAGAAAAGGCTACAGCTTTAGCTTTCTCTTCCTTGCACCCTTATTTGTGGCTAAAGATGACAGTTTTTGACCAGTGAAATGTGTTCGAGTAAAGCAAATCTCCTCAAACTTTCCCAGTAATTCTATGAAAATAATTGTCGTCCCTGATCACAATTACCGACAAACCAAGATCAAATTCTTAACTTTTAGCGACAAGCGCAACATTTCCGACACACATAACTTTAAGCAAATTTCTAAATGAAATAGTAAAAAAACCTGTCTTGCCTGTAGAAGAAAGTAACTGAGTGTTCTCAGTAAGATATCTTCAAAAGTAGAGAGTCATTCTATTCTTTGTTTAGATGCCAAACTATGTCCACATTTCTATGAGTCTTAGGCAAATGCATCTTAGTCTTCCAGTTGCATCTCGTCTCCTTTTCTTGTTCAGTTTACAATGGCAGACATGTGCTGGAGCAAAAAGTTCGTCCCAGCTCTCTATGCGTTACACGATTCTTGTCTGACCGAAGAACAAACAAGGAGGGGGGCTGAGCCCTCCGCTGTTTTGATGTATATCTGGTTTGCATTAAAGTAATCTACCTTTCTAGAAATTGAGTCAAAAATCTGACTAATGCCATCACGTAAGGCAGACAAAATTAACTGGCAGGGGCAGGCTGGTAATGATTTGTGTTTTTTTCGGGCCATAGTGCTCTGCAATGCTGAAGGTGGAAGATTTCTAAAACTAAATTCGACCTGTGATTTGAATGTCACCTCCACCCAAACCAGCAGCAAATGGGTATCCAAAGGTTAGGCCCGAGTTACACGACGTTGGATTGGGTTCACTTCGGATTGCTTTTCACTTCGGATAGGGGTTTCAGTTACACGACGCTGAGGCAATCCGAAGTACTTCGGTGGGCGTAACCGGAGTGAAAGTCACTCCGCTCTGGAGGTGAAGTGAAAATCAATCCGAAGTACTTCGCTTCGCATTCCTTCTCGTATAAACACTGAATCTGAGGTGATTCTCACTCCGAAACCTCGTTGCAGATCACGTTGCCTCTGTTATGTGCAAAATGTGCGCGCTTTTTGAAGAAGGAAATACCTAGCATAAACATGGCTGACATCAAATTGTTAATCAAAATTTTTCTTGGCAAGCCTACGGGTTTTTCCACTTTATTGCAGCAGAACAGCATGTTATTTGAGTTCATTACTCACAACTATCTGGCACGAAGAAAATTGTTAATGAAACAAATAGCTGCTTGTAGCTTTTGCATCAGGAATAGGAGAAAAATCAAGGCCCAGCGTCGCTACTGGCCTAAGCCCGGTCGCTGCAGCGGCTGGTGGTCAAACCTAAAGAAAGGGCTTATAAAAGATGATGAAGAGTGGCGACTAAACTTTCGTATGTCCAGAAATAGTTTCAATTTGTTGTGTTGTGAACTGCGTCCATACATTGAAACAAAGAAATCCGACATCGTGTAACAGCGAAGCAAAGCGGAGCAAAAGTCAATCCGAAGTCGTGTAATCATTTGAAAAAGGGAAGTGCAACTGCTTCGGATTGGGGTGGGCAATCCGAACCGAAAACCAATCCGACATCGTGTAACTCGGGCCTTAAGGCAAAAGAACGGGCTATCATTTATCTTCATGCGGTTAGTCCATATGAGAAGCGCCATTTCTAACAGGCATTGCCCCTGCGTAAAGGCTTTGTATCACGATAAAAGGACAGGGTATACCCAACGTACCTAAATCCGCTGATTTTCGTGCAGCAATGCTATTGGTTGACCTGGAATTGGTCACATGAACTCGCCTCGTACTGATTAACAAACATTTTCATCAATAGCATGTTGTCAACAACAGAAACTACAACGATATCACATGAAACTACAGCAATCACGCCAAAACCAAATGCACCGCCACCCCAAACAACCCCTCTCCCCCCCCCCTATAGAGAAGTCCTATTTTGCCATGACTCAATTCCTTAAAAGGTCTTATGTAAGACTATTATTTATCTTTACCGCTTTTATTTATCTTTACCTCTTTTATATATCTTTACCCGTCTTAATTGGCGTATTAAATGGCGCATAAAAGAACCCACCGATATTTGGCTCTATTGATACCATTGATTTGTCCTGGAACAAAGAAATATTGGATAAGTCTAAATTTTCCTCAGTGAAATAGCGACGACTAAAGTGAGCACATAGAACCAGGCTTCAGGTTCCCAAATTTTTCCCTTCAACGATTGATAGAGTCCTTACTGTTTTTTTGCTTTTTTAAAGAGTTTTGCTAGATTTAATTTCAAAAGTTAAAATGCAATCAATAACTGTTTCTTATTTTTCACAGAATTCGTGCCAAAGGCTTCCACCTGACTAGGCCACCCATGACCATTGGAAGGTACACGATGGTCCGGATTCATCATTTCCAAAGTCATGGAGCCGACCCAAACAGGTATTCTTCTACCCTATTTTTAACCTCTCTTCGAAAATGCCCCAAACACAATAGCACAGTCAAAGCAGCGACTCTTGGGAAATGTTTTTCGATTCATGCAACTCAGGCATTCTGGAATCTATTCTTCCTCATACTTGCATAAGTATCATCATTCACTGAAGAGCCGACTTGTCATCCCATATATATATATATGCGCCTAACCCATGTTTATAATCAATCCTCTTCCACCATCTTTTATAGTTTATATTGTTGATCTCCAAGCCCTGTCTTTACGTGGTAATGATATTTCGTTTATCTAAAATCCTGATTAAAGGCCCTATGTCTCGTCAGTCAACCGCTCAGAGTTAACAATAGGCTATGCAGCGCGTTTATGATCGAGAAAACATTGAGAATTAGCCGATTGGATACGAAGCAATAGGGCTATTGTGTATTCCAACCAATGAGAAATTTAAACGGCCAGCGAAATGCGTCGGGGCATGTGCCTTTAAGGTCCTAGTAACGCCAGTCAGGCCAGGTAGATCAAAGAGTAGAGGCCAGGCGAAAGCTATCCTCCCAACTTTTATATATGAGGCCTAAACTACACGGCACTGGAGTGGTTTGCCCTTCCAATTCTAAGCGATAGCAATCCGCTTCTGAAGTATTTACACCACTTCGGATTGACATTCACTCCGTTTGGCTTCCGTGACGCCAGATCGATATGCTCTGGGGAGATTAGAAACATTATTTTGTGGTTTGGCGAAGGAGCTTTTTCGAGATCACACCATTGGCGCCGAAATTAAAATTAGATAAGATGGATGGTTATAATTAGACAAACATCGATAATGCTCTTAGTTAAAATGCCTAATCAAACGGAGAGAAATATTTAGGAAAAGGCTTCGTTTGGACGGAAAATGAAGTGGGACTACTCTCTGGAAAAGTGCACACTTTTCGAAGAAGATGAGAAGTAAAATGAGGCAGTTGGAGTTGGCTTAGGAGCGAAGCACCGGGGTGAAACTCGGGGGGAGGGGGGGGGGAGGACTAAGCCTAGTTTTGGACGTGCTATTTTTGTGCAAAATTTAGACCCATAATTCCGCACACGTCTGGAAAATGTGACCCGAAATTCTGCAAACATGATGAAAACTATGCCGATTATACCACAAGGCAAATAACATTTTTAAAACAACACAAATCATCAAACAAATTTTGCTTGTCCTTTGTCCCAAAATCTAAATATTTCTAACTGGACATTCATTTTGTTAATGCTGAATTTCCGGCCTAATAATTTTGCAATATTTTCCCAAATTTGTACGCATAATTCTGCATGTTTCTTCAAATGGTACCCATTATTCCGCACATATTTCAAAATCTGATGCAGATAATTCTGCACTTTTCAGAAGAAAGATAATGGCACGTCAGGATACCTCAAAACCTTATTAAGGTACCTTCACGAAAGTTTTGAAATAGTCACGATAGAGATTTATATAATCTCGGAGCCCGCGACGCCATGACACAGGTGCAGGCCAACCGCAGTAAATACATAGTGGTCAATTTCATCGAAATTTGTAAATTCCTCTGTAGCTCAAACAAGTTCCAAAGCTAATCAACGAAATTGAGATTGTTGTTCTAAATTCTAAACGTATTTTTCCATTTTAAAGAAATTTCACTGCCATAAAAATGGAAGAGCATCCACCATTTTTTTGCTGGTTTTGCCCCAATTGTGGGATTTGAACTGCAATCCTTGCCAAAAATAACTGGAACGCCTTCCCATTGCAGCATGCAAATAAACAAAGCAAGTCTAAAACTACCTTACCAAAATATCAATGCCGCTTCAAAAATTTCGACCCCCTCCCCTCGTTCAATGTTGACTTATTTTCTCAGTACTTTCATACAGCTTCTCAGTGAAAAAATGTTTATCTTCAGCGTCAAAACAGCCGAATTAAACAACATTGTAATGGGAGGTAGGGGGGGATTTTTCAAAAAAAGCTTCAGCTTTGCACATGTGTTCCAACAATTTTGGCAAGGATTGTAGCTTTAGAATTCCATCAATGGCAGAGGTGTCCAACATACGGCCCGCGATGGCAAATTATGTGGCCCGCGCGTAGTCAATATTTTGTTAACAATTTGATCCTTTTGTTATGTTTATGGAGTGCCTTCCCTGCCAATATTTTTAAATTCATTATTATAAGGCATACTTTGTCATTATTATATGCATCAGATAAACATTTATTATTTGCATACAGATAAATATTTAATGTGAGATGTCAATAAACTCTCTGCAAACAAATAATGTAAAATTTCACATTGATAACTTCTTCGTGTAACTGTTTGTGTAACTTTTCATGCAATTTTTCATGTAACTGTAAATATGTAAATATCAATCCATTTACTGCTTAGTACAATATTTACCAATGATTTACGTAACTATTCATCTGGCCCACCTGTGCAATAAGATTTTTGTCTATGGCCCACCCAAAAATGAAGTTGGACACCCTTGGTCTATGGCGAACGAGAAAGAAACACGAACATCTGTGGCATTATGTATAACTCACGATAACATCCCATCAATGAAACCGATGCGTTTGGGTGGAATGTGTCCTTCATGCACAACCGAATTGCACTGAGTAGCCTGTGAGCAGATTCAAAAGTCTCGCCAGAACAAAAGGTGAGGTCACATCGAGCAGTGCCTTGGTCCTTCTTCTCGATGTCACCACACCTCTTGATTCCTACCCCTGGAATTGCAGAAAGCTAACTTCCTTCGCTCTAAGTTGAAATTTGGTCATGTCAGGAACCGTAGCCGAACCCCAGACCCTTGGGTCTACAGTCAGTGACACTAGCCACTGAGCCGTCCTCACGCCTTGTGTACAAATAGAGACACAGGGAAAGCCAGAATTGTACGCAGATGATGCGGAGGAGTCCAGGCGTGGCTTTTATGTAAAGTGTTCTTAATAGGGTGCCTTATTTATGGCTGATGGAAGACGTGAAATGTTAATGAAGATTACAGCTTCTAATATTTACGAATGAGGAAATACTAACTATAGTTTCAACAGCTCCTCCGTGGAATTACAAACATTAACAATACCTAAAATCTATCTCAAACTTATGTAAAGTGAAGGAACTGCTATAACAAAACGAACTAACTGCTACAAAGAATTAAAGTCGCGATGTGTCAGTTGAGCAAGCAAAGAGACACCAGGTCGCGGAGCTGGTCTGGAACGGACTCGTTAAACTCTTCGGCGAAGTTTTTTGGAGGATTAATGTTGAGTTGAATTGTTACTGGGACGGGTGGGAGAGGCTAATTTTCAGAAAGATATAATTTTGTTATTAATTTTAGGCTTTCAGCTTAAATATGTTAGAGAGACAGAACATCTTTTGAAAAGTGCCGCAACAACACAGCACGTAAATGTAAACAAATTCATTTGAACGGTGTCTTTTATTCGTTATATCTGATAGATCTAAAATTGAATTAATAATTCTGACGCAATCCAGCTAAGATTCCCAGTTTCTCGAACATATTTTTTTATCTTTCGATTCAAGTGTTTTCCAGACGCAATTTTATAAAGTTATTTCCGTTATTTCGTTATTAATTTTTCAATCAATATCGTGTCGTTTCCCTGGCATTCTTCAAGCTATTTGTCTCCTTAGAGCATTGATTATTCTTACTGTGTTATCCATTATATCATATTTTCATATCGACTTTGCGAATTCATAACTCAGCTTTGTTAACTGTAAGGAATCCAATAACATAATTAAGTTTCTGGGTCATATGTTTCGTAAGGCGATTTTGTTGTTTGGCAACTTAGATTTTTGTGGTAATAAGTAGGAGAAGTTTCTATAAACAAACACCCCCAAAGTGTACGCATGTTCTCTGACTCTCTGACTCATTAATTTAAAGATCTTCGCTCGCCCGTCTTCCAAACAATAAGAAATTGGCATGTTAGATATTATGAGGAACCTAACTCGAGGCCTAGTTCCTCAGGCTCCTCATTTCTGGACTTCCTCTGATCGAATTGTAGTGATAAATGTACCTTAATAGTCTCTTAATTTAACTGCAATTTTGCTGCCATGAAAATATCACACAATACATTGAAATTCTGCATTAGTGTCGCTTTACGAAACATATAACTAGAAAAACTGTAACTAGAAAACAAGTTGAAAAACAGAAAGACGACTAACAAGACGTTTGAAACATGAACAAGTTGAAATTCAATCAAGACGAAAAATGAAACACTGGAAATTACACAATAAAACGCTCGATAGCTACATTCGCAACACAATTTATGTTATTTTTACCTTACAAATTCTTAATTGTTTGCAATGATGAACATAATTCAAAAATTAAAACTTTAGATAGGGATTTTGTCTTCAGTACTAACGGCTCTTTAATTTTTTCTGTCTAGACGTCTAAACGTAAGTTCCTTAAAAAATGGTTCCTTATAATATGTTACTAAGCAACAAAAGTATGGTTTTAAAAAGCAAAATAAAATACAGATAACCTAAATTTTTCGCAGTCGCTTGAATCACTATCTTCTATTTTGAAGCATAATTGTAGCCATGTTTTGCGCTACATTGTCCTGGTCACATTTTTAATGGGAAAGACATCATTTCTGTTCTTTTCATGTGGAAAGGTGTAAGATTAGTAAAATCAAAAATCGTTTTTAAGTTGGCATTTTGTTGAAATTCTTGCCTTTGTGGTATCTATATCAATTGTTTAATTTTGTTTTAGAATGAACTTGTTGCAAAACTCTGCCCAAAGAATGGAGACGGACGGACTCAGTTCACTCAAGTATCATCTGAACAGAAAATTGGAGTTGCCGCTGGTGACAGTTTTAAATGTTCAACTGGCAAAGTCTATGTACGAAAGGAGATGATCACCTAATGCCTGTAAAGAACAAATCGCACTGAAATTGCACTCGATTAAAAATTTCGCACCATTTTAATGCAACTAAAGAGCATTAGTTCTTAGATTTTGTTGTTTAGTAAGAGGCATTCTGGGCAACTTAATGTAATTATAGCTAGGTTAGAATAGTCATTGGCTGCACAATTCATGTTAGAGAGCTCCCTGCAAACCTATCCAATGCTTAAAAGCGATATTGTTATTCAAATCTGTTCAAAAACGTGCAAATACTCATTTCGTTTTTTTTATTCTATGTGTGCTTTTTTTGAAGATCGGAGCTGGGAAGCATGAACCGTCTCGGGTCTGTTGGATCGTATCAGTCTTTTTTTATCATAATGACGTCATATGCATAATGCAAAACGATTAACCAATGAATCACCAGCCTAGCCTCTTTTTATTCGGTTTTGGCTCTCCCGCCCCCCCCCCCCGCCATTTTTCGCAACGCTCTTCGGTGCCAGGTTTAGGCCTAATAATAGTTTCTAAAGTTGTAATTTATATTCGCGCAGAAAACACACATCGCTTTATCAAGAGAATAGCAAAAACTACCGTAAAATATTTTATTACAACATACCTGTCTGTCCTGGATCGTTTTTGTGCCAATGTAACAGGCCTTGGAACCATTGGCTCTTCTTTCTTTTTACCAAAGTGTGAAATCTAAACATTATTTCTTTCTTTTCGCCGCATTATCTGAAAAAACAGTAAAAAATACCTCTCCATGTGCAAACTCAGATTTATATCGTCAAAATTAGTTTTGATATAACCAATGAAAGATCTCAAGTTTGCTGACGGATTACAGTCATTTTGGCCCCGTTCATTAGGTTCTGAAGAAAGACCAAATTTCACCCTTTGTAAAGAATACCTAATTTTTTGCTGAACTTCAGTATTCCTAAAAAGTTTTGATTTCGAGCCTAACATTATTCAAAAATTATTCTTGCGAATTCTCAATAAGATCCACAAAAAAATTTAAATCATTTTTATGCGTTGCTTCATCATAAACTTAAAGAATAACAGAACAGAACAATAAATGCCAAAAAAGGGCGGACAACCTTTTTGGAGTGTGGGCAAGATTATTCAAACCTTTTCTTCCAATGGGCCAAAGGTAACAAGAAAAGCGAATGCAATTGCTGAAATAAAAGTGTAATAACAATGAAAAGTTTTTATTTAAATTCAATTACACTACAAGTGCAAACCTCTCTATTACATAGGGTAGCCTGGGATTACAAGATCTTGTGGGCCACAAAAATTCTCTTCCCGGGCGGTAGGTTGCCCACCCCTACACTAGGTCATACCATAGAGTAAATTTCTCACAGAGCATTTCGAAACATATATACAGCCTGAAAGTGACGGTTGTATTGCTTTGTGAGAAAACTAAGATAAATAGAAAATTTATGTCTTGACGGAGCTTGAGCCTGGCGTTATTCTCAACAATTCTTCAACTTTAGCGATTTTGAGCCTCGATATTTTTATAAAAAGAGTGTATACAGTGATTTGGTGGGGAAAATTTCTAAAAATAAATTTTGGTGACGTCAGCACTACCGAATACTATTCCTAGAATGTACAACAGAAAAGCGGTGTCTAATTTGCCAAGGAAACGATTTGCATTTCTGTTAGAGAACGTTCGCATACCGTATGCGCTGAAGTTGACTGGGAGAATGCAGAAGAATTTTATTTGACCTTTAAATTAAATCAACTGCCTCAATTTGATTCGTCACGACAGAAATTCGATGTTTAAATTGGGCCCAAGTTTTCTTATTATGTCGCTGGCTCCTAACACAGGTTCTCTGTCTCTTAAAAGAAAGCAAATTTCCTTTTTTTCAACTTTTATTAGAATTGTCTTTTGATCTAGAGCCCTTCATGATTACCTTTCTAAGCTCTCTTGTCCTAAAAGTTCCATCGTTGGCTCTTATGTATTTCTTTTTTAACGGAACTTGTCAGTCTTATGTTCTTATCGATGGAATTTAATGTGTTGGAAATCTTGTGACATATTTGGATTTGATATGATCTCACCTCGACCTGTAGTCTAGAGGACTGGTTATCAGATTTTCCATAGTCCCTTTAGCTGATAATTTTTGGGGCTTTTTTACAAAACATCCTTTCGAAGATGTTGTTACCATTGTATGAAAATCTGACAGTCTCGTTTCAATTGTATTAGCACTTAAGTGTTTTCCAGTATCACTGGATTGGTACATTTAAATCAAGAAGGCTTGTGTTTTGATTATGTTTTTAAGTTCAAATCCTGCATAAAATTCTGAAGGCAAAATTGTCCTTAATCGCCATCATCATCGAAATCAGTCGAAATCATCGAAATAAATATATAAGAGTGTGCTAAAAACCTTGCTATGTAAAAATGAAAGTAATGATTCATAATGATGAGAAGTAGAACAAACTTTGTTGTTTAATTCTACTCATTTTGGCTAACTGCTTTCACCGTTCTTGTGAGACTCAAACCTTCGTCTCAGAAACTATTTTGGTTAAAGTTACCATTAAGCGCCCGTTTCTTAAGATGGAGGTGGTAAGTGCTTATTCGAGCAAAGCCTCAGTTGTTTTTAATTCTTAATTGTTCTTACTTCTCAGTTGTTCTTAATTTGTTCTTAACTTCTGACCAGATTTGAGGCTGTTGTTTCATTCAAATTGTTCATATAAAAAAGAGGTCAAATCCTTTCCTCCTGTGATCCTCTTCTGTTATAAACTTTGAACCGTGGACCGGGCTATGCCGAATTCAGTAAGACAACGTCCTTTTATATCAAGAAAACTATAATATATATTTATATCACTTTTACATCAGCGCGTGTTCCTATCTCTCTACTCACTCCTCCAATCTAATTCGATCTATTGCTGACGTGCTAGGTTGAAATTCGCTGCGCACGCCGCTGCGCAGTACCATTTGACGCAGCAAAACTCATTCTGGCCTCACATGCGTGCAGACTCTGGGGTCAAACAAGGTTATAGAGAACAGAGTTGAAGGAAACAGGTAACATCCGAGTTGAAGACAGTACGAAGCATCTCTATGGCTTTTCTTGTTTTGAATCACAATCCCGGCCATTTGTATATTTGAACAAGTGCAAACAAGCATTGAAAATATATTCTTTAATAGGTCGGTAACTTGAGATAGTTTTAGGATACACAAAAAGATGCGTAGGCCTATCTAAATATGATCTCAGCTTAAGCTAACAATGCTTGGGAACAGATTTCTGTATCGAAAAACGACCCAAACTCTTTAAAGAATCTAATGTATAAGACGACAATTTGCAAAGTCTGTGTTTGACCAGCCGTATTGATGTTTTAATAAGTGGAAACAAATATTTCTCCAGCGGTTAGGATCTCAGAGTGCAGCATTCATTGAAATGGGTTTATGGTGTTTTAAACAGAATGATTCAAAATTGACTTGCCCTTACTTTCGAACCATCTAGGAACAGGGCTCAATCGCTGTAATGGCTCAACGCTACGGGAAGGCACAGAATAGAGTCATCTCTATTCTGTGGGAAAGAAAGCCTGTGTTCTAGACCCTTTAACTTAAGTGGAAAGGGTGCAAAGAACCAATCAAATGGCACTTCTTGGAACTTAATTGGTCGTTACTACAATCCTTGATAAAAATTTTTGAACTACTTCAAATTTTCACCCCTTCTCTCCTTCAGCAGTGTTTCGTATGAAAGGAACATTGATTTACAACTTGCAACATTGTAATGGGGGGGGGGAGAGGGGGTGGCGGTATTAGGAAAATTTGTGAAAATATCTGGAGTACCTTTGGGTTTATCCGCCCCTGTTTGCCGACCAATCTTCTTTCGGTGATAGTTCCTTTCGTTTTTAGTTTTGTGAATGTCATCTGCCCCCTTCGCCCTCCGTAAAGACCTCCATTGGAGCTATTGCAAAAAAATCTCCTAGAATGATAGCAAGAAGGCAGGGGCGGCTGGGAGTAAATTTTTTTTGGTATTACTTTTTCAAACGTATGGAAGATGCATGAAAAAGGAAAATTAACAATTTCTTTATGAAGGAATTTTGAACCTCCTCAGCTGGAGGGGTATAGGGGTTTTACAACACTCCCCCCCAAATTTGGCCTAGCCATACGTTGGGGAAATATGCATATCTTCAATTGACTCTAAACAACAAACAAAAAGTCACTAAAAGACATAAATTGGTCGGGTATATACATTTTTGTAAGCAACTAAGAATCTGAGCGAATGCTGAAAGTTTTAAGTTAATTGGCAATTTTAGTGCTGTATCTCCTAGAAAATAAATGCAGATACTTCCTTGCTCGCATATCAAAAAGAAATCTATGAAGAGCCTGATTTCCTGTTGGTCTTTTTAAACAAACTGGAGGGCTGTAACATTTGTCAGAAGGGCTTGCGAGCGGTGATTAGTCGTGAAAAATATTTGGCGGCCACTTCCTCTGAGCCACCATGTGGGCCCGTTATTAGAATCGCGATTGTAATAACGGAAACCGCTGCGTGAAAGCCCTCTGAACACATTCAAGGTTCAGTTCAGTTCATCATTCATTTTAAATGCCTTTACATAAGCAACTTGCAACATTTTGAATAGCTACAGTTTACAAATGTACAAATAAATTTGAAAGGATGCAGGCTAAATATTTATTATAGAAAAATACATGAGGAGAGATATCTGGCACGGCCTTTCAGTTCGAGACGTTGCTAGTGAGTTAATTCCACCCGTTTCAAAATAATAACACTTTGAACACCCAGACGATGGTCATTCACTTGATCTTCCACAACACGATTCATTTTGAAACAGCTAACTTACAAGCAAAATCATAAAACAGCACTGGCAAAAGGTAAATGGCCGCGTTATTAGAATCCCAGAAGTAATAACGGGGCTGCTAGGCTCCTTTATTTCAAGGACTAAGAACAATTGAATTTTACGTCATCGGTGAGTCCCGTGACAAAGACTTTGCTGTTTCCGTTATTAGAAACGCGAAAGTAATAATGAGACCGGGAGCCTCGAACTATTTTTGAACGATTTGAAATACCATTGAAAAACATAATAGGCTTCCTGTGGTTAAGAATTAGCAGGTAATTATCATCCCCTTCAGATGAATAGAGGACAGATACCATATTATTTCTACGTCATTGGTTGTGTCTAGCAGACGAATGCATCAAACTGATAAAGACTTTGGAAAAAGTGTTATTACAGTAATAACGGTAATAACACTGCCCGCCGCCCCTGCAAGAAGGGCATTTCCAGGGTATTAGACACTTAACAACCTTAATCCTGTTTTCATGAAAGACTGTTTTGTATCCAAATCAACAGGTCATAACATTCGACTCAAAATCCCCCTTCACATTCCAATAGCCAGAACTACCAATAATGGTATCAGATTATTACGTTTTCAAGGGCCTAAAATCTGGAATTCACTCCCGGAATCAACAAAGACAGCATGAAATACTAGACAATTTAAGAATTTGATCAAAACTTGGTTCCTTGAAAACAAGTGCGCATGCTCGTTTTGCAGTAAATGAACTGTCTTATGCAATCATTGAAATTGCTTCATGTTAGTCTTAATTAGTGTATATTCACTATTGTAAAAACTAACATTGAATAATCTACAATACAATACAATTTTATCTTTGACCATGACAACAAACCAAAACTCAGATTTTGGGATAGTTGGAGGGTCATGGTAGCCAACCTTCTGATAGAAGATGGTACCTGATGATGATGACAATACAATACAATAGGGAGACTTCTCGTGCACTGAAAAGTTCATTTCTTTATATTTTTACTATTTTAATTGCGTTTTCACAGATAACGTATGTTGCCTTTTCTCTGATAGACAAATTGTTAATCTTGTATATTGTTGAAGAAGTTTGCTGTCGAAGGATTTTGACAATGTTTGGCAAGACTTTTTCCAGGACATTCATTTAGCAATTAATTGTCGATGTTTCTTCTATCAGACTAAGAAAACGCATTCTTTTGGTCTTTACTCTTACGTGGTTTTAGCTGATTGGTTTAATTTGTTGTCTTAGCCTTCGATAGGAGGGGCAAGGGGGGCTAAATACCCTTTTCATAGAATTGCCCTTGACGCCGGCCTTTTGTCGGAGATCCATGAGATTCATATGAATTCCTGACTGTAGTGCCTTATTTATGGCGAAATTTCTCGAAATTTGTAAAGAAATTTCTTATGCCAAAAGTTAGCCGATTTTTTAAGATACCGACAGAAGATCGAAACAAAATGACAGTTACGAAATTACTGTTGGTAGCTGGGCATTATTTTTTAAATGCCCTTTTAAAAATGGCTTTGAAAAAAGCAAAGATTTAGTAAACTAAAGCTTTCGTCAGAACATAGATCGAAAACTCTACGCTAGAAAATATATATACCCAGTTGCTTTGCCCTTTTTGTAATACTGCTTTGTACTTTGCCTCGCAACACATGTTATGCTTGTTATGTTCGATTGCTTTAGCTGCATAAATTATAATTATGTATTACTCGTTACCAGCTCTCCAGGGATTGATATTTAAATGTAGTTAGAGATGGAGGGCGGATAATGTTATGTTCTGTTAATAAATAAAGATATAGCAAACGATGTTGTGTTTTAATGTTTCCAACCTGAACAACAATATAAAATGGCGCCCAAAGTGGTTGGCATGAAATTGAGTATTGAAACATGGAATCCCTCCATAAACTGATTAAGATTCGTGGAGCAAACCGATCCGTGGCAACGAAATTAGAACGAGAAGCACTTGAGCTGCTCAGCGAACCTGGAGAGCCCGGAGACGATGAACGGATTTGTCGATTAGAAACGATTTTGGAATTATTGGACTCGAAATTGAAGGAATTGAAGTTATTTGACGGACAAATTATCGATGTATTGGAAGAAGAAGAAAAGATTGATAGCGAAGTAACGGAAGCAAACGAATATGAATTTCGCATCTCTAATGCCATACGAAAGATCAAGCGAAAACTGCATCCACCAAACCCATTTTCCCCGGCAACTAGTACAAGAATTAGAAGACAATTACCAACAACACCACCGAGCGTGAGAAGGCTTTCTTTACTTACAACTACACCATTAACACCAGCCAATCCTTCCAGTGATGAACACGACGGAAATGGAAATAATTCCCTTCAAAGTGGAAGTTCGTCTTCGTCGCATGGAAATTCAAATTCGAAACTGCCAAAGTTGCAATTACCGAGATTCAGTGGCGATATTGTGAATTTTTTCAGTTTCTGGGAGAGTTTTAATGCAGCTGTTCACGAGAATACGAACATCCCAACGATAACGAAATTTAGTTACCTGAAATCATACTTGGATGGACAAGCGGCGAGAGCTATAGAAGGACTGCCTATGACCGAAGCAAACTATGAAAATGCCCTGCTGATACTTCAGGATAGGTTCGGAAAAAAGCAGAAGATCATTTCGAAACATATGGACGAACTTTTGAAGTTACCAGTTTGTCAAAACGATAAACCAGCGCAACTAAGATATGTGTACGATACAATTAACGTACATGTACGCGGATTACAGTCATTAGGAATCAGTTCGGATCAGTACGGAAGCCTGTTGATTCCCGTTATAATGTCGAGGGTTCCGAAGGATATTTCCCTGCAAATTGCGAGGCATACTTCGAAAGAAATCTGGTCGATTTCAGAGCTTCTTATGATTATTAAGCATGAAGTGGAAGCTCGAGAAATGCGTGACTACATTCACATCGCCGACAATAAGGCACCGATAACAACGACAAAAATCCGAGCAACTGGGAACATGGGTACGACGTCAGTTTTCGTATCAAGGAATGCGACAAAAAATATTCGTTGTTATTTTTGCTCTGGCAACCATTACGCCTCAGATTGTAACACTATCGTGGATGTTAACAAGCGGAAAGAGCATTTGTTGCGAGTTGGGCGATGTTTTTCTTGTTTGAGGACAGGCCATGTCGTAAAACCATGCCCAAGTGCAAAATTTTGCAGTTTTTACAGAGGAAAACATCACTCAAGCATCTGTGAAAGGAAGAGTAATAATAGCGGAGCAGAGTCAATGCCACCTAATGTTACTGCAATATCAAAAGAAAAGAAATCGACGCATGTTTTATTGCAAACTGCAAAGGCAACAGCAGTAAACCCGAGCACCGGAGAAAAATGCTCCATTCGCATTTTGTTCGACAATGGCAGTCAGAGAAGCTATGTGACCGAAGATGTGGTGAAGAAATTACAACTGAAAACGGAGATGAAAGAAACCTTGAACTTGAACACTTTCGGTAGCGCTGAGTATGAAAGTAAGAACTGCAAATTGGTAAGTTTCCAGATTGAATTAAATGACGGACAGTTAGCTGTTGTTAATGCACTTTCGTACCCAGAATTATGTTCTCCGCTCCCCACCCTTGTAGAAGTAAATTCTTTCCCTCATCTACAGGGTTTAGAATTGGCAGATGAGGTTGACATAGGAAGTAATGATCATATCAATGTTTTGATAGGAGCTGACCAATATCATAGTATCGTAGTGGGGGATGTAATTAGAGGAGAAAACGGTCCCGTAGCTGTTAAGAGTAAACTAGGTTGGGTGTTGTCGGGAAAATTAGAGTCGTCGAAAATCTCTCAGGATAATTTTACGTCGGCAAATTTATGTATTGAGAACCCAAGGCTTACCGAATCGGATAAGGATAAAGAATTAGTTGATACACTGAAAGCCTTTTGGGAAGTAGAAAATACCGGGTTAGATTGTAACAAGTTAGTTGATAGTAACGAAACGGATAAATTTTGTGACATAAGGGTACAAGGAGATCGTTACGAAGTAGGATTACCATGGAAACCGACGGAGCCAAAAAATATGGTAAATAATTTTGAGCAGTGCAAGACTCGGTTGAACTCGTTACATTCTCGTTTGATTAAGGATCCCGAACTGATGCGAGAGTACGATGGTATATTTAAGGAGCAACTCGCTCAAGGTATAATCGAAAAGGTGCCCTCTTCGGAATTAGATAATGACAACGTTAGATTTATGCCACATTTTGGAGTTATTCGCAAGGACAGAGTTACGAGTAAGGTCAGGGTAGTTTTTGATGCGAGTGCAAAAATGGAAACCGAGAATTTGTCGTTAAACGATCGTTTAGAACGAGGGCCTAATTTGATTCCGATGTTGTTTGATGTTCTAGTTAAGTTTCGAACTAAGGTCATTGCACTTACTGCTGATATCGAGAAAGCCTTTCTTCAGATAGGTATTAAACAGGAGGACCGTGATTTTCTCAGGTTTTTGTGGTATGATGAGCCACAGTCTGCAAATCGCTCGATTGTCCAGCTGCGTTATGCGCGTTTGCCCTTTGGCCTACGGCCGTCCCCTGCTGTTTTGGGAAGTGTTTTGTTGCAACATGTGTCATCATACCAAGAGAAAAAACCTGAGATTGTCAAGGTACTCAAGGGTTTATTTGTTGACGATCTGTCAACGGGTGGAGAGACAGTAGACAAGGCTTACGAAATTTATCAACAGTCAAAACAGGTAATGAGGGAAGGAAATTTTAACCTTCGTAAATGGAATTCGAATTCGCAGGAGTTAATAGAACGCATCCGAAAATCTGAAGGTCAAGCAACAACCGGGGGGTCAGACCCAAAGTTAGGCGAAGAGGATCAGTCTTACGTACAATCGTGTATAGGTCTTAGTGCAGATAATGAAACTGTGAAAATATTAGGGTTGCACTGGAACTCCTCGTCGGATGAAATCTGTTATGATTTTACGGAGATTACGCAATTAGCTAAAACGCTTCCAGCAACTAAACGTTCACTGCTAAGATTAACCGCTAAAATATTCGATCCGTTAGGAATTTTGAGCGTATTTACGGTTAGAATGAAGGCCATGTTTCAATCGTTATGTTTACAGAAAGTAGCTTGGGATGAGGAATTACAGGGAAGTGCTAGGTTAGAATTTAATGCATTTCTTTCCAAGCTACAACAGTTAAGTAAGGTTAGAATACCAAGGTGTCTTATCAACGGGTTGAGTGTACGCTCATATCAGATTCACGGCTTCTCGGACGCTAGCGAGCAAGCCTATGCTTGTGTCGTTTATTTGCGCACAGAATATGAAAACGGAGAGGTAGATTGTAGAATTATTGTGTCGAAAGCAAGAGTAGCACCCATCAAACAGGTAACTATCCCGAAATTAGAGTTGATGGGGGCCCTGTTATTAGCAGAGTTGATGGATACAATTCGTACTGTTTTGCTTGAAGAATTAGATCCGGCGAAAATCACAAGTTTTTATTGGGTGGATTCCTTAGTAGCACTCTGCTGGATAAAAAACAGTAAGCCCTGGAAACAGTTTGTAAGGAACCGGGTCCACAAAATTCTAGAACTAACAGACAGGTCAGAATGGAAGTTTTGTCCAGGTGTCTTAAACCCAGCAGATTTACCCTCGCGCGGGCTTTGCGGAAAGGACCTTTCAAGGAATGTGTTTTGGTTTGAAGGTCCCGAGTTCTTGAAGCAAAGAATTGAATTGTGGCCATCCATTGATATAACTGACAAGGAAGCCCACGAAATTGCCTTGAAGGAGGAAGCCAACAATTCTCACATGATAACACACACGTTGTCTACTTCGACGGATGTTTTGAGTATACAGAATTTAGTAAACATAGAACGATTTGGGAGTAAACGTAAGCTTCTTGGCACCCTGGCTTGGGTTTTCAGATTCGTAGGAAACTGTAAGGCATCGTTAACTAACCAAACCCCCGATTTAAATGAGGAGTTAAGAAACGAAGAAATTGAACGAGCAGAATACAAATTGTTAAGTTACATTCAAAGAGAAGAATTTTCAGAAGAGTATGAATATTTGCGTGGTAAAATGGTAACCAAGCCTCCTTTAAAAGTTAAGCAATTCAATTTGTTTTTAGATAACAACGGCGTAATAAGAGCGAGATCTCGGATAACCAACGCTTCTGTTCCAGATTCTACGAAAACGCCAATTTTGTTACGTCCCTATAACTGGTATTCAAAGTTGGTGATAAAAGAATATCATGCTATTGTATTGCATAGTGGCGTACGTGACACGTTAAACGAAATTCGCCAACGTTATTGGATTTTAAGAGGTAGAGAAGCAGTAAAGAAATTTAAAAGGTCGTGTACTGTTTGCATATGGATTGATAGGCACACAATTAAGTCTACTCTAGCCCCAGACCTCCCAGATTCACGTGTAGATGATGGACCACCTTTTACTAACACGGGTTTAGATTTTGCGGGACCCTTGCTTATTAAGGGTAAGAATCCGTCAAGTAAGGAATTAAGTAAATCATATATTTGTATCTACACATGCTTTTCAACTAGAGCCATCCATTTAGAATTGGTAGATAGCCTGAATGTACCCTCGTTTTTTCTTTCATTTCGTAGATTTTGTGCTCGTAGAGGATTGCCGCGTAAATTATATAGCGACAACGCTAAGACGTTTAAGGCTGCTTCTAAAGAGGTAAAGCAGATTCTTAATTCGAAAAACGTGAAAAGCATGATCGTAGATAAAGGCGTCGATTGGGAATTCATAGTACCAAAAAGCCCATGGATGGGTGGAGCCTGGGAAAGATTAATCAGATCGGTAAAACGTACCTTGCATAAAATGGTGGGTAGAGCGCGACTAACTTTTGATGAATTAAATACGTTACTGGTTGAGATAGAATCGGTAATTAATTCTCGTCCTTTAACATACGTTTATGATGATACAGAAGGGGTTACATATCCATTAACACCGTCACAGTTACTTTATGGTAGAAATGTTACATTGTCGCCAAATGATAGTTATTTAACAGTAATTAGCACTCAAGAAACATTAACGAAACGTATCAAATACCATCGAAAGTTATTATCAGAATTCGCCAAAAGATGGAAAAATGAGTATCTGCCTAGTCTTCGTGAGATAGCAAATCGAAATGAACTTAACGAAAGCATTGTATCGTTGGGTGATATTGTTATTGTAAAAAATGAACAGACTAAGCGTTCGTTTTGGAAAATAGGAAAGGTGGTAGAATTGAAGCCTAGTAGAGACGGTAAAATTCGTTCAGTAAAATTGAAAGTGTCTACGGATAACGGAACTACGTATTTAGTACGTCCATTACAATGTTTGGTGCCCTTAGAGGTAAAATCAAATGTATTGACTTAATTGTATGCTTTTTTGTGTTAAAGTTGACTACAGGGGTAGCCAACGGGGGGAGTGTTATGTTCGATTGCTTTAGCTGCATAAATTATAATTATGTATTACTCGTTACCAGCTCTCCAGGGATTGATATTTAAATGTAGTTAGAGATGGAGGGCGGATAATGTTATGTTCTGTTAATAAATAAAGATATAGCAAACGATGTTGTGTTTTAATGTTTCCAACCTGAACAACAATATAAAAATGCTACGCAGCGACCGCACCGCCACTCCTTACTTGTGTTGCTCAGCATTTTAGTTTTATGGTTGCTACCAACAAAGTCATACAGAAAACATGTTTTGAAGCACATTTTGTTTGTTTTTCTACATTCACGTTTTTCAAATAACTCAGTAACACATTTGTATTTTCTCGACATTATATCTTTTAATCCTATTAACCTCGCAGATTTTAAATAGACCTTCGCGTATCATTTATTTGTCCCTTGAGTCATACCATTATGTTGTACTTTCATGTATTTAGATACGAACACAATTAGTTCAGTTCGTTTGTTTCATGACAACGCTTGTGAAAGGTTCTCTGATTCTTATTCTTCAAAAGAGGCGCACAATTTCCAAAAAGGGGCGCCAAACTTGCTTCAACTCGTTGAGGGAGGGGCAAGTGCCCCTAGTTGCCCCCCTTAAATCCGTCACTGAGTACAATAGGGTTAATACAATTGGGTTGGTACAATAGAGTCAATACAATGAGGAGGTGAAAGGAGATTGCCTATTACAGTAGTTATTGTTAAAAGTGTAACTCAGTGGGAGAACTAGAAGAAAGCACAAGAGAAGGTGCTGCTAAAGTCAGCGGCAGTGTAAGTCTCACTGGGACTGCAATTAATATGTGTAACAAAAAAGAACATCGGTTAGATAAGAATTATAGATACGCAAAGAACGTAAAGAAAAAACATGTGCTAGTGGAAGAGGAAAAAACCAAAATAGACATAAAATCATAAAATGAAAAGAAAAAAGAGGTAACTTAAAACCAGTATACCTAGTGTTTAAGCCCTTAGAAGTAAAACTGTCTTACTTATATTGCCGAAAGCTTTCTCGCATCCTATTCCCCCCAGTAAGCCTATCAATTATACTAACCCTTATATCCTGCAAAAAAACCCCCGGTGGCCTTCTCCAGAAAAGTGCCTGAAAAATTCCGCCTGAGGTACTGAGGATCCCTGACTAAACTTACAATTACAGGCCTTATAGTTATCAAACCTTAATCTAAAGGACGTGTTAGTGCTACCAACATACTGCACAGCTTTACCACACCCGGAACATCCCTGAGTACTTGCATAAGAAGTCTTGTCATCCACGGTACATATTTATATATATGTATTCAAAAGCTCATAATTGTAAAATATTTAAACGATAGTATTTGAATATAGTATATGAGTATGAATATTGGGCACAAGACTATTTTGTACCCAAAACAACAGGTCATAACCTTCGACTCAAAAACCCCCTTGACATTCCAAAAGCCAGAACTACCAAAAATGGTATCAAGATCATTAAGTTCATTAGGTATATTGAAGTGTGCGTTCCCCTCGACCCACTACACAGTGTACTCAATTCTTCGTACGCAAAAAAGTACGTAGCAACAGAAGCAATAAGTCATTTCACAATAATTTTGCCAAAGGGACAGTTCGTAATCAAAATAAAGAACAATAGAAATCGTAAAATAAATTGGCTTTGACAAAACCAGGACAACAAAGAGCCACTCAGAAAATGCTAGTGGAAAGGCTGATTTTTCGCGCGAAGCGAATTTTTCGCCACGAATTTTTTAGCTGCGAATTTTTCTCTCGAATTCGAAGTTCAATTTACACTGGCAGAAATTTTTATGCGAATTCACTGTATTACAAAAGAATATAGCGACTGTCCGAAGAGTGCTCTTATCAGAGAGCTTTAAATTTTAAATTTATCAAAAAGCGAGCAAAACAGCAAAAAGCGATACTGGATTGGAAAAATTTATTCAGGACGTCTTCAGAAGGGGGAATTCCATCTTTCGGTAAGAGAGATTTACGTTTACATTTATAAGACCAGGATAACTTCTTCAAATACTTTCAAAGGTCGCCATCGAAGCTTGATGAAACTTTCAAGCCAGTTTTCGTCAATTTGAACTTTAAATGTTTGAATAATAATCTGATATGAATCCACATACATGGATTGTGTACAAGGAACAGGAAATGGATAATTACCAACCTATTTTATTGACGTTTTAAAGGCGAGAATGTTTTAGAAAAAGAATGCGGAAAGACGTAGGCCATCTGAAACCAAAACAGAAGTCAGGTGTCTTCCAATGCTGTTCTGATTGGTTTATTTTACAAGGCAAAAATTGATGACATGGCAAAAAGCAACATTCAAAAAGCAAGCAAATATCAGCATTTACTGTACACATAATACAGCCAGTGCTGAGGAGAGGGGGGTCAGGGGGGTCACTGACCCGGGGGCCCATGACTTAATGGGCCCACAGATGATAACTTTGTTGATAAGTAGCAATTCAGCTTCTTCATTATCAATACCTTTCAGTAGAAACAATAGTCCCAAAAGCCTTTAAAATAAAATAAGGTAGAAGCAGTAATAGTATTTACCACATTTATGTAACTTTAACAGAGCTAGTAGCGTTTGGTAATTGTCTAGATAGTTAACAAAACAATTTTCAAGACTTTGCATCTGTAAAAAGGTTAATTATGGAGCTATAGTCAAGTTTTTCGGCAATTTCATTTTCCATGGACATTGAAACCAGTGAGCTAAGCCTGTTTTGGTCAATGGTAAAGCGAAGATAATACTTTATGAATTTGAGCTTACTGAACGATATTTCGCCTGATGCAACACTAGAAGGCAAAGTCAGAAACAAACTTAATGCAATGAAAAGATTGGGAAATGAGCGTTGCAAATTCAAATGCTTATGCTTGTTCACAGATAAAACTGAACTTTTTTAACTTTGAGGATATTTTAGGATATCTTCTTTGGCTCTACTAACCGCCAAGAGCCCTAATAACCAGTAAATTCAGTTGTTTAATCAATTCTTCATACTACAGTCGTACTGTTATTTCTAGTTACTTGCAGTCTTGGATGCATAAGATAGCAAAAAAATGCTAAAATAAAGTTCATGAAAAGCCAAAACTAAGCAAAATCTACTCTTTCGGTGTTCTCAAGAAGAAATCGTTATAAATGCTAGAGATTGACTACATGTTTCTAAAGAGTAGACATTTTAGGTGTCTTTTCAAGGGGTATTCATCGAGTGTGAAAAAACAGGAGCTGTAGTGGGCCAAATTTTCTTTACGGTTGCCTTCACGTGGCTTTTCATAATCTTTCCTTATAGTTTGATCTAATATAGTTACTTCGTCTTGCATCAAAAACATAATATCTGTCAATTTTTAGCATTGTTCATTGGCGCCATATTGAATTAAAAAGTATGGTCAGAAACAATTTTTTTGACATTATGAGAGATCGGTTACTTGCTTCTCTCAAGTATACACCAATTCGACTTTCGGCCTCGTTTAGGAAATTTCTCCAGACTTCAGTATGTACGACATTTTTATGCTCAGATTTGGCTTTATCATCATAATTGTAGGCTGGATACAATTTTTTCATATTGTTTGTGCTTGTATTGTAGATTTAACGCAGTAATGAGGCTGTAAGTCGAATTGGTGTATTGCGTGCTTCGTCTAATTTGTTTAAAATGAGAATAACTTCGCGGGAAACATGTCTAGCCTCAGATAAAAAAAATTGAAAATGAGCAATATCTGTTTAGAGATTTGAAGATTTAGAGGACAGATTTTATCAGCAAATCAACCCTGCAACTTAAATGGTTTACAAAACTGTTTTTTAGTGGAGAAAGAATTCATAGTATAAAGATGTGGAACAAATAATGTAAATAAAAACACTTTTATGATGCCATTTGATGCTCCCGTCTATTTTGTTGAGATAATATAAGCAAAAACTATTTGCGGTAGATTCTATGCCACTAGCATTTTTACTAATCGTGAAGTAGGAAAGGCCGCCTCTTCTTTAAAGCGCCTCCTTTGAGAAAATGCCTCAAAAAAGTTTGAAAATTTTAAAAGAGCAACCCAGGCGTAATATGGCATCTTAACAGCTCTACATATCAAAAGTCACTTGAGTCAATGCTGTTATCAAATAGATAATTCTAACACAACATTAAGAGATGTTTTCAGTTATTTTGTTATTTCATATTGGGAACCATAGTTATTTCATATTTCAAAACCAAAAAATCTAAATAGTTATGTTTTTTCCCCGAAAACGTTAATTATTTCATATTTCAATTTTCCCAAATAGGCGCTCTTTTCCTATCGCGGCCGCGTCTTCGCGCTTAATTTCATTGCGCTTAATTTGCACGGTTTTGCGGCTTTTGCCCCCCCCCTATAATAGGCCCCCTTTCAATTACCAAAGAAGTAATAGCCACTATCGCAATTTCAGCAATCAAAATAGCCGCAATTTTAGCAACCATCGTCTCAAAAATTTTCCTCGGACCACTTGCTTTCTATATTTCGTTTTGACCCGGGGCCTATAAATCCTGTCCGCGGCCCTGAATAGAGCCACTGGAAACACTCAAGCTATTTGGTCCAAATTCGAAAATTCCAAAGTAATCGAAAAGATGTTTTCCAAAGTACGTCATTACGTGTCATTATCGTCCCGGGTGAAAACAGCCAAACGCAGGTGCGAGGGTTTTGCCATAGCAACATGCTCAACCGACGAGTTCATTGTTGTTTTATTGACAGGTACCTTGACATCCCTCATCACAGCCATACCAGACTATTCTTTCGTAGCTGCGCTCAGGACGTTGCTGTTCGCGATTTCACTTCGACTCACGTACATCCATAATGGCAATGGGGAATAAAAGACGTTTAGAAATTCTATTGATTCTCTCTATCGTGGCAAACTTTTCGTTTGTTGTGATCCAAATATTCAGCAGCGATAAGGAAAAAAGACTGAAATCAAACATTGAGATTTTACGAACATTAGAAGGTTACAGCAAAGAAGGTAAAGGGTTTCGTCATAACTTGCTGTTAGATGAAAGTTTTCAAATAAATAGCCAGACTTTCAAGAAAGATGGAAGACCAGCTACTCAGTCTGCAGCAACGGTTGATTCAACCACGCAACGGTCAAATAATATTAGGGCTGTGCCCACCAAGTTGTTACGACCAAAGGATGAGCGCTTGGAAGATGGGCCTAAGATCGACAGGAAACCTACGCGATCGAAGGTCAATATTACGATGAAAGAATACTGCCCTGAAGGAGGTGATAAGCTAGGTAAGTCTCTTTTCTAGTCGAAAATTTGCATTCAGGCCTATGTCGTTGAATGCTTGTGGCAGCGCACAATTTTTATCTTGCCAGAAAACAAAGTAGTTGGCCAATACCGGTATTGGCCAGCAACTTTGTTTTCTAGCATGATAAAATTGTGCGTTGACCATGATCCAAAATCCAAAAACCTTGCTTGTTTAAATTAGTGTGTTCTCTCTGTTTAGGAGGAATGAGTAGTAGCAGTGTGTCCAATATCATCAGTGTTAAATGCCAATTGCTATGCCCTTTTACTTGAAATAACGATGTAATGAATCACACCGTTTTTGTTTGACACCAACGCATTTGCCTAGGAGGCCTTTCCGCATCACAGTAGAAGTGTCGACCGTTACTACGTCAGTTTAGGTTAAAAAAATGTCATTCTTTATGTTACGCAAATGTTTTCTTGGAATTGTGAGTTTATCTTTGGTTGGCTAGCTTCAATGATTCATTGGCTAATTATGTCGATTTTTGGAAAGCGGCTAGTAATCGCCTAAACGGATGTTGATGGTGACAACTGTTAGAAGCCTAACATATGTACTAGTCCGGGGGTCGAAACTTTGCAAACGTCAGATTTTTTTCTGCATCCGTCCCTGATTAGATAAGATACTATGTTTTTATATTGAGATTTTACCGGAATTTTTCAAGTGAAATATAATTCAAAACTGTTTAGTTATCTAAGAAACAATTCAGAGTGTGTAAATGTAGAAAAAATAATCGTGAAATAAGTACATTATAAAGAACAACTGAGCTTAAAATCATTAAAAAAACAAGAACATCTAACCTGAATAAAATTTTTTGGTTCTCATTTAAAGAGTGTTCAGTGCATTCCCTGACCCCATCTAAATGTGATTCACTAATACATTCAAAGAACTCCCTGGCATGTTTGCCCTTTTTATAATTTTTCTGTTTTTATTGTAAGTATCTTGGCCAAGATGAATTTGAACCTTATTGCAGAAATGACATTTCAACTACAACAATGTTATGAGAAAATACTAACATACTTTTCATGATAAGACAATTCGCAATATAAAAAAACAAAACAATAAATAAAGGAACACATTGTTTACAGCATAAAATATAATTATTTGGGCCAACATGATAACGAACATACTGTGTTGAATGTTTTGGGCTGTGTTGAATTGTATTGAATTACCTAGAAGCTGTGAGCCTGTCGTTAAGCAGAAACTGGAATATCTTTCTTGTATAAGGATAATATTTTTACCAAATTAGCCAGCCTTTAATTCTAGATAATGAGCAGTTAGTCTCAACTTTGAGACATATTGTCTTTTTCTCAAAATCTCTTACAATGTCGAGATTTGACTCAAAGACAAAAACTGTTTTAATATCCCAGAGATCTCTGGGAAAACCAGTCAAGTCTGAACGCAGGCTACTGTCATATACAATTTGAGCAGAATAATTTCACGGCCCCATGCTCTCAGACAAAAGCTACTAGAATCACCCTTCTAGTAGTCCAGAGGCTATTGTCACCTGAGCGGAGAATTTACCACACCAACTTTTTCTGATGTAGTTTTGGGCATAAATTACGAATTTGAATATTGATCAAGTGTTTGAGGGGGCGTTTTGGAGAAACAGGATCAAATCCCAAAAATTGGGGGTAATTTGTCTTTCAGGGACTGATTGCTTATGATGATTTCAATGTCAGTTAAAACATAATATTACTTTAAATTAGCTCTATATCAAGCGAATCTGGTCATTAAATGACCAGTTCCTATTTTTGGAGGGCCTATGAACTTGTGAAGGAAAAGGGAAGCGATTTATTCCAACATTGCACGGCTTACACCTTACACCCAAATAATTTAAGAACAAATTAAGAACAATCCAGCTGCAAATCTTTGAAAAACCTCAAGAACAGCCAGCCTGAACTTAAGTTGAGTGTTTCTTATAAAAAAGAATGTAGCTCAAAGAGAGATCATTTTACAATGCGGTGAATGCCTAAGAAAGTGTAAAGAGAAACGACGTCATTAACTGATTTTCATTGATGAAGAAAACAATGAAAAATTATATCTTTTAGCTCCTATTTTTCTTTCTTTACTGGAAAACCGCATAAAGCATTTGGAGACTTTTTCTAGCAGATTCATTTAAAATACATTCTAGTTGCATTTTCACTTAAAAATGTTTGAAAAATGCAATCTTGTAGGTTTTTCTTCCGACAAGATAAAATGTTAAAAGTTCATAGGCCTGCCAAAAAATAGGAACCGGCTTTATAATGACCAAATTCGTTTTATAAAGAGCTAATTATAAGTAATATAATGTTTTAACTGACATAAGATCACCACAAGCAATCAGTGCCTGAAAAACCAATTAACCCCCAATTTTTGGGATTTGACCCCCTGTTTCTCGGAAAAGTCCCCTCAAACACTTGATGAACATTCAAATTCATAATCTACGCCCAAAACTTCATCAATAAGAGTTGGTGTGGTAAATTCTCCGCTCGGGTGACAATAGCCCCCGTCCAGCCTCTGGACTTCCCGAAGTTTGAAATGTAAAGATCTTTTTGTATCCAGAGTCTGGAATCCAGACAACAGAAGATCGGTGTTATCATGTTATATGCAATCCGATAACTTAAATCAACTTAGGTGTTGCTCATGGGTGAACAGAGCTGAAACGCGCGGAAAAGAGCAAAATACTTTAGATACTACACCCAGATAGGAATGTGCGTATGTAAGACTGGCGTCTGGCGCACTCTTGGTGCAAAAACTGACGTAATTTGGCGTAGATTAATGGGTTTGCGTATAGGGCCGCACTTCCCGCTGTGCAGCCTGTATGTATGGTAGTAGAGCAAGGACGCATTTTCCAGTGAACTGGAATCACTCATATTCCAAAATTTTGAAAGATATACGTTACGAAAGGAACACAGCAATACGACGACGAGAATCCGATGTCACGAGATAAAATTTTCAAAATAAATTAAATTTAAGAAATATACTAACATTTCGCCCCGGCATACAGGGCTTCATCAGAGTAAAAATGTATTTGTTCGAGTCCAAGAGGCAAAGCTCATGCCTCGTAAATACCTGGGCCCGAGGCCCTAAAAATGTCAGCGCGGACCTGTTTGCGTAAAGTTAACAATTGGTGGAGTGGATGGAGTGGAGTAACGGCGCTACTTCGACGGACCTGGTTGGCCTCACGGCATTGGAATGCAAAGTTTTCAAACCTGCCAAAACAATGCGAATTATGATGTTAGAATTTCAGAAGTACAAAGAGATATTCGTCATCCCGAAACTCATAATTTTCATCACGAACAGAACTCAAAACTAGTAAACAATAGGGCTAAATACAAATGGTTAATGGAGCGTGCTAATTATATATTGTTCATCTCCGTGTGCAAAACTCAATGCCTTTACAAGAGAATGATGGTCATCATAATAATCAGTACCATAATAATTCTTAACATATGATTGTATGCGGAAGGAATTCGCCAGCGAAAGGGAAAAAAGTTGAAGGCACGCTTTGTTTAACTGAAAACAACGGCCTAACTGCCGCTAAGCGTGTCGGTTGCGCAAGAGCCTTTGAACTCATTTTAACTTTTTTCGCAGAGAAATTCTTCGCAAGAAAAATATTAGGAGGCTATTGAAATTTGGAAGTGGCAAGAACTCGGAAATTCCTTGAAATCCACCAATATGATTGACTTGCTGGCATTAAAATACAAAAACAGAGAATGAAAATACCTTTAGCCATATGATAATGATTAATTGAGGAATGGCCAATAAGCGATTTTAACTAAACTAAAGGATTACTATAATTGTGGCTCTGTTCATAATACAGCTATGAATATAGACCAAAAGAGAGTGATTTTACGGGTAAAAACCCTTTACTTTTATGGCCACATTTCAAGCTGATTTGTAATGCATCTAGATTCTTTAACACTTTCAGAGGCTCGTTCGGTCTTTCAGGGTATGTGATCCAAATTAAAAAGTTCCAAAAAAGTTATGTTATTACATCATTTTAAAACTCTTCTCTTTTGCAGGCTCATGCTAAAATCCTCTATAATGTTAAGATAAGAAGTTTTTGAAAAAAATGGTCACTTGGCCAAACCCCCACCCCCATTTGAAATTGAAACGCCACGGCTCCCTCGTAACATCCTTTTCTCGGGCCAGATTTTTAAATAGAGAACAAATGACTCTCATTTGTTTTCCTCGTTTCTGTTTAAATTATACCTTTTTGAAACTGCTGACAACATCAATTTTTTCTTCACAGAGGGACTAAAAAAAATAAATGTGAAGCAACTGGTAGATTCAGTTCATCTGGTAGACACTCTGTCTGTAGAAAATGGCGGGCTGGTAGAGTTTGGAGGCTGGTGGGAGCCCAAGCATTGCAAACCAAGAACGAAGGTGAGGGAACTTAAATTTGTCCAATTTTTTGCAAGCATTTAGCAAAAGAAGGTTCTTATAGCAATCTAGAATTGGTATTTCGATTATTTAGAAACCAAAGTGAGCCCTTTTCTTTGACAGCTCTAGGTCATTGTTTGCACTACATAGCTGCCATGATGCACCCTATGAAACTCTTGTATAAGTAGAACGATATTTAGAATAGCAGAAGTTGAAGACAAGTTCGGGTAGGGCTTGAATTAATACAGTGTGGTATGGTTGCTTATGATTGACGAGTTAACCTATTAAGCAAGTGCAAGTTAGAAATAATTTAGGACATCCTAAACGAGACAAGAAAAGCGTTGAAAGCCCAGCCCACCGTAGCCTGTAAAAAAAGAACTGCTCCTTTTACAAATAATAATAATGATGGAAACATTTCTTTCTCAACTCGACTTAAAATACAATTACAAATATCACTTACAAGGTAATTGACCCTGTATACCGGATAGGTTCTTTACAATACAATGAAGTACTGCTACCAACAAGATTCCTGTATGAAAGTAACTGCTAGCAAAGTAAAAAGATGTTTATTATGATAAACCGAAAACAGGAGTTAAGAGCTCAGATGCTATATGATTATCTAGAAAGCTTTGGCTATATGTTTTTTGTTTAAAATGGTTTTCTTTTGATGACAAGAATTTTTCTCTCTTTCGTCAGGTGGCTATCATGCTGCCCTATAGGAACAGAGAAGTGCAACTGCAGTCATTTCTTTTGCACATGCACCCGATATTCCAGCGTCAACTTATATCGTACAGGGTATTTGTGATTGAACAGGTATATATTTGAATTTATGCATCAATATAACAATAAAATGATTTGGATCCTATCTTTCACGTTCATATAAAATCTTCCTAGATGTAAGTGCTCATTTTCCTGTTATCAGGGTTTTCGGTGCGTGGGAAGGTTTGAGATTTAATCTACCATTGTTAATTTACTGTTCACAGCTTAAACGAACCTACTGCACAACTAGTACACCTTTGTATGATTTTAACAAACCGTTGAATAAAAACCTGCAATCAACGAATTTTTTTCTGAATATAGTCATTTTGATTTTCAGAAAGGTCTCGAAATTACTATCAAATCTCTTCCATTCCCGAAAACAAATACGTCTTTTGTGATACACTCAAACACTTTGCTGCAAAGAACCTTGATATTCTTGCGACAGGGTAACCTTGCATTAATCAGTTTCTTTAGTTTAAGTCTGCATAGAAATACCACGATTTCGGTTGATGGGATAGAAATTACACGAATTTTTTCGTTACCACTAATATTTATTGGAAAAAAATTCCATTCAAAACAATAACATATCGGCGTCTTTTTAGAATTAACCTTTACAAAGGCCAGTGAAGGTTTAATTCTAATCTTTCCGTTTGTAAAATATTGTCATCTCTAGCAACAGCAACAAAGTAGGTCCACCCATTGGATTTTTAAGAGCGTCATATTTTCCCATTATCGCTACCAGCGCTGCTGGTCTAAACTTTTATGGCAATATGAATGTACTAGCTTGCGTGTCGTACAATAAAATGTGTCAATATGTTATTGTAAAAAACGACGAACTTGGTTGTAGAACTGGACTTATTACAAAGTATTTTACTTATATGCATAAGTTATGTTGGAAAAACAAATGAACGGGTTAGCGTGTTGAGACGTGTGAAGTGAATAACGCCAAAAAGCGAAAGTAAAAAATAGAGATTAAGGAATGTTTAATATTGCGACTGATTCAGAGGATGCATGTGCTAAGATGTCTAAATATGAAGGTATGAATAAGAATAAAAAAGAAGGTGAACAAGCCTAAGAAGTGTCAATACAAATTCGCTTAGAATGCGCAAGCACCGTGAACTTTCTCCATGAATTGTTTCGCTACTGCCTCACTTTACCGACGCTAAAAATAGCGGAACCGAGGTTCGTGGAGTTGGCCTATAAGTGCCGCAATTGTGCTTTTAAAGCTCTGTTTAACCGCCATATGAAGGAAGGAATTGAGCTTAGAAGAACTACTAAATAAAACAGAATCGAGAGTTGTACTAAAAAGTATGCATTAGCATTGCCCTCCTCTCACGACCCACGGCTAAATGGTTTATAAAAGTTTAAGAGATTTAGGAAAGAAAGAATATTTGAGTGCAGAAAAAGTTTTACTTGTATAAAGCTTAAAAAGAAATATTTTAAAAATCATTAGAAAAAATATATACTATAGAATTAGACTTGCCCCGAGTTTATTTCATGCTTGGGAGTGTAGTTGCCATATCTTTCTTATATTGGACCTGCGAAGAAGACGAACAGAGAGGGGTAGAGTGAAATAAATTTCAACTGCCCTCTGAAGCACGAAACATAATAGAGACAAGTCCACAATCAACTGACATCTCGTTAGTTTATGATAGCATACAAGGCTGGTATGTTTTATATATACATAAACACTCTGTTTGTAGAGATAATTATGAAAAATGTTCTATTTGGTATCCTCATTTCATCTTGATTTGTTCCTATTCAAGGTTGGCGTAACCTCATGGAACAAAGGATCCATTTATAACATTGGTTTTGACAAGACAAGAAAAATTGATGACTACGATTGCTATATTTTCCACGACATCGATCTGCTGGCAGAAAACGATAAGAACTATTATGGATGTCCATTCACTCCGGCTCATATGTCCGTTGCAGTAGACACCCTCAAGTATAAGTAAGTACATTTTCTCGTGTTTTATCTATTTCCAAAATGCCACGAACTTTGACAAATAGAGACAGGATGTATTAACAGTGTGAAAGCATCGAGACGAGATTTAGTGCAAATAAATGACAAATGAGACTGGAACTCTTTACATAGAGTTTTACCTTGATTCTAGAAGACGTTTTGAGTTGTTAAATAGATGACATAAATAACACAGGGTTGGGGCACACTTTTGAAGGAAGCTCTAATTTAGATTTAGTCTTTTGAAGGAGCTGCTTTTTTGATCGGGGTGTGTAAGTCTGTTTTAGGGGGAGGGTTCTTATTCGAGGCTTTGCGGTTCTTTGTATTTCCGTCATTACCAAAATGATATCTGTTTTGCTGCCCTTGCAATAACTTTCCATCATATGTTGCCTAGGCTACCATACCCGACCATATTTGGGGGTGTCGAAGCTTTCTCAACTGAAGAGTACATTGCCATCAATGGATTTTCAAACATGTATTGGGGATGGGGTGGTGAAGATGACGATCTTTATACGAGGTTTGTTGCATTCTCATTTTGTTGACTACATTGCACCTTTTCTACCTTGTATCTTTTTATTCATGTCATGATATTTAGGCAATAAAAACTTTTGGAAATAAAGACCAAAACGACCCCCCGTGGCAACAAATATGCGAGGCACAAAACCCCCGGTTTATGCGATTGGTACCGTATAATTTCAACCATCGATAAATTGTGTGTATCTTCCATCGTATCTTATAAACTGAACTGACTGGACTCTTCGCAGCGTTAGTTTCAACCCCAATCAATCCCAATCAATCCCAACCAGTTTAACCTGGTATGTCTATATATATAATGAAAAGTTGATGAAGTTTTCAACTGTCAATAGGAATGTTCGCTTCTATTGATGAATATTTGAATAAACTTGAATTGTTAATGACCCATCGTAGCGAAAAATTATTAATTCATCATTTGCTATTGACCGAATCGTGGTATAATCAAATCAGTGTGGCTTCAGGCAAATTGACAAGTTATTATAGTGGGTTTGAAGGTGGGTTTGAAGGATGGGGGTCTGAAGGATGGGGGTCTGAAAACCTATTGTGACCTTCTCCGGATAAAATATAGTTTGTACTGAAAATGTTTGATGGATGACTGGCATTTTTATCGAATGGTGACAAAAACCAATTTTAAGTCTTCGATGGCCTAAACACCTCAACACACCAGTTAAATTCCCGTTTGAAACCCCTAGGCGTTTTTTAAAAACTTGTTGCATTTAAAAAGTTTATTTTGGGCATTAATTCTAAAGGGTCGTTTATGCTGGTGACACAAGACAAATTAGATGTTAATATATATATATTTATATATTTATATACGGAACGAAGTCCTCCTTTATTTTCACACCAAATTTAACAGTTTTCGCTTTTATTTCAGAGTTGCGCATAAGGGTTATAAGTTGTATCGTCCTCCTCAAGCTGTGGGCCGGTACACAATGAATCAAGTGAACCATTTCAGAAGTGATGGGAGGACTGTAGCAAAGTAAGTGTCCTTTTTGCCATTGTCCTCAATGAATTTAATTACTGACTGATAATGCCTTGGAAAATCGGTCTTTTAAGTCGTTTGGTTCATGATGTCTCTGGAACTGGAATCAAGTTGTTCTTTTCAAACGAATCCTTGGATAGGCCATCTTCGCAAAGGAAATGTTGGGAATTTAGAATATGCCCAAGGCACCGGCTACAATGTTGTTTAAAACCTGCAGCTGCCCATCCACCTTAAGATTTATTTATTTGTTCATACATTTTCGATAGTCGTTTAATTTCTTGGTGTCTGCTAGTTAAAACTTGCCTCGTTTTCATTTGCCTCGTTTTTACATGCCTCGTTTTTACTTGCCTCGTTTACACCTGCCTCGTTTACACTTACATCTTTCTTGCAGCCAAAAAATGTATCATGATTCCAAAACACGGAAGCAGAGAATTGACCTTGATGGGCTAAATAGAATACAATCTTTGCAGTATACGTACAAAGTGATGGAGGAGCCTTTATTTACTAGAATTGCAATAGACTTGAAAAGGTCGCGAGAGTTGAAGATCTGATGCCGTTAGTAGTGTAATTTTTGTATATTTAAGGTTCAACCATTTCACTAAAAATTTTGCAATACTGATCAAAATACTCACAAGGAGTCATAGACTGGAAGCGCAAGAATGGCTTCACATATTGCCAGAATGAATACTTGAATTTTATGCATCAGTATTGTTAATGTTTTATACAAATGACCAAATGACTGCTCTCGCTATAATGGAGGAGTAGGTCGTAGACAGGGAAATTCACTCCCTGAAGTTTGTATTGGTCTATGACCTCTTCATGACTGTCGCGTCTTTATTGTGCCAAAGTAGCCCTTGAGTTATTGCTATAATTCTATTTTGATATACTAACTAAGAATATTTTTTGGTAGTTTTGTTGATAAATCCAATAATGATATATTTATATGTCCTGTATTATTTAGAACATTTTCCTAGCCTAACCATCATTTAAAAGTTAATGTTATTTTGCAAATTTCCGTTAATTTTAAGCAGGGTCACTCATAGACAGAATCGGGGTGCTTAATATTAAGGGCATCTTCACCAAAGTAGATTTTTGGGATCATGTTACTCAGGCCTAGTGGTTTTTGAGTTCAGTATTCTGTTTCATTGCTTTCTAAAGCCTGTGTTTTCACAGATTTATTACAAACATTTGTTAGAGCTCATGAAATTGTAGATTGCGTAGAAGCACTAATAGATGAACTGCGTAATAGAAAACGTCAAAACTGAATATTGGCCATCGTTTAGATCCATGTCAGAGCCCTTTCGGTTTGCCATTGAAAAATCTCTTCAACATCTCCACATTACCCTACTCATATCTAAATAGCCCCCGCGAAACTATTATTTCCCAGTGAACCTTTTTCTGCTCAAGCTTAAGAGGCTAACACAAAAGTACGATAACAGGTCCTGCCTTAGAAATGTAGTTTTAGCGAATTCCCCTCATGCCTCCTAGAATGGAGAGTTATTTTACCCTAAAGATTCGAAACAGATTACTCCTTTTAAAATTTCTTATCACTCCCGCCCGCTGGTTCGGTTGTGCCTTTGGTTGTGCTCAAAACACTCACAGAGAATGCGATGTTCCAGTTCGCATGCCCTTGCTACTACATCTACACCTTCTTTTAGAATATTTTGGCTCATTGCTTAGAGGTCTGTACGGTAGTATTATTTTGGCGCGATGTTTTCAATTTGCATTTGTATCTCTTGAGGTTTTTGTATGACACTACTCCCGCGTCCTCTTTCTTATATCATAGTGCTAACGCTGATTACGTACTTTATTACGGCTTATCCATATTAAAGTTTCTTATGCCTATATCATTCACTGGTTAATTACGTTTGATTACTGTACATTATTGAAAATCAACGACGATTAGATCCTCATTCTGATATGAAATGCTTTTGTTTGTTTGTTTATTATAGCTAAGCTAATATAATATTACGTCATGTTTTGTGCTGCTTAACAATTGACATCGTTGATATTTGATAGAGAAACCGGTGACGAGCCAAGAAAGCTTGAATGCGGAAATAGGGTGTACTATCTGTGGCCTTTCTTATAATTGTATTAGATATCATATTTTCTGTAGCTTTGCCAAGATCCTCCAACACACTCGCTACTCCAAAGTCACTTTTTGGCTAATTCCCTTTGATCTAGACTATTTGAAATGACCCCCTGGAAACCCATATGTAGTAACTGGACCAGGCTTTCCATCAGTCTCACCGGGTTTTTATTAGCTGGTGTGGTTTTGCTTTTTTATGATGTTAAATTGTATACTATCGAATATTTTACATGAGCAACAATGAATAGAAATATAGACTAAATACTATTTGCGTTGTTGTAACCGTCGTCAAGACCAGGGGCAAATCCGTTTTTAAAAGGGGCACAGAAATGATTTTTGCCAACAAAAAGGGCGTGTCTCGCTCTTTAATGGTGTGGTCACAAGATAAGCAATGTTATATTCTTTTATGTGCTGCTATTTCAAACTTCATATCTTAGTGCCATACACTCTTTTTTATAAGAACCAGTAAATTTGAGTTCATGCTGACTGTTCTTAATATTTTCGAAAATCTGAGACTGGATTGTTCTTAATTTGTTCTTAAATTAATAGGGTGTAAGCAGTGCCAATGCTAGCTTTTTCGCTCTAGAGAGGTGTTCAAGCCTTATTTGCGAACAAAGTGAGTGAGACAGCCGTAATTTGCTGACAAATTTGAGTATTCATCGAAAAAGCACCCACATATCGCTAAAAATTTTCGATTTTGAGAAAAAACGTTGTTCAAAATTGCATTTTGCAGAAGCTCAGCCTCAGCTTGTTCTTAATTTGTTCTTAACTTTTGACCAATTTTGAGGCTTGTGTTCTTAGAAAATTGTTCTAATAAAAAAGAGTGTAGTTTGAGGGTTCAACTGCTACAGAAATATTAATACATTACAATTGTTGCAAAAATGTTATAGGGTGAAAACAATTCTTTCGCCCGACGAAAATCTTTTATGTGCCTTTGGTGACGCCCCTGGTCAAGATGGCCCACCCTTCTCTATCATCTCCGATCTTACGAGCTATAAACATCTAAATAGTCAATATTTTGATTTAGATAAAGCTGTGATGTATTCTTGTTTAGTCTAGAATCTTAAAAGTGAAGCCGACGTATATCTTATTGTGATATCACATCTTATAACAGTAAGAGCCTATTGTAATGGAATGATTTTAGAACAGAATTGATGACGTCATAACAGTCTATCTTTAGAAATTTGGATCTCATAACCTGCAAAAGCATCGCAAAATTCCAATAAATTTGCGAAGTCAGCTAAATGTATTAGAAACTGAATGCGATATGGCCACATAAGCAAAGACTCTTTCCCCTTCGAATCACTATTATTTTGTTTGTCGCTGTTCATAGCTTGACCAACAAAAATAGTAGTAATTTGTTATAAACTTCCAATCTTTCATTGGCCGTATCCCACCCAATAATTGACATATTTAGCTGTTTTTCACAGTTTACAGGTATATTTCAGTGTTGTTTTAAGTTGCCTGGTCCGAAGTCAAAAAATTCCAAAAATATATTTAGAATGACATCACAATAGAATTGAAAAGATGTGGGATGGGAGTCGAGTTGGACAAAGCCGTGTTTGATCGGATCATGCTCTACCAACGAGGTGTGCTCTACATTGAATCTGCAGTGAAATGTTGAAAGCGTTTTCTGAACTCCCTGTTCAATGGTGATTAGTTGAGAGATGTTAAGCGAAGTTTAACTGGCTTCGAAAAACATTATGGTGACCTGATACAACGCAGACCAGGAGGGAAAGGGGGTATTGTCCCCCGATGAGGGACTTTGTGGGAGTTACTGCCCAGGGGGTACTCACATATTTTTAGCATAGGGGTGCTCATGTTACTTTTTAGGTCTAGGATTTGAGCAAAGTTACTTGTTTGGGGCAGTCGTTTGTACAATTTCTTTTTTGGGTTGACGAACTTTTTTGTCTTTTTTTAAGGCCTTGAAAATGGGAAAAGTTTAAAGAAATAGAGAAAAATTGCAACCATTCTTGTGCATTGGGATGAAAAAATATTTGTTGGGATGAATTCAATTCTTGGGATGAAAAATATTCTAAAAATTATCTTTTCGAGTTGATGGTTCGTACCCCCACCCTGAGCGCCCCTATCCTTATGTAAATTGGTTCCTAAATACGGCAGGTTCCGAGCTAAATGTTCGGCAAAACTTCAGAATGACACAAGTTTTCTCAAACGTATATCGTTGTACGACTTGTAACACTAAGCCTTTCACAAGAGCGAAGTGTACGTGCTCACAATGCTAGCTCTAACTCTTCACTAACTCAGGATTCGTAGAGAACGATATATATATGTTAAACTAGTTCCTTGTACAAATAAAATATGTAAATGTGCTAATCTTAGGTGTCTACATAAGAGGAAAAACAAGCTAAAAAACAATAGGAAAGTGTCTAGATACGTATGTATAAGCTGAGTCAATCCGTAGTGTAGTTCTTAAAATAATACTATAATAGAGGGTGGGTTTCCTTAGTGAAAGTGTTCCTACTAGTATACGCAATGCAACAAAGAGTGCGATGCAAGTTGACGTAAAAGAGTATGCACAAACAAGTATGACTAACGCTGGGAGAGTGGATGAATGGGGCGAAGGAAATGCGCAAACGAGGCAGGTAAGAGCGAGGCTTAGCGCTTGGAGTAGCGGTATTACACTTAACATGTGGGGGTACCTCTCCCCCTAGGTGATACTGACAGTGGCATCGCTTGACCTTACAGACGTGGGGGCTAGAGAGTCATCAATTGAAAAATATACCGACCAAGACATAGATGGAGACAAGTTTAGGTGCTATTTCAACTTCTGATAGAGGATTTTATCGACAGAGTTAAGGATTTTGTGGACGAACTGAAGATATTCCAGCCAATTCATGAAGTATTGGGGGCGTGTCACACAACCCCTGTACACACCTTCTCGCCAGCTCAAGTTCGGTGCGCCGATTTTAGAAACTGATATTATTTACGTGGATTTAATGAAATCTTCTATTGTTCTGCTCAATTTAGCAGGAACCAAATTCTTTAGCATTGCCAACTTCTTTCTGAAAGTTAGTCTCCTAGCCTGCGTGCAAACTTTACTTTCCGTTGCGAAGGAGAGCCAGGACAGTTCCGTATTGGTTCTCCTTCGCAACGGAAAGTAAAGTCTGCACGCAGGCTACTAGTGTACCGGTTGCGGACTCAGCTTCTAGCTACCACAGGGTCGATTGCGGTGTACCACAGGATTCATGTCTTGGTCTACTTCTTTCTCTGATTTATATAAACGCTAATTTACGTTAAAGCGTTTGATGTTATGCGAGAAACATCAGTGATCTGAATATCACACTTAACAGTGACACAAAAATTGAAATTCTTGAAAATTTGAAACATCTAGTAGTCCAACCATCTTGATGACAACCAAAAATGTGAAACATTTTGATGAAAACCTCCTTTGGGATCAGAATACGAAATGTCTATGAGCTAAATTATCTCATGCTTTAGGATTTTCAAATATGCTTAAAGATCTGTCCCTTACGATACTTAATCAAAAATTATTGTGGCATCATAAAGCCATATTTCCACTAACAATGTTCTGTATGGGGGGAGGCTGCATTGAAACGAGATAGCTAACTTTACAAAAACTACCAAACAGAGCCGCTAAAACTTTCATTATAAACTTGATCAGAATTCTTCTACAGTTCTTAAATGATAAGATGGAGACTGCAGCCATTACGCCAGAGTATTGTCAGATAAGACGTTTCTTTTACTGTGTGGTGCTGTAAAGGTGGAAAGTATATTACTGTATGGTGCTGAACCCAGCATAGCGGTCAAATCTTTGATTGGCTGAGAGCTCTGTTCGCTACCATGTTCTAAGTATGAGTGGCTACAGCTTCGGAGCTAGAATTAGGCCCATTTTCGCCATTTCAGCGTGTTTTTACCACATTGTCTACAAAAAACATTGCACGCCTTTACAGAGCGAATTTCCACCTTATTTTTTGTCCAGTTCATCATCATGCGTTGCTATTTAACCTATATTGGCGCCACTGTTCGATCGCAAAGAATAATATAAAAAACACCTTGCAAATGATCGATAAATTTCGTGTCGAGATTCAGGTAAATTACGTTTTTACCTCTCCCCACCCAAAGCGCTTTAGACATTTCACATTTAGACAAAATCAATTATATATTTACCTTAAATCTAGGAATGGTTCATAATCCCGTCATGGATGCACTCACTGTTCAGCCTTAGATTCGGCGGTGATCGCCTATGTAATTATCACAACGGCACGAAGGCTTTCATATTCACCCTCGAACTTAATAAATGTATCTTTGTCCTCTGGAATCGAAATTGATTTCATAAAAGTGAAAAATTTCAGCAACAGCCCAAAGTAATTTCAATCATGATTTTCCAAAGATAATTGACCATTATTACAAATTTTATGTGATGAAAATGACGAATACACTCACGCGGTAAGACTGGGATCTAATAAAATTTGAAAACGGCGGGAAAATTTCGACGAAAACCCACCCTCGAAATTTTCCCGCCGTTTTCAAATTTTATTAGATCCCAGTCTTACCGCGTGAGTGTATTCGTCATTTTCATCTTTCACCGATTTGCAGAAAGGCGGAAACTGTTCACGTGTTTTTCTCTGTGCGCAATTTGATTGGTCAACCGCTCGTGGTCGAGTGGCTGTAAGCCACTTTTAACTGTGTCAGAGGCCTTTAATGTTTCGAAATCGGCAAAGATAAACTATCGTTCAATATCCCCATGGCATAAATTATGCGTTGCTATGTGTATCCAAGGCTAGGTTGTGATTCATCATGGCATAGTCAATAGAATTGACTGTGATCATGGCGACAAGACAAATGTCACGTGACAAAGGGAAATAATCTATCCGTTGCTAGTGCTATCAGGTCAAAGTTTTCGGCAGATAACCGATAAATTCTATCAAAGGTACCGCGTCTTTTTTATTTATGGGACACGAAATAGCAAATTACTCAAAATATGGATTTTGAAGGCAAATTAAAAAAAAAAATCTGAAATACGTTGAGTGGGCAGACAATTTAAGTCCAAATCATTGATTCTAGACCAAAATCCTTAACAACAGTACAAAGTATGTCTAAATTCTATACAACTGTCATTGGCGCTTTTTTGACGGGCTTCTATTGTAATAATGTCATATAAATTAAGCAACACAAATTGATACATGCATAACCGCAAAAACACAAAAATTATTACAGACAAAGTCTCCATGATAAACACGTTTTTTCTTATCAGACAAATGACGGCAGTATGCGATTTGGCAGAAAGCATCAATAAAGCGGTGGAGAATAATACTAGAGTCGTGTTGGCAGTGATCTGGAAGGGTTAATCTTGAGCCTTGATCCAAACCACATTTTTAAATAACGTAAATCCTCGAATTAGCCCCCTGGGAGCTTATTTATTTTTGATATTTTTGGATGGGGGCCTATTAGGGGGCTTATAAGAAGGGGGGGGGCTTATAAATTATTGCAGGCATTAAGAATACATTATTAAAATATCTCGTATATTTTAGTAGGAATTTCTTTATGAGCATTTAATTAATTACTACCAAAAGTATGAATTTGTTATGGTTATTCAATAAAACACCATATAGGCAACCTCAGATGGGAAGAATCATCAAAGTGAGGGGTCCAATTCGAGAATTTATGGTAGCAGTGTGGGCTTATTCGGGGGGGGGGGTCTTATTGACAATTTGTAGTTCTACGGTGCGGGCTTTTTCGAGGTGGGGCTAATTCGAGGAAATACTGTATCTAACTGATTTACCATGTAGGCAAAACTATTTCCACGAGGATCAGAATTTATAACTTGGGGGAGGGCACTAAAATAGAGATGCAAAAACACATCTAGACTACAGTGTGTCAAGATTAGTTTTTGATAAAGAGTTTTCTTTTATAATAAATATTTTTTCAAAACATCATCCTTTTTTAACAAACAGTTTGCAAATCTTTATAAAACTTAAATCATTAGAAATCATTACAATGCTACGCAAAGGACAAAAACAAATGGCCGTTGATGACCGAAGTTCGACACAAACAGCCAAGATACTTATATAAATATTCTTGAAATTAGAACCAAAATTGGACGTTTTACTAGGTAAAGCTAGGCTCAATCATTGCAGGTTAACTGTAGCCACCCATACTGAGCGAATAAAACAACCTTGGCGAGTAACGAACATCTTATTAGCAACACGAGATGAAATGAGCAAATTGGGCCTTACAAAACACCTGAGAAGTCAAAATGTTTTGACAGAAGTAAAATAATTTTCAATGTGCAAAGCCTATTATTGTCATACCGGGTAGTTATGTTACATTAAATTTGAATACAACGGAAAGAAAAACATACCTTGGGATTAAAAGTTAGCGTTGTTAATACGTCAAGTTGTCTCTTTACACGTGCATTCGGCCATTTTATTACAGGCCTAGATCTGGAGCTGTGAAAAGTTGTTGTTGTTCGTCTTCTTGTTGGTGAGAGTGAAATATTTAGAGTCCCTGGGGTAAACCTATCGCTGTCGCATTACTTAGAATACAAAGAAGGCCTAAATTTGTTTATATGAAACTCAAAATTAATTGCGAAAAAGGAATTGGTTCTATGGTTTGCCATGACTGCTTCTAAGTTCGAAAATAATTTCGAACTGTTTATAAATATTTATAGAATAATTGACGACCAATTTTGGATAGAAAGTTGACGATAGAAGAAAAATTTGAAGAGAAGCAAAATTGTAATTTTTGCTACTCAGCTTCGAGGTACAAATTTCAAAACCATTCCCTATTTTTTCCTGTAGCCTCATAATTTTTACACTTTATTATGCTAACACTTGTCTTTTTTAGATATTTAGGTAACCCCTGGATTTCCACTTATACAACCGCTAAGTACAGGCTGAGTGTTGCTGCCCTAGTTCATCTTAGACGCGTCCAGTTTAAGTGGGTGGAAACAACGCTTCACTGCCCCTCCACAAATACATTGATTATTTCTTTAATACGGAAGCTGCGCCTCAAAGCTGCGCCTCAAAGCTGCCCCTCAAAGCTGCGCCTCAAAGCTGCTTCCTTATACCTCTACCATGTTTCAGCGCGATCTATCTATCCCGTCATGCACTTTGAATGTTTTCACGCGCAGGGAAAACCATAGGTTGTGCGTCACAGCGCTGACTTCAGGGCTTACGGCAACATGGAAGCCTAGTTCAATACAAATAGATGTGTAGCATATCTTTAGGGCTCTATTTTTTACAAATATGAAAAAAATACGATATTCGGCTTCACATTATCGAAACACAATGCATAAACATCATCGTATTAACTAGGTGTATCAATGCTTACAAAGACGCTCAGATTTTAACAGACCAAACCTAATACTCCATGTTTAAACACACAAAATAGCAATACAAGCATTAACCGATCACTCGATACCGTGCGCAAAGATCATAACTAAACCGGGTTCGAGTATCATAGGTTCACCCATATGCTGGTTTTCACAGGACATAACAATCACGGCTTGCTTGCCCGGTATCCGCCTCGCAAAGTATTGCTCGTATTTACGTCTATTCAACTGCCTTGTTTCTAACGTGCTTAATCCTGGGGGCCACCTCCGTTCATGAGCGCTTTCCATTAGGTCATCTATAATGCAAGACGGGCAACCGCTATCAGAAAGCGACCGTCTAATCACTGCTTGTAAAACAGCATCCGGTGTGGATATCATACCGCCCCAACGAGTAACCCGCGCGGGTTGTAAAGTCTGTATCCATCGCTGAACCTCGTCCGTGCCACCGTGGTCAATAAAGCTCCTTCGCGATGGCGACGGTAGAGATAAATTAGCCGCCGATACACTAAAACTTCGCATAATGTCCTTTAACAATAAAATCTCCTGTTTGTTTTCAATAAGTTGTTGCTGCTGATCCTGAACCTTTTCAAGCAAGTCAGTTATTTGGCCGGATTGTGTCTGGATGATGCTTCTCAGCTCTCTGACGCAATTATGCTGGCCAATCTCGTCCAGGGGGATCACAAGGCCGCATCCAAGGTCGCAGTGAACCGGCCGTTTAGGGTTGTGCTCGCACTCAGACAGATGAGCATTTAAAACATCCAATTTGACCCAGGCGCTGCAGCCAAACTCGACATTACAGCACTGTATCGTCAACCTTGCTAAAAGGTTTTTTAATATCCTTGGGACAGACTGTAATTGCGCTGAAGTAATGACTTGCCTATCCACAGGACAGGTACTTTGTCGTTTTAACCACTCATGGATACATGCCGAGCAGAAGGCATGTTCACAAACGGGAGCCTGTACTGGGTTCTCCAGGACGCCGCTGCATATCAAACAAAGGAGCTCTTCGTCGACTTCTCCTTCGAATCTGGCAAGGTCATAGCCCATTTTCAAATTGGTATCTAAACGAGAAGATCACATCTAAATCATTAATCAAGAAATGTATGTTAAATTTGGCATTTGGAGAGAGGGATTTTCATCAAATTTCTCGTGAATTTTTTATTTCACATGCCATTGAAAAATCCAGGAATTCTATGGGTTAAAGGTGGCTTTAGAATCTGATGAGGAATTTTTCAATCCCTTTTTTCGAAAACCAGCTAATTTTGATATTACTGCAACGATGCTGAGGACAAAATAAACACCTTTTAGGCACTGAATCCGTACAGCAACAAATGTGTAAGAGAACAAATAACAATCAAGGTTGTAAGAGAGCAAATTTTTCAGGCTTTCAGGAGAAGACAAAATTAACAGCCTAGCTTCTGATGCTTTCATCTGCAACAGAAACATGCCCCTTTGCAACTATGGGAGATGTATGCTAACACTGACTATATTTCTGGTGCAAGGCGAGATAAGATCCTTTAAACCCAACACTTTGAAAATTGAGGTTGAGGAGGTGCAGCTCCAGGCAATTTTTACAATAGGCATTTTGTTTTCAAAGAACTTTCACCATCTACAAAGTATTCCAAGAATTCTTATATGTGCGCATATATTTGTTAGAATTACACAAATGGGACAAAAATGTTTCAATTGATGCTCTTATTTTGGAATTTTACAAAATTTATTCCTATTAAATTTTTGGCCTCAGAATAGGATTCAGCTTCTAATACAAACTTGCATACTGACTATGTATGTTTGAAATATGCAAACGATAGTTTTTGAAATTTTGCAAGGTAAATGCTTTATGCTTTTTGCAGGGATTTAAGTGCAAAAATCATCTGAGGTGCAATTTTACACACCCTGTCACTTTTCATTGTCAAAGGAACTCCAAATCCATTCTCCCCATACTGCAAACATTGTAAGAATTCAAAATATGAAAATTTGTGCCAACATGAGTTTTTGGTGCTAGGTCAAAAGCTGGGGTCAGAGCTTCTTTATAAGCAACAAGAAAAAGGACTGCTTTTCAAAATCGGTTGCTCAATTGAATTGGCAGACTAGAGAGGTGAGAGACTTTAAATGACAATAATATCTTGTTTAAATTAGCATTCCTAGTAATCTGTAAATTATACACAGCATATCTTCTTCATAAACACAATATTTCTTTACACTACCCTTTTATCTCAAGCATGTGAACAACTTACAACAGTGAGCAACAGAAATAGACAAACAACATTCATTCATTCTCACCAAACATTCAGTCATTAAAAATAGCAGCAACTATGAGGCATTCTTTTTGTTCTTTTATCTTAAAAGACTTTAGTTTCCCCATTTCTACTAATATCTCCAAACAGGAAAAATTAAAGCCATTGATGCATCCAAAAAAGCAACAACAAAAATTGATAGGATTTTAAAAAAGGTACTGGTATGTTAATCAAATAGAGCTTTCATTTTGAAAATTGATTAAAAGAAAACTGTATGTTTACATTTGATATCTACCGGCATTAGAGCCAAATGGAAAACATTCCATTAAACATAGGACAAAAAATAAATTCTTTTAAAATGAAAGATTTAAATGAAAAGGGAGAATGAATAACATAAAATCATAAACACCTTTGAAAAGTTCTAGGTGTCCAGATTTAGCAGATACCAGAAGGTTTGCATTCCAGAAATGTTATACATTGTATGAATAGCACCAAATAAATCAAAGTTACTCAAGTTTCATGTTTTCAGACAAAATGAGGTTGGGGGAGGGGTAAGGGTGGGAAAAAAGGGATAAAATGTACGCACAAGATTGCTGACATCGGCATTCAAAGGTCTTCTTAATCTTGATATCATTTCAAAGTGTTCAATGGTTGGCAATAATTGTAGGCAGATTTGCATTACGGTTGTCTCTGCCAAAACAGAGTAGAAATCTGATGCAAATTCAATTAAATTAACTTGTGACTTGACTGCAGGCCAGAATGGAACTTATATTTTGGTAAGTAGCTTCCATGTGTCATCAGAAGCATGCTCATGTTTATTCATCAAAAAGCCTTTGTAACTGGGCTTGTTTGAAAAGTGGTAATCTTTGGAGATTAGGAAAGAGTAAATTTGTATGAATTGAGGTAGCAAGCCTCATGTTTATAAATCAAAACTTAGCAAACATTGATGCCAATAAGTGAGAAGAAGCAAGGAGAATCAGCAAACTTTTTAGGGGGGCATCAAAACAACTTTGGATTTTCAGAACAGTGCTGCATAGAACTTTAAAAGGAATTATTTTAAGTAAAACTGGAGCATTTGTAGGCTATCAAAAGGTCAATGTGTTGCATTCTAGTTTCAATTTGTTCAATTGAAAGAAATTGAAAATATTCTAATGAAATGATTCATAATTTGGACATCAAAATATAACAAATTGTAAACAATCTGTATAAAAAGTTGTGATTTTTTGCCTCCTGTTTGTAAAGGCATACAAATTTACTTGCAAGGCTGTTTCCAAGCAGGCTATTAAGGTTAAATGTTATTGATAAAGCAGTTTTCAAATGTTATTTATAAAGTGGTTTTCATACTTTCTAAGGATTGCACATTTTGCTATGGGTACCTAAAAAAAGTTCAGACATTATAAGGTTCATTTTTTGAATAAATAAATGTTGTTAAGGCATTACAAAATGTCCTTTCTGGCCCCTCTGATTCAAGAGAAAAGCAATGCCAGTCAGAACCTTGTATGTCCATATTCAACTCAAAATCTATTGTGAGTAGGGAGGGGCATTAAAATTCTATGAAAATGGGCCTTTTTCAGCAAAAGTTTCACAGAAGCCATCTAACCAGGCTACAAGCAAACACATAAAAATACTTCAAATGAAGTGCTTCTCAACATAAACAACAAGAAAATATGTCCCCTGTCTCTCGAATTTTTGCTTAACACAAATATATTGACTTTTGATATTTTAGATTTCAGTATAGATAGATTATATTTCAGATAGTGGTCACTATTTTAAACAGCTAGGTTTTTAATTATATAACATCTTTATTATATAACATCTAGCTTGAATGAACATATCTTTTGAATGAAAGAAAAAAACACAATAATAAAAAATAGAGATTGTGCCAGATGTAAACATTACATAATAGCTTCCACCCTCCAGAAAAACAAAATAAAATTTATACATGTGATTTAAATCGCAATAAAATTTAACAATATGACACATTTTCTCTGGTAATTACTCTGAACAAAATGAAGATGTTGCGTTAAACGTGTCGTTGTATTACTCGCTGAAGAGTGTCAAAAATACTCTCATCGAAAACAAAATTCCAACATTTTACTGCATACACACAGAAAGTGGTCAGGGTGGTCACATTTTTCTCAATGTTTTACGCTTCTCGGTCAATTACAGCGTAACAATTCATATGTAACATTTCATTTTGAAACTAAACTCAAAGCCAAAAACCGATAGAAATGTATTATTCCCACTCTCTCTTTAGAATATTTGTAGTTTTTATTTCTTATGAACTTGCTCGGAAATTGAAAAGAATAAAAATAATACACAACATTATTCGCCATCTGAAATAATTTTTAAAAATCAATATCCGGTCAAAATTATATTTACACACGTCAACACTGATTTGAAAGGGCCTACCTCGCAGTGTAAGACATCAAACGTTCAAGAAAGCTGAGCTTGCTTAAGCCAGCAACCCGCAGTGAATGTGGTTTATTCTTTACTGCTGCCTCTACCGTATACTGCCTTATTAACGGAAGAACAGCTCCATCTCGTGGTCAAAACATGGGAACTGTTACCGTAAACTCGACAATCTCCACGGCCATCAACCTGTAAACATTGAGAACTTGTGCTTTTGGCATGCTTGTACCCAGGCCTCTAGATGAAATTTCTCCTCCGCAAAAAGTAGAATAGAACTGGTTTCAAAGAAGGCATGTCCCCTTGTTTTAACTAAAATTATACAGACAAATTTATTAACAACTGAAACTGCTGACAAAAACGAACGAGCAACGGTTGATTGTGAGCTTCCCACATAACTGTTTATGGTGTGAGAACAATTTCTTTCCACTTAGGATTTTTTTCAACTTTTAGATGGATATGAAAATCGATCTTTTGAATAGTTCGTTGAAACTCCGCCAGGCAAAGAGAGGAGTTTTCACGTAGAATTTTCATGTAAATGTAGAATGTTTTAGGGCTTTTCCAACGACGGCGAGTATGTGATCAGTAAGGGATCAGAAGAAGTCCGTGGTTGGTGTTTTGTTTGTCATTCCAACAGACAAGCTGATAACCTGATAGCCTGATAACCAGTCCATATATTCCTTTAGAACAATGGGCTGGCTATCAGGCTAACAAACTGACTAACAAGTGATCAACACGCGAATGATTTGAGTGTAATCAACGGAACCTATTCAACAAACAATACGTAAGTCACACAAAATGTTGACATTGTCACAGGGGCGTAACTTGGCCAATAGGTTTGGGGGGGGGGTGAAAAGGGTTTCTGCCCTGCAAAACTGAGTGGTGCCCTGCAGAGCTCGTAGCAACGGTTTGTCTATAGGTTACTAGTGAAAGCTTTACCAGTGTACACTGGTCTTTACCAAGGACAAACTTCTAAGCAATAAAAATAAACTTGAAACTTCATTGCCTATGAAATATCTATTTCTCTACTTGAGCGTAAATTGTTTCTTTTATATTCACTTTATTTAATGTTGGTTTGCGAATTACTAGCTAATAAACAGCTAATTGGGGGGGGGAGGGTACATGATGTAGACAGTGCAACGAAATTTAGCCCAGTGGGGCTAAGAATCAAGTTTAGTGAGGTAGGAGGACCCACCATGGTTGGGTCCGACGTGAAGAAATTTTTTGAAATTATACCTTGTAAAAGGGCTAAAAAGCATCTTTCAGACAAAAATTTAGCAAAATACTATTGTGCTAAAAGAACTGATTGTTTATTGAAAATATTATTGTTTATTGGGAAAAAATAGGAAATTTTTGGCCCAAATTCATTGCAGGAAATTGTTGATGCTTGCCAGGAAATTTTTAGCGTGAAATCTCCATTGCTTGATTTTAATATGAACATTAAATTCATGTTAGAATATTTCTATGGAATGCTGTTTTCTTGCGATATACATACATACTGTATAATTTTTGTTCTGCACTACTAACAAAAAACGAAGATTAGCTTTCAATCATCTGGTATTATAAGCGTCTGTTATGCCAAATTTCCGTCCATGATATTCAGCTACTGATTTAATTTAATTACATTATTCGCCATTCTAAATATGTAAAAACACTTAAAGACAGCCTATCTTGTTACGTCAATTGTTTTAAAGGTTAGCATGCCCCAAACCTGTGTAGATGTGTCCATTATTATTCGTATTTTTCTACTGGCATTCGCATATATTTTTCATCATTTGCTTTATAGAATGTAAGCGTTTTAGTCTTAAATCTTTGCCTCTAGCACCACCCCTGATTTTAAAATTTTATTTTAACCATTAAAAAATAAAATAGTATTCTTACATGTTGTATGAACTACTAGCTTTGATGATAAACCCACCCAGAGCAAGATGTATAGATATATCAATACTTATAAAGTATCTAGTTTGCTAGTACTGATATGAAATTTAATCAAAGTTATTATAGATTTTCAGATCTACTTTCTTTAACCTTGAAAACAAACTATGAGTATCGTGCTTGATCACGTTCTCCTTGATCATCTAATACAGTATAAACAAAATGATTCCTGTTCGAATAGCTATGATCAAGATTGCAGGACCAACAATTAGTTCTTTCTAGTGTGACAGTTTCTTTTTAGGACAAATTTTTAAACAAATCAAGCAACTTGAAATATCAATTTCAGTGGCTGGAAACTTTCTCGAAGCTTCGCAAGAAATCTTGAATTTTTTATATTGCTGCCAGGAAGAAGAATATTTTTTCAAGGCCTGGGGATGTCATGCTAAAACTCTAGTATTAGACGTTGGTGAAGGAAAGAAACGACAACCTTTCGTTTCAGATTGCACGTAGTTGTGAATGACAGAGGGAGATGTTGTTTTGATTGGGAAAATTTTATTTCCTGAACAGAAATGTGCAGTTTCTTGCAGCGAGAAGGCCATGTTTACACATCCAAAATTAAAACATTGCAATGATACAGAAAGTGATTTACTGAATTAATGCAAATAAAAGAAAAATAATAAAAATATACGTGAAAGAGTTAGCAATTAGATGAAACAAAATCGGTATCTTAACGATTTATTATGTTTTTTAGTTCATGCACTGTTAAAAAGTAATAGAAAAAATGATAAAAAAATTCTTATCTTGACCAAAGTGAGGGCCTTCAGCCTCTTATTCCCCTCCAGTGACGCCGTGCTTGTCATGAAAATAATTTACAACTTAAATTAACTTGCATGGACTCAACCTTGCTCTCATAAACATATGCATCAATCATTGCATCCATTGGCTATGACTTTCGGTAAGAAATGCTTTCGCTTTGCAAATAACGGAGCTTTTCCTTACATACCTGTTCCGTTCTCTAAATACAATGTCAGGAAGGGAGGTTCATAACAAATACGATATTTCCATTTCAAAATTCCTAGAAGGCCCTTTACGAACTTCAGAAGTGGCATTTCTGCGTGGCAATAAAGCTCTTCTTGGCGCCCTGCGAAATCTTCGATTGCCCTGCGAAATCGACTATTTTTTGGATTGGGGGGGTGTTACACCCCCCCCCCCCACACCCCCCGGTAGTTTCGCTCCTGGGCATAAGTTCCATAATAATTACCAGCCTATGAAAGGCGACCAATGCAACACTCCTTCCTCAGACTCCAATTTCCATCTTAACCTTATATACTCTAAATTGTCAGTTAATATTTCAGTCTTCATATTCTACGTCACACGCTAAATGTCTTTACTACTTTGAATGTCGCTTGCTGGTTTCAAACTCTGTGCATCAAATTTTTATTAGTACAAAGTACAATAGTTCCAACATTTTTGTGAATAATCACTGTTTGCTAGCAGTTTATTTTCATTTGAAATACAATGTTACTTTCTTGGTAACTTTTGCTTTACTAATTAAAATTTTAACAGATCCTGAAGTTATAGGAATGATTATTTATTTCAACCAACATTGTTTGCAGACTTTAGAAAAATAAAGTATATAAAGCAAAATTACAAACTTCTGTTAATGAACAGATTACGAGTTTTACTAGCAGGGGTGTATCTCCGGGGGAGGACTGTCTGGAAAGTTGGTCGATAAATTTTACAGATGGTCCGTAAATTTTATGGATTGTCGGTAGATATGTATCTTGACTTTATATATTAGTATATTGGTGTGTATACATTGACTAGCAAGTGTTGAATTTTGGTCAGTTAACTCACCTGTTTACACCCCCCCACTCCAGATCGTCAAGGTACACCCCTGTTTACCAGATAAATTTCAAATGTTCAAGCTTCAAAGTTCTTCTAACAGAACATTGCATGATAATTACTTGTTTTAAAAGGATGTGATATATAAGAAGGACAAAGGCCTAGGCCTACCATTCTTGTTGTCATAATATGAGTGAGTAGCCATGTCTGAATTAGTGGTTGATGTTTGATCTGTCTTTAGCACTTCCTGCCCTCCTTAAACTTGCATTGTTATAAGTTGATCCTTTTCTACTTATTACAGTGATGTTGTATGCCTTTCATTTACATTTTTTTTGCTTTCTGGAAAGGCAGATTTTTGGTTGTTGTATCCATACATGCAGAAAACCCATCTTTTTTATCAATCGCCATTCTCTACATACCAAAAACCAAATGTTTTGCTTGACGGACAGTTGATTTCCATCTAATTTTCTTGAAGCTTTTTGGCCGTTTATCTATTTATTGGTCGAAAAAAATTTATTTTATTGATTTGTAACCAACATTTGTGAGGGTTTTTCCTCAAGATTGTAGAGACCAAAATAATGTTTTATAACACAATGATGGAAAAAAGCTATCATTAAATTTCTAGCATCTTTGCATGCACTAAGACTGCTGCTTGCAACATATGCAAAAAAAATGAAAAACAAGAAGCATGAAAAAAATTTNTTCCATGAAAAATCAAAAGCATATGTTAGGCATCAGAAGAGGCTATTTCTTACACATAATTTATGCAATTTGTTAAGGGGGAAAACAACTGGATGCATACTTGAATTTAGATTATATTGGATCAAGAACATTTGCTAAGAAATTTTGAATCGGTAACAATTGCCCTGCTCTGTTGAACAGTTAGCTTTTAATGTAAATTATACTGAAATTGTTAACTTTTTTTCGTTCAGTAGACAATTAGAATTTCACCCAATTCTGCATGGCTAGCGAGTTATTATCTTTAAATATTGACAAAGAGAATGAAAGCTTTTGTGTTGAGAATGCTCACTTCTCGTTGCTCTTCCCGCCAGATGTCATACCAAAGGTAGGCAGCGTAACCAACCACTCCGAACGTGACTGTTGTTTGGACGACTTTCCAGAACGTGTTCATTTGTAGGTTTTGCAAATAGCCAACGTCTTTGGTACAAATGATTCTTTCTTAATAGATGTTTGCGTTAATTCTGCAACTTCTTTCGTAGATGTTTTCAAAATATTTTCTAGTCGAATAAGTAAATAGTCGTGTGCCTGTGCTACTCTCGATGCGAAGACTAATGTGAGACTAAATATCTGCACATTATATTCTTCATTTTCTTTCGATATGACGTCATATTAAAGCAACGCGATATAGATAGAAGGTGCATCTTGACGTATGATGAGAATTAGGTCTCATTCTCACGATATCAAATTCAGTCAAAATTGTATATACAGATTCTGATTTTTATCCCGTTGCTTTCTTTGGTTCCTACATTAGGGCCACAAATTAGGGTGCAGAGAAGAAAAAACTGTAGCCTTTTCTGATGCTTATTCGAGAAGAGAATCTTGGCAGCGCTTTTTAAAAACGTTAGTTGTTTTTGTTGTTCTTCCAGCATTTGTCTTTCTTCTACTACTTTTAACCAAGCATAAAGCTTGAAATGCATCTAAGTCTTCCAGTTTTATGTCGCCTCTTCTTATTGTTCAGTTTACAATGGAAGACATTCAAACTAATTCATTATTTTGAAATTTTAGTCAGTGCAAATCAGTTGAAAGTAAAATCTCGCATGGTTTTCGCCACGTCCGCAAATTTTCGAATAAAAAACTAGCAGATTCATGCAGGGGCGTAACTTGGCCAATAGGTTTGGGGGGGTGAAAAGGGTTTCTGCCCTGCAAAACTGAGTGGTGCCCTGCAGACCTCGTAGCAACGGTTTGTCTATAGGTTACTAGTGAAAGCTTTACCAGTGTACACTGGTCTTTACCAAGGACAAACTTCTAAGCAATAAAAACAAACTTGAAACTTCATTGCCTATGAAATATCTATTTCTCTACTTGAGCGTAAATTGTTTCTTTTATATTCACTTTATTTAATGTTGGTTTGCAAAATACTAGCTAATAAACAGCTAATTGGGGGGGAGGGGGAGGGTACATGATGTAGACAGTGCAACGAAATTTAGCCCAGTGGGGCTAAGAATCAAGTTTAGTGAGGTAGGAGGACCCACCGGTTGGGTCCGACGTGAAGAAAATTTTTGAAATTATACCTTGTAAAAGGGCTAAAAAGCATCTTTCAGACAAAAATTTAGCAAAATACTATTGTGCTAAAAGAACTGATTGTTTATTGAAAATATTATTGTTTATTGGGAAAAATAGGGAGGGGGATGTCATGCTAAAACTCTAGTATTAGACGTTGGGGAAGGAAAGAAACGACAACCTTTCGTTTCAGATTGCACGTAGTTGTGAATGACAGAGGAAGATGTTGTTTTGATTGGGGGAATTTTATTTCCTGAACAGAAATGTGCAGTTTCTTGCATCGAGAAGGCCATGTTTACACATCCAAAATTAAAACATTGCAATGATACAGAAAGTGATTTACTGAATTAATGCAAATAAAAGAAAAATAATAAAAATATACGTAAGTTAGCAATTAGATGAAACAAAATCGGTATCTTAACGATTTATTATGTTTTTTAGTTCATGCCCTGTTAAAAAGTAATAGAAAAAATGATAAAAAAATTCTTATCTTGACCAAAGTGAGGGCCTTCAGCCTCTTATTCCCCTCCAGTGACGACGTGATTCTCATGAAAATAATTTACAACTTAAATTAACTTGTATGGACTCAACCTTGCCCTCATAGACATATGCATCAATCATTGCATCCATTGGCTATGACTTTCGGTAAGAAATGCTTTCGCTTTGCAAATAACGGAGCTTTTCCTTACATACCTGTTCCGTTCTCTAAAATGCAATGTCAGGAAGGGAGGTTCATAACAAATACGATATTTCCATTTCAAAATTCCTAAACGGCCCTTTACGAACTTCAGAGGTGGCATTTCTGCGTGGCAATAAAGCTCTTCTTGGCGCCCTGCGAAATCTTCGATTGCCCTGCGAAATCGACTATTTTTTGGATTGGGGGGGGTCACACCCCCCCCCCCCCCACACCCCCCCGGTAGTTTCGCCCCTGCATTGTCATGAATAGGCGTTCACTAACAAAACAGGACCTAGAAAGACATGTGATTTTAACACGCAACCGAAACATTACTTACTTGATTGATCAATTATAAATTGATGGATACAAAAGCCAGCCAGTTATACAGGCACAATGCGAAAATACCCAGGAATTCAATTCTATGCCAAATGATTTTTGCGCAAAAATTTATTTTCAGCATATGTAACAGCACATTTAACAAGGCTCAGCATCCATGTATATTTAAATTTTTGTTGACCGACGACCTCTCCTTTAAGAGTTTCGTATTTTTTAACAAAGGAAGGACTAAATAAGATTAGTTTTACGCGAAAACTTTTAGCCAAAATCATTGCCGAATTGAGCCCAACTTTGGTCTGATGTCACAGCACAAAAGGGACCTATCATTGGGCCTATTTCATGGATGTGCCTAATGCTGCAGCAACAATAGCACCCAGTTTAATCCGGCCCTATTTTCAATTCCTTGAAATTTAGCAACTTTTATGGAAACTTTGGCATGCAGGAAGAACTGAGAGGCCGTCCAAAAATTAGGTAACGACCTATGGGGAAGGGGGTACTGGTTATGATAAATTGAGAGAAAGGTTGTACATAACATGTCTCAGCAACATGTTACGTACTGGCAAAAAGTCGAAACAATTATTTTCTAAAACACGTAGGTAAAAAATTACCTCCAGTATACTCCAGTATTCCTAAATTCCCACGTTGTAATGGCTTCATTTTGGATCGAAATTTCGAACTTAGAGCTTTCAAACTTTCGAACATAATGAAAACATTGCCAGATTTCAATTTGGCTTCACCGTGCAAGCAAAAACATGTTCTTGTTTTTTCCCAACACAGCACATTCGATAAAATACAGATGGTTCGTACAAGGTAAAGGAAGCACGTTGTGGTTCGAATAAAGTTTTTTTAGGAGCTTCGTTTAATATTGCAAAGATCAAAATGCCTGATAATTTTAAGTTCCAGCTTCACGGTAAAGAGTACACCCAGAAGCGTGCCGGCTTAAGAAAGAAACTGGCTTGAAAAAAGTAGGTTTTGTCGATTTGAGAGGATATCTGAACAAGAAGTATCCGAAAGCATCCAAAAAAGAGAGACTGTTAGAACTTAGAAAACTTGGGTCATGCTGAAATGAAAACTTGGGTCATGTCTTGTGGAATCTGAGGGGAATTTTTAGAATGTTTAATCTTCACTTTTCCCCAAGGTGAAATTAGGTAACGAAAGTCTAGCCTGCGCGCAGTCTTTTTTTGCTGGATTTTTTTCCTGCGCGCAGGCTAACGAAAGTCGTAAATGTGCACTTGTAGTCAAAATATTTAACTTGCTTTTATGTAATATAAACTAGACTAGGAAGGGTTTGCTTAAGAAATATGAGACAAACTAACATTTTAAAACTATAAGCGTTTATCAAGCGTACGCAGAAAAGCTTTTTCATGTTATCCAAGTGATGCTGAATCTGGAGTTCTTAAACTTGATGTTGTAGCTGCATGTCGAATTTTAGAAAACTTATCTCATTGTACAATATTAATGACCGTGATAGTATAAAAACGGTTCGTCACCCACGGATGTGCTCCTCTTGCCTGCATGTGCCCCCCCCCCTCCCTACTACAAATACATCTAACGTCTGTGCTTCTCTTGCTTCAGAGCTAAAGCTTTGAAACCCAGCCAGGCAGACACTGTTTAATTGAAGAGGCTCTAGTTTCTAAACTGCTTGTAAGTGATTTGCTATACATTGGGTACAAATATACATTGAAGTATAAAAACCTACATGAAACTTTATTCTGAAAAACGAATATTTGATGCTTGCTCCTAATATTGTTTGTCAATCGTCAATTGAAAGAAGAGCTTTAGATAAATAAATCTAAATCTTGCTAAGACATCTGGGATTAGCCAGGCTAAACGGTACGAAACATGATCAAGTAGTAACTTTAAGAAATCCATCTGTAATAAACGGGGTTAACATTTTTATATAAGGATTTGCTTTCACTTTTTAAACGATACAGAATGATAGAATTGCTTTCAATGATGATAACGATGATTACCATGATACCTGATCATGATATGATGGTGATAAAGATGATAACAATGAAGATGCTGATGATTATGATAATGATGATGTTGATTGACAATGATGCCTGATTATGAAGGCGATTGTACTGCTAGTGAAGTGATTATGATTTCTGATTATAATGTCGATTGATTATGATTTCTGATTATAATGTCGATTGATTATGATGCATGATTAATATGTCGATTGTGTTGTTAATTATTATGATGATCAATGATTATAATGTCTTATTATGATGATTACAATGTTGATTGATTATGATGCCTGATTTCTTTGGCGATTGTGCTGATTGATGTTGATTGGTGATGATGCCTGATTCTGATGGTGAGGGTGTTGCTGGAGTTTACTAGAAATTCAAAAAGCGAGATGCTTTGTTTATGAAAAAGTCTCTATCCCGACAGAATTAGTATTCATCCTATCATCGACGTAACTCTAGTCAAAAAGTAATTTTCCTGGATGTCTTTAATGTCAGTATTGCAGTCACCCATTATTCAAGCTTACATTTCATCCAATTTCATCACGAGAAGTAGGTCTATACTCTACAACAATGTTGACAGTGATTAGAAATTTAAAGTCTAAAAATAATTGCACTTTTTCAAAAATTCTTTAAAACCTCTGAATATTACATAGATTCACACCCAGTGTTGACAAATTGATGACATGACAAGGAAAAATGTTGTCACAAACTTTTAACAATATCCATCCAAATTTTTCGAAGAAGATAAGAGCCATACCAGGGTCCCTTGAAATTGACATATTGTGATCGATGTACTTGGTCAAAACCAGTGATATGAAACATAACTTCCACTAACACTTTTTTATAAGAACCAGTCAATTTAAGTTCAGGCTTGATTGTTCTTAATTTGTTCTTAAATTAATAGGGTGTAAGCAGTGCGATCGTTCTAAGGAGGTGTTCAGGCCTCCCTGCTTTTTACAGTAGCTCAGCCTTGGGTTGTTTTTAATTTGTTCTTAACTTTTGATCAAATTTGAGGCTCGTGTTCTTATATAAAAACAGAGTGTAAACACTAACACCGTGAAAAGCCATGTTGAAAATATCTATGCCATCACGGCCGTCGCTATGGGAAGGGGGCATGCGGGGTTGACAGCTAGGGGTGCCTCGCAAGCAGATTTTCTTCTAACGTGTCAGCAAAAGTAAACTTGAAAAGTGGAGAAAATATAACCAAAAGTAACATCATTTTTGTACCACCAGCTAGCAATTCAAGGTACCAGTTACATCTTTAGTATCTTTTCAAAATCGCAACTGCTCGCTTTCACGAGAACAAATTGATTTTATTCCATATACCTAAAGGCGAATTCTAATGTTGTAATTCCACGTCAAATATCTGAGAAAGCATTCCCTGAATGAAAGTGACCGTACCGAAATTTGAAATTGTTTGCATGGAGTATGTCAGTGATGTCAGCAACATCAAAATATCTACGTTGGTCGATATCCGGGGGGAGCCTACACAGACGTTTCTATTTCATTCAACAAGGAGAAATTGGCAGTTTGGTGGCACTAAAAACTTCATTCAAGAAAATACAATGCAAATCAAATATACTTGGTAAATTGTTTGCAAATATGAAGCCGAAGATATCATTTCAGAAAATGGAGTTCTATTGATAGCAAGAAAATATTTAATGTCAGTAAACTACAAGAAAGGGGGTGAGAAAAAGATACAAGGGAATATCTCATTTCCGAGCAGAACTTCATGCAACGTAAAAAGAAAGACAACAACTGTAAAAAACTAGCAGGCATCCAGTTATGTAGAGATCAGAGCAAAGACGTTGAGTTTGTCTCTTCCATTGAGGGAGTGATTAGTGTTCAGCAAATCCATGCCCCCATCTATGGATAGCGGATGCGGGGAACTGAGGTACTTAGCCCCCAAAAATTACCCACGATGCATTTGAAACCACATAATAAATCATATATTGCTCTTGGCTTTTTTGCACGTTGACTTCCCCCCATTTCAAACAATTTTTTACTTCTCGTATCTGTGATACCCCCGGATGTTGGTGAAACTAGACACGCTGTCGCTGGAATTTCTGATCGTCAGTAAAGTGAGAAGCAAGAAATCGCAAGAAATCTGGTGGATATTCTATAAACTCTTTTGTTTTCATTGCGTCACCGCCGCTAAGGCAAAGGACAGGTTTATTGAAAAAAGTAATCAATTATTTGCATAAGTAAGATGATGTTACAGCGGCAGTAAACAACAACAGATGCGTCATGCAACTCTCGTAAAGTTTTTGGCTTGTTTACAAACAGAAATTCATGGTTATCGATGCTTTTCGGTGATGCGATCAAGAACATGGCTTAACACATTAATTCGTTACAGAGCCAGGATTTAGAGACACGGATTTAGAGACACGGCAAAGTTTTTTTATACTGAGAAATCAAAGACTGCAATTTCTTTCTGGGCTAACGACACTTTTTCTTGGGGACAAAAATCGATAAGCTTGCAGTGTTTTAAAATGTAGAAATTCACAAATTGGGTCCCAATTTGCCCAAATTTCGACTTAAACGAAGTCCTTTGAGATGATTTCAAACATGGCCTCTCATGTACATAGACCTTCTCACAGCACATGATCAATTTGAAGACAATTGGGACAGGTATCCTTCGAGCCAAAATCGTTCTTCAAATGGATGTGAACGATGGAATTAAAGTGTTTGCTTTTGGCATGGCGATACTTCTAACAGTAATTCTGAATGGCGTTATATTGGTCACAATTCTTATTGAAAAGCGTCCACGATTCAGTACCAGATGCATCCACGTTCTTGTCACAAATTTGGCCGTTTGTCAGTTTCTTATTGGAATGTTGGTGATGCCTTTCGTTGAAGTTTCTGTTCTACATGACAGCTGGAAGAACTCCACAGCGCTTTGCCAGGTACACTCTTTTTTATAAGAACCAGTAAATTGAAGTTCAGGCTGCTGGCTGTTCTTATTTTGAAAATCTGAAAGAATCTAAAAATCGTATATAGAAAACCTGAGGCTGGATTGTTCTTAATTTGTTCTTAAATTATAAGGGTGCAATGCTAGGGAAGTGTTCAGGCCTCATTTGCCAAAAAATGATTGAGATAACCTTTATTTGGCGACAAATTTGAAAATTCACCGAAAAAGCATCCCTAGATTGCAAAATCTACTCGTTTTTGAGATGAAGCATTGTCCAAAATTAGATTTCAAAGTTTATCAGCCTCAGCTTGTTCTGATTTTGTTCTTAACTTTCTACCAATTTTGAGGCTCGTGTTCTTACAAAAAATATTGTTAGCCAATAAACAAAGATCAGGTTAGAAGGATCAGTAATCATCGAGGACACTGGCCAGCCCCCAGCCAGTAATCTATCTGGTCAACCATATTGAGGCTATTACGCACCACTCAAAAACATCACTCATTGCTTCATACTTTCGATTTGTCTGATAAATCTAGGAAACTAGCTTAAAATTTAGGACAGGGCGGGGAAAACATAGAAGGAAAAATTGACAGGAAATTTTAAAACATTTTCACAGAAAAATACGCCATAGCACACTTTAAACTGTTGTAGTTATTGGACTTTAGTAAAGGGAACATGAAGCAAGACTAACTTTAGAATTAAAAGTTAATTTGAATTTCTAGTTAATTTCTGACAAATTTCTGAAAGATATAAAATGATAGCTATCTATTCACATGTATGACACAAGTCGTTTTAAAAGGATGCCTTGAAAAGAGAAAGGTACCTTTTAAAATTACAAGCAGCATAAATTTAACCCGAAGTTAATTTTTGGATTATTAATTATCATTATTACTATTATTATGTTGGTCCTGATGATTATTATCAACCCTATAACTCAGTCGCGTTAAGTCGTACCCCGGATAACTTGGACTTTACCTCAGGATTTTCCTGCCTTAATAAAGTCAAACGTTCTTCCCCCCGATAAGTCTGACATTCATTTATGCCATATAATAATAATATTAAGTCAGACCATTTTCATACCGGCCTTAAAGGTCCGACGGGATTCAACGGTTTATCCTTTGAAAGGCCTTTCCCGGTTGTAGAATCGTGTCCAGATAAGTGGTCTTATGCAAGAACGACAATGACTGGTCGATCGATTCAAATTACTACGATTTTCTAACAAAATTTGATCAACTCTTTAAACTAACAAAGAAAAAAAAGGAAAAGACTTGAAAGCGGTGTCAGACTCGTCAAGGCTTCAATTTTTGGCAATATTCAAAGACTTCTTATAGATTTTTGTCAGGTAAACAATAAAGAAATGTTTGTTTGGTATTGAATAACAGCAGGAGGTTTTTCTTGAAGAGACTCATAAAAGCTCAAATTGGAATTTCGCTACGATGTTTGGATTGCCTTTGTCATGCATGTGAAGAATTAGCTCTGTGATTGCAGAAATCGATTTCATGATTGCTTTTGTAATAAGATCTGGACCAGCTTTGAATGAAGCGAATTCTTTTTACCTGTAAGTTGTTCGATATTCAATTATCGTGTGCACAATTGATTAAAAAAGCACGAACAGAGTTGTGTTATTCAATGGAAAAACTTTTCAGACCGGAAAGCTCAAACTGGCTTTACTTCTAGATGAAACTATTCTTGTAAATGAAGCAGATGAAGAAAAGCAAGTTAATTTTATTTCTTTTGAAAAGAAATGCAAAGGAAAACAAGTACCGCCCATCCACTTAGTTAGTACAGTCGAACCACGATCGATTACTGTTATCTCGAACGCCCGCTATCTCGAACGCCCTTCATCTCGAACGCCCGCTTGCTCGAACTGCTTTTTTCTCCTATGGTTTCGTTAAATGGTATACTTTATGTACAAAAGAACTCCAGATAATTCGCCAAATTTCGAACTCTTTTCCGTAAATAAAGTTTTTGATTGACAATTTCTTACAAAAATCCATGAACTTGTTTGCGTTCAGAAAAGAATCTTTTTGCAAATTTCCAGGATTCTTATTATGCCCGTTTTGGCGGAACTTCGAAGCAAAATTCGACTTTCAGGATACCTTGAAAAGTCAAAACCTCAATAAAACGAATAATGACAAATTTGGCGGTCCCACCATATCATACTAATATTGCCAAGGGTCCAGGCAGGGTCATTGTCACTTTTTCTAGGACCTTGACAACTTACTGAATCAGCTTTTCCTATTGTGTTTCTATTCCAAAAAAGGAACCTAGGAACATGACGAGGAATTGAGGTTAGAAATTGGTGAAATTTGATAATCAATTATGATCAATATAATTTCATTTAATTTCTTTATTTTTTTGGATATAACTTTTTTGCAAACAAGCCCAAATTTCACGCAAAAAGTCTGACGAATTTTATAATATCTTAAACACCGCAAACATTCTCTTTATTTCGGCTTGGTGTCAGCTTTTCAAGGTTCCTGAATCCTGATCAACTGTGTAACTTTATTTTGTTCTTTCACAGTTCAATGGCTTCACTACGTCAACATGTTTCTACACTGCAGTGCTTACACTGTGCACCATCAGCCTCGATCGGTTTGTGGCTATCGTCTTAGCAACAAGGTATCAAAAACTGCTGACAAAGAAACGAGGCTGCATAATCGTGTGTCTGATTTGGACGACTTCATCGTTATTGTCAACGCCACCTCTGATTGGCTGGTCAACTTACCAGTATCATCCGGGAACTCTTCACTGTTCGCCGTTATGGATTGGCCAGTGTGGCTATTTCTATTTTACATTTACCATTTCTGTTATTATTCCGACATCTCTGACAGTTTTGAGTTACATTATAATCTTTTGGAAAGTTCGAAAGCACCGAAAACGCGTCGCCATGTGGCAAAACGCGAGAGGACGCGGGTTATCTTCGAAATCGGAAGGTGCGGAAAGCGATATAGAAATGAGTCAGGCAGTAACAATACATAAAAGTCCCGCAGTAGCTCGCAGAAACGGCAGTGTTATGCACAGTAGGAGCGAGTTGCACACAAACAGCCCAACAACGAGTCATAAATCGCTTTCGCCTACAACTGGCTTGCGGGTGTATAAACCGAGAAGTAACTCCCAGAAAAAAGGCAGCTTCCAGGAAGGAAGTCTTGCACCAAATGGATTTCTAAGAAAAGGGAAGTTCATTGAATTCCACGGTGAAGGTATATTTTACAATCCTAAAAAACACGAGCCGTCGAAATTAGCGCAGAATCTAGGTGAACCTGTTGTTGTAAAGGAATTTGAAAATGTTGAAGATAAGGCAGATGGTACGAAGAGCGAAGTAGTCCAATCAAGAGGGGAGGACAATAATAAGGAAATTACCGCTACAGAGCCAGTTACAACAAATTCGAGTAAAAACGTTGTGACAAATGTCACTGAAAATAGAGGTGAAAGCGATAGGAACACTAAGAAAAGAGTCCACAAAGCTAATTTAGGGAGATTAGTGAAGATCAGTCGAACCCAAATGACCGATAATTCGAAAATGAGCGAAGAAGACGCCAATGGCCTTTTAAACCTTAGTGAAGATAATGGGGGGAGTTCTGTGCCTAAAAGCGAAAGCTCAACACAAAACACAGAGGCATCAAACTTGAATAATGATCTAGGAGCAACAAACGCCGAAGGAGATATGGATAACAATGCGCCCAAAGGAGGAAACAAAATAAGTACAATTGCAATGGCCCTGATCACATCGATGACCTCAAAGTCAAGTGAAACAATAAAATCAAAGCGAGGCTCGCGTAGAAAGACAAAGCATGTCAATAGGACGCTGCGAGAATTCCAAGTTGCCAAAACGGGGGCGATTTTGCTCTCAGTTTTCATGGTGTGTTATGGACCTTATACGGTCGTCCATTTATGTCATTTACCGTTTCCAGTCCCCATTTGGGCTCAGCACTTCGCAATGTGGTGTGTGTTCCTCAACAGTATACTGACACCTTTAGTCTACGGGCTTATGAACAAGGACACGCGACAAAAGATAAAGGCAGCAATGAAGAGATGTTGGAGATAGCATGACGTTGCAGCCAGAGCTCATTACAAACATCTCATTTCTGCAGCACGGTAGTCCATGTTGCAGATTGATTGTCCTTCTACACGCACAGTTCACTCACAGTTGTCGGGAACTATTTTTTGGCCGGCAATTAAGGACCTATTTATCATTTACAGATAGCAGTGATTAGTTAAAAATTTCGAACACTTTCACTTTCAGAATAAAGTTCAAAATAGATGATCTCACAAAACTCTATTTTCAGTATTTTTTATTACATTCAGTAGTTTTAGTCACATAAAACAAACAGGATTATTAAATAGACCTAGCTATGGAAAATCAGTTAAATGTGACACAAAATTGAATGAGATATGGCCATACGAGCAGAAGATCTTTCCCTGTCAAATCATTGTGATTTGGTCGTGGCTCAACGATCTATCAACCAGGCCAAGGCCATAGTAAAACATTAGCAAGACCAAATTTCTTTCCTTGCCTTATCTCATTTTCGAAATTGAGAATCGATTGTCAATTTTCGAAAGATTTAGCATTTTGAGCGATCTCGCGATTTCAAAATATTTAGTCAAAAGTAAAAAATTTCAATTGAATAAATTTTTGATGACGACACACTTTGGCAGTTAAGCCAGTCTTGAAAAAGTTTGAGACCTTATTAAGAGAATGAAATTTCTATAAGCTTCAAATTCACTGAGAACCACAATTGCTGAAAATCTATCAATGGCATCCACATCATAACAATCTGTGCGGTTCTTCTCTCTGCGGTTTAAATACATTTGCTATGTAACTGGCAAACCAGAAAGACATATTACATTAAAGAACATATTTTTTAAAATAGATCTACGATTATTGCATAGAAACATATTATGAAATTCACTTGTTTATTAATTTTCTGTACATCGAGCATGCTTAAGTCACATTTTAATGTTTGTTTATTTAACTACTTTTTGTTATGGGGATGGTTCAACGTCGGACTTTGCTCAGATGTTGGAATTACTACTTCTTAAAAGAAAACGAATTTTGTGTTAATTTGTAAGCAGTTTTTGGCAACGGAGCCAAGGCTCGTAACAGTTTGATTTGACAGTTCTTCGTTGGTCAAGTAACAACACTTAAATTAATCCTTCCAGGAAAAAGGTCATCAACATAAATCAGGCCTTGTCAGCTGCAACTCGAATTTGAACAATCATTTCTCGAGCCTTCAAATTGCAAGAGCTAATAGTACTACCCACTTTCTTAAACATTTGCTAACTGTTTCCAAACTGAATAACCAGCGTCAAATTGAGCATTTGTACATGCGTGTATTCTACACAGCAATAGATTGTTCTAAGCCCATAAGAACCAAACATGAACTACGCATCAACGGAAAGGCCGCCTCAACCTAAAAGTTTTATTCATAAGCTGAATCGGCGGCAGAATTAAAGCATCTACAAATTTATTCAGCAATATTGGCTTTAATATTAATTTTCTAATACTTGTGATATAGGTCGATATTATGGTCAAAAGATTTACAAAAAAACCAAATTCAGCTTGACCGAAAGCAATTTTTACAAAATTCTTCCCCTGCGTAAACGGTAGCAAACATTGAATGTACTCATGCATTTCTTAATTTTTTGATGTCATCCTGTGAATGACACTTCAGCCCCAAAATTCAGCAGTTTTTCCAATCATTGCCTAAATTCAACAGCAAGTACCTGGCGAGCAGAGGATCAGGCCTTCTCAGCAAACCTCAATACTTGTGATATGGCATAGCGAGGCACCAGGAGCTGCTGCTAAGAGGAATTCGATATCTCGTTGCAATGCGTTAATTTTCCTTGAAATAATTTCTTTTATGGTATCAGGAATCCAAATCCGTCGGACAGACACGTCGATCTTTGCAGCAGTAGTAGTGGACTATAATACCATTCGGGTATCTTGCGAATGCACTGCGGAGAAATGCACATGGAGCCATGTTAGATGCATTTGGAGCCTAAAATGCCTTTTTCATTCATTAAGTGTCCAATAAAGTTTCTGAAATAGTTTATAGTTTAGCGATTGAAAAAAATTGTAAACTCTATCCCAAATTTTTGTTACTGGTGGCCACTTTTGTTACTGGTGATCAATAGTATTCTCAAATTTAAAGACCATGAATCTTTTATTTATATTTACTGATAATGAATTGATAATGATAATCTATCTCCAAGTCACTTTCTCAACTAGAACAACTTTCTCAGAGGCCATTGAAGACCGGGTTGGCGTCGAATGGGGGCTTATCTGCCTCAAGGGTAGTGGGGGGAGGGGTCTTAAGTCCTGGTTGATAACTCTTCTAGTGATGTTGTCATTGGTTTTTGGTAACGCTGAAACCAGTACCTATGCATTTGTGACGGTCCTCCCACCAGCAGGTGTTTCATGGCAAAGCAGCCTAGGCTCGGTCGAAGTAGTGAAGATGAAGCAAGGATAACTGAAGTAGTGAAGATGTTGTTTTTGTACTATGAAGCTCAATTAAAGTTTTTAGATATGAATGATACAATATACAATGGATCAGCTGTTAGAAGTAAAATCCTTGATGTGAAAACACTAAAGATAGAACAAATTAGCCATGGTGTAGAAAGACTTGCTAAACAGAACAAGGATATGAACAACCGGGCTTGTTACAGAAAACACATGGACAGACAAGAAAACTGTAAAGAAAAAGATCAAGATGTCTTGCTAAGAAAATAGAGAATGAAATGAAATGGGCTGCAAATTTGTAAAGAGGAAAATAAACAAGAAATAAAACCAAAAAAGTAAGGATGAGTTCAAGAGAAGGAGGAAACATGAAAAAACAAAACAACTGGAAATAAGAGGCTCTACATGGCCACTATATTAGACAGACAGGGGGCCTAGCGGAAAAGCAACAATGGGTTGCGAATGCAGTTTAAGGATGGCAGTTTAAAGTGAGTACTAGTTATGGCAACTCAAGAGCAGGCAATTTGAATAACAATCCTTGCTAAAATTACTGAAACACCCACATAACATCTTCACACTTTATTAAAGCTGATTCCCGTCCCCCATAAAGTGTTGCGAAGTAGCAATATTGCATGATTTTCGACGAAAATAATACTAGGATTGAACGCATAAACACGTCATTTAACTAATTTTGGCAAGGATAGTCTCTAAGAGATGACGTCACGCAATTCAAACATTCTAAGAATGTTTTTTTGTGACGTCACACTTAAGAACTCTTTTGTAGCTACGGTAACAAAAGAAAAGATAGACACAAGGCAGAACATGAAAAGAAATGCAAAATGCATGGCCAAGCTGATGAAAGTACAAATCAAATAATGCGCGAGTAAAGATAAATTCCAAAAAAGGAAATACAAGCGTTGACAAGATTGAGCTGGAAAATGTTGAGTCAATATAACAAGAAGTGGTATGACAGGAGACAGATTCTATCAATGAGAGTGATTACTTCCATACCTTATGAAAGTACAAACAGGCCATGTGATTGAAGCGAAAAGACCTCACATAATTGATTGTAACGGACAAAACATCAAAGGATGCAAGAAAAATGATTGCAAATTGCTTTATGGTATTAGGGTGGACGAAAGGGAAATAGGAAAAATTACCTACCCATGGAACTACTGGAAATCTGGAAAAAACGACCAAATATCGGCATAATAATTAAAAAGGTGCCAAGAGAAAAAGAAACCAGGAAATGTGGTAGTGGATGTGGTTTTCTTCCCCTCTCCCATCCAATGTTACTCCATACTTTCCAAGGCAGCCTTGAAATATTTAATCAGAAATTTCACATTGTGTTCAAATGGAGAACATCCTATATTTGTTTGAAGCCTATTTTACTTTGCAAAAATTAGAACCTCACCTGGTTCCAATTTTTTTATGGCAAACTCGGCATGCCCTTTCATCTGTGACCGTACATTTCTTGCTTTGGTAAAATACTCGTTGCTCGTGGACCTAGAAGGTTCCAAAATTTAGAATTATACATTTGTAGTTCAGGAATCATTAAAGCTACATTCAAAAGGGCACTAAGGGCTACGTATCAGAACTACGAATCTAGTTTTGAGGTTTTAATGGAAAAAGATGAATCAATTAATTCTGTGCGCAAGATAATTTTGCTACATCTAATGACCGAAATGTCCAAGACCAACAATGGCTTGAATCCAGCCTTCATGAGGTTTTTTGTAAACATGAAGGTCAGTTTAATCTGAGTAACTCTGACGATTTTTCTCTTCATTTTGAAAATTGAAACTGTTACTTATGGCTCGGAAACCTCGTCGCATTTATCCAATATGTATGTTTGTTAAAATGTTGGGTCGCTTAAACACTTGAGCCATCATTACTTGGTGCGCACGTAGATGATCTAAACGTTGGATTGTCTAACTTTTGAAATGTTGAATTGTCTAAATGGTACTTGATATATTTATAAATGCAATCAAATGCAGTTAAGATTGGATTGAAGAGGCAAACAGAAACTGATTTCCAACCTACGACTTCCTAAAATCAGCAAGAAAGAGCATCGTTTTGAAACAGGGTAAGACATATCCTACCTGTCAGAGGGTTTTTCTATGGAGAGTTTTTCACATAATTTGTCAGAAAATTACGAACGGGTTTGAAAGAAAATAAGATCGAATTAGGGCCAGTTTTGACACAAATAACTTGAGAAAATCGTCACTTTCAAGGCCTTGATAAACTACCATTCTGATCGAAATTGCAAAATTCAGCTGCAGCAACTAACATAAAAAAAATGTTTCATTTGAAATTATTCAAAAATTGATCACTTAAAAAAATTCACTGAAAAAATCAGTGTTGTGCTGGAGGTCGTTCAGTGAAAAGTCCAGTTCATTTGTCTAAGGCCTAAGCCAAGAAAACTAAGGTACGGCTGCAGGGTGAATAAGTCTTTTGTTTACACGTGCAATAGTTTGATTCATGAAAATATCTTGATCTTTACTTATAATGATTTCTTCTGAAAAACTACAAGCTCTGTAAGACCCTTCAAATCTCCTTCTCTAACAAAAGCTTCCTTTTTTAGAAACTCACTTGCAAATGTTCCGAATACAACAAACTTTTGTACACTTGACTTTTCCTCCGTTGTGCCATTTTGTCTTCCAAAATGTTATTCAAGAAGGAGCGTATAGCTGTAATTTGAGTGGCTGCTGGTAGTAATTCAAGGGCCTATGGGAGAGAAATTGACAACAATGGATACACGGGCATCAGGAGTGGTTGAAGATTTGGAAAATATTTGAATTGCTAGGTAATATTGGCCAGCCCACAAAAAATAACAAACGAAGGGGGCTTATACGTGGGGTGATTCGAGGATTTACGGCAAATCCTCCGTTTTATCTTTAAGACAATGCTAAGCCTGCAGAATCGCCTTTAAATTTCAAGTTTAGATTTCACACACTGCTGATCCTGCGAGCTTACAGTTGAGATTATTAGAGCAATAATCATCAATTTCGTCACCATCAAAAATCTCTTAAGGGTAAGGTAAGGTAATGTTACCCCATGTTCATACTTTAAATGTCACCTTCAAATGTGATACAATGATAGGATTATTTAGAAAACTGACTAGATATAAAATACTTTTGATACGAGGCTCTTGATAAAATTTGGAAACGAGGCTACTAGAACATTTAATACGATGCTGGAATAAAATTGAAGAAAAGTTGCCATTAATGTAAAAAACGATAAGGAAAAAGAATGCTAACCTGAGTTACGTCGATTTTGTGATGATTGGCATTCATGATTTCGATAGCTGCATCAATGTCAGGTTTCATCTCGACACCTTCGAGTATTGAATTTTGCAGCCTCAATGTTGGTACTTCTGTTGGCTTCAAGTACATCTTCAACAAGCTTAAGTATACCTGTAGGAGGCAAATCGTACAATGGAAATGGTTAGAGCGAATCCTCATTTCGTTGCGTACAGATTAATAGCCAGTTAATGCAGGGCCCACGCCACCGGGAGGCGGGGTGGCCATGCCTCTCCCCGCTTTTTTGCGACTTTGATAAACTTTTTGTCTATTTCCCTGAAAACTGAAGTTGAACTTATCAGAAGGCTCCTTGTTTTTGGTACGCTTGTGGGAAAATATGTCGGAAAATTGGTTTCTTTTTGCCTGCCCAAGAATTCGATCACCACAAATCCTCTGGGGGTGGGGGTTCACTCAAAACTAGGGGGACTTATTCGAGAGGCAAATTTAAACGAATTATGCGGTTTACGAGAGAGAGCTGGACAGGAAAATGAAAAATGTAGAAAGTCAAAAAAAAATCATAAACAATATCAAAATAATGGGAATCTGGAAGTTTTAAATAGATTTAAATCTCTGATATTTGGGAAATCATGAATATATTTTGTTACTGAAAATAAAAATGGAAGAGCATAGAAATAAGTTAAAAATGGAATTGCTCGTAGTTTTTCAATATTTTAATTTCAATTGACATTTCAACAACTTTTATACGGTACAAATAAAAAAACTTACATCTCTATTTTCCTCTTTGTCGAATTCATATTGCTTTCTGCAGAATCTAAAGATAAGAAAACCTTTGTTGTTCATCTGCAGACATGGAAAAACTCATGTATCTAATAAAAATTCCTGTAAAGATGGTGTTGAGATTGTCACCCCCTTACTTTCAGTTAAAGGCTGACGTATTCACTTTCAAACTACCATACATAGACTCAAACTTTGAATAGGGATAACAACTGTCATCAGGACACTTAGTCGTTGATTCATTCAACAAAGATCCATTACCAAAAGCAGTACTGGGGCATTTGGATTTTCAGTGCAACACTCTCTTTGTCACGTAAATTAAAATCTGACGATAAACGGCACAAAAAGTTTCATAAAATGTATACTCATTCGATGTTAATAAAATGTATTTTCGATTCGTTTGATCGATTCATGAAATTTTAGAATTAAAAATATTGTCAATGTGTTAATAACGATATCAGGCAGATTTCACGCAGAACAATTGTCCATATTTTTGCCTCTCTTCTTTCTTGCTGGTTCTAAAGCTATGCTAAGATAAGACAAACACTGTTTTGCTTCCGTCTCCTGGTACTCTTCAGGCAATCTATCCAATTCATTCAACCTTTTGTTGCTTTCGCATTAAACTCGGTTACCTTTGTCGTCCTTAAACTTGCCTCTTCCTATGTTTAAGCTCCAGTAATATTTTTCTTTTATTAAATAAAAAACAACGAATCAAAGCTTTTATAAGACTCCAAGGGAACGAAAATCAAGCTAGTCGTTCTAACACCTGGTTGCAATTTTCTCTGCTAAATAGAATCCCAGTTGTGTCTTAATGATGGTGTAGGAATAAAGAATTAACAGCAAAAAGAATAACTTACTGTTCAGCCATTTGTTTGTCTTTAAGGACGTAAATGTAAATTGCAAAAGCTTCCTCATGTCTCCCCGCTCTTCCAAAAAGTATTGCTCGCTCTTCAAAGAGGCCTAGATTCATGAAATTATTCATTGCACAACAAATGCATTCATCACATCTCTTTAACAATTAATTTGAGTCTTATATCTCGGAAACGAGAAAGATGCTGTATTATAAAAAAACATTTTTAGCATAAAAACATAGAAGTTAAAATCAATTGAGGCCTAAGTTTGAGATAAGAGTGTGACATAGACGGCAGTGGCAAGTTTCTCAAGACCAAGATGACTTCGCAGCTAAACTCAGTATAAGCTGTAGAATATTTGATAAATTCTGGGACTGTAGCCCAAACTTGCGGGCCTCTAAAGCGGATGGATTATACTGATCTCCGTGTTTACAAAACCCCTCTCCTAAAGGCTTGATTCAAGCCATTTTTGGTCTTGCACATTTCGGTCATGAGAAGTTTCAAAATTTTCTGGTGCGCAGCTATTGATCCATCCTTTTCCATTAAACGCTCAAAACTAGATTCTTAGTCCCGATAAGTAGCTTTTAGTGCCCTCTCTTGTATTTCGTTAACTTTGTGTGGAATATCCACGCAGAGGGACAATACCAATAAGGACTGTTTATAAAGGCTCTCATTAAATACCTTAATTTGCCTTGATTCATGAAGGCGGCAATACACGAGAGAGCATACAATTATTGCTAGCCTTTTGACAGAGCCCGGCTGCTCAAATGCCAGTTTACTATCTATATTAAGACCTCAAGTGCAACTTTTTCTGAGTGCCATTTTGCACAAATGCATTACTTATCATAATGGTAACAGAATTAAAAAATGACGTCACATTTAGCATACGTAGTTTAGTAATGATGGCAAAAGGATGTATCTCTTCAAAATCGCAATCAATAAGCGAGTACCTTATACATTTTCTGAAAATCATAATCCAGGACTGATTCAATAAATTTTTCCGGTAAATAATGTAACAAATTTTGTTTACATTACAATCTCGAAAACTGTAAGTGAGGATAATGCCATACTCACAATCAGTTGGAAAATTCCTGAGCAGCTTCAATGGCTGATAATTAGTAGAAGTCTCTAAGAAAAATATTAATTTGGTGCGAAGTGCGCCAAGATCTCCAGGCTCCTTCCCAGCTTTCACAAATGATGCTGCAGAACCTTTGACAAAACAAAAATAATTTCGTGTAATTATTACTATATTTTAGCAGATTTTGTCGTTGCAATTATTGAACTAAGTTTCTTTAGCATTTTTTGGAAATGTAATTATTTAAATAGCGTTCAGATGAGATATGGGAGCTTACCCAGTATGTCGATGTGATGGGGGGATAGGGTTTCCATTACTAGAAAAGGAAGAGCTCTTTCAGAAACGGGTAATGAAAAATTGCATGCTCCTCGAAACAGCCACAGCATTTCTATAAAACAGAGTCAGGAATCTAAAACATTAGTTGTTACCCCTAACGCTATGATATATACAGTTCTAAAATTCACTGACGGTTGGTACTATCACGACCTTTCGAAGTAAACAGATAGAAACTTATTATCAACATCCATCAGTTCACATAGGTGTGTTTTCGTCCAATCCTAAAAGCAGAAGCAAAGTAAGAGGGGCAAGAGGGGGACGCACCTCCCCGTAATGACAAAATATCTCTATAAAAAGGGCACTTTTTGGCGCGTTCTTAAGTGTGTAGAGCCCCATTTTTCATCGCTCAATTCGCCTTCTCAATCCCCCCCCCCCCAATCTTACCAGACTGGCTACCAAACTGCCTAAAGGGGCGCGAAATCATTATAACCCCGGCGCTTTTCCAATAGCATAAATTGAGATTCAATTTGAAAGCATGATTTGAAAGAATGACTTTATTCTTCAAATTACGTCCATCGAATACTTGTGGGTTGATTAAAGATATAAGTCAAGAGATTTGAGGCGAGAATCAGTCACAAAAACATGGTTTTTAGAAAGGGTTTACATCCAAAGGTGATATCTAGGTAGCTAATCTTTCAAAGTACTGTTATTATAGTCAACTTTACAGAGGGCTCCAGAATTCATTGAAACCGTTGAAATAGCATTAGGCTTGAATTAAAATTATTTCATAGTAATGATTTTCATGACACTTATTATTTGAATGGTTTGCAAAACATATCCGGAAAGCGGATGATTATCTGCTTCTTTCAAATACAGTGAAACCGATATCGTGATCTATCGAAGTTACTGAGATATAAAGAGATTGCTTCCCCAAGGCTTTGGACATATGAAAGAAATTCTAGGAAGAAATTGCTTTTCGATATCTATACGGGTAGCTACTGTGGCTGATTCTAAGATGGCAGGCTGATTCAGATTATTCGGTGCGCAAGGACTTTCATTACCGTACAAGAAAAACTTGCAGATATGAAATGACAGTATAAAGCCATGAGGGGAATACATGGATTTAAGGATTATGTGAATGAGTTATTTTGCTGCTAGGTCAACGCCGTTTTAAGCTCGTTCTTATAATTGACTTAAAGCAAAAGATCCTGACTGCGAGAAACAGTGAAATTTTGAGAATGCAAAGCTCCAAAGACGTAAATTCAGTCATCTGACAAAGGGGTACTCAACTACAGGAGCAAAGGCAAAGAAAATTCACATTCACGTGGACAAAAATCCAAACCTTTCCATATTGTTTATGTTTGATAAAAAACTCTAAAGAAGAGAGAGAGAGCTCTGGCGTTTGACTAAATTAATTTCTACCCGAAATTTGCAGCACCCTATGCAGCGTTTATGAGTCAAAGTTCCAATGAGAGCCAGGGAAACTGAAACTTATTAGCTGTTTCTGACTAATAAGGATACTGGCACAATTGGGGAACTTTTAAACTCTGTAATCCCCTAAAGAGTCTTATCCATTGTCATCTTTTGTCTCGCAGTTAAACGGCCTGCCCCACTCGTTGTGTAATTGTGTGTGTGTAGGGACAGATGACACAAGGGAAGAAACAAGCTATAAGAAAAAACGAACACGGAAGCAAAAGCATAGCAGAAAAGAAGACGAGCCAAAAAACAGACAGAAGATGGTACCAGGAATGCACCAGAAAGATTTGATTGCTGACACTGGGAGAGGGGATGCTGTGTATATAAACTCAGTACCAATCTTTGGGGATTACTCGAAATGAATTTATCACCGACTCGCCGTCTTCACCGATTATCTATTTAATAAATGGGCAAGGAAATCTCAGTCTTCTGCTGCCCGACGTTTCCCCAGAAAGCCAGTGGGTCCTACAGGGCTTGCTTCATAAATGACTCAAGAGATTCGATGGCAACGATTGAGTGCTAAACCTGATAATTAAAACAAGGATTCAATCAAACGCGATTTGGTTTTAAAATATTTTGGCAGCTGTTCTAAAATCTGAATCTTTGATCTTTGTCTTTCAGAACTTTATATTTTTATAACTCTTATATTTGAGTAACAAAATAATAGATGGATTATCGCATATATCCTGCATCATGATTATGATTATAACAACTATTATATCAAAGATGGTGAGTGATTGATTCATCTTGTGCCTTGTGTTGTTTTTAAACCAACCTTTTTGCTGTGCATCCTTGAATTCCAAATACAAAGGGACAATTTTTTCTGTGTAGCCGACAATTAATCGATTGTGAAATTCAGGCTTTGTTTCTTTCCAGTCAGTGATGACATGTTCCTGTCGATGGAAAATTAAATTTCAAAGGGCAATTGCAACAGAAGGTGGAATAAAGTGGATGGTTTTTGTATGGATGGGGGAGCATAAAGTTCACCTGACGTTCTATCGGCAAATTATTAGGATCTTCATTGTCGCCAACAAAATCTAAGTGGCTTCACGCTTGAATTTAACAGCATTTTTCAGCTTAACAAAAAGGGTTGTCTATAACCTTAGCTTTTCGCTCAGCCCTCTACTTTCAGAAGAATGTTTTCTATGCTAAACGCAGAATTTTAAAAAATGTAGAATTTTATAATTTTCTGCTCTGACTTAAACGAGACAACAAGAGAAGAGGCTGAGCGACAGTTTGGGTATTTCGGTGGAACTGCGTCGCAAACTGAAGGCTCATAACTAAAAAACCTAATATGAATAGCACGTGGCGAGAAATGACGTCATTGTGCATACTGCGTTGTGGGCTTTGTTCATAGGACTTTGCTATTTCATCTAATTTCAGAAAATCTCATAGGACATCTAATTTCAGAAAATCTGTAAAAGCGCGCAAATCACTTTAAAAGCGGATTCAATCAATTTATTTTACAGTGTGCTCACAAAATTTTTCTTGCAATGGTTTGCAGTAAAACTGGATTTTGGAGAGTACAACTACCATAAAAAAGATTATCACAATTGTGTCCTTCTTTTAACCTAGTGTTATTCATTTCCATAATCATTCTTTTGTATAGGTTTATATATGTTACGACGTATAGGTTTATATATGTTACGACAAAGGTAGAAGCTTGCTGTAAACGTTCGTAGGAAATCGCTCATCAACCTTAAATTTATTTAGTTCTAGAAAAGATGCATGAAAGTTTATGCATGCAGTACTTGATATCATGAATTGCTTTAAGTATAGAAATAAGGTAACAAAACGAAATGTTGGGTATTTGCTAGGACTGCTTTAGGAAGCAATGCCACAAAAGACATTTATAAAATTTGCTTAAAATACAGTGCACTTGTTGACTTAAACATAATTTCGACACGGTATTTGAAATTCATCAGGAAGATGTCTCTCGCATACAAACTACTTGCAACAAGGTCATACCTAGTTTAGAAATACGAATCTGGGCCAAAGCTTGGTTCGTTAGAGCGTCTATACTTCATATTATTCTCGGAAAATTTAAAAAAGGCCACTGGTATGATTGAAAAGGAAAGAGTCATATCAAACTCACCAAGTATTGCATTACAAGTTGGGGTGCATGTGTGTTTAGGTGCTGCAGAACATTCTCCCTTGGTAGGCTTTCTATCTCTGGCATATCTTCAGTAAAAATCTTAAATGCAAAAAACATAAAAAATCATGTGTTTAGATACCAAGATGGACCTGAACTACAATCACTGAAAAAATAACTTGGAATATCCAACACTTTGCGCTGTGCTTTTCTATTTTCCATTTGTTTTCCCCAATACAACTACTTCCGCCCCTCTCCCCCCTCCCCCGCCCCAGAACAAAGTAACAGAAAAATAAATGATTTGGGCGTTGCATTGCTACATTAAAATGTTTGGAACGGAAGAAAGAAATGGACTATTTGAACTGCGCAAGTTTTAAAAAGAGTTCCACAATGGGACATCTAAAAATGATATATTTTCAAGATTTTTTAACTTTAACTCTCGACAGCGTTTAAATTCTGCTCATACAATTAAATAGTTCTCAGCTAACAGAAATTAATCATTAAGCAAAGCTATCGAAAACAATCCAAACCAAGCTTTTTTGTGGAAATCCAAACCAGTTTTTTAATAGATCGATAGCCTGCGCCCCATACCACACATTCTGTCACATTTATGGACTGTGCAATATTGATAAATATTTTGTCCAGGCAGAGGTCTGGGTCTAGTTAACGAAAATAATTTATGCAATGAAACCATTGAAATGTTGCATAAAAAATCCCCGAAGAAATATGCACTGAAGCCAAACAGAACGTGGATAAGATGGTAAACATGACGAGTTTGAAGTCTTGCAAGGTTTGAGCCTTTGACAATGTAAGCTAATTGCATAATTTTGAGGGATGCATAAATTACCACTAGATTCTGGTGGAAACTGAAGACAGGATATTCATCGATATTGCACAGTCCACAAATGTGGCAGCAATAGTGGACTGGGACGCAGGCTAGATCGATCGCTTTAAGCAAATGATTGATGGAAAGGCAACAAAATGATAAATAAATGCAAAAACGCTTTGAAATCAATGACACAAGGTATGCGATTAATCACACGAGACATACCTTTAATCCATCTTCGGGTTCTTTCTTCAAAATTCCTGCAGAATAATCCAGGATCAAATCCATGTGGTCTGGGCCTAAAAGGGAATAGTTGAAGTGGATTAAAAACTTGAATACGTTCTTTAATATATAGCTAGATTAGATTCAAAGAAATAACTTAAATTGTTTTGAATGTAAATCCAATTTTGATACAAACCTAACTTCTGCAAGTATTCGACGACCTTCTCGTGACCTTTTAACTTCCCAGCCTTTTCATTGCCCTTCCCAACACCTCCTTGCCTATCTGCAAGTCTCAAAAGTAGATCCAAAGCTGTAAAAGCAAAAAGGAAACATCACGCATGCATATTATTCTGTTAAGACAGATCAGCGGACTCTTTTTATAAGTATATATTATATTTTTACAAATGTCTCAGTCTTTTGACTGTACCCAGGGTAGGTAGAGCACTTATAGCACTGATCCTGGCGAGGGGCAAATCACTCCAAGAAAATCTCGTACACCTATTGTTTTAACTGAAAATCCCCAGAAATCCTTTTGTTTTAGGTAAAATTTCATAGGCTCTTTGCAAGAGTGAATAACCCCTCGGACCCTGGTTTAAGAAAGTGAGAACAGTTCCAGCATTGGAGGTATGGTTAACTGTTATGGCGTGCTTAAAAAGTGTTGGCATTAAGGGAGAGAAGATAAGTATGAAAAGCTTGTCCTTTGGATAAGATAACTGAAAGACTGTGTCTAAAGTTAAAATGTAACACTGAAAGGATAAATTGCAAAATCTGATAAGGTAAAATTAGGTAGATAATTCAAGTAATTTGTATAATTTAATCTTTGAAACAAGAAATTTTAAAGAATAATGTAAATTGTTGTCCAGTCCTGATCCACAACAGAACGTTTCTTTTAAAATGGCCATCTCAATTATTCAAAGCCATAAAATCTGGAAAAAATCAAAGCTTTCCATAGTCACTTCATCCTATTTTCAATACAGTTCGTCTCATCACACATGTACTTGAATCACAAATGCCTTAATCCTCTACTACTGATGTTAAGCCGAATAAAATACTATATCAATTTTCGAATTGTAAAAATTAGGAGGAGGGGTTGGGATATATTTGCAAGTGGTAGAATTTATGGCATATCATAATCGGATAGTTTGACATCGGAAAAGAAAATAAAAAGAGCGAAACAAGCAACTCAGCTCCCTCAATTTTCCTCATGCAAAGGGTTGCAAGCAACGATTAGTTTGTCTGCTTCTACGTCACAAGAAAAGTACGATGAAATATTTACCTTTCTTGTGAATTCCTTTATTCTGATACAGTAAGACAAGCTCGTTGTACTTTTTTGCTTTTTTCAAAACCCTCTCGCATTCTTCTACATGGCAGTTGTTCCCAACTCGGAGCAAGGGGGCAATCATTCCTTCATTTGTGTGAAGATAGCACTTTAGAAGAGATGTATCCACAACTTGTGCCAGCATCTTTTTGGCACTGAGTTTCTCTATCAATAGAAATCAAGGTCACTTTTACAAAATAAAGGTTAAAGAAACTCAAATCTCACAAGAACAAACAGAAACAAATTTAAAGAAAATTTCACTGTATAGGACCAACAGTAAAGACTAAAATTAACTGATACTTTAAAAATACCTTGACAAGAAATTGTTCGGCAAGATGTATTTCGTAAAGCACTTAATACTACAACATTACGATGTCCTAGGCCCTAGGGGCTGAAAAAGGAATTTGCCCGCGGGAAATCACGCGCTCAGTTTTGGAGTCCCTTGATAGATATCCAGCAATTTATGTATACAATCTATATTCAATAAAAGTATTCTCCTGTGGATTTCATCATACAATACCGAAATCCCATTGCGTTTAAACTTTCTATTTTTATTTCTACGCAGCTAAAGCGGCTGGGATGACTCGTGTATTTCAATGTTTACACATTTCGTTCCATGCCTTCGTTAATGGAAAAATTTAAACAAATGGTGCACAAACCATCAACCGTTGTCTCCATGTCAGCCATATTCTTTTTGCGTATCTAAGAAAAATGAAATACAACTAAGACATCAAAATAAGACAAGAAGATATAAAAAGATAGAAATGAAAAACAGTGCTTTTGTTGGAAAAAATAAATATCAACACAATAAAATGAATTTAAATCGTATTTTTCAAACATTAGGCTCTGTTCTTCCATGTCGTTTTGAACGACAAGCGCACTGCAGACCACCCATTTTTCACTTTCAGAACATACAAACCTGCTAATTTTTAAATTTGGGATGATGTTGCCAAGGCTTGATGTTGAAGAAAACAATTTTGCAGGATTTAGAGAAATGGAAGCAGTTTTTTGAATTCTAGTTGATATTCGATCAAATATTGTAGTATTAAGTGCTTCTTGAGCTTTATGAACGGATTTCCCGCAAACAGTTCTTACAAAATGGGTGAATTAAAACAGGGTAAAACATTCACTCAATCGTTAACAGTCATTGGAAAAATACTATAATGATTTACTCGTAACAAAAATAACGAGCCGTAAAAAATTCTATAAAGCCGAAAATTTTACCCCTTTTTTTAGCGTTATGTCAAAAAACATGATAAAATTTCATGAACTTTATAAAAGGCTAACCTCTTGCAATGCAGTAACATTTTCGCGAAGAGATAGATTGAAAAATATAAGTTAGTTACGAGGCAATCAGCAATAAGGAAATTTTCTTAGATATTTGAAACTGCAGGGAGGTTATCAGAGGGAAGGATAAAAGGAACAAAAATGAAAAACCGAATTCTCAGATTTGGGATTTTTTTGAAGAGACCTCCCAAGAGAAAAAAACATTTTAAATTCTTAAGAAGAAGACCCAGTGGGAATTGGTGTTTACAAAGATAAATTCTACAATATATCTTATAATTCAATTTTCACTGAAGTTGGTTTATATCTTAATTAGGAGTGGAAAACTTAAAGACAAACCAACACTCTTCAGACTTTTGTCCGACACTCTTCTGAGTATAAAATACCAGAAAGATGATTGAAATTTTAAGCAAGGAAATACACTTAGGGTACAAAAATATGGAAACGGTAGTTAAAAATGACGGCTCACAGTGGCCAAGGGCCTAAGGCAATAAATTTCCGAAACATATCAGTTTAAACATAAACGTATCCAGATTTAAGCATGAATGAAATATGTTGTGCTTCTTCAAAATTTCCAACATTTTATCTTAATTGTTTATCACTGCTTCGATAATTTTTTCAGAATTTTACTGAATGTTGGTTCAACGTTTCCCCTTTTTTTGTTCTTAAAACAGTTGAATAATCCTTCAAATTTATTTTTATTTCAAAGCCATTGAAATGACGCATTGTTTTCCTGCCGAAGTCACTAGCAACGAAGACCTCTTCACCTAGTAATTTTGTTTCGAAGATTTATCGCCTTAGGCCCTTGGCCACTGTGAGCCGCCATTATTGACTATCGTTTCCATACTTTTGTACCCTAAGTGTATATATATCCAGTTGTGAATCGAAATAGGCCGGTGACAAATCCAAAAACACTGGCCAGTCAGTGCCGGGTATAGAGTCTATATTCCTTGCTTAGAATTTCCTACAATTATTCTGACATTATATACTCCGAAGAGTAGCAGACGAGAAGCCTAAGTGGGCTTTTTAAAATTCGTTTTTAAACTGAATAGAATTATGATTAAAAACCGTTTTTAAAACAGATATTTAATAAGAAAGAAGATTATAAAAAGCAATTCTGTTACTTGTTAGAGTCCGCCAAATAAACTAAAAGCATAATGTCATTTTGATAGCAAAGTATAAGCGATTGATGTTGAATCGTGCAAATGAGAGCATTTCGTTTAGAATGCAGTGCAAAAGGTTACCTTGGCTAGATATCCTGTTAGGTGGTGCAAGCCCTTCTCTAATGCCCCGTCGCTGAAGTCAGGTAGCGGGTACGGATAGGTGACATTCTTTCGGTAGGGCTCGGGCAACAAGTTGGGGAAAACACCAATCACCAACAGGGGGTCTGTAATTAGGCAAAATGAGATATTAAAAAGATAAAATACGAAGCAACACAGAAGAGAGTAAAGCGGGTTTCTACAAGGCGAATATTGCAATTCGTCAAGAATCAAAATTTTGATTCCAACGTTATTTAAAATGAAGATGTCCATTTTAAGAACTGTAAAAATGACGAATGAAAACAAGGTATTATTTTCAGAAAAACGAATATTTGAAGCTATTGAATCTAAAACGTAAAGGAAAATTTACGATGCTAAGATTGGTTGGGAAAATTCTTCGCCAGAAAATATTGAACCGTCCTATGTGCTTGCTAGATCATAAACATTAATTCGTGTTTTTTCAGACCCTTATTCTGATGTTTTATCATCTGAAGAGTGTCAGACGAAAAAGCTTTTAGCCAAAATGTTGTAAAATGTTTGCTTTTTTCAAAGCCATTTTCAAGTTCTGTACTGCCAAAAAACTGTAAACATAATTGTACATTCACAGTTCCGTTTCTTTGCGAATTCGCTGGAATATTCACCTCGTATAAATCCGTTTAAGAGGAAGCAGTATCAAACAAAATTAGCAGATATAGCTTACAAGTCAATACATTTCTCGAGGATTCTCAAACCTGTTAAATATTTAACCAAAGGTTTCCACCACTGTTGAAGAATCATTGCAACTAATATAAGGATCAGTATAAATTTCCTTAAACGTACGAACCAGTGTCGATTTTGGTAAAAAGATAAAGAGCTTCTTCAAATTTTTTCTTCCTGAACATCAAGTCAAACGCATACAGATTCTCGATTTCGTGTGTCGTTCTTTCTTTGTCTTTGTCACTTCCGTCCATCATTTTCTGCAAAAAGATTCACAAACAAAAGTTAATACTTAGCATGATCTGGAAATGAGTGGAAGAAAAGAAAAAAGGTTTGATGTTTTTTAAAAAGGGCAAATCCACAGTTAATTACACAAGCCATTACTAAAATTCTTGCTACATCACGAAGAGGGTTGAATAGCTGAATAGCAGGGCTGCGACGTCACAAAGAGTGGGTTGAATAGAAGGGACCTAAGAGAGTAAATTGTAAAATCAGATTGTTTCAAGGGGGCATAAAAAGAGTGGACATTTATTTCATTTGGCTGATCTAATAAAGAGGGGTGTAAATGATAAGGAAATCAATCTGTCTGCCCCCTCCCATCCAGGCAAATGCTGACTTTAACATCTCGAGTTATGATTTCACGTTCAAATAACAAAAGTGGTTGACAAAGGAACATGACTTAAACTGAATATTCACCGCAAATCGAGGTGTTTTTCAATATAGTTCAGAGCACAGATCTCATACTTACAATTAAACTCAGGGCGACCTCGAACTGTTTATCGTCTGTTAACTGCTGAATCTGTCTGTTAATAGGCACTGGCACCAGCCTCCATACATGATTCTGTGAGTATACGTAACAATCTTGGTGCTGAACGATCGATTTTAGCTTTGAGCCAGGCAAGTCGATTTTCTGAATGAATACTTTTGGGTCACGGGACCAAATTTCAATTGACTTAGGAAAAATCGCAATAATGTACGGGGAGATGTATTCTGTGAGAAAAAGCAGAAAAAAGCATTGAGATAAGATGATTATGATGCAGGCAAGAATAGTATAGTCGATGAAAATTTCGTGCCGCTTTCGCAAAATGGATGATTGATTAATCGATGCTTACCTATATCCAAAGGGTCGTCTGACCACGTGACCGAATGCCTGTTTTCTGCAGAGGAACCTTTGCCAGCACTCAAGAAAACGGTCATTTTGTCTTGATTTAAAGCAAGTTCGCCAGACTTCAGTGTACGAATGTATGGCTCGTGTTGGCTTCCAACTGGAAAAAGGTCTTTTAAGTTTCCAGAATCAGCCTAGGATTGAATTTTAAAAGATCAATAAAGTTTTCATAGTGAAGCTTACTGGAGAACCCTTAGAATTAAGGTTTTCTCACTGGGATAAATGTGGCCTTTACTAAGTCCCAGCATTAACACTACTGCGAGCAAAAATCGGATTGATTGTGATCCACCAGGTCTTTTAAGGCTAACATTTTTTTTATTGAAAATTGAAAGACATTTTATTTTACTTAATCAAATGCACAGAATCCAGAAAAATCTTATTTTTCTATATTAATAAATATTAATTAAGTATCAGCTTAACATTAAAGTAATTTAAAATGCTCATTTATGACTTCCAAAAAATAATTACAATCAATGCTACGAATTATGCTTCAGTAAATTTGCTATTTTATTCGAGTTTTACAAGGTGATTAAATAATTTGGTAAAACCTCTGTTTAGTGAACAAATCCTCTGTTTGGTAAATAATTTTTTTAGTTTGCATTTGAATGAGTGAGATAATATTGTTTAGAAAAGGAATACGTTTGCTTTTTCATAACTTTTCTTTTTAAATCAAATATTGAGGAAGTACCAAAGCAATAAAAGGAAAAAGACTCAACATAAACCAAATATATGCTATGTTCTTCCCTCTTGCAAAAATATCAATATTCTAATAAACGCTTCCTAAAACCCCCGGTTCGTTTATTATTTCAAGGAGCATTGAAAGGACGACATATAAATGGGAGGCATCAAGGCGTCAAAGAAAGTGTTAAAAGAGGGGGGTTACCAGACCTGAACTAGGTGAAAATGGTAACAGCTGCAAGATCAACAACGAATCTAAACACAATCTAAAGGTTGATGCGTTGTATAACAAATAAAAATGAGATGAAAAATAGAGGGTATACCTTGATAAGGTAATAGTCACGCTTCCCTCCATAGCAAATGTAATCGCCATACCATGCTATGACCTTCGGTGTTTCTGCTAAACCAAGATCTGGGTACAACTCCTGAAATTCCCCATTTATCCAATAATAGAGCTGAAAAAATAGAAAGTAGAAAGTAGAAAATAAGTACAAAATAAAGTAGTTAAATAGGCAGAATAACTATTGAGTTTAATATCTGTTTTATCGTATCTATTATAGCCTGCACGCAGAGTCGACTGGCTTTCCCAGATATTAACTTAGTTGAATGGAAAATTCACGACTTTGGGTGAATAAAAATGGGTGAATTCTTTCACGACTTTGGGTGAATAAAATGGGTGAATTCTGCTTCTGAACGATAAATAGTCGTCAATGCAAACTCTTCGTACCCCTTCGTAAAATGTCTGGCAACATTGCTGCAGATAAACAAAATATTTGAAGAAAATGTATTTACTCTAATTATACTTAGACCAAATAACTTTCCTGTGGTTAATTTTACATCAATTATTTTGAAAATGGCTTTGAAAAAAGCAAACATTTTACAACATACTTAAAGCTTTTTCGTCTGACACTCCTCAGAGCATAAACACGAAAAAACACGATGGAAAAATATATACCCAGTTGTGGATCGAAAGAGAACAGAACAGCCTCCTCGATCTTGTAGGTCTAGAAACACTGTTAAAACAAGTGATTCTGCCATTGGTCAACATCTTTTAGACAACCCAGATTGTGCAAAACTCTATAATGACGACATGTTTCGGATAATTGGCAGAGCCCGGTCGTCCTTCCATCTAGCAGTTTTGGAGTCAATCTACATAAAAACGAAAAAGCCGTCATTGTGTAGACAAAAGGAGTTCGTTTTCTCTCTTGGACTCCATTGGTAATTTTTCTTTAGGCTCGCGGCACTGATTGGTCAACTATACCGGTCTTGTGCTTGCGTTTTTCTGATTGGCCTATTTCGATCCACAACTGGGTACATATTTTTCCATCGTGTTTTTTCGGAACCTATTCTGACGTTTTATGCTCTGAGGAGTGTCAGACGAAAAAGCTTTAAGTATGTTGTAAAATGTTTGCTTTTTTCAAAGCCATTTTCAAATTCTGTACCGCAAAAAAATTGATCAATTATTTTCAATTACCTAAAATTAATGCAAATCAAAACCAAAACGGGATCGTAGCCTTGTGCTAATTCAAAAAGTTAGAAAATCATCAAGTTATTGATAGACAAGATCGGTTAAGCTAGGTTCAACGCAATTATTCGCATATCGACAAAACATAGCATACCATCAGTTTTCTTTTGACTATGAAACAAAGACGAAGTTGGAACGGGGGTCCAAGATCTACAGAAAATGATAGCAAGATCATTGTAAATACAAACCATTTACATAATTTAACCACGATAAATTTCCCATTATCTCTAATCTCAAACGACAAAGAATACTGTAAATGGAAATTATATAAAATTGACCAAAGTAGATTGTGCATAGCAAAATCAGTCAATCGGCCGCAACGAGTCAGTTTTCGTATGATAGGACCTGGTTCTTTCGCTTCTCTTCATTTTTTTTTCCATCCCACAATTCATATCCATTCATACAATTTTTATACAATTTTTACCTTTGAGAGGAAATATTGTTTAATTCAAAGAGCAATATAAAAAGACATGAAATAGAGAAAACGGATGAATTTCTACAAACCTTGATCATTGTCACGTTTCTAAAAGAAAACGTAAACAATTTTTACAATAGCTGTTTACATTTACATACAAGTCTGTACATGCACAAAATGTATGAAAATCAATTAACTTGGTGTGTAGGAAACAATTCTAAATTGCAACTCGAAAGTTGCACTTAATGCAATCATTAGGCAACTGTAGAGATGACATCTAACACTACAACAAACCGGTAGAACAGTAACTTCCATTAGAAATAAACAAAAACAATAATAATTTATCATCTTATTTTATTACAAAACACTTTTTTCGCGAAAAACTTTACCAAGTGTAACACAAGTTTTTAGTGAAAAGTTTTTGCCAGACAATCCCATCTTTTGCTAGTTCACTAGCTTCTTTCCATTCGATGCTATATATGTCCTATAGTTTTGACTTCATTCTTGACAACCACGTTAGCTCTAAGTGGCCTTTTGGTCCTGTATATCATTCATACTCTTGTATATTCCTTGGTCTGTTATACAGATAATTAAAGGCAATCGACAGATGTGAAAGTGTCATCTGTCATCTGTCTGTCAATCAATATTAGCCAATCATTGAGCGTATGAGTGGGATCACACTCAATGATTGGTCAATTTTAGATTGAAAGGAGGCTTAGCCCCTTTAGGATCTGTCAATTGCCTTTAAGATCCACATATTCGGCAGTGGAATTTGAAGGGTGGGCGTGGGGAGAGTCAAATGAAATCTTACCTTCAAGTCGGTTGCAAAAAATGATGCGCCTTTGAATTTGTGTAACTGACACTTCAACGAGAATGACTGAAGGTCGTGGACGCTGATGAGGCCATCTAGAATTCAACATGTAGGGGTGATAAGAAGAACAGAATGCTAAGTAGTATCAATAGAGGATTGTCCGCATTCAACTCTCAAAATATGTTACAAAATCACCAAGTTTAAAACTCAGTGCAATAAGCAAGTGCAAAAATGCCTACACCTACTAACTTCATCAGCATAACATAGCAAGTTAATGACCACAGAGAAATTTAAAAGTACAAAGAAAAAAATAGAAATCGACAAAAGCCCAGCAACTACTTTATTTTCAATTCATTATTGATTCATGTCATATTGTTGGAGGATTTTCGTTCTTGTGTAGTCCTATTTTCCTGTTTCAGTAATCTGCTACCACTAGATTTTGAATTTAAATAAAACAAGGTCCTAGCAACTGTTGTCTTGTGGCTAGAGCCCCCCCTCCCCCTACAAACACAAATTTACAAAAACCCTTTGTTTCCAGTAAAAAATATCTTTTACCCTATTGTTCTCAAACAGTGGTGCCCCGTCCCCAAATAATTCTATCCTTCCTACGACATGGAATTTAGGTTAACAGCAAAGAGTTCTGTCCCTTTTATCTAATTGCAAGAACGAGACATTTAAAACAAAATCCATTTGTAGATTCCTAAAAAGTATATAACAGTTAAAGTGATGTTGAATAGTTTTCATATCTTAATTTTATTTACCCTCAAAATATGTGCCTCTTTAACTTTGAGTTCTTATAAATTACAAATAGTAAAATAAATATCAGAATGTGAAGTGGTAAATGGAATGAATAAATTTGTAAACTATCACCTGATAAGCTAATCAGAAGTTCAAGCTCTTTCACGATTGTCATCTGAAAACAATGCAAATTATTTCAAAATCTTGAATGAATAAGAACACTATCATTTGATAATATTCCAAGACAGCTTTGTTGTTCTATCAAATTTCGTAGAAAGATTGATTTGGAGAAATAATTTTTGACATCTTACAAATAACATTATGTCCTTATGATCAAAAAAGAAAAGTGTTATGAACTGCAAAAGTAATTAACAGGTAAAACATTTAAACATTCTGATTATCCAATCATTTAATTTCATTTTTCATTTAATTTCATTGTCTATTTGAAATTCAACATACATGCAAGTTTAACTATGAATAAAATTGTAACAAAAGATAAATCTAATACAAAAGTAGTAGATGGTAACCAGAATACCTCTATTAAGCTATCAGGGGCTTATTTATTTTCTTCAATCCTAGAGGGTGGCTTAAAAGAGAGGGGGCTTATTAGAGAGGGGGCTTATTAATAATTTAACGTAAATAATGTTATAAAAATGGTCTTATGCATTTTTTGTTATGAAAATGTCATACAAATGTTCTCGAAAACTTTGTTAGCAGCTTCAAAAATTTCTAAAAATCATTCAATTACAATATCCTCATCTTCATCAGAATCACCAGGATCAATTGATATCCCCAGGGACATCTAAACAAAATTCGACTAAATTCTAAGGTGTACAAGTAATATTTACATGAGCCATATTTAATGCACACAATCTTATCATCATCACACCCATCAAGAGACCCAATCAATAGACATGTTTTCTTTGTTTGAGATCGGGGGCTTAAGAAGGGGGCTTAAAAAAGAGCAGGCTTATTTAAATTTTTTGCTTGTTATGGGGGGGCTTAATAGAGAGGAGGGCTTAAGAGAGAGGGGGGTTTAATAAAGCTTTATGGTATATACTGAAAAGTTCTGTCTAATTTGCAGATGTTAGAATTATTTCAAGGAAGAACTCCCCTACTAGTTCCAAAACTAACAAGAAGACAGCCCACCCTTGGTTGAGAAAATATCTATTAAACTCAAGAACATATATTTGAAATTTCTTAACCACATATTTTCAATTGAACAGTTACAAAGAAAAGTTGAATGTAAAGGGGAATCTAGATTGAGAATTTTTATTCCTTCTGGCAAATCATTCCACATTCTTGCCCCCTGATAGCAAATGGACTTCAAAACACAATTGAGGCTATTTTATGGATCAAGAATATATCTCCAAGCCTGGTCATAAGACTTTTAACAGAAAACAGTAAACAGCTCCCTTCCAGGTGAGCTATTTGTACATAAATAAGAACAGAAACAAAGGAAAAATTGATTTCAAGGAGAGCAATTTGCTTTTTGAAGCAATTTAGGAGAGCAATCTGTAGCTCCCCTCCAGTATTTGAGGAGGGCCTGGAGGGGAGCAAGAGCTATGGCTATCCTCAAAAGGCCAGGCCTGGGAATCCCCATGATGGGATTTTCTTCTATAATATTGATGAATACATTGAATAATGTTGATCATTGACTGGTGTTAAAAAATTCCTTACTTGAGTGATGGGCTTTCTTGAAAATGCTTTGTTCGATCGTTGTAACTCTGGTTCAAATCTTGAGTCATACTTGTCTGAAACAATTTTAATACCATTACTAGCATTTGGAATATGCTCTTATAAATACGTTTTAAATAAATTCTAAATTTAATTCAGTGAATACTAGCAAATCCTGATAGGTCTTAATTGCAAAAATATAAACAACAAAGTATATTTATGTATTGATAATGCTCACACAAGAAAAACAAATCAGTTTTTAGCAAGCGTAACAATGAATGACATTAAAGAGAAGAGAAACCAGCAATATTTTGGTAAAATACACAAAATATTGATATAATTCTTATATAAACAAAACAGTAGTAATAACTGGATAAAAGTTAAGCTCAATAACTCCACAAGGGCTCATTAAATTAATTGGAACTGCATGGCTGTCATTTCTTTGCAGAAATTTTCAACTTTACTGAATTTTCAAAATTTAGAAATATAATGTCTTGAATCAATGATTGATACCTATGTTGATCTGACTATGAATCATTAAATCCAGTTGGATAGTGAGTCATTAATTGATAATCCCTAAACCCTATAAAAAATATCTACTGACCTTTCTCTCTCACTTCATATACTAGTAAATGTCCCTTATTTGTTCCCACAAGTAAATTGTTATCTGAAAAGCATAAAATTTTCTTTCACAAAGGGAAAATCTAAAAACACACTGCAAAAAATCAAATGCTAAGGGTATATAAAGCTATTTGACAACAAATACTAATTTGCACAATATATCAAGCTTAAAGATCTTATACTATTCAAATTAAAGAAATAACCACAAAGGTTTTTTATCAAAGAAGAGCCATACAGAAATTTTATTTAACCTCTACCATTGCAACTAAAGAGCTATGACTTTTGACCAACAAAAGACATTTAATGACAAATGACAATAGTTGACATTTTGTACTTTAACATGTTTTCAAAGAAGCTGCTTATTAAACTGACTGAGCGGATAAAGTAGTTACAGTTTTAAGCAAAGCTTGATTATTTGATGTGGAATCACATATGCTTCTCTTTAACCACAGTGTTTGACATTCCACTCAACATGCATATGACTTCTGACACTGATCTAGCAAACTTTACCATTTTAACAGCCAGGCTCTTATCACTGCATAATTTTTGCCAATTTGAATACTGTGACATATTTTTAACAGGAGTATCTTGCAGCACATCATTTCAGGCTGCATTTGCTTATATCCAGATATAAACATAGTCTGCTTATAAGTAGGCCTTAATCTTCAGGATTCTGTGAGAAAGATTAAAATACAAGAAACAGCAATATGGATATCTATTTTCTCTTTGACCACATTTACATCCTTCAGCGATTACTTCCCTTGCATTATCAATTCCTTCAAATTGTCCTTTGAGTAGACAACCTTGTTGAAGAACACCTGAATGAGGGACTCATGATCATTGATAATGACAAGGATCCTGTGAAAGTTGACATTGGGTTGACATTACCAACCCGATTTTCATTTTTTCAAATATCTTATACATAAATAAGCATTTTCTGTTATTTCTGTGTCTCTCATTAGACAATTTCAGAAATTATTAATAACATAATTGAATGGATAAATTGAATGGATGAATTTTCTTAAAGAAGGGAACTTTCTCAGTAGCTATATAATCATCATATGTATCTAATAATAGACCAGTCTGCAGAGTATGGCACTTTTCGACGAGATCTCCGGTGTGCACGAGCAAAAAGCCTGGTGTGACGGTGTGCACCACCAAAAATGTCTGGTGTGCTGGTGTGCACCGACTATTTTTCCCTGTTGTGGTTAAAATTTGTGAATTTGCATTTCACCGTAAAAATGCGTGTGAAGCATACTGTTGAAGATAGCGCAAGTTTTTATTTGTATATTTGTCAAGTAAGATTCATGATATCTCAAATTGTTCATACACAACTGTGCTTGTTTTTATCAGCTGACTTTTTCTATGGGACCACACCCAGCCACACCCATCTTAGTTGCCACACCCAAAAATATGGGTGTGCAACAGGTTTTGCACAAAAATATCTCCGGTGTGCACATGCCATACTCTGCAGACTGGATAATAGACAAGGAAAGGAAGACATCATGGCTTACCCACAGTCCCAACACTATCAATGGGCAAGGGCATTCGTTCCAATATAGGAACGCATTCAAACGCGTTGTGCATCTTGACTGCTTACTCTTTTACCTTCATTTCTGTGTTGATTTGTGCCAAAATTAACGATGTTTTCTTTAGAAACAATCTACCTCCATCATGGGTGATAGTATCACATGACTCGAGGTTACATCCAAAAGAGGTTTAGGTAAGGGGGGTGGGGCACCGAAAGAAAATGATAAGAAAAGATTACCCGGCAGGTAGAAATAGATATCATAAGAAGAACAAGTTCCTTCTTTTGTTGATCACAAGACTTTGCCCAAATTTATGTTCACAAAGAAAGGAGCGAAACTGAAACTGCTATGTTTTCGGATGAAAGGAAAATTATTTTTGAACACTAGTGATTAATGTCGAGCTCTGAGAAAGGTGACGAAGATACCAAACAGGATATTTGGTTTTTTCGTAGAAAAAAATCATAAATGGCTTCTTTTAATCTTTGAAGTCTTCGGCATAACCATTTCTTTCAATTTCTAAACTATGTTTTTTGACCCCTTCAAATACATGTACCCTGTTCATCAAACCAACTGGAATTTATCTCACCTAATTTTTCTCCATTATTTCTCACATTGTCAATTATGCCAGATATCTGCGATATTCACAGGCGGAATACTCAAATGGAAGTGTAGAGTGGTGTTCCAAAATTTTGGACCACCGTTTGGTTCAAGAGGTTTCATAGCCAACTTCCTATAGAATTAGAAGATTATTCTACATTTCTTGGCTTTCAACAAATATAAACTTTGTTATCAAGTTAGTAAATTTTTGTCCTTTGTAAATAAGAAAAAATTGAATATTGCTAGGAAAAACTTTTGATGTAAAAATTGGGTAAAGACAAAAATAAAGTAGTCCGGAATATCCTTTCCGGATATTCTTTTGGCTCTAGGCAACGCTTGACAAGGCCTTTCCGGTAAATGGAGCTCTCTGAATATGAAACTAAAAAATATCTTTTAGGGTTGCATTAGTGATGTAGTTAATTCTGTTTCCCAAAATCGGAAGAAGTAGAACATGGCTGGAAGTATGAGCAAGAGTATACATTTTTACCAATTTGGTTCCTCAAATCACAGTCCCCTAACACAGCTAGGGGTTGGACTCAGTAAGCTAAATTTCCAAAAATCAAACAAAATTATAAGCAGGGGCGCCTACACAGGGGGGGGCTGGAGGGGCAGCTGCCCCTCCCGTTTTCTTCGAAGAGGGGCAGAGGGGGAAAGAAGTGCCCTGGAATATAAGAAAATACTATAGAATTTTATCGATAATCGATGACCACTTTGACTACACTCGTTATGTTAATATTTACTGTATTAGAAAATGTTAGAAAAATGATAACACCCGCACAAAAACGTAGAGAATGAAAAGTTTGTCTGTGACAGGGTCGGCCACAAGAGGGAGAGCGGCAAAGATAATAGATGATAAACAAAAGACGTGTTCCCTCAGAAGTACTCCAGAAACCAAAGGAGGATAAATCGGTATAAAAACTTGGCGGGCAAACAAAATTTTACAACCAGCCCATTTATAACAGCCATGATTTTTAGAAAACCTAATATTGTGTAAAGTGACAAGGCCATTTAATACCCTTTTTAATGTATGGATAATTTCGTCAACATTTTCTCTATGTTTAGAATCTTTGATGGTAAGAGCCCCAGCTGTATTAGTGGCACATATTCAAGTTGATATTTTGTTATGTTACCCCACCCTTGCCCCCCTCCCACCTAGGAATACTCGATTATGTTAGTAGAAAAATTTCACGATTTGCCCTCGGCACCAACACTGCCCCTCCTGCCCTAAGCTGGTGCAGGCGTCCCTGATTTATAAGGATACTTTGAGCCCTTTACACTTTATACTAAATGATGGTGTTGAGGACACGGAGCACTATTTTCTGCTCTGCCATACTTATGATGTAAATAGACATGATCTTCTCAACAGTGTAGATGCGATATTGTTGCCTCATGGCTTGCTTAATCTTTCAAATAAAGAGCTACTAAAAGTCATCCTTCATGACCATGAAAATTTACCATTTGATCTCAATGCAAAAATCCTGACGGCAACACTGAAGTATATCCAGGCCTCCAAACGGTTTGAATAACGCAGGAACAAAAATCTTTAAATCTCACCTCTATTTATTTCGGTTTTTGCGGTTTATTTAATTATAAAATCATTTTTTAATATTGTGATTTACGTATATGTCTAATGCTAGGAGGTAGTCATGATATATTGCTCCTCAAGGCCGTTTTTGTAATGTGGTCCAATGTAGTATAGAATTTTCCGTTCTGTATAGTTTTAGGTAATTTTGTTTGTAGCTTTTTATACCGAATAAAAAAATTTAAAGCAAAATAAACATAAAAACGTCTGAACATAACAAAAGATTTATTTATTCCAGTTCCGATGTCGTTATGTGATGTTAAAATTTTTGAAAAAATATAAATGCTTGTTAGATTTTTGTCGGAAAATCAAAGTTTCTCACCCTTCCTGTGAATTTTCCTGTCTACGCCATTGTCTGGTGGCTATACTACTTTTGTTTGCTATTTGATATAATTTTGGCATAAATGATATCATAACACCATAATGCAAAAGATGAAAATTTCTAAGAAATTTTGAAAGTCTTAGAAAATGAAAAACGTTTAACTTTTTTATTTAAATTCGATCATACTGTTACACTGTTACAAATAGATGCGCAAGCCAAAGTGTAGATCTGTATAGCTGTATGTTGCCCTGTTGCAATCACATTCTTTGAAAAAATTCAGAAGCAGTAGCGGCGCCACGGGGGGACACTTCCCCTCCCCCAGTTCTCTGCAGGATCAACTTTTTTTCGTCTAAATCTGATGAGAAAGTGTTGAGGGAGAGGTAGTATTTCGGCAACATACTTTTTGAATGTAATGCTATGAGTTTCAAACTGCCTTTACGTAACCAAAATTTAATTGTAGGCTTGCCCTTTAGGTAAAATTTGCGTTCCATGTTGGTAAAAGGGCGTTTTCTGGTGTAAAATGGACGTGGCCTAAACATTTTTGCCCCCCCCCCCCCCAAAAGCCTAGTGGCTGGCGCCGCCATTCTTCAGAAGCTTTTCAGCTTCTTTATCCCAAGTCTACAATGATAGGAAGATCTTAACAAAAAGAATATTTAACACAAAGGTAGTCAAAGACTCAAACTGCTTCTACCCTACTTCATTCATATACTTTTGCCATTATTGTCTCTACTAATGGCAGTTTCTGGTAATTTAGGGGCTCGATTGTTACTTGGAAATTTCTTTTAGTGAATTTTTATTCATAGGCCCTTATTATAGCCAAGGGTCCCGGGGTCAGTGACCCCCTGATCCTCCCTCTCCTCAGCACTGTCTGTCCAGAGTGTTATTTTCTTCAAGACTTCTTGTGACCGTAAACTTTTTGAAAAAATTTCCTGTGAAATTAGTTTGGACTTTGTGATTCAAAAACCTCAATAATGCGATAAAATTATGTTGTTGAAGACAAAAGGAGTCACATGAGTAAAATATGAAAGTACAGATTTTATCAGAAATGTTTTGCCATATTTATAATCAGAACTGCACAGAGGTTTCGGAGTTCCTAGGACAAAACCGAAGGTCAAGGCCCCCAGTGAGCGGAGAGAACAGAAAATATTTGTCACCAAGCCCTTAGGATTAGCTTAAAATGCATTTCAGAATATTTCTTGCAGTCATTTCTTGCAAATATTTTAACACCTTACGTTCTTAAGCATACTTTTGCTACAATTGATTTATTCCATTCCTAACATAGCGCAATCAACCCTGAGGCCCCCTGGGGCATTTTGCCCCTGATCCCCCCTTTCAGCAGCCCCACTTATAGTGAATGCTATTGTCAAAACTCTTTCAAAGGGTTAGCAAAGAAATGTGGAACATTGCCATTCTTGCATAAATGAGCGAGCATTAAAATGGCAATTCCTGCGTCTTGATAAATGAAGCGATTTTATGAAAGACTCATACCAAAAACTATAACTTTGTACAAAGGAGATTTATCTGTAGTGTTGTGAGTGAGCTACAAGCAGAAAAGTCTTGCAAAAATACACCTGTGATACGGGAGGTTGGTTCTTTCTTTATAGCCTGCATTTAAAAATATCTCAAACACTAATAACGGTATGGGGTCGTAATGACATATCAGTAATGACATAATTGTTACTTTTTGCAACGAAAGCTGATCCCCTTGATCTCCCTCAGCACAGTATTACTTTTCGAAACATAGTTATGATCTTTTTCAGTGCAATGAGTTCATTTCTTCTGAGCATTTAAATTCTTTCCAACCTGTTAACCTTCTGTTAAGTGTATAAAACTTTTCTATTATTCATCCAAGGTTGAGAAATTTCCTGTGAGAAAAATATTCTAACTGATTTCCTGTGACCAATGGTCACACGGTCACGGGGAAAATAACGCCCTGTGTCTGTCTAGGGCCGTCGCTAATCACTTTCACTTAAGGGGGTGCCAGTCACAAATTTGCCGACAAAATAGGGCGTGGCCTACGGTATTTCAATTTTTGGGTGTGGTATTTTGACGCAATTGATTTTGTTTATCAAAGAGTATGTTCTCGTTAGTCAATTATCGCTTCAATTTTCGAGTGACTGTGGATACTTAATTTGCATGAGTAGATCTTACTAATAGGACCCCCAAGAGGTTTCGAAGGCCTTGAAAGAAACCCGAAAGACGAGGCTCCTGCGAGCGGAGCGAGCAGAAATTTTTGCGACCACGCCCTTTAGATTGTCTTAAAATGCATTTCAGAATATTTTTTGCAGTCATTTCTTGCAATCGTTTAAAACTTTTAAGTATTTTTAGGCATAATTCTTCTACGTTTCATTGTTTCATTCTTAAAATGGAGTTCATTACTCCTTGAGGCCCCATCAACCTCAAGGCCCTGAGGCACTTTGCCCCCTTGCTCCCCTCAGCAGCCCTGCTTACAGTGGCTTCCAGTACCTCCAGGATCAACGTTCAGAGTTTTTCAATAAACTTTGACCCTAAACTTTAGGTAGAAATTAGGTCGCCCTGGATATTGGACATTAGATTCTAGACTCCGGCTGCCGACAGGAAGTCATTTGAAATTTTTGGTGGACATTTGCCCCTCAGTGACACCCATTGCGCCATCTGTACCTATTTTGAATTGCTGAGGGTTTTTTGGTGATACTTTTTTGGTCCTATCCTCATCTTACCCAAAATTTTTGCTAAAGTTATCGCATTGAGAACTTCAAAAGTAGTAAAACCCGACAAAACTCTACTTTTAGAAAATTTGCCGACAAGAATTTTCTAGGGGGGGTGCCGCACCCCCCGCACCCCCCCTCCCGCTAGCGACGGCCCTGTGTCTATTTGTCTGTCTGTCTGTTTACGAACTATGCTTCATAACTCATATTTCCTCGCCCCACCTCCATTGCTCTAGTAAACTTTGGAAACCTTTACCACAGAAAAGGAAATAGGCAGAAGGGTAACTCTCGTCGGTTCCTTTGTTGTTTTTGAAGCCTGAGTCAACAATATTCCTTAATGCCCCTTCAACCTCGATTTCATTAGACGAACTTAGCCATGACAAATTATCATTCATTAATCAGATATAAACGATTTATGATACATAATTGAATTTGTTCACTGTCATGGGGCATTTCGTCTCAAATAAAGTTGTCGACTTTCAATCTTTTTTAAAATTTCCGCATGCGCTTGTTTTTTCCTGCTTCACCTGATAGGCAGGAGTTCCCCTTCTGCCTAATTCCTATTCTGTGCCTTTACCCTTCTTTGTACTTCCTCTTCCTTCTCAGATACACAGGGAGCTAGAAGAAGAAAGTCATGCGTTGCCATGGAAATGTACTCAAATATCAGTGGGACATGTTTTCTGTAATCCATATTTCCTTCGAAGATTCTTTGTTTGCCCGTGTTTCAGGAAATTCCTCATTACTGATGTGTTTGCTACAAAGCTGCTAAGTGTCTTTTAACTTACCTTCGCTTGGATATTGGTTTAGTGCTCTGAAACTGACGACGAGAATCCGACTACTATCACGAGAGGAGATTTCGGCCTAAAATGGCCTATCGTGTCGCCCCTAAACTTACTTCAACAACCCACGATACTTACCGACATCCACATTTTGATCAACTTGATTACAAGTATTATCACCCTCAGCTGTTTACAAGTAAGGTCCATCATTATGCGCCTGACAAAGGAACAAGAGAATTCTTCCACGACTACCGAAGGTCTCATATCAGTGAGAAAACTTTGCAACGAAACCTTGAAAAATTCCAGCTTCAAACACCACTCAGGCCAACGTGGGAAAGTGATAAACCAGACCGTGTTTTAGGAAGAAGAAAATTTGATCGCGAAGCTCTCTTTCCAGTGATCCATAATAATCCTGTCTATACACTCAGTAACAGGATACCTGATAGAGAAAGAGACAGAGACAAAAAGTTCATGGAAGAAGCAGCCTATCATCGTTTGCAATACAAAGATCTGACTGGCAGCTTACACACACAGTCTCCGTTCTTCCATTGCCCAGATCCAGCAAGCAAAGTTTTCATTCCAAAGACACGACAGACAAGTTTCCATGGAGAATACCCCAGCAGTTTCAGGTCTGTTGAAGAGTCCACATATGGCCCTGACAGGGAGAAGCCATTGGTGAATCACATGACAACTGACGTAGCTTAGGTTTGAAATGTAACCGAGTGGCAAATATATTACTTCTAAATGTATTTGTGTTTAAAAATCACAACAACCCTCTTTTACCAAAAGAGAACACCCATTTCCCTAACTACCCATGAAACCCTAAACCCAGTTCTTAAGCTATCAAAATTAGGTCTTTCAAGGATGATTAATTGCTGATTTTTTTTCTTTTTTACAAGTTTCCTGCATTATCTCAACATTTTTCAGCAGTTTTATACTGTTACAAACTCATGTTGTGTTGTAATATATCGGCAGTTAAATTTGTCACACCTCTTAGTTAACATAGGGATATCAAAATTGTTTGATGATGAATCTCTTCTCTTAAAATGTACATTTGTTTCCATTTTTGAATACACATTTCCACTGCTTCCAAGTAGGAAAGTGGTAACTTGACCTGTTAGCAACCCACTCCACCTACAATGAGGTCTCATTTTTCTTTTGATGTAAGCATTATAAGGCTTAATGTTTAAGAAAGTATTTTTTTCAGATTTCACTTCATTGTAGTTTCTTTGATTTAGGAAATAAGTTTCTTTTAAGGAAAAACTAATAATTTTGTTGACAATTATATCATACCACTAAGTTCACTAAAGTTTATTTGTTTTGTGTATCACAGGTTGAGAAAATCAGTTTGTTGTTAGTTGTTAATAAGCAACCTTTTTGCAGGGCAAATGTATTGTCTTTGGTTCAAAAGAAAGTGACTGGGATAAATTGAAAAAAGGCTATTTAGATGATTTAGTTTCTGCTTTTCTTGTGAAATCCTCAAACTTTTATGTAATACATATAGTGCCCAAAAACTTTGAGTTTGTGAAAATTCTTAGACACAGATTTCAAAAGTGACAATTACATTAGAAAAAATAACAACACACAATTTAGTTAATGTTATCTGTGATCCAGTGGTGATATCACATCAGAAAATCTCACACCCCAATAATTCTTAATTCAAGTGCTCACCTTTTTTAAGAAGCTGTTGTGAAGGTTTTTGACACTGTCTTTTGCTTCATGAGCCTAATGCTAAAGTACTGGTGGAAGTCCTTTCTCAGTTTTATGCATATTATCTAGTTCATACCATCCTTAAGAAGCAAAGCAAACAGGATAGAACAAAGCAAAACAACTGTATCAATTTTGCGTTTTTTCCAGAATACATGACATTCATACCTAAAACTACTTTGAATCAGATACACAAGTTAAGATACAAAGGAATATATAATTTTATGTATATATAGAATATTTATATTTATGAGAAATATAAAATCACAGCACCCTCTAAAACCATTACAATCCAAAGTGGCAATTGCAAGTTCTAAATAGTTATTCAGTGAAAATATGCTAGCACTGCATATAACACAGAAAATTAATCAACGTATATCAAGCCTGGAAAAGATGAATTAATGAGAAGCAGCCCTTACAGGGCTAATAAAAACTGACGGTCTTGCTACTATATACAAGAAAAACTTTTGTTTTACATTTAACTAGGTGTTACCAGAACATTGTCAAATACTGTCACTCCATTCAAAAACAAAGCTTACTTGTCACACTGGATGACAAAAAAACATTAAGACCTCCAAAAGTTGCACCATTCCTCTTGATTACCACGACAATTTTACTTTCAATTGGACATATAAAGTTAGATACAATAAATAAAATGTTGCATCCTACAGAGATGCAAAAATAAAAAAGGAGCAGTTAAGTTGGTATGTGACCTAATTAGGCAGTAAGATGTATTAATGACGCTGTATACTATTTCTAACATAAAAATACTTTTCAAAAAATGTACAGAAAGATGAATGCAATTAAAATTGTTTGAGAGGGTGTATTTTTATGACCATCTAATCAAGGGTTAATTCATGACCATATAACTGCAACTTGACTTCATTGAACTATCAAAGAAGAATTAACACAGAAAATTTACCGCAGCCGCATATGTAGAATCTTTGAATTCACAAAGAGCAGAATGGTGAAAGAAACAATAAAATGGCAAGCAGATCAACACAGCAGATCAAACTGCAAAGTAGTTTCACTCATACAGTCTTGTGGATTGGAGCCTGAGGATTTATCCATTTTGTAGATCACTGATTCTATCATTGTGGATACTGTCAGCAATCAAGCCTATAGTATTACTTAGCCATTAACACAAAAAAATATCCCAATTGACCATCGCATGCCATAAACAAGGGATATAACAAAACTAAAGATAATTGCTAGCAGTTTTTTCCAGTAGGTCCTGCTTTGCAAGCCTAGATGCAATTTATGATATACACATTGGGGATATTGGGTCTTCAAGAGAAATACAGCTTGACACGGTGTGGTAGAAAAGACAATCTGATTTTCCTACGCATGGCAAAATGAGATGCAGCATCGAACACCAAAGTAATGCTTGCCTTTACCACCTTAGGCCATAATTTAACCTCTAGGCCTTTCTGCTTGGGAAACAGAGCTGCCAAGGGTGCAGCATAACTGGTCAATGACAGCTCTTTCCCCTTTGTCATTATATAATGGCGATCACTCATTGTGAGATGACAGCTGGGCTCTGATTTCATCAACACTCCATTACCATTTTGGCATTGAACTACGTTCTCACACCATACTTTTCACAAATTTGACCAAGATTCTTTTTAACTCTTAGAGCTGTCAGCCTTGCTGCTCCATCATGGTACCAGCATTCTTTCATTATTTTCATAATGCGTACCATCACCTTTGAAAATGAAATATTTAAATTAAATGTTTGTAACATTTTCTACAAAATCCATAATTTTTTTTTCTATGATGGACATATTCCTGTATAAGATTCACCCTTACAAAAATCACCATTTTCTTCTTGTTTGAAACTAATGTGATATATTTCAATCTAGCTTCATTATTTACTTGAAATTGTTAGCAAACAAAAACTCAGTTTTGTTGAAATTGTTGTCAACTGCACTTCTACAGAAATTTGTGTGGATCAAACCACATGACACTAGACCTTCAATTACGTCACAGATTCTCTAATTCGTTCACAGCTTAGGCAAAACTTTGAACGGCAATAGCAATAAAATGAAACGCAATGTAGCAATTCAAAAAAGAACTGAGACCAGATAGGTAAAATGTATTTTTTAAACTAAAGTTATTTCTTGATCTTAGAAGCACTTTAATTCCTTGTTAAAACTCTAAGAAAATATATTTAATGGTGTCAAATTTTGTTTAGGATGCGCCCCCTTTCTTCACTACCTGCAAAGATTGCATATTTCAATGAAAAAAATAAACTTAGGAATACTCTAAAGAAACTCGTTTTACAAAAATTCTTTCAAACCCAACATGTGTAAAATTATCAGATAGAAATGACAGGTTTTAAAATCCATGAAATTATTTCTTGAACATTTGCTTTGTTAATTCCAAAGTTTCTCCTCGCTTTTCCATTTCAATGTGTCGAAGCAACTTTAATTTGAGACCAGCAGGATAGGACATGCCTTAAAAACCAGACTAGGTTAACATAAAGGGTATTTTTGACAACCTTAAGTTTGATGTGTCACCAGTGGCAGAATTATTGTCTTGTAAATGTAACTGACTTCTCAAACTACATTGAGACATTACTTAAGGTTTGGTTGTTGTTTTTGTCTTTTTCCTGATTCATTGTTACATTCAAGTGGCACGGGGACGTTCCCTCCCTCTGTGAGGAGAATATATCCAATAAAAGAGCTGGTTTTATTGAAGAGACCAGATTTGAGTCCAGTTAATAATGGGAAAGCTGATGGTACTGTAGTGACTCTGCTTAGGCCTGTTTACATAAATTTTTCTTCCTCATTCATTCCATCACATTCTCACATCACAGCACAGGTATCATCTAAGTCACTCTCATATCACACATTCACAATCCATATTCTTTACTTCATCTTTGCCACACTATTCAATTTACTCATCACCTTTATTCACCTTTCCAAACATTTGTTATTCTCACATTATTCATGTTAAGTCTTTCTGAAACTAAGAAGCATGACACACCCATTACCATAAAATAAAAACTGTTGCATAGATAAAATGTTCCTACAACAAAAAATGACTTACATCATGATTTTCCCACGATAGCTGCATAAGTGGCCTTTTCCCTTCATCGCACACAACACTTCTCACATTTTCCAATGTTGGATCAGACGGAAGCATGTCGTAATAAGGTGGTTGATACTCAGCGACAAAACCTGAAACGAAAAAAGGCAGAGTTAAACCAAAATAAAATATCACCATGAAAACTGATTTAACATAAATTATCATATGCCGCACAAGTTAATTCCAAAACTATGGTACCCCAAGAATAAGGGATAGGAAAAAAGGTTAGACAGCATTTGGAAAAGTAATTACGAAAATTTTTAAGTTTGATAAGAAACATGTTCTCATGACCCAAATCAAAAGATTGATTCCTGAACTAATTAAAGGTTATCTTTTATCAAAAGTTGATAAATACAATAGTAAAAGTCATATTTCATATTTATGCAAATTAAGTTGTTCCATTAATTATATTAGTGTTATCGATCAAAGATCTGTAAAATCAAGCAAGCAGTTGGACAATTGTAGCAAAAAAAATTCAAAGTTTTTGAACCTCACTTATCACAACCTACATTAGCTGAATGAGCAGACAAGAATCATACCATCTAGTTGATTGTAATTTTAATGCTGTTGCTGCGACAGAGAAGACATAGCAATGCTTGAAGATAAGTAAAGCATTGATGCCCTAAAAGGATAAAAACCAAGATAACAAATGACAAAAACTAACCATTTATCACATAACGGCGACATGCTTCCCAGAAAACTAAGCCCATGGCATATACATCTGCCCTTTTATGAGAGTCAAAATATAATACATTGAATACATCATTGAGAATTTCTGGAGCCAAATATCTTTTTGTACCAATTCTGTTATTAGTTGGTATATCAACACTGTCTCCTTTGGTAGATGAATGCAGAACAGCAAGGCCAAAATCAGCAATGCAACATGTTCCTAGAGGAAAATAGGGAGTCAATCTTTTGTTGGTACAAAACTTGAAAATGGATTTGAAAAAAGCAAACATTTAGTAAACTAAAGCTTTTCGTCTGACACTCTTCAGAGTTTAAAACGTCAGAACATAGACCGAAAACTCTACGCTAGGAAATATATATACTCAGTTGTGGATCGAAATAGCCAATCAGAAACACGAACACATGACTGTTGAGGTTGATCAATCAGTGCCGGTGCCTATTGAGAATGTTACCAATGGAGTCCTAAGGTGAAAACGAACTCCTTTTGTCTACACAGTAGCGGTTTTTTCGTGCTTATGTAGATAGATTCCAAAAGTGGGAGTGAAATAGGGAGTGTTGGTGTATTGAACAGGACAGTCCTCATGCAAGTATAGAATAATAATTACAAGAAATATAATAATGAGATTTCAAGACAATCAATTGATGGGATGCAACTTTGAACTGAAATTATTGGGGATACGAGTTCCTAAAGTTTAGGGCTTTTTCCATGCACATCAGGATGAAGGCTTTCGGACCAAGTTTAAACCACTTGGTGTTTTACGATACTCAACCAAAACTATTACACTGCATACATTATAGTTGCATCATATAAACAAGAGATTCATTCTCACTCGTCTCAAGAAACATTTTCTCTAACTTTTCTTTGTATTGAGACTGGCATCTCAAAATAACATCATTGATTCTAACTGCACATGTGTATATGAATGAAAATTTTAAAATCCAGCGGACATTTAGACAAATGCTGGTTCGTCTCGACAACAAGAAATAGATTTCAGTGATCACAGACAGTGATAATCTTGCCCATCTCTGGATCGCCTGTTGCAGCAGCCTTTGTTTTCAAAGTCTTGGAAAAAACCTGCCATTTTCTCAACTGATTAGAAAGGAGACAGTCCTCTAAACAAACATTTCACATCGCTTTGTTTCAGAGACAGACACTTCTTGGAAAAATGTATTTCTGTTTTAGAGTAGATTCTGTGGTAAGGCGCTTCATAACGATCTACAAACATCCTGGTTAGGGATAATCTGGCAAAAAGAATAATTTAGTTATGCATATGGATGGATGAAGTGAATATTATAATTTGAGTTCCACTGTTTGTTTGTTTGTTTGTTTGTTTGTTTGTTTATTTACCTGGCATTTCAGAGGCAGGGATGTAGAGCTAGGAGGCTCAGAGGGGGGGGGGGCTGAGCCCCCTTGTTGAAGTCGAAAATTGGAAAATTGATTTTTCCAAACATTTTGTGCAAGAGCCCTCTTGTTATTTTGATAGCACTACATCACTTTCAAGGGGACCAGCTGCCCCCAAAGACACATTTATCTTCTATTGTTTGAAACGATAGGCCATTGTTTTCCTCTCCAGGCAAACAGAGGCTCAACCCGCTCCTTTAGAAAAGCCTGTACCACTTTGGCAAGTGAAGAAACAAGGAACCCTGTTGTTGCTTGCGACACCATCAAGCTTGTTGCATTATTCAAAGGATTAAGCTGCCTACCGCAGCAGACATTCTCGGCTAGCTTCAAAATCGCATTAAAAAACTGAAGTAAGCAGTAATTGGCTATTCTGTGAAACTGGTTAACATTTGACCCTTCAGAAATAGACCAAACTACGGCAGCACGAAACGCCAACTTTAGAAATGTGCGTGGTTATATAAGAAACATATGGAAAAACCCTATCCATAACACAATCCGTCGGGCGTCATTCGAACTTTTTATAAAGAGGGGGGCAAACCTACAATTGTGGGTAAGAATAATTTTATAACTTTTAGTACTTGATTTGATATTAATGGGTGCAACCAACACATAACAAACTAAACAACATAAATAAGAGTAAATATTTCCCATCAAAATGTAAACCGAATGGATCAGTTTGATCTGCATACAATTGTGTATCTCGCTTCCAAGGTTCGATGCTTTTAATCAATTAATCAATTTTTACAAAAAGTATGAATTTGTTGTGGTAATTCCATGAACGCCATATAGGCAACCACAGATGGCAAAAATCATCAAATGGAGGGGTCCAATTCGAGAATTCACGGTCGCAGTGGGGACTTTTTCGAGAGGGGGGCTTTTTGACAATTTGTAGTTCTAGGGTGGGGGCTTGTTCTAAAGTGGGGGCTTGTTCTAAAGTGGGGGCTTGTTCTAAGGAGGCCAATTCGAGAATTTACGGTAGCGTATAAACTAAAAATTAAAGGAAACTGACGAGGTTACCATGACAATGTGCTCAGCGACATGATTTTGAATTTCGATTTATTTTTGGGTCCCATCAAAACGTTTTAGTATACTTATGGATCTGATTAATATATCGTTAAATTAGTTTTCTAAGTATTGCAATCTGCTGTAATCTCTTCAAGTTAAGCCTATCTTTAGTCTAATAGGATGCTGGTCTCAAAAACCGGATCGGTTATTTCTCAGTGCCTTTAGTAATTTCTTACCCATTATGCTTTAGTTCCTCTCAGATTACTTGTTTAGATGCCTAACTGTATGCGTGTAAACTGCTTAAATAGTAACTATCCTGTGACACAACATCAAATAATAACTAATTTTTTCGCGTACTTCAAGAAAAACATTTTCAGATTATTTTGAATTTTTAATCTATTCATCAAACTGAGCGAAAATATTGGAAACTTTTGAAGACCCCTTTATCTATTCAATATCACAAATTGGGTAATATTTCTAACTGGCTTTCGAGAAGACTTTATTCACTGCCGTGTATACACGAGGATTCGGTGTTGGCAGAATGCATATTTTCTAGAGGGTTGAAAGCAGTCTTGAGGCGCGATTTTCCAAATTATCAATTGTTTACGCCACTCAAATTGAACAAAAACACTCAAGGCCGTGTCTGGATTCAGAAACGTTATGAGGCGCAGAAAAATAGAAAACGGAAAAAAACGAAATAGAAACGATGTCATAAAAGGAATATTACGACCTGGCTGGTATTCAGACAGAAATCCAACTTGATGGAAAGCTAAAAGACTTGCCAAAATTGACCAAATATAATAATCTGATTGACAAAAACTTAGCATTCAACATGGAGACTATCCGTTAAATTTTGGAAAATCGTTTTCAAGAGTTAAAGCGTAAAGGCATTAGGTTATAAGAGGCAAATCTTTTAATGTTGTTTATTTGTTTGTTTCTTTAGATTTATTCATGAAAAGGGATCAGGATTTAAGTTATCCTGTCAAACTGAAGCATGCTGTTAAGAGCTGGAGAATACTTGACCTGAAGATCAATTCTACCCCATTTACTTTTTGCATTGGGAAAAGCTCGATCCTGAGATTGGACAATGCAAGAAACGTTATTTTCAACTATCAGTCTTGCCCCAAAGTTGGGATACTACACTGATGATCCAAAAGGCTTGGTCATACTAACAGAGCTACTGGTTGAGCTCAGCAAGCTAAACCAGAACAAATTTAAGCATAACTTCATTAATATCTTGAACCCTTTGTGCCTGACAAAAGATAATGTGAATTTCAGCTGTGGAAATGCGATGTCGTTGGCTCATTGTAAAGTAAATCTTTCAAAGAAAGAGTTGCTAAAAGCATTCCTATATGCCCATGAATAGTCAACGTTCGATTCAAGTACAATAATTCTTGAACAGAAATGCTGGAATATGTTTAGGCCTCCAAAAGTTTTCAATGAATTGGTTTATAGAAACCTCTAAATTTTCCTCTCTCTTTGCCAAATTGTTTTTGCTCATATCACATTTGGGGATAGCCAAATAAAGTGTTAATGAATCATCGAAATCATCGAAAACAAATTTGAAATTTGCGTAGCATTTTTAGAAGTTTTTTGTATTAAAAACATTCGCGATGTAGAGGTTTACCTTTTATGTGAGGTATACCCTTTGGGTAGTCCTCGTTTCACTTAGTGTATCATCCTTGTAAGATCAATTGCGCTTCATTGCAACCTCGTTTCCAAAACACCTACTCAAGATGACGTATTTCCTGAACATCCAAAAAAATGCTGATGTCGTACTAAATGCTTGATTAAGTCATTAAAACTGCTATTAAATCTGACGTACTTTCAATTTTTTGACGGCGTCAAACTGAAACTTTCCAGGAAAGAGGAAACATTTCATCACAGAATAAGAATAATTATTCTGTGATTTCATCAACATTGGGTTAGGTATTTTCGTCCAAAAGCCATCTCAGAAATACGTTCAATATTCTTAACTCCTTTTAGACAAAGTACACAACACCAGTTTACGATTAAAGCCACGAATACAATTTTGTTTGCCCAGTTAGATACGGACACCTTTGTTCTATGAGTATTTCGTTTTAAGTGCTAACCTGAATTCGTCAGCTTCTACCAGAGGTCTTTGAAAAACCCTCCAATCAGTGAACGAAAATGCCAAATTAAAAGATTCGGGCTTTCGAATACAAAAATTCCCTGAGTAGTGGCATGCGAAATCTTTTGAAAGCATGTAAAACTTGAGTAGTTGTAACAAGCTTATCTAAATCTACACTTCTTAAGTATTTTGGCTTGTTTTCGAAGAAACAGTTCTTATTTTTATTAGGGTTTTCAAATCCAGATAAGTACTTTCTTAACATGTGAAAAAGGTTTTATAGGAAAATGTGATAAAATGACAAAACCACACGAAACCGAACCAAGATATAGTTATTACTCATTCAAATCTCGAAACTTTTCTGTTGTACCCACAGCAGAAATTAAATTTCTAGTTTTCAGTAACAAGTGCGTAAATTTATGGGCTATATAGATCTCATCAAAATTAACAGTGAACAAGATGTCCAAGACCAAATTGCCCACGACAAACTAGTTAAGCCTTTAAAATAGCAGATCAGCGAAAACCCGCATTGTGATATATCACTTTGACAGTTACGTCACTCAAATCTAACTGCTATTTTTAGCAAAAAAAGGATGTGGCTTCAAAAAGTGTTGGTTTAGAAAAAAGGCAAAGTCTTGGAAATTTTCCGTCACTTCTGGGTTACTGCTTCGTTAAAATGCGAACTTTAGAACAAACTTGAGGAACTTAGAAGCCACTGATAAGATAATGGTTTGGAAATAGTAAGGTTATTTTAATGATTTTTATAAGACAATCAGATAAAGATTGGGTAACAGTAAGGCAGTTGTATGGTTACTGGAAGAAATGGCAAATGTGAGGCAAATGTGTGGGAAACGTCAGGCAAAGGTGAGGTAAAGGTGAGGTAAAGGTAAGTTACGGTAAACCAATGATAATGGTAGGAATTTTGAGCTGACAAAAGGTAAACTAACATCAGGAAAAACGGAAATACGTTGCTTGCATACCAGAATTTGATTTCGCTATTTAGCGAAATGTCTGAACTTTTCTGGCCATCGTGACATTGAGGTAAAAAATATCAATTACGACTCACCATCATATTTGACGAGAATATTTTTGCTTTTTATATCGCGATGTGCTATGGAAGGCTTTCCCTCAGTTCCAAGGACCTCTAGATGCAAATGTGCAACACCATTGGCTATGCTGTATACAATATTTAACAGTTCTTTCACGTTCAAGGTTTTCCTTTGCAGATAGTCATACAACGATCCATTCTCTTGGTACTCACAAACGATCCAAAGTTCGGTCCAAATTCCGTTATCCTTGTTGTCCGCTGCGATGAAGCCTGGAAATAATAACATAATTTAAACTATTCATCTGTGTTTTACGGTAAATGTTATTCAATCCAACATTGGGCAAACAGGATTTCTGAAACTTAGTGCACGTCAAATAAGGCTTTAACTGGTTCAAACACGATTCCATCACGTTTACATCTTACTGGGGCCAATTTGCTTACTTGAAAGATTCATTCTAAACTATTGACTCATTTAAAAAACAAATTGGAGTGATAACTCCTCCGTCAATATTATCAAAGCCTTCAAAGTCCTTTAAGGAATGATCTTAGTGCAGGTCAACGGAGCAAAGAACACGAACTTTACAAGAAACTGTTAAAAAATTAGTAATTATAATCATAATAAATCTAATTTTTACAAAGTTTAAACCAGCACTGTTTTCAATATTTTCAAAATTTTACAGAGATCAGCTCGAGATCGGTGAACTTAAAGAAAAAATCTCAAATTTTTCTATTGAAGAGTAATTTAGAATTAAAACTCCTTGTTATTTAAAGAGAACAGACATGAAAGTGGCCATCGATGCATTTATGAACAGATAAACACTCGCAATTAAACTCCTTTTGCTACTGTTTAACTTATGTGCAAAATAAAAGGGTCGAAACAATTGAAGCTATTTAAGCATTCAGTTATTCCAAGGGTCGAAACATCTTACCCTAAGGTGCCCAATAGACACAGGGGTGCGAAAATACGTAGGGGGATGCTGGAATCGCAGAAAGATTTGATAAGAGGAGGTTGCAAAGAAAGGGACAGGGTTGATTTGGGAAGGTCAAGAAAAATATCAAGGTAAAAATCTCTATGGGATAAAGATGCAAAATACAAGCAAGGAAGAACATCAATTAAAAAAAGAGAAACCTGGAGAATTTGACTGACTGGAAGAATTATAACAAAAATATTTTTCAGGTCAACCTTCAAGGTCAACGGTCAAAAGCATTAATAAGTGACGGGGGTCCTTACAAGAGATGGGAAAGTTGTAAGCGGGGGCAATAATAAGGCACCTTAGAGTATGCATCTTGAAGCCAAACAGAAAGTTAAAGGCTCTAGGAAAGAAATGAAAGGAACCCAACCTAGAATGCTTTTGTGTCGCAGCATCGTCGTTTGATAAATCTGGGCCTCCCGGAACCAGGAAGACTCTTCGTGTGATGTGAATATCTTTACGGCAACGCTCTCCCCATTCCACGTGCCTCTGAAGACTTCGCCGAATCGCCCTTTGCCTATCGACTCGAACAAAAGAATTTGCCTTGCAATCGTTCTCTGAGTCAGCAATGGCAAGCCAGCACCACTTCCTGAAATATCGAAAAAGATTGACTTAAGCCAATGAAATAATTGCTTGCGGAAAACATGACGTAATATCATTGATAAATAATTTCACAGCGTCAACTTTGCTACTAAGATTTAAACGAGAGATCGTGCTACTTAGCAATAATTTCATCGACGTCAACCACATTTTCTTTGTCGTATCTTCGCCTTAATTCAACGCAAGTTTAAAAATAAAAAATCAAAGAAAGTTTGCATACATTCGAATTTTTGAATGACCAAAGATAAGAAAGTGTTAACACTGCCAAGAAATGTTATGTTCACGAGAACAGAGCCTTGTCTATGAATTTTCCTAAGAAGATAACGGGAGAAGATTGCGGAAGAAAGTTTTATTAGGAAGAACAAAAGTAAGAGGCTAGAGAATCTGAAATAAACTTCTCGAATATTGGGGAAATTTTAAAAATTTGATAAGACTATAGATGATATCTCAAAATTCAGAGTTAAACTAAAATCCAAATAATAAAGCAGTTTTAATAAATAAATTCAAAAGGTTACCTGACATGCTTTGATCAATTATGTCACTCAGTTTCTTGCTTTTGCTAATATCGAGGCTTGGACCCATGAGCTCTTTGCCAACTTCTACGTCCACGTAGCGTCGCAGGCCCATGGCTCTTTTGCTGTGTTGTTTGTTGTACCACAAAATGAAAATGATCCCCAGAATGCAAATAATGGCACTTGGAATGGCGATCACTAACGCAACGCCCACAGCTGACAAATTGCCTTTCTGGTTGCCATCGGATTTCGTAGCTACAAATCAATAATTGAGCACTTTAAAAAACGGCCAGATGCTTGATTTAATTACGAGGTGAGCATTGTGGTTGGAGTTACAAAATATTGGATTGAGCACAGGGACACAATACTTTAAAAGCTTCAACCTCCAAGTAGTTCATGAGAATATTTCATGATAATATTCTTATGAGAACAAAATCGTTTCATACCCAAGCGCGTATTATTTCCAAGAAAACTGAAAGAAGAAAGGACCTGCAAGGGCGGTTTTTGCAGGCCTAAAACCATATAATTGCAACAAAACGGCGACTAACATTGAACTAACTATTGCATGCTGAGCTCAATGCTTTCAGTTAAATGCAATAATGACCACTTATGGCTATGGAACTGCCCGGCTTTGGTTTTTGGCATTTTAGCCCCCCCCCCCAAAAAAATGTTTTAGCCCCAACAACCTGTAATATGCTCCGCGGTCCGCGGTAAGAAGTCAGGTTAGCTTCAAGGAAACGGACCAGACAAATGGCATCACAATTACATTTAGCTGTCTGTTTCTAGTCTAATTTGAAATAATATTCGAGCCACTTCTAGAAGCAAGGCTTACTTAGTTTCAATAAGTTTTTCACAGTAGGTTCTGTTAGAAACAGGAATATAAAACGAAAATGCTTTGTTTACAACGAGTAAAAGGAATTCTGCTTGACGAACTTGTTTTGAAACCGTCATTTTTTCGAGAAAGAAATTAATACACAAGCCAGAAAACTGGTCTGATCGCTCTGACCATGTGCTTAGAGGATGGATGCATTTGTACTCTCTTTATACCCGTCCATTCTTTAGATATAGTTAGAATACCTCTTGCTATTCAAAGCTTTATTTTGATATTTTTTTACTCGCGTAATCCTTCACTTTGCTACTTATAATAAACGATCAATTATAGTATTTTAAGAATAGTATTGATCGATTTTCTAATAACTGTGGCCCCCTGTATTCCCAAACTATTTACAGACTGCGTCAGCATGAATGCCTTTCAGTGGGGACTCTTGAGAACCAGTCATCATACAGCGGGAAGGTCCGTTTAATGGCCTAACCGTGACGATCACTATCATATACCGTAGCGATTCACTTTCTATTATATATCCGTGTCTTTTAAACCTTAGGTATCCCGCCAATAATTTAATTGACGCCACACAAAGCGGGCAGTAACCTGAAAACATATTCCCGCTGCGAGAAAGAAAACCCAAAAGCATTCAAAGTTGTTTGCTATACAAATCCATTATTATGAATAATCGAGCATCGATGAATATTGTTATTGTCACGTTGCGGAGGAGCAAAGAGCTTTGACGTATGCGCAGCTATTTACAAAAAAGTCTGCACGCAGGCTAAGCTGTACAAACTTTCTTTGAGCTTTTAGACAAGGATCTTGAAGTGACAGAAGCACTAACCGAATTTATGAAGAAAGGACGGTTGCCTAGATCGCAATAAAGAAGTAAAACCCGCGCTAATTTTAAGATATTGGATTTAATCATTTCTATTCACAGCAATAAGCAGTTCCTGAGGGGATGGTGGACTTGTAAGGATTCCAAAAAAATGCATACGTTGAAATTCATATGATATATTTGCCTATTTGTTTATTTGTTTATCATCTCGTTTTTGTCTATAAAAATATTTTCAGGTCAACGGATTTTGGCATTTTGGGGTACTCCTTAAGTATCTTCCAGTTTGCAATATTACTGGCGAGTCACGTTCGCGAATCACAAATCACGCCCATAACCATTTATTCAATCAACTGAAATCACCTGGGTGATCGCAGCAGCTACAAGCTACCAAAAAACTAAATCTCACCTTTACGAGACAAGGGTAGCGTCAATCGGCTTTCTTTATTGCACATGTTTTCGTAACAGCAAGAGACATTTTTATCAGCTTGGACAGTCTTGCAGAATATCAGGGCCAAATTGGCTGGGTCGAGACAGCCTTTAGTCTCAACCAGGGGACCGTCTTTCTCTCTTTCAAGCTTTACGTAGCAGGTTTTGCTTTTAGCTAAGCAAGTATTGTTCGTTGAGTGCGGGCAGTCGTTGCATTCGCAGTAAAAACTGGCACCTGCGGAACAATGATAAACATTTATGGCTTGCGAAGAAATACTGTCGAGTAAATGAATCGCTTTACAATACGGGCTTATTACGAAACATGCAGATGAAAGAATTTGAACTGCAAGGCACAGACATGATAAGCGAGAGAGGTAGCACGTTTGAACTGCTCTCAACACAAGCAGATAAGGATTAATACGTTATATAGATAGGATACACAATACCTTTAATGGTTTCACTTTACAGTAAATTACATATGAATACTGAAACGATATTTCTGTAGAGTAGGGTCGTAAAAGGGTTGGTTTTAAAAGCGTCGATGAGTATGACAACGATGATTTCGAGGGGGTGGGGGGGGGGGGCGATTCGAGCATTTACTGTATTTCTTTTTGCGCAATTTTCGTCTTTTCGTTGAACAGATCATAATCGTAGTCCACATATTCTCTGTCCCTTTTTATGAAATTTTCCAAAATTTAATCACTTTTGATGCGAAGTTAGATTTCAAGACCCTTTAATTTCCTTCTTGCTTGGGCTTACAAAGATAAGTCAAACCGAGGGGCAACCAACCCATCAAGAAGGTCATGGGTAGATTTTGTCTCGTCTGGCCCTTCACAGCAATCAGTTCCCTGAAAGTAAAGATGCTGCCCATTTGCAAAGACTTTGCCCAAATTGGATTAAGCAAACCTTATGTGAAATGCTAGCTCCTAATCATGCGGGTTATCTGGAAAAACAGCCCACCAAACCACTGGCAAACCTAACTGGACCACTGGAACTAGTGAATATAAAACTATGCAATTTCTTATCAGCGAGCAACATATATTCTTGGCTTTGCAAACAATACGAGATTTATTGATCTTTGTCTACAGAAAAGAAAGGGCAGACAGCATGGCTGGTTAGTTTTCAAACACTCAGACTATGGATTTCAACTATCTTTGATCATAATCAAGATAGATAGTTCACATGGGCTGATTCTAATGGCTTTTGTAGGCAATTCTGATAGCTTTTGCATTACATAATACACAACAGTCTGTGCCTAAAACATTATAACTTTGCTTTCACCCCTGTTCCCTGCAAACACTCTGGAAATTATTGCAGGGAAATGCTCCTTGTATTGAAAATGCTTTGACAAGGGAGCAAAATAAGATTTATAAGCAAAAATTCCTCTTCCATGCTGTTTTCAAATTGTAGAAAGATATGAAACCCAAGTAGACTTTTTTGGGAAATCAAGCAAAAATGACCAGTGGTTAACTAGATTTTAAATACATTCCTGCAAACACTAAAATCTCTAATACTAAAATGAACATTGCAAGAAAATGCCCTATATGGAATAGTTAAGGTCAATGGATAGGACACAACCTTATATACATGTACATGTACAAACTTTCATGGTGGTCTTAATCAAAAAATTTGTGCATCAGTTTGTTTGTGCAATGAAAGTAAAACAATTATTAAAATATTACTTGTAAATTCCATCAATTTATGTCTTTTTGAAGTAGGATTATTAAATCATGTTAAAAGTATAGTTATGAGTAAAACTGAACACAAAACAATAAATTCTACAAATATAACGAACTGAACATCAGATTAGTGGAATGAGATGAAAATAGGACGGTAAAGGGGAGGGTTCTCAGAATAATACGAGAAAGCTCTAAATTCTATGATATGTTACAAAAATGAAAGTAGTCATTCTTTGGTGTTTCACAAAGAGTTTCATGCTAAAAAATATAGTTCCTTTGATATCAAAGAACATATCCTTTGATACTCAAAAAGACAACAGTGAGAGAGAAAAGGCATTCACATGGTCAGAAAGTACAAAAACCTGGGCAAAACCAAGAAATAATGGAGAATTTTATTAAAAAATTAATTTCATAAATAGAAGGCATGGAACAGTCTGTGTGTTGGTTCAAATGTTTTCTTCAGTATCTCAGGCTTTCAAACTAAACATAAAGGATTATTCATTTTACAACAATCTCTGTTTTCTTTTTATCATTAGTTTTACTAAATCTTATAAGATCTTTAATTTGAAAGCAATCCAAATGGTCTATTTGAAGAAAAGGTGAATAGATTGAACTGATGTTTTATTACATCTATCAGATAATCTGAAGCTACCTACCAATAGTCACATTTAAAACTGTTATTTTAATGAAAATATCTTTTTAACTGATGAAAATTACTATCATATAGTGTTTTGTTGCCATGAAGGCATTGCTGTATTTCCATTGGCTGACAGAACAGGACAATGTTAAGTGGCACATCCTTGTTTAAGATTAATTGCAATCAGCAGGCTATTTTTCAAACCTAGCTACAATTTACAAATTAGTTTAAATCAAGTCAAAAGGATAGTTGAAAAAAAAATCTGTTGATAAAGGATGGTTCACAAGAAATAATTTTTTACCAAAATTCAATCCAGCTTTGAGTAGAACATAAACATGTGTAGCCAAGAAAACAAGAACAAAGAGTTTGTTAAATTGATGGTTCCGACAAAAAGAGAATTTGCACATGGCCAGAAAAAGGGATTCGTACCAAAGGTCTCCTAAAGAATTCAGTGTCATAGGAATTATCATCAAACTCAGAAGAATGGTTAAATACAAAAACAAATCGCAAACACGAATGTTATTGAAAGTAAACGTTAACGCTACCATAAAAGTTGATATGCATTTCCAACAGCCTATTATCTACAGGAATCTTACTCACGGAAGGGTTATATTGTAAACATTGCCAAATTTTGCTTAGACACCATCGGTCAACAAAGGCTTACATATGGTTAGACATTTCCGATCAAATCATTTTCAGTTTGGAGTAGATTTACATAAATTTCCCAGTTCGCTTACTTGCAGAAATTGGTGTTTGTAAACTGCGCTTGGAGCAAAAGCTACCTTCTTACAAAGTAACCTTATAAAAACACAGCCAAGGTCTTAAATACAGGAAATGCTTTGATAGAAAGAAAAAATGCTCACAAACAAGCAAATTAAGGTTGTTTCATCACTTACTGCAAATTCATTTTGGAGTCAAATATCTACAATAACAAAGTATGTACCGGGTTTTTAGATGACTGAACAGTCAGATTTCGCTATCAGTATCACTTGTCAGGTTGACGCTTGCCTCCTAAAACCATAGGAACTCAATCCAAACTTAATTGAACTTATAAGTCCATTATCAATAAATTAATATTTTCCCTGACGGCTATAACTTTCTCTATGGCACAAGAATTCTCTCTATGGCACAAACCCAAACAAACGAACCAAGGTGAACATTAACTCTTAAATAATCGGAAAATGTGCGAATGAAGTAACTGAAGGCAATGAAACGGGCGATCTCTGGCGAATTTACAGACAGAAAACCACAGTGCAATTGAAACCGCGAAGGCTGTACGGCATGCGGCCTAATTCACGGCGCCTGGATATGGAGGTAAATTCAAGACGGCTTAAAAATGATCGAACAAACCTGATAGATGCAGCAAGCAACCAATTAGTATCCCAATGTAAAGCATTTTCATCTTGACAGTTTTCTAAAATATCAGAAGCGTCAAAAGTTACCACATGCAAACAAAAGCAGCTAGTGTAATCTCCTAACCAAACGAATCTACTCACAGCGATCGGAATAATCATGTAGACCCCAAATAAGTGAAATAAACGCATGCGAGCCTCCTGCGCAACGACAAACACAAGTTGTTCCAGTTTTAACTGGACATAAGAAACTCCGCTTCTGCTGGGCTTCGAAATTTAACCTTAATTGAAACTTTAACCGTTTAAGACAGTTTTTCAAGTCATATGACTGTCTCTTATTCAGTCACATAAGGCATAATCGATTAACTTATAAACAGGGCTTTTTTAACATACTAACTAGGGGAGGGGGGAAGGGGGGCAATTGCACCTGCAGTCCCAATGACTTTCTATTTTTTTAAACAATAGACTATTGTCATTCTCCTAAAATAAACAAAGGTTTGCCCCCGCAGGTTATTTTCCTTGGTATAGGCTATGCTTATAAAAATCATATTTATGTTGGAAGTATATTTCAAAATGTTTCTATAAATTGAAGCAACTCAGATTTAGGTCCTTAAATTTTTTTGTGCTTTGATCTGCCCGGCTCGTTTAAAATACACACAAATATCTAATGTGAATGAAACAATCTGCTAAACATAGCCAGGGTGGTAAATAAAGAATTAAAATCTATGAAGATGTTGCAATGCTGTAACAAGCTTTTACCAAATACAGAAAATAAACAAACTATATTGTTTTTTTTAAATATGTCAATTTCCAAGAATTCTTTGGTGTGAGCATCTCAGTTAAAAAAAACCAACAGCTAGGCTTTATAACTAAATTTCTAACTAAATTAGGACAAGCAATTCCATTTGATGTTCTCATCATTCTAACATTTCAGGCAGAAAATGTTACCTTTTTGTTCCATTCAAACAAGATTTTCAAACATCTTAAGGATCATCTTAATATTTAAAAACATTGATTCTATTTGAAATCATCTATTTTTATCAAACAATTCTCTTGTAACTAACAACTTAGCTCATAATACTTAGCACTGGTCTGACCATTTTGTTTTTGTTTTCATAAAAAACAATAGGCTTTTCTTAGTAGCAGCAAATGTACTAAAGCTGATTGAATCACTCTCTATAAATAATGCATTATTATATTAAAACTTTCTATATGTGTCTTTTCTTTTTTTCAATATGGAATAATGGGTCAAACCTTACTCTACAACTCCTCAGATTGGCCCTCCAACTCTAAAAAATGTGTGCTTTTTCCCATAATAAAACTTCACCTTCCTGCTTTCATGATTTTTCTGCTATAGTTCATATTATCATCAACATTTAACAAGGCAATCTAATCAGGATGATTTATTTTTTACTCAAAAGAACAGTCCTTGGTATGGTTTAAATTCAATGTGCTACTTATATGCCAAGTTGAGGATCATCTTGCCTTTTGAAATTAGAAATTTCCCTTCCTCTTTATTCAAAAGAAACCCCAAAAATCATTTTAATTAACTGCTTGCTTCCCATTAGTCTATTTATTTAATGTGTTAATATTCCATGCCTTTATTAGATTTTCTGATTCTTATCTGCATCTGATCTGTTTCACTGCTTTTTAGTGTTTTATGATAATCTTGTACACTCCTCACACTATGTGAGATTAGTGGCTCTCTATTTCGCAAGACCAAGAAACTAATCAAATGCACCATTCTTCCCTTCAAGTTACTTTGAATTCAAATCAGAATATAAATGTATATACATATTTTTGTCACTATCTGACGTTGTTACTCTGAACGATTTTTTTATAAAAGTACATTAGCATGCTATGACTTTCTGCTTTTTTGTGTTTTCTTCCTGTGTTTTCTTCAAATTTGTGGCACCATAAAGGCTTTTTTGAATTTTGATAGAATCTAAAATATCTTAAATTGAATTTAAATAAAAACATAGACAATCTAAATAAAAATATGAATGAATACCCAATACAAGAGAGTAAGAATATAAAACATTATGCTATGTGAAACCAGAAATGGGTCTCAAAGTGTGGCAATCTACCATCCACCACCACACCCAGTTCTAAGATACAGCCTACTAACACCATTCATGTTGTCTTTTAATATGCATACTGATGATGCCAAGCTCTAAGCCAGTTTGTAAAGATTTAAACATGTTTTTAACAAGACATTATGAATTCTTTCTATTGAAAATAAACAATATTGTAATTCAAAGTGCTTAATATTATGTTTTATCCCTACTAATTGCTTTGACATAAAAACGATGTCACTTTAATCATAATTCCACCTGCCATGTCTGAATCATTCAAAAATAAAAAAATTCATTGCTCTGAAACTTTGAAATAGAATGTAACTGAGACAAAGTCAAATTTACAAAACAATACAGTTTACTAACTTTATACTCTGACATTTAGCATATATTTATCAAGCATTGATGTTTTTATTAATTTAGCTGTGAAACATATGTAGAATAAAAATGATAAATGCATCACTTTCAATTGAAATTCATCCCAGATGTTCGAGCAAAGTAGTACATTGTATGATCACAAATGTGCTTTTAATTTCCAGAAACAACTGCACTGAGCTACATTCTCCATGTAATTCATAAGAGTTTTAATTCCAATTTATTGAGAAATTGGATTCAGATTCTCAGTTGTATATAAAGCATTCCCATATGTTGAAGATTTTAATACCAGAAAAGTATGAAGAAATTTGCATTATTTAACATTTTCGTGATCATTATGACAGTAAACTACTGTAAAAGCTCTATTAAGCTCCAAGGAGCAGGGGGGGCTTGTTTATGTTTTTCTAGAGGGGGGCTTAAAAGAAAGGGGGGCTTAAAAAAAGGGGGGGCTCAAAAGAAAGGGGGGCTTAATATTTTGTTTATGAATAATTCAAAGTAAAAATGTTATATATAAAAATGCTGTTATGCATTTTTGTGTTATAAAAGTGTTAGACAAATTTTCTCCAAACTTTTCCAGCAGCAACTATCCCAGTTCATGTCAAAATACTTGCTTACAATCTTGCTTATTATGGAGAAAATAAAAGGAATGTGTAGGGCAAGCAGATTTAGAAAAATATTTTGCAGGTTATTGTTTGCATTGCATTATTACAATGACAAAGATAATAATAATTTTCTTTAAAATATCTCCCAACAACTTTTCTCACACCATTCAACTATCATTTAATTAGCCTCAATTAGGAAAAATTTCTGATAAACTCAAAGTAGCTTTTACAGAAAGTCTCAAACAGATTTTGTTTTGTTATTGTTACAACATTACACTTTTTTGATGTGGTTTTCAAATTAATTTATGAGCAAAAGATTCCTTGTGATCCAAAAAAACAATTGTTGAAACTTTCATGAATCATTTTAGTGAGTTTTAGACACCTTTTAGTTAGTTTTTATATTGTAAAAAGCTCTTTTAATAATAAGATGGGTGGTTTGAAATAAAAAGCCATTGATGCATTGTATTATATGTTTAGGCATCTGTTTTTGGCTAGAAAGAGATGCTCAATCTGATTATGTTTTTTGTTTACTTTGCTGGATAGATTGAATTTTGAGTCTGATCTTAAACACATGATCAATATTTAGAGTTTTTTCTTGTCCCAAATCACAAGCTTTTATCCTTGCACAAACCCTAAAGCTGTATGGAGCTTGTTTTATTTTTAAGCTATAGATGGGGCTAATTGCAATAGGTAGGGCTTATTATAGCACAATAGTGGATAAGGCTGCACCAAACAGCTAGCTAAATGTTGTTAATTTACAAGTCACTATCGTACCAATCATTGTCGCTTTAGGTTCACAGAATCGAGACCAAGGAAGGTCAAGAATAGAGTGGTTGTTAAAGGACAGGGTGGAATCCATGCAAATTTTACGCCTGACATTTGCCAATTAACAAAAGAAAAAAAAATGGGAAATAGTTAGTCCATGCCGAATAATTCTGGCATAAGCTAGGATCATAGCTTATTGTTGCATTAGTCGATTTAAAGTTACATGAGGAATTATGGTAGAACATGACAAAACCTTTTTCTTTAAACTTTAAGTTACTAAAATTAAAAATTGGAAATTTCATCCAAGATTCAAGAATGTATTTACAGTCTGTCACTATATTATTGACTGGACTGTCTGGAGGGGGGCTTAAAGAACAGGAATTGACTGGATTAAAATTTCTGCTTGGGGAAGAGGGGCCAGTAAAGAGGAGGGGTTAAAAGGAGGGGAAAGGTTAAACAAAACTTAATTACGGTATGTTATTAAAACATTACTAACAATGTACAGAAGCAGTTGAGAAAACCAAATATTTCGGAATGATATCTGGTTAAACTGAGCATAAAAATCCATCCCAACAAAAACCAAATTCACATGCGACTTCGAGACACAAACAACTACTTTAAGAGGAAAGACCCCATCATACGACGATACCTCTCGAAGGCGCACTATCCACTCGTAGTCCAGCAACTAAGTTTTGGGACTGCAAATACATGGCTCAATCACACCAACAATAAAAAAATGCATCATCGATAGAATTAGAGATGCTGCTGCTATCTACGACTTACCAATTGCATAAATCTGCAAACCTCCTTCATCTTTCCCGTCTCTGCCTTTCCTGTAATTTTCAACTTTGCAAACTTCTCCAAGAATTACGCATGCGTACTGACAGAGTATTTGACGTCAAAACACAATAATCGCCTCCGCATATTCACAAAAACTTCACCTGGTGGGACACTTGTTTTAAGGAAAATACAAAAAACATGTTTTTGATTTTCCGTGCTATCTTTGCATCATGTGGTATTTACATTTAAGGATTAACAGGGGGGGGGGGGATGAGAAGGTCGTGTGTGAAAGCTTTATTAATCAAATAGGCGTTTACACCAGGTTCCAGTTACCTGAAGGGTGTTGCACAATACTGGCAAAAAGACGATCACGCATAAGGACTCTCAGTACGGGAAATTGCAAGGCGATTATTTTTGGCTTAGAATAAATAGTTTGGGTTTTTGTTGAAGGTTGGCGTGCAGCATTTCGTTGTTTCGTGTGAGCTTAAAATGCCATTTTCATTATTCTTCTATTCTCTTTTTATTTAAGATAAGATTCTAAAGTAGATTTATATTTAAAGTTTTGATAAACAAGAGCAAAAATTCGATGCTAAAACGATATTCCCTGACTACTGATAGTTAAATCCTACAACTCACTGGTGATGTCAATTCATGAGTGGCGCAAAAGGGGCTGGGTAGACTTAATTTCAAAGGAATCAGGGTGTTCGGGTTTGATTTCTTTTATCTTCATATCAAGTCTTTTCACATAGAGTTACATGGACACATAGATATAAACAGGGCCACATTTTCCATTGGCCCAGTTTTATATGGTGCAATGGGGTTTTATGTGATTGCAATAGGTGAAATTCGATATTCTTATTTGACATGCAAATGTTCAATCTAATCAGATATCTGTGCTGAAACGAGGCTGCCTTTTGAAAATTTTGTGCCTCACTCAGCTACATTTTTGGAAAAATAAGGCTGTGCTTGAATGGAAGACCATTAAGCTATCACAATATTTTGATTTATCACAGAAATCCAAATGAAAGTTGAAAGCAAATGAAAATATCGGATGACCCCTGATGCTGCAATTCTTCTGCATGTGCCTAGGCCCAATGTTATTTGTGGTATGTATGTTGGTATTTGTTGGCACTGCAGAACGTTTAAAATCAGAAGATGATATTCAAATCGGTACAGTGTGGTCAAGACCTTTAGCAAAGATAGCACATAAACACTAACTTTCTCTGTATATGCACAGGGCTATCCTTGTTTTTTATCAAAGACGAAGACGATATACATATAGACAAAGCTAATAAAGCAAAAAATGCTATTTTGGAAGCAGCCCTTTTTATAAACGAAATAGTGACATCATTTGCATTTGGTGGCCTAAAGTTTGCATGTTTCCTAAATCTTTTCAGTTTAATAAAATTATGAAAAAACACTTGCTGGTATTTTAGGTTATTTCTCAATAAAATCAACTAACATAACAGCTAGTGATTTTTAAATGCTGCATGCCAGCCATACACCATGAGGTAATCACTGCAACTGATGGCTCTGCCTGCCATTCCAGAACCTCTACTCCTAGAAACTATAATCTTATAGCATCGTGAAAAGTCAAGCATGAAAAGGGGCCTTCCATCCCATTTTGTTTGAGCTCCACCAGAGGATGAGTTAAAAGTTTCTTTCAGATAACAACTTAAAAAAATATTTAATAGTCGACAAAGCTGCACTAAACAACTAGCTAGATGTTGTTGATTTGCAAGTCTCTATTCACTAATCATAGGGGCAAGAGGTAAATTGGAATTGGAAAGTCAAATAACTTGGAAAACACTCATTCAATAATTCTAAGCTTTCTGCCCCTCTTTTGAAATGAGGCCTTGAAACTTGATTTGAGAAGCTAATTGTGTGACTGGTTTTATCAATTGTTTCTTGAAACTGGCATAATTGGTTGAATAAAAGGCGGCTTCTTCAGAGGATTTCGCATATAATTACACGATCAATTGAAAAAGGTGATCAGAAAAATTTCCTGAAGTTTTCAATGTGAAAATTGGGAAAAAACATTTTTTAGACAAATTGCACTCATGGAGGCCAAGATGACCCTGGGAAATAGTTTTCACTTTGTGTTGAATGAGACTCTCAAGCTGAACTAGCCTATCGTTAAACGGGTTTTTTTATCTTCCATATTCCAAGGTCCTCAATGGGTGGCACTTTCCTTCAGCTGTACATTTTTTCTGCTTTGACCTTTTAGGAAAGACATTTTTGTAATCTTCTAGGTCAAAACTTCAGATAATCAAAGAATGATTCCCTTTAGTCAACAAGAAACCTTGCAGATTCATATGCATTTTGTATTGAGAAATAATCTGATCTAAAATCTCTTGATTCATAGTATGCAACTAAAGTGACCATAAGTCTGGTTTTGAACTTCATTCATGTTACACAGTTCAGATTAAGGAACTTTTTTGTATTTAAACCCTTATTATCAGAGCATTTTACATGGCTAAGTAGTTTTTCCCATACTTTTGGCATTCTTTTGTTCTTTGACGATCCATTCAAAACAGCTTCTTGAGGATTTTTACTTCCTTGATACTCTTTTCAAATTAATAATGATGTTTAATCATACGTTCATAAAATGAAAACTGTTGCCAGAACTGTTGCGATTTGTAGCATTCTGATGTAGACGTGTAAACTTTGTCTTGTAAACACCTGAATGTAGTATGAATCAATGATTAATTGGCAAAGAGGCAATGATTGGTTTTGATAAGGTACCTCATTGCCTTTCCAATATATTTGATACTTTGATAAGGCAGCCTCTGCAGTTCCTGTCCCATCAATCATAACCCAAGTGTGGTAAAATTGATCAACAGCCTGATAGGCATGACTATCAATTTTCATTGGATTGTCTTACAATTTTGATATAATACCCTCTTTAAAATCTAACAAAAAAACACATTATACTTCTAAATAATGAACCTTTACATCCAGTATCCATTTCTTCTTATGAACTAGACAAGAGATAGCACCACATAGAAGGAAATCTTTCATCGTCCTTTGCAACATATAGCTTATGATTTAGTCTTCTAATCTGGTCTCCCTGTGACATTGTTTTCATTCATTTGAAAAATGTTAACATTTGAAACATTCATGAGTCCCTTCTTTCTCCACCTTCCCACCTTTGCTTTCAGAACTACAATTATCACAATACCATCAAACATTGTTGATTTTTCAATCCCTGTAGCATTTACCAAAACAATAATACAAAAAGAAGGGACTCAGAACTGACTATAGGTGAACACTGTCTGAAGCACCAAAATTTGTGGTCAAGTTCCCAGCAATATCAACAACTGTTTCTTATTTATTGCCTTTACTTTTAAAAGCTCATTCCAACAACCTTCATTGGGATGATAGTAATATAACAGTAAAAATTTTGAATTATGTTACAAGCTTTTTTGAGATATTTTGTCAAACATAAGTTTCTTGTGTGTCCTTTTTTGAAATAATAATCATGCCAAGAAAATTCCAATTTTTGAAAAATTTTGTGAGTCTTCTCAAATTGAAAGGAGGAATTGTACAATTAAGCCACCCCTAATTTTGACCACACTAAATTTTTTAGAACTCAACAATTTTATCCAAAAATGATTAACTTTTTGCCACAGCACAACATCACAAGCTTTACTCAAATGAGGATCCACTAATGTTTAGTCTTGGTTATCAGTATCAGTGAACAGTAAAAGCAAGGAAGGAACAGCATGTTTGTAGATTTTATAAAGTTGATTCAGATTGTGAAGATGCCCCTGCTTTTATGAAGACCTGCAAAGCCCAGCATGTTCATATATTTTCATCAAAGGTTTTCAGAATCCTGTACTAAATTGACAGTATTTTTTGGCCTTTTTTAAAAGATGTGATCTTTTTAGTTTTCATAATTTCATAATAATAATAATTATATTGTTTCAATGAATTTCCTATGGCTTGAATAGCAAAAACTAGGGTTATGGAGTTACTGAAATGACATACCGTAACTTTGACATATTCTTGATATGCTATGATTCATTAACAGGAAATTGATAGGTAAGACCTGAGAAAAAAGGGGGCATATACTTAATAAAAGCAGGTTGATGATAGTCAATTGCTACATTTGCTATGTTTTCTACATAAAGTGGGGGTTTGCCCCCTGTCCCTCCCCCTGCTCCACTGTGTCACAGGAAGACTACCCTCTTATCTGCTGAGGCTACTCTTTGTGTTCCACACACAACCCTGTGTTTCATTGCATAGAAGAATAAAGTTGGTAGCTCTCAAATCAGATCATATACCCATTTGCACTTCGAGATGTAAATCATTCCTAGAGGTTCAATTTGGGTTCAAATCTGCTCTTGGGTGTTACCCTGTACACCAGGCTGGGCGGGTTACTTGCATGCTGTCCGTTGATTAGAGAGTGAGCTGGACCACATTTTTAAACTTTAAATATTAGATTATACAACACAGTTTTTAGAAACTTACAATTTTCATTTCTATTTTTGAATACATTCACAAAAAGGTGGGAAACACTTTCAATATCCCGACAGCCATATATATAGCTCAAAATAGATATTAGTGAAGTTGAAGGAATAGCCATTCAAAATTCCAGAAAAGTCACTGTTTGGGTCACAAGGCTTGCCTTCAGTATATTTTCATTGCCCATTAATATAGCGGGAAGCATCATTCTCTAGGTCATTGAGAGTCAAATCAAATCTAAGGATAATTTTTTTGCTTGTTTAGTTATATAAGCTAAAGTTATAACTATTTTCTGACCAATGACAAGACCACTGGGCGACTGCTATTAAAAGGCGTTTTTTGCCAGTAAGAAGGGTTTGCCCTAATTTTTTGCTCCGTACCCCACAGCCAAGTAGCTGGTGCTGCTGCTGTTTCTAACCTTAAAGTATCACCCACGATTGATTCATCCCTGAACAGAGGAGTGAACTTCATTAAAGCCGTCAATTTATGTAGAGAGGCTACTTTCCTGGCATTCCTAATTAAAGGCTTCTAGGTTGGGTAAACAAACATTTTGTAATTGTACCCAAAACTGTTTTGGTTGCAACTGTATTTGTTCAGTCTGTTGGCCACGGCAGGTCGTTTTAATGGCATGTCTCGGGTATTTGTGGTTACCTTCACTGACTTTATATCTAAGTCATCTCGGTAGCATGGAATCCAAAATTGCGTTCCTCTTTATCATCAGCTGATACTATTTTAAATGGAGAAAGAATCCTACATTCTTTAGCTTACTTTGAAAGTTTACCACAATCTGCATATAAATAATTGATCTTCTTCCAAAGCGCTTTAACATTTGCCTCAAGGTGTTTTGTAAAGTCGAATTGTGTTGAAATTATTAAGATCTTAGAAATGAAGAGTCTTCGCCAATCAAAAATATCTCATTTCTGGATTTGACCGTGTGATTCTCGACCTTTATCCTACATATACACAATGGTAATGTCAGATATTAACTGCAGCAGGGGGGTTTTGTGCACTTTTTCCCGGATCAAGAGATCCTTTCAGAGACATTCTGCGTGGTCTTCAGAACCGATATCTCACGACTGCTGACAGATTTCTGACAAAGAATTTAAACGTATTCTAGAATACACATGTTTAAATTGAAAGTTCTGGTCTCTTAAAATAACATGAACCTGTTATTTGAGACTACAAAGATCGAAGTGTTGAACCTTATTCTGAGTAAATGTTTATGTTATGTTGAGAACTTTTCAGAAATTTTGCTTTTTGCAACGATAACTGCAACCTTTTAGATGATATAAACAAAATTATTATAAAAAGGTAGAAAATTGTGCTTGTAAAAGAAGTTTTATAAATTTAAACTAAAAGGTGCAAGCAATATTAACTTTACTGTTCAGTGTAACCAAACAATGAGAAAATATTTTTATTATTTTTGTTCGACCCTGTTTTTAGAAACAACACCTGCTCATAAAACGCTCTTCTAAACTGACTTTAGAACTTTATCAGCATATAATGATCTTTTTGAAGAAGAATAACACTTCTTTTCCTACCGGTTTGTGTTTGATATGACGTTGTGGTGTATATTTCATGACGGTTAATATAAAATTGTCTTACTTGTCGATAATTGGTTGTCTGTCTGTGTTCCCTCACTCAGCGGTCCTTTAAGTTGCTTTTTAACAGAACGAAGGTTTTCCAGCTACGGGATGAAGCGAGTGGCAGCTAAATAGTGATCAAGTAGTTCATCTTTGTGTACGGTTTAGTTGCCAAAGGTCTTCAAGTTGCCGGATAATAGCTATGGTTTTTCAAAGCCTAGCTAATTAGCGGACCATGTAACCACATTACTGTGGAAGTTGGCCTGGGTGACCTTGCATAATGTTAAGATTGGTTCCTCAGCTTTCTTTCTGTAGACTTGTGTCGTTACTATGGCAGCCTAGATCAATGGTTTTTCTAGAAAATCACGTTATTCCTGGCACATTGACCAGCTTTGTTGAACTTGGAGGACAAACTAAAAACGTTGACACCGGGTGAAGGCGAGGCAATTTTACCTCAAAATCAGCTATTTCCGAAAACAGTTGAAGTATCATGTTATTTTTTTCTTTTAAAAATGTCTATGAAGCTTAATGCTTCCGCCTACCCTTTTTCTTTCTTTTCCACTTATCTTAACATTAGGGACAAGCATTGTCAAACATTCTATCATGAAACGCTTCGTCGTAGCTTCCTAATTTTGCTTGTCAAAATACCCTCTGCATTGAACTTTGCATCGCCATTTAATGATACTAGAGGTAGTCGAGTATTGTATTATATTATATTATATCTTATTATTATGTTGCGTTGATACTGGAGCAATCGCTAATTGCAGAAAAACAAGGTTTTCGCACTTTTCCAGCCTGGTCCACATTTTTGACCAGGCCATCCAGTCCATGTATAAATTATGCATGTAAAACACTAATAATAAACAATCGAAAATGTTGTAGCGTGATCCATGGATTTCATTTCTTGAGAATTGCATCTTCTGTGACCTCAAGATGCTGCACGGGATATACTTTAAAGAGCTTTCTTATCGAAGCACGAAACCAAGACTTCGTTATTTGGAGTGTGTTATCCTGCTGCGGTGCGCAACGGCACAGCCAAGCTTTGCAGAAATGCCCATGAGTTGGTCATCTGCAGACCCATGAAATGATTAATGCCTTAAAATCGCAGAGGATAGCGTTAGCTATAATTTTTTTGCCCTCCCCGTTGCAGGATGTTTTGCCTGTGAGCGCGCCTATTTAATCTTATACGCCTTGTTAGAGTCACGCGAGTTGCAAATCCATAAGAAGTGCAATAACCAAGCTGTGAATGATTCAATTGAAGTGCGCCTTTGTTGTATCATATGTGCAAGCATTTTGCCATTCCCTCAAGGCATCACGCTCATTGCCAGAACACACAAATACAAGCAGCCATTCAAAAATTCAGTTTCCGATTGGTTTTTAAGGCGAAGTGTTTGGTTTTCGTGTCGTGCAATCTATATCCGCCAGCTCAACTCGCAAATCGACTTTTGGTTTTCAACAGAAGTATTTCTATCAGTTTCTAAAACCAGCACATATTTTCACGAATGCTTTGTGTTTATAGAGTGGTTTTGTTGCCAGCATTCAGCTCTTTATCTAACGATGTGTTTGTATGGAAGCTGTAAAGAATAATGGATCAAGAATTGATGCATGAGGCATAGCACGATTTGGTGACCGTTTGACAGTAGGCGATGCTAACGTATTTGAAAATCACATTCCTAATAAAATATTTCTGAAGTCACAATAGTTTTTATCGATTGTTTTCTAATATTGGTTTTTTTATCAATCCATTGTCATACATAAAGCAAGTTTTATATTTTATTCTAAGAAATTATCGCCGATTCCCTAGTGTGTAGCAATCATATGCTCTTCATATTGGGTCGCAGTTGCTTGATCTGACATCTTGCTTACCCTAAAAATCAGTCCATGTAGAAATAGTTCAAAGATAGCATCTCCAGAGATTATGATTCTTTTATATAATTTAAGATATGTTTGTTTTTACTTGGATTGTTATGTTTTCTACAGGCCCGCGAAACTGGCAGCCCCAGTTATTACCATCGAAACCTCCATATTCCTTCGTCTTGGCAGTTTCGACTTTCCCAGTAATGGTCGATTCAGGCACAGATGACCTGGTTTATATGAGTAAACGGTGCTATAATCTATCTTGTGAATAAACAGATTGCAGGATTTCACGATTTAAAATTGTAGAACAAAGATCTACAAATGAATTAATTCCATATAAACGAGGCGCGTTAATTTTTCATAACTTGCCTCTTAATGAGAACATTTAGATGAAGCTTCAACTTAGTTTCTTGTGTTTTTAGCCAACACTCTTTCTTATCTATTCCTTTTTAAACCGTATACTGATGAGCTATTTTGCTTCCACCCTAATCAACCAGGGCACCTGTTTTGTTGAAGCCTGCAGTGCAAACCCTAAAAATTGTAAACCGGCTGTTCTTCATGTTATGATCCTTTGATAAATCTGAAGAAAATCTGATTGCTCATATGGTTAGAACCAGGACATTGGGCCTACTTATCAACAAATTTAAATGGAGTCACGACAGAGCTCGCATCTGTTAAGGATTAAACACAAGAGGTCATCCATGCATTGGCTTTATTTGAAGCGAATGGTACCTTGCGCGAAACATGACTCACCACCAGGTAGAAAATACGTTTCTCAGTTCATTACTGGTTTGATGTACCTGTTAAGACATTTGTTCAGTGTTAAATGTGACGTAATTTCTAAGCGATGCAATCTGTTAACGAACCTCTATGGCAACTTTGGCCGGCAAGGGTCAAGCAAAGCTTTCGTGGCTTTAATTGACACTAAAATTTATCACGAAATGATCTTCAAGTCTCTCTTTGTCTTTGTTTGGATGTCGTGTACTTTGTCACACAATCCAGGGTCAGGGGCAGGGGTGAACTCCCTCTGTTTTCAAATCGTGAAAGCTCATTTAACCATGACATGTAGATTTTGTCATTAAAGTGAAATCGTGAAGTAGTAGTATGTCTCCCCTTGACAATCCGCATGTGGTATGTGTGGTTGATATCCAAGAAAGCTTTTCAACACCCTCCAACTCCTACGGCACTGCTAACAGCATCTGCAAAAACGCTTGGGTTTTGGAAAAAATGTCATGAGCTTGGAACATTTGTAGCAAAGGCCTGAGTTACACGAAGCCGAATTGGGATCACTCCGGATTGGTTTTTTGCTACGGATAGGGTTTTCAATTACACGACACTGAGGCAATCCGAGGCGCTTTTTTTTTGTAAAATAGGCCTACACTAGCTTGTATATATGTAACTTGTTATATATGTATGTATATATGTATATATGTAAGAATGTAATTATTAATTATTCATTCTTAATTGCTTTTTATTCTGAATTTTTGTAAAGTCGGCCTTAATTAGCTTGTACATAAATTGTACATAAACAGCTATATTATACCCGCCTACTGTAAATAAATTGATTATTATTATTATTATTTTTTAAACCGGAGTGAAAGTCAATCCGCTTTGGAGACGAAGTCCTCGGCTTCTCGTTTTATCCCGTGCATACGTTCAATCCGAAGTGATTTTCACTCCGACGCCTCGCTCCTAAGCAAGCTGCCTCTTATCTCTCATCTTGTTCAGAAAAGTGCGCACTTTTCCAGAGAATAGTTTCGGCGTTGTGTAACTAAGGCCTTAAGGAATTTCGTTTCGGAATAAGGGTGTAAACAACGGTTGAGGATCTACAAATAATAGGGCTTTATTTGGGAAAAGTTCCCCTATAGAATTTTTTTTTGCCATTCGGTTTGCTCACTCACGGAAGTTGATAAACCCAGTTGTTTTTAAAAGCTCTTCCCTACTTTGCATACCATCTTCCTAAAATGAAGCTTATTAACGTTTGCGAAACTTTTATGCCTGAAAATTAGGCCTAACTTGTGAATTAGTTTGTGCTATGTTATATGAATATCTACCCAAAAACATGATTTGAATTTAGCTCTAGAACTGGAGTTCTATCACCACCACTTAAGAAGATGTCTTTTGATGTCGCAACTTTTGGGCCTATTTCTTATGTAGGCAAACCTGAAAAGAAGATCACGTCGTCTCTCTACTCAGTGTCCTTGAATATTGATTGACTCGATGGTCACTGTTTCGCAATCAGAAGTATAACTCTACTTTGATTGTTAGCCGAAGCTCGACTTGCTATGCATCTCCCATTAAGCATTAATGCAGCCACCCGTCACAGCACTTCACCCAAGCCTACGAGCAGTCGACGAAGCTTGCCTTGAAAATATAACACTGCTTTTGCAAACTCATTAACGCAGTTTCTTCATGCACATTGTAGTTATCTCGCGGAGAAAGAGAGAAAACGACTGAAGTAGAACAATCTTGTTGCTGATTAAGAGGAACAATAATTGAACGGATGAATGGCCTAATCAGATCCTGAGAAGCTCGTAATCAAACAGTTGCTCGTTATTTGGCGTTGTTGTTGCAAAGTTTGGAATTGTATTTCGCAAGTTAATGTGTATCTAGCGAAATTTGCTATCCTCATTAGCTGAAAAGAAGGCAGCTGTGCTTTCATTTACTCTTTTATGTATTGCTAGCGAGATTTGACATTGTTACTGCTTTGCCTGGTCGCCTGGTTGCCTCATTATCTTAACGAAGAAAAACCCACCTATCGTTTTTTCATATCTATTGATATTTTACTGGCTTTCATTGTTAATGTAACCTCTATCAGGAAGATTAGCACGCCCAGAAGATCCCTAATCTTCAACGATTTTTCAGCTCTGAGCCATCTTAGTGACAAGGAAAAGAAATCCAATTGATATAATCTTGGGTTTGGCCACTATTGTCTGGTTGTTTTTAACTTAAACAACGCGTGGTAGCTCATTTTGAATATGGCGGCTGATACTGATCCTGACATTGATTTGATCATGGGGGACAGTGATTCAGAGCTTGATCCATCAGTTCTGTCTTTCCAGGCCTCCGCTATAATCGCTGTGTGTGCGGCTGTACTTATTGGCAACGCTTTCATTTCTGCACTGAATTGTTTTCGATCGCATAACAATAGATTACATCACAGGTTTATCATGCTGGCCACAGGACTGAACTTGTTGTCCGCCATCGTTTGCATGCCCCTAATGGCCGCAGCACTGCTCGAGAGGGAATGGAAATATGGCTACTCCTTGTGCAAGATCACAGGGGTACTTTGCTTCATAAACATGACAGCGACTATGACTTTGACCGCTCTTGCGTCCGTATCCAAGATGTGCTTGTTTTTGCGCCTATATTTCTCGAAGCTGCTCTTCAAAGTTTTTCTTCATAAGGACCTTATGGCCACTTGCATTGTGTTTTTGTTTACCTTGGTATCCCAAGCAATGTTATTTGTGCTGATTTATACAAGCAATCTATGGAAAAATCCCTTACCAGGCCTTTGTAAATACACGAACTCGCCGAACGTGACTGGTTACAGAATGTTTTACCTCGTCTACTCAACTCTACTTACGTTAGCTGCACTCATATTGGTGATTCCTTTTGAGAACGAAAAGGAATCTTAAAAAAGGAGTCTTAGAAAAACACGGATCTTAATAAAAGAAGATTCTGGGAGTCCTAAGTTGTATGTAGTTTGATCCGCGTGTTTGTTCAAGCTCTCTTAATTTGTATACCTTCAATTTTACCTCTTTGCTTACTACAGTAGAAACCCGCATTAAAGAACCTGGATTTTTTTCTGGCAGCCTGGATAGCTTCTTAATTAACAGGCTGCTATTTTAAATTCCGGGCTGAAAGGTTCTTAGTAAGGTTTTTATAAACGTACAGGCCTTGCACACATTAACAATGTTTTCCACCGCAAGAATTCTAACAGACACATTTAATCCAGCTTTGCTTTTCATGTTAAATTTCAACCAACCAAATCAATTTGTGTTGTTAGATTGTCCAATTAGGATGCAACATACCATAAGGTGGTTTAATTTGCCAGTGTGAATAGGGTATAAAAGTACCATTCTAAAAAACCTTTTATATATATATATATAAGAACCTTTCCAAATTTCAGCCTCTTTGGGGTTCTTAATTATGGGGTTTGAAAGATTAATTTTTAGCCTCAAGTTTCTTATAAAAATAGGTTCTTTTAGGCGGGTTTCTACTGTATATTTCAATAGAAGGGGATAAATTAAAATCGACGAACTTGTTAAGCGAAGACTGTGATTTCTTGGTATGAGATGAAAATGATAAAAAACAAGCAGGACACTGCGGAATAACTCTAAACTGTAAAAACATCTTCGCAGACCCCCCCCCCCTAGATTTTTAATGGCCAAAGGGGTATGGGATCTTTTTTATTCCTTGGAAATTTTAGCCTACAATCTATAATCTGTTTGAGAAAAATAAATCCACGTTAAACCTTAGCCTGTTAGACAAAGTCAAGAAAAGGTTGAAGCAATATTTTTACAGTATGATTTTTTTTGCCCGATAAAGTGTTTTTTGTGTTTTATATACATTTGTTAATTCATGAAAATCAGCTGCTTATTGTTGACATCTTAACATTTTACTGACATCTTGATGAGACAGAGTGTTTATTTCAAGATAAATCCTTTAAAATCGTTTACTTCTGCTCAATTTAGTTTTCAGTTCAGTTTTTTTTAAATTCCTCTGCATAAAATTTATTGCAACTAACTGTTCAAAGTAAAACATTTCCATAACACAAGATTAGACAAGATTAATACATTAACATCTAACTAATCGAATATAAAAATTCAAAACGAGGAATATAAATTATCTGCCTGGGAATTATTTAAAGAAGGAACTTCCTCAGTAGATATACTAATCGAGGAGATAGCATCCCCTAATTCAGATTCTGTGCTGTCGTTCGATTGGCTACTTTTCGTGGAAAGTATCCAAAAAGAAAAATGGATCGAGATTAACAAAATTATAATACATTTCTGTATCTGTATTGAATTGTTGCAACGTTTTGAGCATAACTCTTCAACAAGTAACGAGAATAGGGAGAGCAACGGTAACATTCTAACTAGGAGGACAATTACACCTCCAGCCCCAGAGAGTTTCTACTGGTTTAAAAACAAAAGGCTCTCGTCCTTCTCTTTATATAAACATAGGCAGGCTCCCGCAGCTTAGGGTTTGGTCACATCAAACATTAAGTATACTTTTTCTAAGCCGCTATTAGCTAATTGCTGTTCTAAATACTTTTTTGGAAATCTGTCAAACTTCTATAGCTTCAAAGACTCTGCATTCTACATATATAGCTATTCTTTCGACTGTACTATTGTTTAAACCCCGGTCTTCCTATTCTCTTTACCAGGGAAGAGTTATGCTCCAATGTTATTCTATGAGAGAGTTTTATTCAACTTATATGTCTAAAGCTGTATTTCAGTTACGTACGTCTGCATTAATCATTCATTTTACCATATATGATATATGTTTCGACATACAACCCACTTAACTGCATTGATTATTAAATCCAATTAGAATGCCGTTACAATCTGTGTGATATTCGTCGTGACTTGTTGTTTGCTGTGACTCAATACAGCCACTCTTTGGTGTTTACAGTTTGGCGGGGACCATACCTACAATCCCGGGCAAAAATAGTTGAGACTTTTCAAGGAAACTTTATGTTTTCTCTTTCCTTTGAAAAACAGCTTACCCCCCCCCCCTTTGTAGCAGGACTGTATATCACGTGACATTATGCTAACCTCGCTTTCACTTATATGTAACCTTTGTTTAATTAAGAATGATTCGTCAGTTTATATTCTCGCTACGAGTCGCACGATATTTCTGTTTGCTCTTCGCTCTGACGACTACTCAAAGTAATAGGCACAACTAGACCTATTATACCTTCCCCAATTCAATGTTGAATGCATGATTTTGATACCAAAATGATAGAACTACAAATCCAACATTGCTTCGGGGTAAAGGGGAGGATTCGAATTTACAGGTGCAAGGTAGGGTAGAAAATTACAAAAATTGCATTTTGTCTCAACAGTTTTGTTCGGGATTGTAGACACCTTGGAACACCCCTAAAACATCCAATCTCATTTCAGTGTTTTCCCGGAGTTAGTTGCTTATTGATATCCTATTGCGGTTTTCTGTATTGACCACCTCATGTTCAAAACAGTTGGTTTGGTAGACTGTTTTTTTCCTTTTCTTGTCATTGGATTCGAAACTATTAAATTGTTTCAAATCAAACGTTGTATGTAGAGGAGGGCAATGCAAGTCGAGGCACTGGCGAATCTTTACACGCTTCAATCATAGCGGTGAGTTAACAGATCATTGTTTCATGAAACACGCCATTGCATGTAAATAGTTGGTCAGTATTAAAAATAGGCACATATTTTTCCAATGGATTTAAAGGGCTGACAGTGACTTGTAAGAATATTGATGCTAATTTAATTCTCTGTAATCTTTTATGATATCCACGTAATTGGACCATTATTTACCCGTTTAGGCTAATAACGAAACACGGAAATGTCTTGTAGCCTAACTATAGGCTCAACTTTTTGGCCTAAAGTGGCGAAAACGAAAGCTGTCACAAGGTTTTTTTAAAGCTTCTTTCCTGATCTCTTGGATCTTTTCGCTGTCTGTGTGTTATTCCCGCGTGGGGATATTGCTATTTTGAGTTGCCAAATGAAAAACCACATCGTGATGTGTACCATGAAAAAAGAAGGAGGACTGGGGCGACTCCAATAATTCTTAAAAGTAATTATAATGCAAACTTTTTATGTAAGTAAGAATGTCATAAATTATATTAAGGCTCAAAATCGCTGAAATTTAAGAATAATGCAAGGCTCAAGTTTCATCACGTTCAATTTTTTGTTTATTTGAGTTTCACGCTATCCGGCCTTGAAGTCAATAAAATTATAATGTGATTAAGTTACACCTTGTGTCGCTTGAAAATAATTTAAGAATAGCCTTGAGCTCTAAATTAAAAAAAATTAAGAATATTGAGGCTCAATTCATATGCTCCTCAGTCTCTGCTTGTACGGAAATGTTGTGCTTAAAAGGCAGGCAAAAGGTCGGAGTCCAGAAAACATCACGGTCGCGGGGCCATCGACTGGAAGGTTTGAGAAACAATAGAAATTTGAGGGAAGGTTTTGGTAAGATAGAATTTTAAAAAATAATCGAGACAACTCATTTTGCACTTGTTTCTTCGTTGTGCTTTTAAAACACACGTTGAATCTGTTGGAGAGTCAATTGATAGCGCGAACAGACACAAAATGTTTAGGCCATGCTCGTTTACCGCCAGAAAATTCATCTGAAAAGAGAATACTGCCCGTGTTCTATGGTTTTGAAACTTTTCCATTTTATATTATTTCATGATTATATCGATTTTATTATTCGACATTTAAAAACTAACATTACTCTTGGGTTATAATGCTTTGAATGTTATTCCAGCAAAGTTTTATCGTATGCGATGATTACCATCGACCCAAACAAATTACTTTGTCACGATTTATTGCGTCTGTCACCCCTTATGCCGTAGCCACGCCATAGCCACGCCCTGACCACGGTTATTGCCTGAAAAATTGGAGGAAGGTTTTGAGAGAGAAATTTGACTTTTCTGGATTATGCAAAAGGTACGAATGACACACCGCTTTAGCGAAATGATCGGAAATGACATTTGTAGTTGTGGCAACTTGCTTCCCGGGTGCAGCGAACGAAAGCATTGTGCTTTTAGTTTGAGGGCCTACGCAAGAAAGACACCTACGCAGAGTTTATGATAACAGCCTGCCGCTCTGTTGTCTAAAAAGCGGGTTTCCACTTCTGGTCGCCCGACTGAGCGAATGCACATTGGGGCATACGCAAGTTGAACTTCCTCATTCGCCGCGAATGCGCGACCATTCGCTGAATAGTTCAATTCAGTGGAAACCGGCCTTTATAAGCAAACTCGGACATTTTGCTCAGCATTTCTTTTTTCCACCATAAAGCCATGTTTTGAACAAACTCGAGGACGTTATTGAACATTACCATATCATGTCACGGTTTCTGTACAGTCAGCAGTTTCAAGTCCCTCGTTGCCCGTGGGTTTGGATTACAAATTGATTGTTAAGGGGAATCCCCCTTTTTGCTTTGTCATCTCTTGGAATTCTATTGCGTTTTCCCGCGTAAACTAGCCTCGAAATAACTACGCCGTAATAAGAGCTTTTGAAATCCCCTAGTGACCAAGTCTTTTAAGGCACTGTTGTTGAGTGTTTATTCAGAGTTTTCGTGATATTTGACACAAGAAGAAGAAATCAGATTCAAGGTAGCTTAAACAAATAATTTCTTTTTTACAGCAAATTTTGAGTCAATGAAAAATAATGTAAAATGTTCGCTTATATCGATTGATTCTCAGGACCTTTAAAAAGCAGAGGATGGCCAATAAATGATGCGACGTAAATCGGTTAAATTTTTCCTTCTTTTCTTTCGATAAAATCGTCCCGGCAGCTACATAACTTGCATGCTAACAACGGCATAATAATTAACGCGTGACATGGGCATAATCTTTCTCGAGAACTTTCACAAGCATCTTGCCCCTAAAACGGTGCATGCCTAAACTGCTTTCTCTTGCTGCTACTTTTCCATAATTCTTACTGCCTAAGATGAGGTACGGGGCTCCTATATATACTGAACTAAAAACAATAGACATACGTAAATGAAACGGTGAAAGGAAGTAATTTACTTAGTAACGAGTGGGGTGGGGTAGCGCGATATCATAAAATACTGGGTTGCTATGGCGATCTACTTAACATGCTGATAATTGACGTAGGTATGAAGTTACTCATAATATTACAAAGATTATCCTAATACACGTGATAGAAAAATGCGGAACGAGCAAGGAAAGATACAGATAAACAAGAGTGATTAGGTAAGGAAAATCAAACGAATGGACTAGAGAGAAAGGCCTAAAATTAGCAGTATTACAATAATATTTCTTGATCTTACTGAGATTTTTAAAGTATTTTGTCGTATTTAGTTTCAGAAACTAAATTATAAACAGCTAGATCTTTAAAAATTTAGAAACATTATGTGTAAAGCATTTTTCTCTAATTTCCTTTCTTTCTTGAAAAAATTTTCGTGAACAGGAGCTCCCAGAATGTAAGAGAGTAGCAAGATTTTTGTTCAATTCCACTTTTATTAACCGTTTTATTGCAGTTTCTTGATCATATATTTTGTAACAGAAGTCTTGCCGTGATCTGTAATAAAATCAGGGTACCCCCATTTTTGTATAAAGAACAGCACCTTTGTGACTGTGTCTCGAAAATTTTTTATTGTCAAGTTTTCAACTTTAAAACTTTTAACAGGCTTCTTTTTAATTTGTTTTCATTGTTTGTTTTTTATTTGATTTTTATTGTCTATAACTGAAAAGAAATCGCGTGTTGGAATGTATTGCAAAAGCAGAGACATCGTTTTGTAAATTTTCTGGTTTCGTTGAGATTTGTTCGGAAAGGCTTACGCTCTCTTGATCTTTTTTCTTTCGTTCGTTCAGCTTTAGAACGTTTTTTAACAACTTTGCCAACCTCCACATGAGCGCTATTATAATAGGACCTCTATTCAGGACCTTAAAGAAATAGAGGGCACATGTAACGCGTGTTTCGTTTAGCACACAATTCTTGGTTTTAATTTGTCAGAGGGTAAAGGGCCGAAAGGAGGCCGAAACTAGGCCGAAACTGTACTATCCTGACGTCAAGTAGCGGCCAAAAACCTCTTTGCTTGTTTGAGAATATTTTTCCTGCCAACCGCTTGGACCTCCTTGCCCCCCTCCCCCATCACAGTTTTTCTGAAATAAAGGAACACTGTTGGAGGCTTCTGTAAATGTTTCGTTGTTTTTACTTGACCCCTATTCATTCAGAGTCTTTTGATTTTCTGTGTAAGGATATTGAGCAAGCTTCCACAAAAGTCGAATTTTTTAAAAAGGTGGGGTTTTTGCCATTTTGGTGGGCTTCGACGACCATATCTATTTCCAAGAGGGTTTCATTGCTTGCACCCATGTTAGCTTCTTTAAACCCATGTTAGCTGATAATGAGTTGTGTAAGTTTTTAATGTTGTCACAATTTCATTTTTGTCGTATAGCTTTATGATGATTTTGCCAATGCGTGTTTTATTTTGTCGTTGTCCAACCGATGTTTTACTTCAGCATACTTGTTATGCAACCGATAACTTGCCACTTTGTAAATTACCTTTAAGATCTACATGTCGAGTTTTGTTTCTGAATCTGTTTTTCTTGGTAGGTTTAAAGAAGAGAATTATGGGATTCGGAAAGTTAGCTTCTGCAACTACAGGTAAGTTCTTTTATTTGCGCTATCCTTTTCCTCTGCTCCTTGGAAAAGAGTAAAGCCTTTTTAGGGCTTAAAATAGGAGCGTGGGAGGCACCCCTTTGCTCTTATGAATATATTCTATCGTCTTCAGTGAAAGAAAGGATTAACTGAACCCTCTAGTTAGTATGTAGAAAAGGCCTTGCCTCCTTGTCTCCTTCGGGGGATATAATCAATCAATTTTCGATACGGAAAGGCTGCTGTGCCAAGAAATAACAATTTTAGCATTGTACCCAAAACAGGGGCGTTGTGGCTAGGCAGGACACCGGGAGATTTCCCAGTGGGACTCTTTCAAGTGATTTTGTAAAAACTCAGGAAAATATTTAATACAAAATTGTAGAAGATTGCAAAATGACTCAAGAAATTTTCTGGAAAGGTTTGCGAAACTTTTCTGTCTAGGTGCCGATCTAATGGCGTCTTTGATTGGTTCCTTGTTTTGACCAATCAGCGAAAGACGGAAAGCGAACTGATTCAAAGTATTACTTCCATCCAGCCATTATTGTTGTGAAGTTTAAGGTTAGATATTGTCCCTCGCGTGCAAATATTGACCCTTAAGAGAACAGTAGCACGTGATAAGTGCAAAGTTCACGAGTCAGCCATGTATCAGATAGGAAGAACGGTAGTTAGTCAGTTTCGAGAAGGAGCTTCAAGAGATAGGTCGTAATATGATGTAACTCACGCGGATTTGATAGGTCGTAATAAGATGTAACTCACGCAGATTTGTCAAAGTAATAATCAACCGGATAGTCGTAATAAGGCCTTATGTAAATAGTACATATAAATATAAAAACGTCATCATGATGTCTTCATCGTCTCTGCCCTGAGAATCCAGAAATATAAATCTTTTAGCTTGATGAATTTGCCACTGGTAGGCCCAACATCAGTGTTGTTCATTGATATTTCTTTAGTTTTTACATCAAGCTCCCTGGCAGGATTTTCAAAATGTTACATGCCTCTTTTTTGGCTTTTCTCCTTTATTGTTCGGCAGTTTACACTTGATGCCTAGGGTTGCCATTTTGGTATGATTTTAATCTTTGTTCCAAGACTGATTACTCCAAGACTTTGGTATGATTTCTAAATTTGTTCCAAGACTGATTTTCCTTCCCTTGCTCTTTACCAGATGCATCCAAAATCTCTAAATCTTAAAAGGTTTTACATGTTTACATTGGTTACAACCTTTCTTTGAGCTTAGTATACATCAGTGGTGTCGCGGAGGGGGCTCACGGGGGCTTAGCCCCCTTGTTAAAACCCAGAGTGACTTTAGGGGGCACAGAATTAATTATTTAACGATGGAGACTAACCCTTTATTTTGCTACTGATTTTCGATGTATGAGCGACTTCCTGTCATTTTTTGAGTCGGTGAATAGTTTGAATGATTTCATAACACAAAGAGAATCTTTAACATCAATGGAGATATAAAATGTGTGACCATGGGTCTGGTCTTGGCTGTGGCTTCTAGATGTTGCATACAGCACCTAGCTTTTTAAGACGGCATCCATGGTTTTCATATTTCATACTAAGCTTTTTTCTGCAGGTAGAAGGCCAGATTTCGTGTCATGCTTCAATTCGAGGATAACGAAACATATTGGTGAGGATTTGGAACTAAACTGCATCATTTCTGGCAGTCCATTTCCGCAAGTAACTTGGTCGCATAATGATCGATTATTGGATACCAACAATCCAAGGTTCAGCTTTTCACAAGGATCAAGGAAACTCATGATAAAGACGCTGAATCTGGATGATGCTGGGTATTACACGTGCACAGCCAAGAACCAGTTAGCTGAGGTCTCAAGAACTTGCACCTTGGCTGTTCGAGGTAATTTTAAACTCATGTAGGGGGTAGTGTAGTCCTTTTCAACTTAGGTAATAGGGCAGCAGTGACCTCCCTTTAGAGAGAAAACCTCTTAGTCATGTAAGATGGATGACTGTAATGTTATCTTGACTTGCATTATCTCCAGCGCTTTTTTTGTTACATTGATCATTCCATGTTGCCAAGAATTTCTTGCGATTAGTTGTTATTCCCCATAATCAATTTATCTCACTGGAGCACCTGCTTTTTTTCTTTGCCCCCACCGAAGGCCCCCACACCCAAGAATCTTACCCTTTTGACTACAGTTAATTAGAGTAGCTGATTAGTGACTTTATTAGAATTTATTATTAGAATTGATCAATATTAATTCTAAAATTTTTTTCTAAAATTAGCAAGGCACTATATAAGACGATGTTTTTTTCAGCAAACCCACGATCCAATGCTCCGAAAGTTTTAAAGCAACCCCGTGAGGTTCGTGTTCAAGAAGGACAGGGGGCTGAACTGAGCTGTGTTGTGCACAACCCAAAAGGTATATTTTCTGCATTCTTGTGGAGCAAAAATGGTCATGATGTCGATGAAACATCTGTGCGCCTGTATAAAAGGGAAAAGACTGAGGAAGATGGGATCAAGGCCATTCTGGAATTTCTGAATGTGCAAAAGACAGACCAAGGGCGGTACCAGCTGAGATTTGTTAACATGTTCGGTGACGTCACTACCGACGAAGTAGCCCTATGCGTTGTCTGACTCGATATCCATTGAATTTTCACATTGAAATTTGCATTTTTGATGTGGTTAATTTAACTTCTTGTAATCAAGTAAAAATATGCAGAATTTTAGCTCCTTTTCCGATCGATAATTCTTGTCCTAAATTACTATCATATAAAGTAATTCTCTTAAAGAGGAAACCCATTGTATGTTGTTGTCAAGTCAGAGTTATCGACGTCTGATTCTACCATCCATGTTTGATGTAAGTAGCTCAAGATTACATATTGAGACACTTAAACAGGACATTATTTTACATCTCAAAGAACCAGTTTTTCAAACATGTTATGTCTTTTTATTGTTGGAATGCTCTTTTTCTTACATCGACCCTTAATTTAAAGGATGACTTTGAGTTTTTGATAGTTTGCGAGTTACGAAAAAATGGTTGGTGTCTGGAATGTTCGAGGTTTTTTCTAATGAAATAATGTGTCTTTGCTTTTGTAAACACAGCTTCGAGTTCTAGAATCAAAAAGCCATTGCGAATCTTGAATTTATAGCGAGTTTTTTGGATTAAGGATTAAGGATAGATCTTCTTACATAATCAGTTATTTCGGATACTTCAATCAAAACAGGTGTTTTACTGTATTTTAAAGTAGGGGGATAGTGCTATTAAAAAGGGTGGGCTCTTGTAAGAAGTCCGAAACTGATCACTTATTACTTTCATTGAGATTATGACTAGGGTAGATGGTAATCTTTTAGTGCCAATTATTCCAAGATCAGTTTTGGTAATTATTTTCAAAGAGGAAAGCTTTCAGTATACGTCGAAAGCTAACAGCAGACGGTGAAGTTTTATATCAGTCGGAATGCTACCCCAGCACTTAGCTTCAAAGTAACGGGCTGATCTAAGACCGTATTGAACATTTTTTTTTGAGTGAGAAAAACATAATTTTGAGTAGCTTGCCGTGTGCCATACTGATAAACAGAATGAACCAAATCAAAAAATTATGAAGTCAACGAGTGGAGATCTTATTAACACAGTCATAAAAAAGTAAGCAGTTTCAATTTGAAAGATCCCACAGCTTTGAAATCTTTAAATCAGAAAATTTCACATAAAAGGTTTTTTATAGGGAACAGGGGTGAAAATCCTATGAGTGTTGGGGGGATGTGATACTCACCCATTCACAAATATAGTGGATTTCGCAGGGCAGTCGAAGATTTCGCAGGGCGCTAAGAAGATATTTATCAATTTTGATTTCTTTCCCCAACGACTGTCACTAGAACTTTAGCGTGACACCTCCCCTTCCCAAATTTTCTAAGAAAAACAATCAGTGTTTCACTGAGTACTGAAAACAGTCTTGTTAACCCTACGTGATGAAAAATTTTGTTAAATTTTGGTCGGGGAGATGCCTTTTTAGCCCTTCTACAAGGAGTAATTTCAAAAAATTTCAGACCCAACCATGGTGGGCTCTCCTACGTCACTAAACTTGATTTTTGCCTCAAGGTTCATTTTCTTGGCGCTGTTCTTATCAGATAACAAAAAACATATGCCGTGAGATGTAAGCTTCATTGCAAAGAAAAATCAAAATTGACCTTTAATTTACGCCCACGTGGATAAATAGATATTTCATAGACAATTAAGTTTAAAATTTGTTTTCTATTGGTTAGAAATTTTTCTCTGGTAAAGACAACTTTACATCGATTAAGGTTACACTAACAACTTATAGACGAACCTTTGTTTCGAGGTCGGCAGGGCACAACTCCGTTTTGCAGAGCAGAAACCTTCGTCATCCCCAAACTTATTGGCCTAGTTACGCCCCTGATAGGGAACTTACCAATTTTGATGTAGATAGTTTTAAATGAAGAATGTTGAAGTGACTTCAAAATTATGAAATTAGTCTGCGAAGATTTACTAACCTCAAGCCATATCTTTACTTTTTTCAGTTCCTTATTAACCACACTTTGAAGTTCATGGAGATTTTCAGATTCACAATAGATACTAGCATCATCAGCAAGTAAGTAGCAGGCTAGTTTTGAGGATGAAAGAGGTAAGTCATTAATGTAAAGTAAGAAAACGAGAGGATCAAGAACAGAACCCTATGGAACCCCGCAGGTAATATTTAGATATCAAGATTAAGATCCATTCACTGAGACACATTGTTTCTTATCAGATAATAGATTAGATAAAAACCAATCTGACGTAATTCCTCGAAATCCGCAATGTTCTAGCTTAATTAATAGAATGTTATAATTCACTGTATCAAATGATTTCTGTAGATCAATAAATTTTCCACAGCCAATTTGTTTATTGTCTAGTGAATTTTAATGGATATTTTTTAGCTTTTTGAGTATTTGAGCTCTGATACACGTCATTTTTTAATTTTGCTGGCACTCAGGGTATGACATTGGGGGTTCAGCCCCCGAGTAGTTCACCATTACACCCCACCACGACGATATCGGTGTAAGTATAGACTGTTTGAACAGTTATTCTTAAAAGTGAACACCTCTTAAAAATACACCTATTGTAAGGCAAACTTTGTTTTTCTTTCTGCACATCATTTTTCAATCGTTGAACTTTCTTCTAACTGAGTCGTGTTTATGCTTCCAGAGAAAGATTGTCAACTCTATTTTACTAAAGCCAGATAAATTTTGCTGCGGTGCGTGCCTGGATGATCAATGTTTAATTGTTGTTAATGTTGTTCTCAATTCATAATCAAAATGTAACAAAATTTTTTAGGATATATTGTCTTTTCTTCAAATTTTTATCTGAAGCTGGCAATGTTCTTGCGTTGTTCTCTTTTTAAGAAATCGAGACTCGGCCTAAAAAGTTTGTATACCGTCTTTCAACAAGACAGACAGTGAATAATAAGAATAATATCCCATGAGTTTACCTAAACCCCCCATCAAATCAAACCCCCTCGCCCTGCTTTCCTCTGGTTTAAGGTAGGCTACTGGTCCAAAAATTGCAATTTTCCGTCAAAATTCGCATTTTTTGTTTTCGCTTTAAATCAATTCTTTATTTACTAGAGGATAGAACTGCAAACTTATTTGGCTCGAATCGTGACAGAAAAGGTGTAAATTTATGTCTAAAGCTGATCGGGATCCGTCAAACTAGCTACATTCAGCTGATTTTTTCTTTAGAAAGTTGTTTTCGAAGTGCAATTTTCAGAGTATGTCCCTCCTGCAACACAGGCAAACTATACACCAATTTGAAGCTCATTTCAAGCTTGTTCCGATCCTTGTATTGTTTAGAAAGTTTGAGCTACCTGTGGTAAGAAGTAAGCCTCGTTCGTTTATGTACTTTAGCAACTAGAGGCTGGTTCTATATGACGTCAGTTTATCTACGAAAGGTGATTGGCTAACGGATTGAAAAGGTCTTTCCGATTGGTTTATCTGTGTCACATGCTCTTCAAAATGGTGGCTCCAGGGATCTCGCAGCAGCCTAGTTCGTTTAGAATTGCCAAAGTAGGATTGATTTTGAAATAAAACTTGTTATTTTTGCAATAATTATGGGCAAGACAAAGTTTAGGACAAAGAGAGGTTACGTTGGAGGTTGAAGAAAGAGGATTGAAAGAAATTTAACTGCAGAAGAAGCTGGCGCTGTAGTTATGTCGGTATCAGGAAGGAACAGCACCTAGCAGACTTGTCTTCCAGTGCTAAGAAACAACAAGTATTTGGAGTTAACATGAACATCGATTCCTCGGTAAAGAATGATGACTGCACTGTTGAGAAGCCAGAAGATTGCTAGGTAATCGTACAGAAGGTTGCTGTAAATGAGTCGATAAGCTCACTTCTGTGGCCTATATGTAACAACTCTGGACTAACTTTTCATATTGAAAATAATAATGGATGTGGATTTTCAGCAAACGGAGTTATATTTTGCCAGACTTGTGAAACATCAGGAGGTATCTGATGATTGGAAAGAAAAACTTTGATGGGACAGCTGGTGCAATGGAGGTAGCTTGTGCAAAAAATCTGTTGTCAAGGTCAGTGCAAAAATGTAGATACAGATATACAACTATGCTTTGTGATGGTGACAGCAAGGCATTTTCTGCTGTTAGAAAACCAACTCCATATGGCCCTGATATTAAAATAGAAAAGGAAGACTGCATAAATCATGTCTCAAAGAGAATGGGATCTGCCTTGAGGAATCTAGTGGCTGAGTCAAAAGCACAAAAAGCCAGTTTCTGGAAAAGGAAAACTAACTCAAGAAAAGATGCTAAAGATTCAAAATTATTACAGGCAGGTGTGTAAGGAACAAAACTCAGAATCCAAATGAGTAACTGCATAACATTATTTGGAGACTTTGCCCAAAAACTACCTTTGTTGGAAGAAGAACATTGAAAACTGCAGTCATGTTGGCAATTTCTCAGTTCACAATGGGTGCGACATTCAAAGTTGTTCTCTGCCAAGCTCTAAGTCTCACTCCAGGGTCAACTTTAGAACTATCAGCAGCAAAAAAAGACCAAGAAAGGATTAAAAAGGCAGAGTTAGCTGTCAAAAGAGAAACAAAGAAAAAAGGAAGGAGCCTGAAGTATAAAAAAGACAACAGAGCATAAAAGGATAGTGCAAGAAGGCGAACAATATGCTTCCGAAAATATAATGCTTAAAAATATTAAATTATATGGTTAAAATTAGTTATTTATTAAATGTTATATGTTATTTCTGATTGAATTTCAAGTAAAGGGACATTTGTATTGAAGAAAGTTGAAAACATACCAATTCTAGTTTGCTACCTCTTGAAACATTACTCTTAAAACTTTAATCAGCATTTTCTAAGAATAGTGATTTCGGAAAACTGGTAGAGTTTAATGCAAAGAAATATTTTACCCCCTGAATATAACAAAACATGTCTATATACCAGAAGAAACCTTATACTTCAGACAGTGCACATAAGGTCTTCTTTTTTACATTAGGTAACCGTTTGTCTCATGATTGGACTGGAAAAGGAGAGATTTATAGCCATAAAACGTGAAATTTTGTAAAATGTGTAACAAAAAAGTATAAAATTTGAAAATTAAAATTTAAAGACCTTTTGTGCACTCCTCAGAGTCAAAGCAACTGTTTGATGTATCATTTTGGCTTGTATGATTAACTACAACTAAGAATAGCTTGCACTAAGCAATGCATGTTTTTCCCCATTCATTACCGGTTACCATAGCAACTACAAGTTATTTTAAGATTTTTATTGCATTTTTGTAAAAAGGGCAAAAAGTTACCCCAGGACCCCAAATTTTAACAGTGTAGCACTACAAACAAAGATTTTAGAATTTGGACCAGTAGCCTACCTTAACATCATTTCTTTTGGCCTCTTTTGGATGAAATGATACGACCTTGGGCCTCGTTGTCAGCTCCGCTCCTTGCTGCTGGAAAGTGACCAGAAGGAAATTGTTTTGCCAGAGCAGGAAGTTAATTTAACTTTCCATATGACCGGAAAACACCGTTTTTCAAACGTCCATTAAGTCAGTGTATGTATTTTAAAATTTTTATTTTCAAGAAAGTATTTGCTTCTACTTGTTGGCGAATAAAATATCTAATGTGGACCAACACAACGGCTCTTGCTCTTCTGTTCCCATGTGCGATTGTTTTTATCATTCTGTATTCATTTCGATTAATGATTTGTCTGCTAAAAACATACACGAAGCTGTTTCAGCTGGCGTTGTGGATGTTTATCTTCCTGGGTTTGCAAAGCACTGCAGTTCTGCATACATTGCAAGTAGCTTGTCTTGACATGCTTGAATGAAAACGAATTGTTACCACGCCCCATTGTCAATAGTTACAATAACCACATTATTACCGCATCATTGAACCCATTTTTGTCTTTCCGGGATCCTCATTTCAAATAAAATGGCTACTGTCATCCTTTAAAACTGACACAATCCAGCTTTAGAGGCTTTCTTGGCTTAACAAAGCTATACACAATGATGCAAAACAGATTTAAGGTAGGCATTTGTTCGGGAAAATTCCCTACTGTCATTTTTAGTAGCCTCTTCTGTAAACTTATATTTTGTTTCTAAAACTGAACGTTTCATCCAGTAATGATATTTTATACCATTAAGATTAATGAAAGTCAAGTTTTGCAAAGGGGATGTTATAATTTCTCAATGTTTTAGAAATTATTTATTGTTTTCAATACACTCTTTTCTAAGAACTAGAGAATTTAAGTTCAGGCTGACCGTTTTTAATTTTTTCAAAAGTCTGAGACTGGATTCTGCTTAATTTGTTCTTAAATTAAGAGGATGTAAGCAATGTGATTGCTAGCTGTTTGATCTAAGGAGGTGTTTAGGCCTCATTTGCCAACAAAGTGAGTGATAGCAACCTTCATTTGCCCACAAGTTTCAATATTCACCGAAAAAGCACCCACACATTGCTAAAAATCCACATTTTTGGGATTGGAAATGTTGTTCAAAATTGTATTTCACAGTAGCTCAGCCTCAGCTTGCTCTTAATTTGTTCTGAACTTTCGACCAATTTTGAGGCTTGTGTTCTTATAAAATTGTTCTTATAAGAAGGAAGTGTAGGGTGTATGTATCAATGCTTGCATTTTTCTCAATTCACTGCCCCAAGGAATTTTTTTATAATTTGCTGCTCCTATCATAGACCAATCCCATTCTTATGAGAAGAAACAAACTTTGGAGGCAGGATGATATTACAAACAATTTAAAGTTTTCTCAGTCAGTAATTTGATAACCTGTAAAGGCGATAAGGCGATAACTAAATACGATATGAAATGAAAATGTTTACTGTAAAGGTGATTAGGTGTGTGATCGGTGCCTATTTGTGAGATGCTATCGCACACCTTATCGAGAATGGTCTGAGATAAGACGACTGGTTTTTAAAAATTTAAGCCACATTGTTTCATACCTTTTTAACACATGACATTCTTATGCTTATTCATAAGTTTCTAAAATGGGAGTATGTTCTGTGAGGTAGTCATTAGTGACTTGAATATAAAAAGACCAAGTTGTTAAAGGTGAATAAGGGTTTGTCAATATTGAGTCTCTATTAATCAATCTATCTTTGTTTCTTTTTTGTTAGTCCATCACAGCAAATATGTCAGCTGCTAAGAGGCCTGTGGCTTCTCTAGACAGAAGAGAAAGACAGATCGACAAGCCTCCACTTTTAAACGGAGAAACAATTTTAGCAGAGGCTCAGTCAGTGCTGAAATACAACAAGATGTCAAAAAGAGGTTCTGGGGTTATGGGTAGCCTATATATTACAAATTTCAAGCTAGCATTCATGATGACAAAGATTGAGAGTACTTCTAGTTTGAACCAGAGAATGATGCAATTATCTTGCAGAGCTCTTGATGATCTTCTGGTTTATGATGAATCTTCCTCTGACAGTGAATTTATACCACTAACGAGCATCAGCTATTTAACAGCAATATCTACTGTAAAACAGGTGTCTAAAAGGCTAACACCAGGCAAAGTACCGTCAAAAAAATATGATATAATTGAGATTTCATGTAAAGATTTTCGTGTAGTACAATTTGACTTTTCTTTGTGTCGTGATAAGGAAAGGGCAGCAGTTATTAACACTATTCATGTGTATTCATCTCCAACTAGTCTTTACAAGTTGTTTGCATTTGATTATGCAAGAGGTGCAAACAATGCTGCAAAAGCCTCAGCAAGGGGAAGAGCATTTCATACATTCAGGCATGAAAAGGACTTAGAGCTTGAATTAGCAAGGCTACGGGCTCAAGAACATTGGAGAATAAGCAGAGTTAATGAAGATTTTGCTTTGTGCAAGACTTTGCCAGAGCTAAACTTGGTTCCATCAAGTCTTGATGATGACACACTGAAATCAGTTTCTGGGTTTTACGTGGATGGCAGGTTTCCAACATTAGTGTGGCATAGCAGAGAGACTGGAGCTGCACTGCTAAGCAGCTCAGCACCTAGGTAGCTATTTCATGTGCAACTTTTTTCCCCTTAATATATAGTAACGCTTGAAACCGCCAAAACTCAGTCAGTGCATGCTGAATACAATACAATACAATTCTTGCCAAAATTGCTGGAGCACAATACAAAATTTTTACAGTTTTGCAAAGCGGTCTCCTCTTCTGCAGATTACAATGTTGCCAAAATTCAAACATTTATTGTTGTTGTGAGAAACTGACTAGTTTTAGATGTACAAACATATTTAATTATTGATTAATCTTGAGCTCAGCAAGAGGAAAATTTTGTGACTGCATTGATACATTTAGTGGCTTATCATGACAAGTGCACAATACCTATAATGTGAATGGCTTCAATGGAATAAAGATCTTCTAAATGACATTGTTTTGTCTTGAGTTGTTTGTAAATGCTCCCCGCATGAAAGGTTCATTTCAATCCTGAATGTTTCTGGTTCTTTCATATCAGTACACAGTTTTACTAATAATTTGATTTTCTGATTTTCTCATACTCTGATTGTCAGCCAAATGGGATTCATGAATGGGCAGTCAACTCATTTAGCTTCATAATTTAAATCATCTCAATTTTGCCCACTCTTTTTCAGTGACCAAGAAGATGTGAATGGTGGGCATTCACAAAAGATCATTCAAGGAATTTGTGATGGGCTTTTTGGTACAGCCATGAAAGTACCTATTGTTGTGGATGCATCCTTGCTATTTCCGTCACTGAAAGAGCTCCAAGCTAGCTACTGTGAATTGTTTGGTAGCAGCCTTTATCACACAAGCAAAGACTACTGGGCATCTGATAGCACTTGGCTTAGCAAGGTGGACAACTCAAGGTACCTGATTGCTTTTCCTTCTGTACTCAAAGTCTTCATTAAGAACCCATACCATTCAATTGGTACTAGCCTCTTATCATGGCTTAGAGCCTTTGTCCTATTGTAACACTTTTATACAATGTGGGTCTCTTAACTAAGGTTGTGGATTTGGTCATTGTTCATTGAAGATATTTGTATTTGAAATCTCTTTTTGAGTTCCCACTCTTATTTACTTAGATGCATAAGTTTCCTCTTCAGTCTTGTATGAATCAGCAAAACCAAGCATTTTTATATGAAGGGTTATGTTTAAGATTTGCTTCAAGCTGTGAAAGAATTTCTGAGTAAGCAAAGTTGGAAATTGGCATAAATTACAGTGTGTCACAATTTTTAGCTTTTCTTTGTTATATTATTGTTCATTGTTGCTGAATTTATGAAGCAATTTGAAGATGGTTTATTAAAAAATCAACTTTTTCCCCTTGATATTTCTTTTATGGGGGTGTAATTACATTGTCTCGTGGTAAGGAGGCAGACATTTACAGGAGCCAGACCTTTACATGAGCCTCGCAGATAAGGTAGCCAAAATGGAATGCTCTTTAATCAGAATTGTAATTCTATTATTTTAACTTGTTAAAACCCATCCTATCAGACGTAACAGTGATTGAATTTGATCAGAATATGAGACAAAACTTGATGCTTCTTCATACTATAACTAGCAATATATTCGTTTAGGTATTTTACTTAAATGGTTTCAGGTACAACCGAGTAATTTTTTAACAATCCGGATTTAGAATCACCAATTTTCTTATTTTAAAGACAGGGCTGGAGACTTGTCTTTTATAAACACTAATTTAGTGCCAACCTCGGAGAAGATTTAGGTAGAGCCTCCTTCCTGGGAATATTTGGCACATTTTGGAATGCTGCACGTAGCTGTACCGTTTTGGGGGGCCTTTAAATTTTGTTTAAAAGAATGTTATGCATCTCTCAAACTAAGCTTTATTTGAATAATTTCAATTGAAATGGAATGAGCCATAAATAGCAAATCGTTTTTTTAGATTTGACAGTCATCAGAATCTTGGTTAACCAATAGATATCAGATGTGCCTACAATAACTCTTAAACGTTTAAGAAAGTAAATTTTTAATGCTGGGCCTTGTGTTATCTTTTAATTTGATTTGCAGCCCTATGCTATCTATCAATTTGTTATCAGTATTCAGTGCTACAAGTTTATTGAATTTCGTAGTTTCGCATTTGCTTCTAACTCCTCTTATCTCATTCTGCAGGTGGTTGCAATACGTACAAACTGCGCTTACAGCCGCTTCCGAAATCGCCAACTCATTGTTAATTGGACAGACATCAGTTATAGTACATGATTTATCTGGGCGTGACTTTACACCCTTGCTTGTTTCCTTGGTTCAGCTACTGGTGGATCCATATTATCGAACCGTTATAGGGCTGGAATCTTTAATCCAAAAGGAATGGGTCGTAAAAGGTCATCCGTTTTCTCAGAGGCTAGGTCCAATCAAAGAAGCGACAAAGAGCCCCAAGAACATGATTTTTTATAGAGACGAATATGTTTTAGATACAAACGAGTCTCCTATATTCATTCTGTTTTTGGACTGTGTGCATCAGCTGCTAACCCAGTTTCCGTCACGTTTTGGTTTTACGGAACAGTTTCTCTTGCTGTTAATTGACGGCGTCTACATGTGTCTGTTCGAGACTTTTCTCTTTGACACAGAATACGACAGAAAGAAGTTTAACAGCAATGCTTTAGAATCTCTTTGGGATTTCTTGGCAACCAAAATTCCCCCAGAAAAATTCAAGACTCTGTTTTTAAACCAGTTCTATAATATCGACAAGAACACGACACAGAACTATTACAGTTTATGAATGAATCAGAAAGCCTCGTTCAAGATCTACAGCTGGCAAGCTCCAATGAGCTGATGACATCGTTTAACATGAACTCGATTTCCAAGTCACCTAGAAAGTCGCGGAAACACCGGAAAGCGAGCCAGGCGCCACCCTCCATCGGAAAACAGTACCAGTCCGCAAATGATCCGAATGTGTTTGTTATCAACCCGGACTCTTCAAGCATTCATGTTGAGTTATGGTACGAGTACTTCTTACGATGGGCACCGACATCGGACCTCAGCAAAGGTTCCAGCTGCGGTTTCTCACAGTATCTCCAGCAAATGGAGCTTTTAGAAGAGATGAAATATCTTGAAGACCGGTTAGAGCACCTTCGGGCGAAAAGCATCGAGATGGATTCATGTGAAAACAGCGAAGAAAGTCCCACTAAACATAAACAATTGACAGTTAGAAGGTCAAGAAAAGGACTTAAGAAGTTCACTGAAGAAAGTTATGATCAATTGATCTGTCATTTCATGCTTTGCAAATTAATACATCCAGCCGTGGATAACACACAGTTATGAAAATTCAACTATCTAAGTGAATTCATGTCAGTAGTTGCGCTGGGCGTTTGTAGATAATAATGATTAATTATTATATATATATCTTAGTAAAAGTCATTTAATAGTCCTGACATGCACGATAATTGAATTGAGACATTGCTGCAGGGAAAAACACATCTATTTGGAAAGTAAGAATTCCTCTAAACTCGTGATTTTATGCAATAATAAATACACTTTTGATGGTACTAAACGTGAAAATGGCTTTGAAAGGTGTTACAAAACTTACCAATGGCGTCTGAAGAGTTTCAGATGAAAATCTTCAGTATGACCCAATATGTTTGCTTTTTTCAAAGCCATAAATTAATACGCTTCTTTTCAAGGTATACTTCTCCCCTTCGATTTCCCAATCAATTAACGGCTTTCTTTCAAATATTTATTTCCGGTAGATTGCCTTAACTCAAGTCTGTTTTCAATAGATGTTTTTTCACCTACACCCCTCAGTAATGTCATACTGAGCCGAATGTTGGTTGGAGCTGATTTGTTCCGTTTGGGCAACATTTTAACCCATGCTGCTTGCAGCTAAGAGCCATGCAATCTTCCTACCCCTAACCATAGCTATACTGACTAACTGATCTCTTATCTATCTTTGAGCTATTGATTTCTTTAAGCAATATTTGTTGATATCGATTCTACTTTAGAGCATTTATGATTTTGATTATGTCTTGGCAATGAATCTTTATTTTAACTAGCTTTTTTATGTAAAATAATTTTATTTAAGATATTCAGCCTGTTTATTGGCCGTTTAGTTAAGAACCTACTTGTCGTCTTTTTTTAAAGATGAAACAAAAATGGTGTGTTTTTAAAGGCGCAAAGATAGAGTATATTTTTAACTTGCTTTCTTTTTCAGAATTTAACAGTATCTTAAATGTGATATTTAATACCTATTCAACAATCTGTTGGCTGCTTCATTAATGCGAGTTTGATATTTTGAAGGTCAATTTCGTGGGGCTTTTCAAATGTGCTAAAGAGGGGGAAAATAGCTCCTTGATACTAAGTGACAATGGCCAACGGTCCTTTTTACAGAAATAATGGCTTGGCCACACCAGTTGAAAACCCATAAAAAGGCCATGTATCCTATTACCTCTAAAAATCTTCTACCCTCGAAAAAGCGCTCTCTTCGAAAAAGAGCCCCCTCAAAGCCAACAAAATTTTAAATGCACCTTCAACATTTTTCTTCAACGCAGTCGTGGAAAAAATTCTGGTCGAATTTTTGCGTCATATGCGGCAAGATCAATGTGGGGTGGAGGGGGCTCAGCCCCTTTTAAGATCAAGAGAGATTTTCGGGGGCTCAGCCCTCCTTAAGAACCCAGTTTGTGTTTTAAAAGCAAACACTAATACAGTTAAATAACGTCTTGATACGCGAAAGAAAGATATTTTCGTCGCTACAACAACAGCATCTCCCACAATGCATTGAGAAGTTGCCCTCTTGAAACCTAGCAACAAAAAGCGCCAAAGATGGCGATGTGTGTTTGCAAATCAATTCTGCAAAAACCTTGCTGAGACTTCTGCAATTAGACAAACTAACTGTAAATATCACGCAACACAAAAAAGGCTTTTTATGTCAAGCCGATCATGGATGTTCAGGTTTGTCGATAATTCTATCTACGGCCAACCGCAGTGGTAAAATCACCAGCTTAACTTTAGGCCATTTTTATGGCTGGAGATTAGTCGTCGGATTTCAAACTGGTTTTATACGAACAGGATTATAATCAGCGATTACAACTTTTTGTTAATTTTTTAATATGAAAGCCCAGAAAACAGACTTTTCATTGGGACTACTTTGGCTTGTTTAGTCTTTGGTGAGCAATTATACGTGACGCTCCTCGGTAAATATAAAAAGCTAAAATTGCACATTCGACAAGACGCTTGCTCCTGTTTTTAATTAAGGATGAAAACATAACTTTACATCGTTTCCAGGCCTTAATAGATGTCACGGAAACACTAGATAGTTTTGCACAATTTACAACATATAATTGCATAAAGATAATTGTCTGTTTATGTTCCAAAAGTAAGGCGGATTAAAAGAAGGCCGTTTTCTGATATTTTTTATTCATGATTCTTTCCAGGGAAAAAATGGTCACAAAAGCAAAGAAAAACTAAACAGCACGCAAGTCAGGTTCCTTCCAAGTCTACCAACGGTGAGTTTTTGACTTAGAAAAAACAAATGGCTTCTTTTAAACCTTTTCAATTGCACAGAATTTTAAACATTTGCAATTTCCTTAAATTTGTTATTGGTTTACGCAATGCCGTGTCAAGGGTATTTCATGGAAACATCTCAGCTAAAAAGAGCAAAATGAATTCTTTTTAATGATTTTGTTATTATAGTGAAAATTGTTTTATAAAGGCATAACAATTTATGATTCTAATACATGATATTTTTTACCAACATTTTCTTTTTAATTTATAATTATGTAGAATGGCCATTCTAAGAAATTTTGATAAAGTTGGAGAACATGTATTACACATCCCTTGTAATTCTTACATGCTTGCTTTTAATTGTATTTTTTATTGTTTTACAGACGAGAACTAAACCTACTTGGCAGCAGTCAGCACCACCTTTCAAACTTGAACAGTCAACAAAGATCGAGGAAGTAATTCCAGTCTCAGGTAAATTTATTAAATTTATCTGAATTAATAGAGTTTTATATAAATATTTGTGCTCAGATTATGGCCAACAATTTTATCTTGAATTACTTTGGCTCAATATTACATTTTTATAAATTTAGAAATGATCACTTTTGGTTTTCATAATAGGCTGTTGCACATAATTTCATTGTTTCTGCATGTAGCATCAAATTAATCTAAAATGTTCTGTCAATTGCAAATATTCCGTTGCTTTTCTAAACCTGAAAATCGAGGGCTAAGGATTTGTTTAGTCTATCATCTTTAAAGTAGATCTGGATTATCTAAAGACTTAACATTATTCAAACAGCATCATATTTGTGCCAAGGTAGCTAAATTTATGTATTTTCCTCTTTATATTTTGTGTTTGTGCTATCTGTATTATGATCCATTATTAACCCTACATCCACCTAACTAGCTGTTGACCTTCATAATGTTTTCTACCCTACTTTTGAAGGAAGTACAAGGAGACCAAAACGAGCTCATTCTAAATCATGGGATGTTTCCAGCTCAAGTGGAAAAATTAGTCCAGGTCATATAGGATCAAACAATGGGAATGGGAGAAGAACTGTCAATTATCCAAGCAGAGACAGAGAAGCTTTTCGACAAGCTCTTGTCAATATCATCATGTAAGTCTTTAGTGCATGCAACTTTACCACTGGTTGGCACTGTGCAGAAGTACACAGTTATGCATTTCATTAGCATTTTGTAACCTTATTTCTACTTTCAGAGTTTCATTTATAAGAACTTTATTGTTTTGTGTTAAAGAAAATTTCTCTTTTTTATACTATTAGTACACCCCTTTTGTTGATCATTTTGTAAATGGTTTTTATCTTATGAGCCAATGTATGTAGAATTTATTAACACAGTTTCATTTCATATCTCAGGCAAACAGATTCACCAACTGGTCCGCCAAAACTGCCCCCTATGGGGGAAGAGGATGCCTCTAGGTCTGAATCACCAACTCCTGCTGAGAAGGATATTTTGGTTAGCAACCTCATTTAGTTATATCAAATGCCTGCAGACTTTAGATGGCCTACTTTTAGTTAGTCATTATCTTAACATGCAAAGATGAAAATATGACCGTGTCACTACTCTGTGGATGGTTTATGAATATATATGTTTGCAATAAATTTTCCAAATACTGTTGCCTGTGGAACCTGGAAAAAAGTACCACACATAACTGATCTCATGCTAAAGATCTTAATCTGCTTAATAAAAGCATACTGCAAATATTTTGCATGTTTGTATATTATCAGTAAAACTTTTATAGCAACTGGCTAGGATTAACCAAGGTCTTTGTTTAATACTCTCAATTATCTTTAAAATTACAAGACCACTGATACCATTTAACATTATCCTATCTTCTAAGGTGGTATATGATAGTAGTTACAATAATGGTGCTCAAAGCTATTTATGCTACTGATTTATTTTTGCAACAGAGGTATTACTATTATATACATCATGGTATTGACACAGAGCATGTTGCCCCCATGGAAGATTCCTGGCTTGACCATGTCATGTTCATGGTGCCAGATAGGCTCAAGGTTTGTTCTTGTTATTTGATCCATAGATATTATAACTTAACTTTGATTTGGTTTAAATGTTATGATTAAGGCTGTTCACCGAAGGTCAAATAATCAGTATTCGGTTACCTGTTTCACTATTCGGTTAGCTGAAGCCCGAAGGGAATACTCAGTTACAAACAAATAGTTCAAATAGTATGATTACTTGGTAAACGATGAGTGCGAATAACCTCACTGTTTGAGGTAATAATGGTTGTTGAAATAACCTTGACTGATCGAATAGCTTTAACTATTCAAATAATAGTGACTATTCGAATAATCGTGACTGATCAAATGGCAATGACTGATCGAATAGCAATGACTGATTGAATAGCGTTGACTGGTCGAATCAGGAGACGTTTATGGATACGGGCCTTCTTCAAACATTGCAAACCTAGGGATAACAAAGCCAATAAAGCAATATTGGAAGGGGGCAGGGGGAGTGGAGCGTGGCTAGCGGGTGGTGGGGGTCAGGGGGGTTTTCCTCTGAAAGTTTTGTGCCATAAAGCGTGTTCACTTTTCAAAATGCTGGCAAACAACCCTTTTTGAAAACTAGTTGTAATAAAGTTATAACGTTGTTTTCACATTAATTTGATAGTGACTGTAGCCTTTCTGGCCATTGGGGGCAACTAGTGCTAGGGAAGGATTGAAAAGACATTTGACAAAAGAATCGTTTTGAAAAATTCCTATGCAGCACACAGGGAATATCAATAGGACCCAATAGAAAAACAAAAATCTAATAGTTCTGACTTATCGAATAGTTATGACTGATTAGCTGTTGTTTATTTTCATCAAATTACAATAATTTTTCAGATTGCAGTTTATGACCTCACTCTGCCACACCCATTTGGTCACACCCATATTTGCTGAATAAACCAATATTCGTTAAATTCTAAACCAAATAATCGAATAGGAATATCCAAAGGTTTGGACAGCCCTAGTTATGATATTATATAAAATGATTTAACATACTTTACTATAGTGTGCTATAATATAATATAATATAATATAATATAATATAATATAATATAATATAATATAATATAATATAATATATATATATATAAATAATATAATATAATAATAATATAAATAATATAAAATATATATAAATATAATATAATATAATATAATATAATAAATATATATAATATAATAATATAATAAATAATATAATTATATATAATATTATATAATATATATAATATTATATAATATAAAATGATACAATGTAATATAATATGATATGATATGATATTGAATTATGTAATATAGTATGAAACAATATCATATTATTTAATATTTATATACTATTATACACTATTATATAATATCATACATTTTTATTTGATATATAGGATAAGGTCATATCATATTTTCTTATTTCATAGATTTTGTACTTTTGTTTTGATATGTAATGAAATGTTTCTCTCTACCTATCATGTTTAGATATGCAACCCTAATTTATCGTCAATTTTTTATATTTTAGGCTGGTCTAGATGACTATATAGAAAATCTTTCAGATGAGATGAGAGAGGATTACTTATTGAGTGTTAAAAAAGCCATTGGTAAATCTATTTAAATGCTTTTAATTTCAATATTTTTGTGCATTTAGCAATTAAGAATCCTTGTGTCTTTTAGCAAGGAATTAGCATTCTAATGAATAGTCTATCATTCTGTATTCTTTTGGTATATTTATTCCTTTTAAACTGTGCTTTTCCTTTTCTCTTTTTCCACTCTTTTGCTATCTTTTGTCACCTTAAACTTTGGAGCATCCAATAGACCTTTGTAACTCCATTTCAATGGAACTCCATTCTTCTTTCAGCTCTCATCTTAATTTCATATTCACGAAATGTATGTGAAATGTACGTGTTTCATTTTTTCAGTCGACTTTGTGCTGAGAGATCCAAGAGATAAAGATGAAGAAAAAGAAGAAGAAACGCTTCCTCACAGAATCGAGTATGCTACAGCTCAGAATGATCCTATGTTACTCACTAGCTCTTACTTGCAACCAAAACTTTACATTCTCCATCATAAAGAACGCGTTTTTGTCCAAAAATTATTGTATTGGCTTCCCTTTTAAAAGATTCTCCCAATATTTGGCACCTCTAAAGAAAAAAGAATAATTTTTTTCCAAACTTGTTTCCTCCAGTTAAGTCCTTGTAAAAACAACCTTCAGACAACGGACACCTCCCTACAGAAAAGACCTACCCGACATTGGACACCTCTCTTCAACGGAAGCCTTCCAACAGCGTACAGATCCCTTTAACCGACCCCTCCCTTTAGAGGGTATTTCTCTACAGCAAATACCACCATACAACGGACAGTTCCCTACAAATGAACCCCTCCCAACAAAAGACAGCTTCCCAGAACGGCCACCGTTGTTTAAAAGACACCTCTTTTCAACGGGCACCTCTCTAAAATAGACCCCTTAGTATATTCCAGTCCAATATGTGTCTGCTATATGGATGTATCACTTGATATTATCGTTTGTCGATGATCAAAGCTCATATTCTAGATTGATGCAAGTACCAAAGCCTTGGAAAAAGACATTCTACATTACATGTTCTGTCATGGAGGAAGATCTCTTTGTCACAAACCCAACTATGTCTGGTGTTCTAGACTTGTGGCACAGATCCTTCGGGTAAATTATTTAAACATGCAAGATAATTTTCAAATTTTAGGAATTATATTATTTATCAATGCTTAGTTTGCTTCATATGCGCATATTAACCCCTTTCTTTGTGAGCTACAGGTTTCCAAAATATATAGGTGACTCTCAAGATCTAAGCATTACCATGTTTGTTATTTTGTGACATCTGAAGTGCAAATAACACTTTTCATAGAGAGCTGTATTTGAAGAATTTTTAATTTCTATCTTTAGGGATCTTTGCCTCGTAAATGCTCCTGACGTGTTATCAAGACCGGAAGCGATGGAACTGGCGTTCTTTCAAAACCTTATGATGCGACACATTGAAATGGCAAAAGATACCTTATTAAAAAAGTAATTTTACTCTGGTTTTATCAGGTCTTCTCTAATTTGAGATAAAGCTCTAAAAATGTTTAATTTGCGCTTCTACCGCTGAGCTCTTGGAGAAAGTTGAATTTTTTGGAAAGATTCATTTCTGTTTCATTGATACTAAAGAATATTTTTTTAAGTTTTGACGCATTAATTTAAAAGAGACTTTTTTTCGGGATTTTTATTTTCCAAACTCAAGAATCCTTCGGTTTTGCAGCAGAGAATTGCTGTACATATTTTGAAGAAAACAGGCGTAAAACGCAGTCACAAAAACCAGAAAGCATATGCGACATTTCTATAAATCTACACATGGAATGGGTTTTGCTTTGTTCCTAAAATATTGATTGTCGTTGATGTAATTGTTAACAGCCTCTTACTGGGATATAGACTTTTCAAAAAAATTGTCTTAAGCATGTTAATTTAATGTTTACAAAGCAGTTTAAAGAGGCACTGTAATAAATTTTAATAATAATTGTGCTATGATAAATCTTTTCTTCAAATTTTTGTGCTAAAATATACTTTCTCTCGGGGCTAAAATTGAGCGATTCTATCCTAGATGGTTTCCGGAAGTTCAGAACATTTATTATCAGGGCAACAAGAAAAGGCTTTTACCAAGCAACCAGAATGCCAAACGTCTTGAGAGCTTCTTCAATGCAGCAGGAGTGCTAATGACCAATATTTTGCAAGGACTGGCCTTGAGCTCGATTGATGCCTATGCGAAGATCTTTTGCCCCCCACCAGTGAGTTTGATAAAATGTTGCATCAAAATATTTGTACTTTTGAAACATGTGTGGTTCCTTGTGGAAGACGTGGAACTCTCCAATATTTAGTAGAATAAACCCACACAGTGCAGCCATAATAATAATCGTTATTTGTTTACTTTTCATGATTCCCAAAGATATTCAATTTCTGAATATTATTTCAACAGACGTCAAAAGTTTGTTTTCTAGTTGATTCTTTGCAAAACTTTTCTTGACATTCAAGACTTGAAAGCGGTTGGAACATGATTACAAAAAATGTAAAGAAAAAGCTAATCTTGGAATCTAACCAACAAAACTTGATAATTTTTAGCCTCATATTGTCCTGATCTTTAACTCAAGTTGGTGTTGTTTAGCAAAATTAATATTTATGCCATTGATATGTATGAACGTTTTCTTCCATGTTTTTGTATGATTCGAATACTATGTTACTACCATTTTTATAGAAAATTTTTATATCTTGAGGTATTTTAAATTTAAAGTTTAAAAATTTTTTGAATATTTTTGGGACATTTTATGCTATCTAGTGATATCCTGAAAAAACTTCCAGTTGAGGTCCAAAGTATTTATACCCAGCACTTTTACCTCATTTTTCTCCATTAGTTAATTTGTAGATTTTCTGATAATTGTAGCAAACGTTTTATTTAGACTTCCGTAAATGTGTACGAGCATCCAGGCTTTGTTTTGCGGCTGGTCGTGGAAGAAGACACTATCAAGTTTGAACCTGATTTCAAAGATTTCACAGTAAGTCAAACCGGACTCATTTCATTATTTATATCGCTAAGAGCCTCTTTACCAAACCAAAGCACTTAAAAATGCATAGGATCTTGTCATTTTTCTAAATGCTTTTCACGAATCACGCTTTATCGCATAACCATCAGTCAAAATTCTAAACATAGCCATTAAGCCTTCGGTAATGAAGATTTTGCGTCATCTGTTAATCATAGACTTGTCTTCAGTCCACGCCGTTCTCACATTCATCTATTGCATTATTCGCAGTTCTTGAAAAGGCTTCGTGAGCCACATGGATAAGCTGAGAATCAGGTTCACATGACAAGCTTTACTGGTTATTCTTTTATCATTTGCGATCATATTAGGGTAAAGCAAGTGATATTCCTTTTCCAAAGCCAATTTTAATGCTGGGAGACTTCCAGGGCTTTAGCCCCCTTTCTGTTTTTTAAGTCATTTTTCATTATATGCACGTTTTTGTATCTATCAGCTGAAGACATCCCAGTTTCATCCAAAAATCTTTTACAAGGCTTGGGTCGTCACAATATTACCTTTATGCTACTTGCTCCACTTTTGCTGTTTCTTCGAAATTTTCACCTCTTTCCCTGCCATGTAGATTTTTTATACTTAGTGAATTTACTTAGCTTGCAGTTGTAGAATTTTTCCATCAGATGCAAAATTTTGAAGTTGAGCAGTATGTAATTGGGTAAGGAAAACTTTCTCAAGCTTCTTTTACGTGTCTAAAGAATTTTGGCCAAAAGTACAGAATGCTGAATTGAGGAGAATTATTTATGATATATCTGTCTATGTTTCTAGATCGTGCTACTGAATGTGTTTGACGTCATGGTGAAGGCTGTGATGGTTGTACCTCGAGTTGAAACAAAACTTTACTCTGAATGGGTAGGTTAAATATTGGCAGGGAAAATTGGATGCAAACAAAACCAATTTTCTTCCAAATGCAATATTGGGTCAGATTTTTCTTCTTGTTTGATCTTTGGTATTATATTATTTTTATATAATCCTGGATTTGAGCGCATAAGAACTTCCATAAAGTCGTTAAGATGTTTAACAAAGTCGATAATGCAGAGGTATTGTCAATATCGCCTTTGTTTTTCGTAATGATACTCACAGGAAGAGAGTACTTTTTTCAATCGAAATTTAAAGTCGATGAATCGATGACATGAAATTTAGGAATCAGTTAATTGCGGCAGATTTTCACGGAAAAGGAGTTTTTTATTGACTTAAAATAAGATATTCCATTAAAGAAACAAGGCTTGGATTGCTTGATTAATTCCCTTTCCTATCGCAAATGTTCTTAAACATTTTCTTAACTTATTTTGCAATGTCAATTGAGTAGCAAAGAAATTAAAGGTCATTGCTGTTAACAGAACGGAGGTCACAGATCTTATGACATAAAATTTCAAGTTTTTGAAAAATTGTTCAGTCATATTTGACCTGATATGAATTTTTATCTTTGCTAACGTCTAGAATATCGAGGAAGAGAAGGAAATCGTTCAGCGTAGGAGAAGGTTTTGCAAACTCCTTCGCAGGTTTTGCCCACTAGAAACCAATAAGTTTCCACTGCGCCAGCATTTGAGGTGAAAAATTCCTAAATCGTGTCCAAACTTCTATCGTAAAATGTTTTTAATTTTTTATTCTTTAGTCTGGGAGCAAGAAGCACCTTAAACCCGTAATCGCAGAAGAAATTGTTGAAAACTTGAAGGAAAAGGCGAGTAGCAGTGTGCTTCTAATTTTATTTGGTTCTGAATTTAAACATATTTTTTATTTCTTTTTGTTATTTATAAAGAAATGGCTGAAAATTACTTTTCATTTGGCATGCCTCTCTGCAGGAGAATTTTTCAATATTGAAAAGCTACAGGCCGCCTCCCCCTTATTGGTGGTACTGACAAGAACAGCCAAGCCAGTTACAAATAATCAAGGCTTTCTTGTTACTTCCTCCATATTCAACTAAATGATCTCTTCCCTTTACCTAACCACCGACCCTTTCCACACGTGTGCACACGAGACAAGTATCGTTCCATAATGTCACTCCTTGGTACCGTTTTGTTTTACGACTGCCGTTTTTCGATCAATGTACACTTTAAAAGAGGATATTGTCATACCTTGCTTTGTACAAAATTCGCCTTCCCATTAATACAAGAATAATATCTTAATGTGTAAGTTTTTTTCTTATCTTCAAGATTGCTTTTTTCGTAATGTTTTATTTTTCTCCTGAAGGTCAAAGAAGTCATTTTAAAAGAAAGTGTTGGCCCACAAGAGCATTTGAAGTCATATGACATATACTCTAAACTGATAACAAAACAGGTATAAACCTCAAGATTAATGCTAAGTTCTCTTTGTAATCATGGAAATTACATAGATGCTTCTTTTTAATTTCCACCTCTCTATAAGTTTAAGCATGTTTATTCGTTTTTCACTTGCATTTTAGGCTGACAAAGAGGTTGACCAGTTCTTGTTAGAGGGTCATAATTTTGCAGAGTTTGCCAAGGTACTTCATCTTATCATTCTAATTTTTCAGATGAAATTTAACGAAAATGTGGAATGAATTTATGTCTTTAGCTGCTTGAAATTTGTCCAGATTTCCTTATTTAGCTGCTAACACAGACACCTTTTTTTAGGAAGTTAAAAAGTATGGTGACCTTGTTGACGAAATTCAGTACAATTCGCAGAAGGTGAGTTATCGCCATTGCTTTTTTCTCATTCACTCACAAGGAAAATAGTTTTGGGCTATGCATAATGTATTTTTGCGGGCTTAAAGGACAAGCAATCTTTGGTCGAGAATTTTTAACTGCGTTTTTACGTCAGTAAACAAGGTTTGTAATGATTTTCTGTCTGCAGTCCTCCCGGCTAGCTTTGATTTGCTCAAAGAATTAGCCTAGATACTTGCTCATTAATTGTGTTGGCGCAATCTTGACAGCGTTAATAATAATCTTGACTGCTCAAAAATTCAAAATTCAGCGTGTTTGACTACCGACATCTGTCCGGATGAAATTTCACTTTATCTAGTGGGAAAAATTCATTTTTTATTTCTGATGATTTTGTTTTTAATTATTTCTTATAAGGTGGTTCGAATTGGGATGTATGAAGTTCACTGTGATGAACTAATACGAGGCTTATGCAAGAGGGCAGAAAATCTGCGGGGAAAGCTCCTACAAAGAATGATGAAAGACCATCAAATGTACAACAAAAGGTGCATGAAATGAAATCGTTTTTATATCACCAATTCCTGTATCAATTCTGTTGCCATGAGCTATAAACCAACCACTAGAATTGCCAATAAATCTTTCATGTGTGTTACTTACAAGTACTGAAAATAAAGCTCTGGATCTAGCAGATTGCTTGACAAAATAAAGGGTTATGTTTCTTTCCATATTGTGCCCCTGTAAAGATCATTATACTGACAAGGAATGTTGGCATTTTTAGCATTAGGTGTATTTGCGTCGAGTGCCTATAACATGGCACCGCTACGATCAAAGAAGCTTAAATTAAACAATCTTTATAGAGTTTTCTTCCGCAGTTTTTAATTTCTAGGCAATCCATTACCTACTGCAACAACCTGTTCAATGCAATATACCACCATAAAACCTAGTCAAACTTAAAACTAAACCCAACTCATATCCCCTGCCATGTTTTGTTCCTACCCGCCTTTCTGACTCTAATCCATGTTCAACGCTTTTCCTTCAGGCTTTGCGAAGAATATGAAAAGATCGCCGAGAAGGCACTGACATCACCCGCTAACACAGATCATCTCATGGAATTGAAGGTCGGAATCTTTTCGTCTATGATTTTTCCAGAAACGCACTCTAATCCTGGACTATCTTTGTTCAATATTCAAGATAAAGAATTTCAAGCAAAGAAGCTCTAGAAAAGAGCTCATGATTCTGAAAAAGTTGTCTTGAAAACAATGTGATTTGGGGCTATTAAATGCTTTTTTAATTTTGGCAGTCCTCGTGAGCTTTGTCAGTTCATTGGCCGACTGAAAGTTAATTCCCCCGACTATTTACTTTATTTTGGTCACTCAAAAACTGTCAGCCAATCAAGTGCATCAGAAGCTACTGGTTTTCTCACGTGCGCCGGAAGCACGCTTCCATGTGTGATATCTTTTTCTGAATTTTTTTAGATAAGCCTAAGCTATTATCTTGAATTGCAGGCATACATAGAGAAAGTTGAAAATGAAACTTTCTACGACTTGGAGAAAAAGCTTATGGAAGTCAAGGACAGATTGAACTTTCTGGTAACACATTTTGAAATAAATGAGAATAGTCTTGTTTAGATGTCTGCATGCAAAACAACTTTGTATTGCAAGTTATTCGTATCAGAAACAATTTTGTGTATAATCAAATAGTGCTTTTAGCTCATACAGAATGGCTGTTTCATCAACGAGTGAATACTATGCTTGCAAGTAGGCCATTGTATGCGTTTGCGAAGGTTATGGGATACTAGGCGGCCCAACCCCCCCTCCCCCATTTTTCCAAGAATTGTTTTACGACTCTTTGCAAAGTAACGAGAAATCCCCAGTATTTATACCTGCCTTTTCCAATATAAATTTCATTTGACAGTTTGTAAGTTCATGGTCTACAGTGGCTGTTACTGAACTTGAAATGAACTCTTTTCTCTCTTCTTCACTTCTGTGCAGCTTAAGGTTTAGTTCCATTAGTCCCATTACCTCATGGCTTGTCCTTTAAACGAATGTTTTCAATCGGTATTTCATTATAATCGTGAACTAATCGCTACGGAGAAAATTCGTATTAGTGTAAAGTTGACCTAGATGAAGCCATACAGGGCTTACAAGGCACAGTAACGCATAGGATTACGAACACGATACATCACGTTGCTTTAACTTCCTCACCAGGTTGATTTTTCAACATTTGCTCCAGCGGATATTCGTCTCAACAATAATGTGTTCCAATGGCACCAAAGAATGCCTGATGTTTTTGAAGAACATCGCAAAATTATCCAACAAAATAAAGTCCAGTACGAGAATGCTCTTAAGGTACAATTATGAATTTACTTTATTTATGTATCCATACCAATTTTGATTCAAATAAGCATTAAGATGCTAATCGGTGTCTGAAAACATGAATTTGACGCAAATTGATAATTGCTGTAGATTTTCTGAGAAATTTATTTTGTTTGTTTATGACTTTTATTAAACTAAGGCTCAAAAAATTCTTAAGAAATTATTCAATTGTCAGTATTTGAATAATTTATAAATCTCCGACACTGAAAAATATATCAGCCTTTGGACAAATAAGTTTGAGAAATCACAGTAAGTTTTCTAGGTAAATGGAATTAAGATGTTTTTCATTCTAGCAAAGGATTTGCAAAATTTCCAAATAAAACAACTGAAATATTATACATCAAGACCCTTTCATCGGAAGTAAAGTTTATTTCAGTTTGTTCAGTTCAGTTTAGAGCAGCTCTACCTTCATTCTGTTTGTTCATATTTAAGATGCGGCGTGAAAGGTTCGTTGAAGAGTTGGATGGATATGCAAAACAAATCGAAGAATTCCAAGTGAGTGACTTTGTGAATAGCGAAAGCGTCTTTGAAATTTGAAAAATATACCTCTGGCTTTTTGGATTGGATCAAGAAGTTTGTATTCAACGTTGTAAGGTCCTCTTCATTTAGACGTTATGAAATGTATCTTCAAAAAAATGAAAAATCCTTAGTTGTTTAAACGTTCAGTAGAAAAAGTTCATCTTCTTTCTTGAGCACGTGAGGGTTTATCGGTCGCTGATTGGTGATAACAAGGAACCAATCAAATGCTCCATTCTTTCTCTAACTTCACCTTTGAACTGCACCTGGATGTAAACTTCCGTTCATCCTTTGGGCATTTCCGATGTTTTAAGGAGAAAGAAAATTGTACTTCAATAACATACGGTATTTTCCGCAAGTAAAGTATCATGGAACGAATTTAGATTAAAATCATTCGCAACATACGAGACTCAACTATATTTCTTGAAGAAGCGCTGGTGATATCGTAGCGGGTCTATCTTGTTCCTGTAAAACTTGTTCCTATCTAAATTGAAAGTTTCCGTGCTGTATTTTAAACAATTTTCTTTCCCTTTCTTAAGACTTTTGGAGACATGAACGAAATAAACCGTTATTTGAGAAAGGCCCAGGCGTTGCAGTCCAGGCTTGAATCAGCTTTGGAGAAGGTATGTAACTTTTCCTATCATTTCTTCTTTAATGAATTATTTAAACTGATTTGTCGGCTAAGTTTGGTAGACACTTTTGAAATGAATACAAAATTTCTAGCTGTCAACCTTTCTAACTGATATATTTCAAAGTTTTGCTTGTTGGAATTTCTCTATTATCTTTTGATGTTATGAATTCTTCGTATTATATGTAATCCTGCTCTTTACATCAAGTAGCGTGTACAGCTCTGCGTATACAGTATTGAGCACTTTATGACTAGGCCATTAATGAGAGACCGGTAAACAGTAATTCTTATTACTTCCTTATATGTGATACTAGATATGATGGTTCAGTGTTCAAAATGGCTTTAGAAAGGCAAAAAATTTTAAAATACTCTTAAGATTTGTATAGAATTGAAACTAATGAATAATGCTCGATTATCCCAAGCTAGGGAATATACGTACCCTGTTGTGAAGCAAATCGGCCATTCAGAAACGCGAGCACATGGCTGTTAAGGCTGCCAAATCAGTGCCCTTTGCCTGTTGAAAATATTACAAACTGGGTGAACGCATTTCCTAGCTTAGAATTTCTGACTATTATCCTGATGTTTTACACCCTGAAGCGTATCAGATGTAAAGTTTAAGTATGTTTTAAAATGTTTGCTCATTTTCAAAGCCATTAATGGCTATGTTTGCTCATTTTCAAAGCCATTAATGGCTGTACCCCTCTTTTTGTTACTTTGATAATAGCCCTTTGGTTGATCCTGTACTGCTCTGTTTGGCATTTCAGTAATGATGTTTTTCCTGACAGATACAAGCAATCAACAACGAAGAAGAGGCATTCGAATGGGATACCACAACATACCCTCAAAGACAGCAGATTATAAACACTCTGAGCCCCTACCTCAAATTATACGAAACCACCGTCGAATTCCAAAGCAAATACAAGTGAGAAAACACATTTCACTTATAAGTTCTTCTATGTAGAAAACAACATCTTTAATACTTTAATGAAGGCTACTGTCTGCATACTTTTGTAAATTGCTCGATGTCCTTTCATAGGTAGGCTCCAAGTCAAACCTTAGAGTTTCACGCTAAGTGTGATCGAGCAAAGGCTATATACTAACTTATTTAAACAGCTTAATTTATTATCATGATCAAATTTTACTACATAGACTCTGAAGTTGCTGGCCTAGCTAATAAATACTAACATCCGCTTTATTTGGGCCTTAAAAATTGCTATTCATTTCTCCGATAAAAATCATACCTAAAGATATTTCTTCATTAAACTAAGAATGTTTTGTTTTTGCCAGGTATTTGTTTATCCTTTCGGTTTCAAAGCCTTTTTCATCAAAAAAGATCGTCTTAAAGTGACGTTTTCCGTCTTTCTATGATTTAGGGGTTTTTAATTAGATGAATTGATGTCATCTCTGCCTGTGAAAGAAGAGGAAAAATGGAAACTAGTTTTGCTTTTTCATGACTGCAACTCTCTGTTCCATAGGGAATGGATGGAAGGGCCTCTTGGAGTGGTTGATCCAGATCATGTTGAGCAAGAAACTGGAAACTTCTGGAGAAGTCTGTATAAATCAGAAAAACAGTTTAATGAAGTGCCAACTGCACAAAAAATTGCTAAAAAGGTATGACATTTGTCGTATTTTCTGTGCCACTAGACTTCTGGAAATGGTTGATGTATGACATATGATGAAAAACTTTGTTGCTGCCATGCATACCTTCTCATTTTAGCCCATTGTAATATTTTTCAGTTTGTTTTTCATTTACCCAGACGGTACGTGAAGTTTGGCTTTGAAAATTCTGTTTATGTATTGAGTCTATTAAGTCTTTTAAGTCTTTTACAAATCTTAAAAGTAAGTCTGGGAAGAAATTAGCAAAACCAACCTTTTTAGGTAAAGACGAAAGTTGAAGAGTTTAAAGAGCATCTTCCATTGGTTGCTGTCTTATTCAACCCTGGCTTGAGAGACCGGCATTGGGAAAACATGTCAGAAATCGTTGGCTTTCCACTCAAGCCGGATGAGGACTCCTCGCTGTCCAAATTTGTCGAGATGAACTTAGAGCCATTTTTGGGGAAGTTTGAATCAATAAGCGAAGCAGCAAGCAAGGAATATTCTCTCGAGAAAGCTCTCGAAAAAATGATGAAAGAATGGGAAGAGGTAATTCTTTATTTGTTGATCATGACAATTTTTTGTTGCGTGGGTTTCAACTTAAAGAAGTATATTTATTTAGTGTATACATAAGTCAAACTATTTCAAGCAATAAGACAGACAAAAAGTGCACATTGTATGCCATGAAATGGATATCGTTATATTGTTGACAGTATAACACTAGCCTTTGTAACGGACAAGCATGATTAATCCCCACAGAACGAGGAGAGTTAACGTGACTACGTTTGACACTTGGTATATGAGCACTGTGTCATTTGCGAATTAAACTATCAAGAAGTAAATTGCCAACCGTAATCATTCAAGAGAACACTAGGCTTAGGTAGACCAGCACTATCTTTAATGCAGCTTAAGGGGTAGCAGGCCTCTTACACACTGCCTCTACTTCCCAAGTTTTCAAGTCTAAGTCAGGTACACATTCAATGTTGGGTGCAAAGGAAGTACGACTTCCAATTCCATGTATGAGTCAAAACTCGAACCTAGAACATTTTGCATCGATATGTGTTCATTATTGAATCCAACTGTATTTCAATGATTAATTCTCTACTTCAGATGGAGTTTGTCATCATCCCTTATCGAGAAAGTGGAACGTTTATCCTTTCATCCATTGACGATATTCAGAGTTTGCTAGACGACCAAATTGTGAAAACACAGACAATGCGAGGGTCGCCTTTTATCAAACCGTTTGAGAATGAAATCAAGTAAGCCTTCCCTGCTACATTTTTCCTTATAGTTCTTCTATTATTTTTCTGTAATTTCATAAAATGATCCTAATGGGCCGTAATGCAGCTTTGCTAGAAACTCTTTAATCTTCTTGTCTCTTTTTGTAACTTCCTTTAGTTGGAAAATCACTTCCCAGGCCGTTTAGCTTAAGCAAATGCCTATACTGTATGAAAAATCTCTTTCTTTGTCTGTATTTATTTTGCTCCAACTTACTTCCCAAAAGTTTGCTTAGATTAAAAACTAAGAGCTCCTTGCCTTATTACTTCCTGAGTTCTGATCTCATATTTTAAGGGTGCGTCCCATATTTTGAATCTCGGGAAAATTATTTACCTAATCATTTTGCCATGTCAGTTCTGAATTTCATTATCACAACAAGACTCTTTGTTTTCATTTCGTTTTATATTTTTCCATTTACTAATACTGTTTGCCTTGTTTCTTGTTTAGAGAATGGGAAGCCAAACTTCTTCTTATTCAAGAAATCCTCGACGAATGGCTCAAAGTCCAAGCTACGTGGCTCTATTTAGAGCCAATTTTCAGCTCACCGGATATCATGGCACAAATGCCTGAAGAAGGAAGGTAAACCCTGGCACCCTCTTGAATAGCAATTAGTTTTTTAAAGAGAGTTTTGATTCTTAGTTTCAAGGAAGATTTTACCTTCAGTCTTTTAAGGTAATTTCACCTCCATTTGTAGACGCTTCAGCACAGTTGACAAAAATTGGAGGGACATCATGAAAGCAGCTGTACAGGTAAGTTTTCTCCGATTTATTTTGCATTCGAAAAGATATTTTGAAATTCAAGGAAATTGTTTTTATCTTAGTGAGTCTTAATCACAGATTTGCCAAAAGTACGTCATAATTTGAATTTTTCTCCTTTGTGGTTGATAAAAAAATAATTCATGAGCATCCTACTCAATGCCGGGACCTGATGCAAAAAATATCGCCGTACCCCAGTTATTGTTGCAGCCACGTGTTTTAGTATTCCCTTTGTCCTGATCAATCCGTACATCGAAATTATCTTTTTTATTTTAGATATCAAACACTTGCATTGTTCATTTTCTGCATTAGACCTAGGAAAACATAAAGATATCACTTTTATTGTATTCTCCTGTTTTAGGACAAGCATGTTCTCGCTGTCTCTGATATAGAAAAGATTTTGGAAAGACTTAAGAAGTCGAACGAGCTACTGGAGCTAATTCTGAAAGTATGTAGAAATGTTCTTAGTCTTAATCAGACGTGCCTTTCCCTGAGGAAGACATATTATACTTTACGCACAAGTTGTTTCAATCTAGCTACCTTTTCACAAAGCTGAATTTCAATTTCGCTATGCTTTCTTCCTTGATAAAATTCCTTAAAGGCATTGCTTGATATCAATATCAGCTTTTATTTTTATTGAAACCAAACTTTTGAAAGATTCAACTTTGTTCTAAGTTGTAAATAGAATAATCCTTAGCCTAAAGACAATATCTAGGGAGAATATTTGGTGACTCTAGGGAGAATATTTGGTGACTCTAGGGAGAATATTTGGTGACTCTAGGGAGAATATTTGGTGACTCTAGGAAGAATATTTGGATGCTCCAAGTGACGTAGCTGTATCTAAGGATCATCTTGCTTCGATGGCAATTTATGGCACTTTCCAACTCTTTCAATGAAGTTTTGAATTTCGCAAATAGCACGCTATGATCCCAACATTAGATGACTAAAAGTATCACGAATTGCATTTTCTGTTGCCATGTTTGAAAAACTACCAGCAGCTAATTTTGTGGTGGTTGTACAGCAACCTTAACTGTAAATGTTATTGCCTATCAATTGCTTACTTGCATTTATAAAGGGGTGTACTTTAATATGCCATTAGCTGAAGGATAGCTCTTGAATCTCTTCTTTTGCTCCAATGCCGAATTTTGGCAATTATTTTTATGTTGTGTTCCAATCAGCTGGTTGAGGCTGTACTTGGATTTTTGCTGCACCGTTAACAATGCTTTATAAAACCTGTAAAACATTTAAATAATTGTGCAATAGATTTTAAAAATTATTTAAGTTGAGAGCGGTAAAGATCATAAAGGATGGTTCCTAGCCATTTTTGATCCATTGCTGTGCGCAGGTGTTTATGAATTAACTTCCTCTAGCCGTGAGAGATTACAATGTGTGTTATTAATATTTCTTTCTGAGAGATTAAAATCCTTTTATTTAACACTGGTAAACATCGTTTGCTTACGTCACTACCTCGTGCGATTCGCAGAAACAAGTCTCTAGTAAATATGTTTTTGATTAAAGACAATTACAACCGATCGGAAATTCGACCTCTCTCAATTTCAATTAAGCTCTATTGGGTTTTAATGAGTAAGGGTTAAGCTCAAATTGAGCTGTTAAGAGCCCTCTTTGATTAACTTAGGTGATAAGACATTCTGTAGTATCATCTAATAGTTTTGTCTAATATTCAGACAGAATGCTCAAGTATGACCTAAAATGTTTAATTTTTTTCAAAACCATATTTAAATTCTGTACCAGGAAAAGATTGTTTACATTCTGTAGTCAACAAATATTTGTATCAATTTCTTATGTTACTTATCTATCGTTGATTTTCATTTTATGTGCTTTTTAATGTTAGTCTTACGAGCCTATTTCGAATATGATTTTCATCTCCAACAGGGTTTGAATGAGTACCTAGAAAAGAAAAGACTGTACTTTCCGCGATTTTTCTTCTTGTCAAATGACGAACTTTTGGAAATTTTATCAGAGACAAAGGACCCAACAAGGTAAAAATTAATGTGTCAGTTTATTCAAATAAGGTTTTTAGAAGCATTTTTGAAGACACTTTTTAACGAAATCACTATTTAAACAAGATCTTTGTTGGAATAATCAAAGTTAAGAGTTAGGAAAATAGCAATTTGAATTTTTTTCTATCCGAATAAAAGTTACAAGGACAAAAGGAGGTTACAAGATGATGCTGCAGGGAAGATGGAAATACATACCAACCCTTACGACCATAACATTTAATATAATAACTCAACACTAATTTATACATCTAAATATCAAAGATTACATAATACAGATAACAATTACATAGAGTAGCAAAAAACACATAAAACACAAGTGAGGAGGTTTTCAACAACAACTTATCGAAATCGCTCTGAGGCACGGATGTATCTCAAGATTGCCTCGAGAACTTTCGTATTGGAATCAAAAGACAACCTTTCGTGACCGTACAAAATGATTTCGAGTAAATCTTTGTTAGAAAAGTTTACCAATCCATGGGGTCGCAATAGCGCAGCCACACTACTGAGAAGATTTGAAATCATCATGGATTTAGTTATTTCGTATTTCTCGTAAATCAAAGCTGATTTTAATAATCTTAAATTAATTAAAAATCTTCCAGTGTTTCCTAAATTTTCCAGAATATTTACAACGCTACGTCGTGGTTTTTCGTATTGCCGTATGTTAATGTTTTTTTCAATATTTTCATATTTTTATGACTTTTTTTATAAGTCTTTGTTGTCTAATCTGTTGAATAGTTTTCAATTAGAGCAGATTTTTCCCTTTGAAGATCTAGTATTCGAACTCTGCCCTTTTTAATGTTTCATGTTAAAATTTTTAGCATGTCTGTTTGCTCCAAGCTTTAAAAATGTCACTCTTTGAGGTAGCAGTTAAAACATGAATTATTTAATTCTGACCTAGTTGATTCTATTATTCTCTAGAGTTCAACCGCATCTCAAGAAATGCTTCGAGGGTATTGCCAAACTTGAGTTTACTGAGGATCTTGACATAACTCATATGAAAAGCTCGGAAGGGGAAGTTGTGCCTTTAAAAGAATCGATTTCAACATCAAAGGCGCGTGGACAGGTTGAGAAATGGCTCTTGGAATTGCAAGATCTTATGTTAGCAAGTCTCAAGAAGGTAGGCAGCCCTTTAATATATCTACCTAACTTAGGCCTATTTGAGGACTATCAAGAATCCACATTTTGGATAAAAGAGGAGAAGGGGGTCTTTTTAAAGGTTAAGAAATAAGAAAAACGATCTTATTCAATTTTTTGTAGCACTGAGCGTATAGTTCCACCAAACGCAGTAAGAACGAATAGATTTTAGATAGATTCAACTGGTTTTGTTGTTAAAGCTATTTAATAGCTCCCTGCTTGTAAAAGTACATAGCAACACTTCACGTACACATCTGATGAGCAACCATTCTGTAGTTTTTGCCAAGTACAAATGCTTTTGTCATTTCTTCAAAATTGTTTTCCATAGGTGATTATGGAATCTATAGAATCCTACAAAAACGTAGAGCGAGTCAAGTGGGTTACGTCATGGCCTGGCCAGGCTGTGCTGTGCGTATCCCAGTTTTACTGGACGCAGGAAGTTCATCTTGCTATCAAAGGAGGCCCAGAGGTACAGACTAGCCTGTTATAATTCGTATTGTCCTTGTTCTGGTAAAATCTAAATTTTTAGGTGTCTTTAAACAGGTTTTCAAAGATTTCACATTTTGATTTAGATACTCGCACAAAACTGACTGTTTGAATAAGTATATTTAACATTTTGCTCGCTCTCGTAGTTTTCTCGAGTCGGTCGTCGACATAAAACCAAGAATTGTTACTGTCTGGTTGAGCAACAGAATCTCATAAAGTCGCCTACTTGTGTCATTTCCAGGGTCATTTATGTCCTTTACGTCATCAATGGAATAATTTTAGGTTTTACTGCTTTACATTTTACGCGTAGACAGACAAAGGCATTTCTAGACATTCGAAAATAGCCCGGAAAAGTGGAAACTATCTTCATTTTTTGTGATGCCATTTTTTGTGGCATTTCTAACAGACTGAACGTCTTCAAAAACTTAAATTTGACGTACTCATGTTTATATCTCAACACTTAAGCCAGTTTCTGCTAAATCGTAGAAGCTGAAAGCCTACCTGTTACAAAACAACAAGCAAATCGATGACATTGTCGAGCTGGTACGTGGAAATTTATCGAAACAAAACAGAGCCACGCTTGGAGCTTTGGTAGTTTTGGATGTACATGCAAGGGACGTGCTTGAAAAGATAACAAATGACGGTATGTTTTCATTTCATTTTGGCATTTAATCAATGCTGTTACAAAGCCCACACGGAAGCTTTCGTTAACTTCCAGTCATCTTTTTAATCTTTGCCTTCCTGAATACCTCTATCATTGCTGTCTTTGCCTTCAATTTGTCATCATCGGATTGGCAACATTTGTCACATCCCATACTGTACTCTCCAATGCTTCCCCTTTCCTCATTTCCAAATATTATCCTTCCATCCCCCCTGGTTTCTTCTTTCTGTTTTTTCATTCTTTTGTCCATTTCACTTCTTCATTCCTCATTTTCTCATTTTTCTAGGATACTCAACGTTCCGTCCTTTAGGTCTTCCTCGTGATTCTCTGCTTCCAATAAAGCATCGTCCCCAAAACTGGATTTTTAATTGACCTGTTAATTTTGCAACCTATTCTTCAATTAAACCTGTTTCTATTGTCAGGAATTTCCGATGAAAATGACTTCAACTGGCTCGCCCAAATGCGATACTATTGGGAGGTATGTTATCCTTAATTTAGCAACCACTCCTTAGTTTTTGGATGCAACCGAGGCTATATCGTTCATCTTTATTTTCAAACGTCTCTTTACGGTGCTTGACGACTCATGTTTTCAAATCAATGGATTGCAAAAAAGAATCTTTTCGAGCAGAATATATTACTTATTTACCACTTTTTGACATTTTTGATCACATGTTTTGATCAAACAGCCATGTTTTTAATGAACTATTTGTCTAACCTAATAGTGTATTTAAAAGAGTGCTTCAAATTCCTTAATTACATACACATTCATGCAACTCTTGCTTAGAATTGTCTTTTTCATGCTTGTCAAAACATATCAGTTAGAATACATAGAATGAGCTGTACTTTTTGGTAGTCTCTGTAAAATAAATTTAGTTATTTGTCTTTTTATATGCTTTGTCTGCTCAAAGCTACGCAGACTTTTTAGTAGTCTCAAAACTGCTGAGCTACAAATATACGTATACTATATATGTCATCAATTTCCAGGACGATAATATGCTGACCAGAATGATCAGCGCCAGCCTTGCGTACGGCTATGAGTATCTTGGGAATTCCGGTCGACTCGTCATCACCCCCCTGACCGACCGTTGTTACAGGTAGGCCCATTTCACTTTTTTAGGAGGATGGCCCTGGAGCAGGTGATTCCTTTGAAGGGAACCCCAAGTTAAAGCATAACATCCATTTAAGATGAAGAATATTTCTTTCTTAACTATGAAACCGAAACTTTTTTCACAATGAATGTACAATAGATTTAAAAATTCAAGGTGAAAGGATGATGTAAATCTTAAAAGATTGTTTACAGCTTCTCATAGAGGATGTCCTCTTTCTTCTGACTGCAAGGGTATTTCACGCATCCGATGCTCTGAAGGAAAAATCATTTCTGCCAATAGCTAGCTGATCTTGCCAATCCGTCTTCTTTTTAGAACACTCTTTGGTGCACTGCAGTTGCATCTTGGAGGAGCACCTGAAGGTCCTGCAGGCACAGGGAAAACAGAGACCACAAAGGATCTCGCAAAAGCAGTTGCCAAACAGTGCGTCGTCTTCAACTGTTCCGATGGTCTGGATTTTATTGCTCTTGGCAAATTCTTCAAGGTAATTGATTTACGAAGTTAGAATATTTCATTGTGTACTTTATTTAATTTCTTTTTAAAAAGGAAACTTTCAAATATAATCTAATTTCTTTTTAAAGACACAAAGATACTCGGAAAGAAATGGAGTATTGTTTTAGGGAATTAATTTCAATTGAAATAACAGTTATAAAAAACTGAGAAGTTCAAATTATATCTTTTTTATTTGTGACAAAATTTTAGTTTTTAATCAGAAGCATTATGTCAAATGCATTCTCTCGTAGAGTTAAGCTTTTAAACATTCTACAGAAACCATGGATGAATTAAGTTGGTAAAAAAAATTTTCAGCATTTTTTAAGATTAAGTAAGATTTACAAAAAAAAGTTTTTACTGAGAGCTTAGACAGGAATACCTAACAGTGACAATGACATTCGAAGATCAGGATATATATCCTAATTTTTGTTAACATGATACTTTTTAGGTAAATTGAAACTTCCTTTGTTGATAGGTTTGCATATTGACAAAAAATTATCAGTTCAGTTCATCTTCTACTTCTTTTTTGCACCTAGGGACTCGCATCGTGTGGTGCCTGGTCCTGCTTTGATGAATTCAATCGTATTGATCTAGAAGTACTCTCTGTCGTCGCACAGCAAATTCTTACAATTCAGATGGGTAAGTGACTCAGCTCTGGGGCCTTTCAGTAATTTATTCTAATAATTTACCCATTTTGTAAAATTCAACTTCCAGGGGAGGGGGGGGGGTGCAATAAAATCTTTATTTGGGATTGGTAGACAGTTAAAATTTTCTGAAAATTCTTTTATACCTAGAAATGGGCATAAAGCAAGTCATATTGAAACTTAGTTGACTTCCTGCAACAGGGTGGGCCCTTTCCAACCCTATGTTCCTCTGGTCACTCGCCCCAAGCTTGATCTGCTATCTTTTTCATGTCGTTGCTACCTTAATGCGACTTCCTGATTTTATTTTCAGGTATTAACGCTGGACAAGATACTCTGTTATTTGAAGGGACAGAATTGAAATTAGATCCAACATGTGCAGTATTTATCACCATGAACCCAGGCTACGCTGGAAGATCAGAGCTGCCAGATAATCTCAAGGTAAAATTCTACTTTGCTGATATACTCAAGGACTGTAGTTTGAACCCATTTTAGCCTATTTTAGAATTTAATCTCTATTACCATTTTTAGCAAAGCCTAATTTAGAATTTTCTCAAGTATTTCTTGTAAATCTTTAAAACTTTTTGAAAATTTTATCAAGGCCATAGAAAACTAGCATATAAGTGGAATTAAAGAAAAAGAGTTATGTGGGAAAGATCTTTGAAATAGAAAACTAGGTGATTCCACTATTAAGGGAATATGGAAACAAGACTTTGTACTTGAGGATGGCACTGGTGCTTGGCAATAGCCAGGTTTGCTTCTGCGTCACGGACTGTCAGTGCCTATCTTGTTTTGATTTGTTTTTATGCCAAATTTTACCTATGTGTTTCTTTTTTTTTCCTTTTTCAGTACCATACATTTTTTTATATTTTCTTAGATTTTAAATCTGAGTTTAGCCTTCTAGTACAAAACAGACCTAACGTAATAGCAAATTTATTTTTAAAACTGTGCGAGTCGATTAGAATGCTTTCCTGTTTCAGTTATTGTCTTAAACCTCGATTTTATCCGACTATTGCCTATATTTCCGTGCATCAACTCTTCTTGTCTTGACTCGTTACTCTTTGTTGAATTTTTTAGGCTTTATTCAGAACAGTGGCTATGATGGTCCCAGACTATGCCCTTATCTCAGAAATTTCGCTTTACTCTTTTGGGTTTGTAAATGTAGGTATCGCAATTTTAATTCCTTTGCTCCTACGTTAACACCCTTGGAAAATACTGTATTTGTCAGCATATTTATAATTTATTATCATGCGATATTTATGTCATTCTACGGCGTTGCACATATTTTGTCTGTAACCATCATATCGAAACTATTGTCAGCAAACACTTGCAATTTAATATGCCATATTGATGTTATTGTTTACACATGCATGAGAATGCCAATGAAATATGCAAATATTCCCAAATTTAGTAATGTGGTGCAAAAGTAAACAGAAATCTTGTTTGTATTATTTAACCTTTCCTGTAATGTCTTTATATTGTTATTTATTTGAGTTAAACCAATTGTTGTGTCTCTTATGATTATTTCTCTCTCGATTTTTTTCGCTTGTCTTAAAGTTTCCATCATAGTAATAATTGCATTTTTTAATTGTTAACTGGTATCGTATCTTTGTAACTAACTTTATTTCTAACATAGCAGTAAACAATTTATTGGAAATTAAATCTGTCTGTATTGAAGTCCCGAAGGGGAAATATTAACCACTTTTAATTTTCTTGTGTTTGTTGTTGTTTGTTTTTGGCGTGTTGCGGCGTTCCTTTTTTCTCCATTAATTTCAAGGCTGTTTCTTCAGCTTCATATTTCCTGTTGTAGGCTCGTCCTCTGGCTGTGAAAATCGTGACGACATACAAACTCTGCTCAGAACAATTATCATCTCAGCATCATTATGATTATGGCATGAGAGCAGTGAAGTCTGTACTCACTGCAGCTGGAAATCTCAAGGTAATGTTTGCTCTATCTTGCCACTCGAGATTTTGGGTAGATTGTTAATTTTGCCTTTTGTTGAATATGGTATGGAGGGCTGTATTCTCTTCGTCTGTGATCGTTGTATCATAGCACTGTTATGGAACGTTGTATCATTGATGTTGTCAGATTTTATGTTTGTCTCAAATCCAACAGAAAGTTTTTTATTGTTAACTTCATATGATTGAAATATTTCTGTATCTTGAAAATACCAACCTTTCAATCCATTTTTGTTCAATTCGTGTTTTTTTGCAAATCTAAGGGAACAAGTGATTGACTAATCGCAGCTTTTTTCTTTATATCATAGCATGTTTTCGTTTCAAAGGATATCTTTTGCTTCAGAACGTAGAGGTTTTGGAAAATAATCCATACTACCTTTTTTCAGTATCTCATTTACTTTACACCTTCACAGCTTAAGTACCCCAAAGAAAACGAAGACGTGTTGGTTTTAAGATCAATCATCGATGTTAATCTTCCAAAGTTTCTTGGACACGATCTTCCACTTTTCAAGGTGAGAAATTATTTTTCTTCTTCTTCATTTATCATCAAACTAAAGAAGATATGAGGTGATGATAGCCTCAATTCACAGCCATCATGAAAATTTTAAGGTCTCAGGCTACGGATGCATCAATCCAATGTGCAAGCCATAGAGAATGCCTCTTGAACCTTTTGCTCTGACTAGACACTTAGATTTCTAGAATAGAAATACCGAGGTACGAGCAAAAGGAACAATCAAAGTACTGCTTCATAAACATAGATTTTCGTTGTCCTAAATATAAAGATCCCGTAACCTGTTTGAAATGAAAATCAGTTAAGATCATTTATCAAGAAGATGTATTAAAACGAAAGCTTAAATTTGATTTCTGTTCTAAAGAGATCGTACATTTAAAATCTCTTCCATATATTTTACGTTCTTTTGTTGTCAACTCATATCTTATATTTTAAATGTTTGCGTTAAATTTATGAATTCTCGTTGTAGGGGATAACCATGGATTTGTTCCCGGGAATCACCTTACCAGAGCCAGATTACAAGATCTTACTGACTGCAATCAAAGAGAACTGCGATAAACTGAATTTGCAGAAGACGGAGTTTTTCCTAACCAAGATCCTTCAGGTCCGTTGAATAGTTTGATTTTTGTATACATATTTATAAGTCTTATAAGTCAAAGAGAGACAGCATAGCGGACACATTAACTGTTTTTGTCACGATGCAGAAACTTTATATATTCCTATAGTAACTTAAATTTTCTTTTGCATATACTGCGAGCATAGTGTTTCTTCCTTTTAGGTTATTGACTCAATTGTTCCAGTCCTTGCATTTAGAGCCATGTTTTCTCTAAAATTTTACTCTTCAATTACTCCGTCTTTCTGTTTTTTTCTTATACTTAATCTACATGCATAATTTGTTCAGATTTACGAAATGATGATCGTTCGACATGGTTTTATGATCGTTGGAGAACCATTTGGTGGCAAAACAATGGCCTACAGAGTTCTAGCTGGAGCTCTCTCTGATATTGCTGAAAAGGTAGACATTTTATATGGTAGAAATGGTGGACGTTTTCAATCTTTGTTTGGAAAGTCAAAAGGATCTTTTTACAATATTTTAATATAGGTTTTAGGTTCATTTTGTGTTTGCAAGCTGTTTTTCGTCATATTTATGATCTTTAATGGTATATATACAAGCTGACGAGAACAACTTTTCGTGAGATGTTGTAGAATCTACGAAAATTGTTTTAGTGAGATTTTCAAGCTATCAGCGAAACACATCTCTATGTTAGGTGAACTTATATTCATTTGTAATCCAAAATTAAACTTGATTTTTTCACCTTAAAATGGCCCTTTAGTTTTGATTTTGCTGAATCTTTTAAATATTTACGGTACATAGTAAGTTTATGCATTTTTCTCGTTGCTTCCAGGGACTTATGGAAGAAAACAAGGTGCAATATGTTGTCATCAACCCAAAAGCTATAACAATGGGACAGCTGTATGGCTCATTTGACCCAGTGTCACATGAGTGGTCGGATGGAGTTTTGGCTGTCAACTATCGTGCTTTTGCCTCTTCACAGGTGATTTATTTATGGTTATTTTTAAGGAAAGCTAAACAAACTGATGAACTTGATTGCATATAAATCTAGCTAAGTCTTTACCACTTTAAGATAGATGAATTATAGCATTTTTATGGATTAGGGTTGTTTCTGTAAACAAACTGAGAAACTAAGGCTGTAAGAATTGTTTGGGAGGACTAATTGCTAATCTTTTGCATGAAGTTTGAAAATCATACTGACGTTTCTTGTAAAAATTGGTATTAATTTCTATCCAAGACATTTAAGTTCGTTTTTGTGGACGCTAGATGACCATGACTTTTTAAATGTTTGCAATGCTATTTTTCAAATGCTGGGACTTAAAACCAGACTAACTTGGGTCATAGTGTTCCTATTTTCTTTTGAGTGCATGCTTCTCCCTTCTTCAGCAATTATGATGTATCGTTTCTGAGTTTTAGCCAACATTTTTCCTTTTTTTCATAAAAGTGAGCGTTTTTACCTTGCCCCTTTATTGTAAGCATAATTTTGCAGACTCTCGACCGAAAATGGTTGATATTTGATGGGCCAGTCGATGCTGTGTGGATTGAAAACATGAATACGGTTCTTGATGATAACAAAAAGGTAACGATTATCTGTAACTTGAAATCCTGTTACGGGTGAAATGCCTAGTCTCTGTTTGATTGGAAACCTTTTGCTTTTTAGTTTGACATTTGATTTTTATCTTTTACGTCAACCTTTATGCGCTATTTAGTTTATACCTAACGGTTTGGCTAATAACTAACGGCTTTTTGCAGAATAGATCCTGTGATCTATATTATTAGCCTCACGTTCATATCTGAATCAATCACAGCCTTGTGGCTCATCATAATTCTTTCAGTTTAAGACAAAACTTTCAAATGAGCTCATTGCCACTATTTTCCTAACATAAGTCCTTGGTAAAGTCTGTTTTATAAGCATGACTTTATAACACTAAAAAAATGCTCTATACAGGGATGTTAGCTCCTGGGGACCAGTTTCACGTGCCCCCTTGCTTTTTGTAAAGTGACACTTTCTTAGAAATGTTCTCATTATAACTTTAGAAATAGTCCATTGTTCTGACATATAGTGCATTTTACTACCAACTCCCTAAAGCATTGAAATGATTTCAACGTCCCTGGGTTTTGTCATTTCAAAATTCATACTACTTTCACAAGTTTTTCAAGCACGTTTTTCATACCAATGCTGGAATGGTTGCAAATAATCTTGTTGTTTCTTTTAATTCAGCTCTGCTTGAACAGCGGTGAAATTATCCAGCTAGCCCCGACAACCAACCTTATATTTGAGCCAATGGATTTGGAAGTTGCTTCACCTGCCACTGTAAGTGCAGAATCAGTTTTGCTGATATTTCAGTTCATAGCCAGTATGGCTGCTATTCCACTCTCATATGAAATATAAAAATTTAAATTCTAAGTACCAATTGACCCCTTTCAGATATGTTTCAGTAATTTTATCAGATCATTTTTTTTTAATTTCAATCAACCTCATTTCTTTAAAGAACCTCTTCTTTTTTTCTTCCTGTTGCTTCAATATTGCGTTCGTATGACAGAAGATAAGCATAAACGAAAATGCATAACAAGGGAATTTTCAAGACCATGGTAAAATGACTCTAATACTGACTTACCATTATTCATGTGCCGTAATTTACATTGGCATCCTTTGTACAATGTCTCTTTTATATTTCTTTTAGGTTAGTCGTTGTGGTATGATTTATCTGGAGCCAGAAATGCTTGGCTGGCGGCCTCTTATGATTTCTTGGCTAGCAACACTGCCAAAGACTATCAACGAAGACATGAAGGACCTTGTCAAGGATTTGTTCGATCGAATGCTTCCGCCATTGTTGAACTTTGTCAGGAAAAGTGGAGCAAAAGTATGTCTAGGATGTTTTGTTTCCTTTTAAGGAGCTATTACTTTCCTCTGCCTGTTGTCAGTCCAATATCTCTGTTTATTCTAAGATTTATATAGCTTTTCCAGTTTTTTGAAAAAAAATGTTGAACGCTTCAGATAAATTGTGTTTAAGCTTAAATAATATTGAATACCCCCATTTTGAAGAATGTGATCGAGGCCACTCACTCATGTTCTGTTTTGGTTGATTTTTTCCATCCTTGCCTCTTTAAGTATAATTGCGTTATTTTACAAAAATATTTTACTGGTGTGTTAATTTACAGCAAGAATTCTGTCATATCTAATTTTGTCATCTACATTTTGCGTATTGAGTAGATTGCTTTGTGTTCCCTGTGTCATCTATTGATTTTATGTCATCTGTTTCATCTATTACCTATAAAATTCACTTTTTAATGAACAACGTTTTGTCCCGTGATACTGCCAAGACAATAACTAGAACATGTAAAATTATATCAGTTCAACATAGAATGACTTTTTTTAATTCTTGCCAACATATAAGACTAATAATGACAATATAAATTCACAATTAGTCCTTGCCCTTTTCTTTTTTTGTTCTAAAGTTAATGTATCCTTTTTTTACTTTCTTTTGAAGGAACTGTCACCAACAAATGACACGAATTTGGTCAAATCATTGATGAATTTGATGGACACACTGTTTGATGAATTCCATGATGAGGAACAATTCAAGGAGTTAAATGAAAGGGAGGTCGCTGCTTGGCTTGAGGTAATTACATTAATTGCCAATTCTTTTATTATTGTTTATGAATGTTAAAAAGTTAAAAAGTTGGCAAAATTTTACGAAAGTTTTGTCTGATGTCTAACAAACCTTTTTGTCTTTAACTCAGACTACCTTTCTTAATGAGTTGAAAGTTCTGTTCTGTGTTTTGGTTTTATAATATGCAACTTGCTTCAATCGTTCCATTTTAGTGCATCTTCTTGTTCTCCACCGTCTGGTCAGTTGGCGCTAGCATTACAGATGAAGGAAGGAGAAAGTTTGATTTCCTTCTTAGAGAGCTGATTGATGTGAGTAGCTATGATTAATTATTTTTGTTATTATGAATGTTTATTTATCTTTTCAATACAGCAAATCATTGGTGCAAATGACTCAAGCCAAAAAGCAAGGAAGTCTAAACTCCTTTTGCTTATCAAGTTTGCGTCTTATGCTAAGCCTTCCCTCTAGAATAATTACCTACTCAGTACGTCTTGCTGAAGTTCCTTTTCATAAACATTCCTTATCAAACGCTTCGATTCTTCACCTCCAAAGTTTAATGTTTTTGTATTGTGTTTTTGAAGAGCTTAAATTCATTTCATCATGTATTGTTTTAGTTATCAATTTCGCTGCTCTCTTTTTACAGGGACCACTTACTATCGAGTCTAAAACAGAGTTCCATATTCTCGAAATGGTTGATGCCCCACCAAGACCGTTTTTATGCCCCTTCCCACATCGGGGTAGTGTGTATGAGTACAGATTTATAAAAGAGGTATTTCATAGTTCATTACGCTACAGTGAGATTTTCGTTACTCCAAGCTTTGTACAGTACAAGTAACCTCATTAGGAAAGATTGTTGCGTTTTCGAGACAATAGCAAGACTGATTCTACTTTCCGGTCTGAAGGAGCGTTTCAATCCGGTTTTGAATAGATCAGGTCGTTATGATCTGTTTACTTTTAATACTAACAGACTTGCACTTTCTCACAAGTCCGGAGCAGTTTATTAATTTGACCTAACAGAGGTCTTGCATTAACTTAGGTCCTTTTTGATCGGAAACACTTTTTGAGTTGTGTCTGGAATAAAGAAAGAGTTATTTTTCCCTGTCATTATACAGGCTATCTTTCTAACCGTTCCATGTGCTGGTATTGTCCTTCTTACCGTTGCATCTTACCATAACGTTCGTATCATCTGTACTGCTTATATATGTGCAACAGTTGACCACGAAAATTTGTCTGTAAAGGTGTAGGAACTGTGTTTGTTGCATCTAAATTAATTTTCAGTTTTACTTATAACTGTAACAGTATATTTTTTATGAATATACAATGCAATGTAAACATATTTAAAAGATATTACCAATATCTGTGTTTATCGTTTAGGGAATGGGAAAATGGAGGCCATGGACCGACGAAATCAAAGATGCACCTCCTATACCAAAGGTATCATTTAATATGACTGATGTTTCCAGTGTCTTCTTAAGTATTCCGAAATCAAAAAAATATATCCATTTTTTTTAAATACACAAACATTTTGTGTGCAAATATCGTTAAGCATCTTCAAGAGCTTGATTGCGTGATATCGTGGTATAATTTCATACCATACTTCAGCAAATTTCATTCGACATTCCTCAAAATATAAAATGTTTGATAATGGCCAAGGATAAAGATAAAATAATCTGTTATGCGGATTGAAAGAAGCTTCCAAAGATAATTTCAGAGCTTTTAAGGGTACATTTTTGTCTAAACGAGGATTAACACTTTTCTGCACCAGTCAACAGCCCTAGTGCCCCAAAAGACAGTAAATGAAAACATTTTAGGATAATATATAAACATATTTTCTTATTGTTAATCATTATCAAGTTGATTTAACTTTTTATCCACGTTAGTTTTCATAGAGAAAATGTATTTTAGTCTTTGCCATACTTGATTTCCACCTGTAATAGAAAACTGTATCATTACAATACACATCCCATTTTCAAGCTTTGATTTCTACGTCATTTCTACCTTCTCTAGAGCTCTACATTCAACGAGATAATTGTGCCCACAATCGACACAGTTAGGTACACATACCTGATTAATCAGCTGATTACGCACGGAAAAGCTTGCCTTTTTGTTGGGCCGACAGGCACAGGGAAATCTGTTTACGTCACGGTTAGTTATGATCTTTATTATGTATTTTGATTTTTGGTGATAACATGCAGCGAACTTTCTTTCTTAAGACCACTTGTATATATTAGACAGTTTTATTAGCCAAATGATTTCTAATAGATTTTAAAGAAACGAACAAGTTTCGTTTACAAAAAATGAGAAAGCCCCTCAGAATTTGATATTTCCTCTACTCTTTCTTTCATCCACTGTTATTCTTCAATTGTAAGCCGCCATATTTTTAGCATCCCCTTCCGTCAAACACCGCTTTATTTGTGACAGAGAATTACTTATATAGTTGCCGCTTCTCCTTGTTGCTTTTTTTAAGTGTCAAACTACATATTCACAATAATTTAACGGCTACTTGCATATCAAACTATTGAATGTTTTTTGAGGGTTTTTTTTAAACTTCATCAAAGTCGTTTTGATAATCATAATTTATGTCGATATTCACGTGTTTGCTGAGTTATTCTGTAAACCACCTTTTGCAAAGTTTCTATTGTGAAGTTCTTAATTCTTATTTTGATTTTTTGTTAGGACTTTCTTTTGAAGAAGCTATCAGGTGACAAATACAAACCGTTATTGATAAACTTCTCTGCTCAAACGACGGCGAAGCAGACACAGGATATAATCATGTCGAAACTTGATAAAAGAAGAAAAGGAGTTTTTGGGCCACCTCTTGGCAAAAAGACGGTTTGTTTTCCATTCATTTAAAATTGTTAGTTTGTAAATAGATTTGAAGAGGAAAATGGCAGTTTGCAAATTGGTTTGAAGTGCCTCATGGAACCACTGTGAAATAAATGAAATTATTTAAATTGTCCTCAATGGTTTTAAAATGTACGATATTCTGAAATTTAGGAATATTAGTGGAGGGTGCCTTAAGTTGCAACGTAAATAGACTGTTTCGAGAAGGTTGACGGGAAGAGCCAATTACTGTGAAATATACTTAGGAGGACTATAAAGAAAACGATATAGGAAATTTGAAGGTACAATTTTCACAATCAGTTAAAAGTAAGACCCCAAAAGTTTAATACAGGGAATTTGAAAGTTAAACAAATCCCTGTTTTTAATTATTTTTGTCATTTTTTATTTTGTATTATCTTTTGGTTTCTTTGACATCTTGCCGTTTCTTCTTGTTTATATGGTCAACTAAATAGTTCCAGAAGGCATCCGAACATATGAAATCATTTTTATCCCTTTCATGTGTTAATTCATACGTTTTTCATGCGTTAGTTAACATCTATCATTGTAACATTTTTGCAGATTGTCTTTGTTGACGATCTGAACATGCCTGCGCGAGAAACATACGGAGCACAGCCACCAGTAGAGCTCTTACGACAGTGGCTTGATCACAAGACTTGGTAGGGGTTTTCAAGACTGAATAATTCTCTTCTCATATAAAACTATAAAATTTATACATCAGTTGCTATTAAACTGGTTTTTATCCATAGTTATCAGAAGAAATTTATCTTTATATCTTGTTCATATATCTATTCCTTTTTTCATATTTAATCAATTTTATTTCACTTAGCTTTTATTTCAATTTTATTTGAAGTTGAATAAAAGTAGGCCTGTATGAAGATTCTTAAAATGTTTCAATAATTTTATGAAAATGTGGGAAATTGACTTATTTGTTACCACCAAGCTTCGGAAGATATTTTTATGAGAACTGTGCTTCTCGAACAGTGCCCTGGTCTTTCGTCTTGATGTAAATTACAGATAGCAAGCAACTGTCCTCACTCTAAGTGAATGTTTGGTCATGGCGGGGACTCGAACCCCAGTCTCTTTGTTCTGTCGTCCGTCACCCTAACCACTGCACTATCCTCCCTCCTAGGTATTCACTTCATTTAAGCAAGAAATAAACTCCCTTTATATTTACAGGTTTTATAATTTTCACATTTCCTCTTAAGAAAACCTTTTTTTGCCTGTGGTAGATTCATCGATTTTCTAATAGCAATTAACTAGCCTATCTTAAAGTTACATTTACTTTAAAATGTTTCTATGCTTTTTTACCCTGTTTGCTATTTTCTGTTCTCAAGGTATGACCTGAAAGATACATCTCCAATCCACCTTGTTGATGTCCAATTGATTGGCGCCATGGGACCACCTGGCGGCGGTCGTAATCCAGTCACGCCAAGATTCTTGCGTCATTTTAATAACATTACTATCAATGAATTTCAGGACAGAACCATGAGCAGAATTTTTGAACGAATAATGGAATGGCATTTAAATGCAAAGTAGGTTCCAGTTTTATTAATTTCTTTCGGCAATAAAAAAAGTTTTGATTTGAAATACTCCTTTGTGATAGCATAGATCATGAAAAGCTTTCCTTTTTTGCAGGGGCTTCGCTAAAGAATTCCTTCCATCTGGACTTCGACTTGTGGCGGCAACAATGAATGTTTATAAAGCTTCTATGTTGAACCTGCTGCCAACCCCTGCCAAATCGCATTACCTTTTCAATTTGCGAGACTTTGCAAGGGTCATTCAGGGTTGCTTGCTATCAGCTCCAAATACGATACCAGACCAAGATTCACTGAAGAGGCTATGGACACATGAGGTATGATTTTTTAAAATACTCGATGTGTGTGCATAGTGCATATGTGAAGCAAACAACTTCCATTCGAAAGAACACCTAGGCTCTTATATGATTCAAAGAGATTAGTGTTCAAGAATATGGTTTCCAAGCCCCAGTTTTACTTTTACTATTAACTTTTTTTGTCATACAGCGATGCAATGAAATGAACTGCCACAATCTTCTTTGAAATATTAGTACTTACTTATTTTTCCGTTTTTCCTTCCAGGTTTTCAGGGTGTTTTATGATCGTCTGGTTGACGATGGTGATAGGTCGTGGCTGACAAATCACGTCAAAGAAGTCGTGAACATCGATCTGAAATCTAACTTCGATCAGCTGTTTCTGCATCTGGATTCCAGTGGAAACGGGGAGGTGAGCGAGCACGATCTACACAGCCTCATGTACTGCGATTTCATGGACAGCAAAGCCGACCCAAAGCCCTACCTTGAGGTGAATGATTTGGACAAGCTGAGAAAGATTGTCGAGGGGTACTTGGATGAATATAACAACATAAGCAAAAAGCCAATGAATCTTGTTCTGTTCAGGTGCGTCATCATTTCAATGTTATTCGGCTTTGTTTACAGTCAACTAGCAAATTTTAATGATATCATTATTGTCACAAATGGCTGATGGTAGTACACAAAGTTGTTGAAAGATTAAAACACGCAATGTTGACGTCTTTTGGAAGCTTTCTCTTTTTTTCCATATCAAGTGAACTCCAAAAATAATTGATTTCAAGACACATGGTCTTTGACGTCATTAGAGGAAAGCTTCCTTTACCTTAATAAAGCAAGACTTTCTCAAAGCGACTTTTTATGCTGTAAAATATTTGCTTTTTTCTAAGCCATTTCCAAATTTTGTACCGCCAAAAAATTGTTCAAATACAAGGGCCTAAAACAAGGTCGTTTTATTTTAAATAACTTTTTATATATCTTGCCTTGAATCAAAAAATTTCAAATAACATATTTTTGCAATTGCTTTCCTTACTGCTCGGTATAACAGTATTTGATCCTGTTAAGCAATTTAAAATGAAACTTTTGCCATCCATTTTTCAAAAATGTGATGCAATTTACGTGCTACCTAATGCAGTAAAGTGCCTTTTCAAATGAAACTTTCACTAAGTATGGCACAACTTGAAATTAAAACCGACCGAAATTTTTTTTCAGAAGCGATCAACTTTGGCATGTATTACCAAAAAACTCTGGTTTATTTTACCACTTGTATTCTTCATATATAAATCGTTTTTTTAATTCTTAGGTTTGCTATTGAGCATGTATCCCGTATATCACGTGTTCTCAAGCAACCACGTGGTCACTGTTTGTTGGTGGGCGTTGGCGGGAGTGGAAGACAGAGTTTGACTCGTTTAGCATCGCATATGGCTGACTACGACCTTCACCAGGTTTGCCTTATCTCGTCATTTTCGTATTTTTAAACTAAATCTAGGTACTGTTTTTTGCTGTAAACGATGTGGCTTTTGATAACATAGAAAAGGAGAAGCTTCTTTTTCTGTTTTTCCTTGCATTGGATGTGACATAGATAACTTTGATGGAAAAAAGAGTACCAGTTGCAAAACAATGGGCATAGATGACTTTTTCTCGAGCATAGATAAGTGTACTTCAAAATGACTTTGTGTATTAGCAAGCCAAATAAAGATACAATGCAAACGAAAAAGCCGCCATTGTATAGACAGAAGGAGTACGTTTTCTCTCTTGGACTCCATTGGTAATTTTTTTTAGGCTCGCGGCACTGATTGCTCAACTATACCGGTCTTGTGCTTGCGTTTTTCTGATTGGCCTATTTCGATCCACAACTGGGTATATATTTTCCATCGTGTTCTTTCGGAACCTTATTCTGACGTTTTATGCTCTGAGGAGTGTCAGACGAAAAGCTTTTAGTATATCGTAAAATGTTTGCTTTTTTCAAAGCCATTTTCAAAGATACAATACTTTGTTGCTGAATTTCATCTATTTATCTGGTTTTGTAGTGTTGCTTAAATACAAACAAAGTGAAAAACAAAGTGAGCCCCCAGAGAAAACTATGTTTAATAAAGATTTAGTTATTTTCTGAAGTCCCCTGGCAATAGACTTCTTTGTATAAGCAACGGACGAATGCCTTTTTTTGGTAGGTGGAGATTACTCGTGGGTATACAAGCATAGAATGGCGGGAAGATCTCAAGAGAATACTGCGCAAAACGACAGAAGGGGAAGTCCCTGGAGTCTTCTTGTTTACTGATACTCAGGTATTCATTCGAGCACTTTTGCTATTGTAAATCACGAAAAAACACAAAACTAGAGTGTACTAATAAAATTATATAAAAAATTAATCTTATTGAATAATTTCAATGAAACTTTGACGATTAAAGAGAAGGCTTAAAAAAATGATTCTATATATACTATGGTAGCATACTTCAATAAAAAGGTTTTATAATTGATATCTATTTTTCACGAACATTTTCCTTTCTATAATTTACAAGTTTATGTCTTTTTAAGACTTACAAGAGTCGTATTTTTGTAGATTAAAGAAGAATCGTTTTTGGAAGATCTTAATAATCTTCTTAATGCCGGTGAAGTACCGAATTTGTTTCCTTTGGATGAGCGACAAGAGATTTGCGAGAAGATGAGAATTATAGACAGGTTGGTCTAACTTGACTGTTTGGTTAAAATAACATATTTCCTTTTTCATTTTAGCTATATAAACTACAATTTGTTATATGTTTTATATAAAACAGTAGCTGTGAATTATTTTCACGCCTTTACTTCTTACTTTCCTAGACAAAGAGAAAAATCGAAGCAAACTGATGGCTCACCGTTGGCGTTATTCAATTTCTTTGTTGAGCGTACGCGTGAAATGCTTCATATCGTTCTGGCAATGAGCCCTATCGGTGATGCTTTCCGCAACAGATTACGAAAGTTCCCATCCCTTGTAAACTGCTGCACAATCGATTGGTTTCAGGTAGGTTTTCCATTTGGTATTAGTTTGAGTTTCCACGTGTTTGATGTATTATTCCTTCAATTGAAAGTCTGAATTCGTTAAAGCTTGTGTTATTGTGAATGTTTTAGTCACTTTTCTTTGCTTCTCTTAAGCGCAACTTTGTGTTCGTTTTTGAAAAAATCTTAAAAAGCATTTGTTTTATCATTTGTTATTTAAAGAGTAAAATCTGAAAACGGATTGATAATCTGACTGACATGTAATTTAATCAGAATTTATATAAAAATAAAAGGGTTTGTGTCTCTGTTTATGCATTTTGCCTTTCTCAAGATTTTATTTTTCCATCTGAAAATTTTTTTTTCAAGTTTAGGCTCATTTTGATTAAGCAATTGTTAGTTTGTTATAGACTTATGGCTAGAATGACTATCTTGTCTTGTAACCTTTTCTAATCACCAACAAAATCAATATCGAAAGGGTAAACCAATATTTCGGCAACTGGCTAATTTTTACTTGGGGAATTATGCAGTCATCTAATTTTCTTCAGCTCTGTTCGTACTCCATACCTGACCTTCTGTTTCTCTTCATATGTAGTCTTGGCCAGCAGATGCCCTCGAAGTGGTTGCACAGCGGTTTTTAGCAGAAGTCCACTTACCAGATGAAGTGATTGAAGGATGCGTGCAACTGTGTAAAGAATTCCACATGAGCACACGTGATCTTTCCCAGCGATTTTGGAACGAATTGAAACGGCACAATTACGTCACCCCTACGTCTTATTTGGAGTTGATCAGTACTTACAAAACACTGCTTAGCAAAAAGCAAGAGTAAGTTTTTGCTTCTTCCATTCCTATTTTTCATTTGTTGTTATGGTCTGCAATATTTATCTTCTTTTTATGCTTTTCACTTCCTGCTATGCGACCCTCTCAAAGGACACAATTACAAAATTTAAAAATCTTAGAATATCTCTAATGAAAATGGGCTTATGTTTTTTCAGTAAATGAAATTACAAGAAACGATAATACAAGCTTTCTACAGAAAAAAATTAATTAGTTGCATGCGATGACAGCAATGTGACATATTTGACTAAACTTTAGATCAGTTTTTGTCTACGCCTTTCAGCTTCGTTTCAGTTTAATTTTCCGCTCTTTTGAAGCTGCATCTTCCTTTGCAGCTGCATCCTCCAGCTCTTTTGCAGCTGCATCCTCCAGCTCTTTTGCAGCTGCATCCTCTAGTTCTTTTGCAGCTGCGTCCACCAGCTCTTTTGCAGCTGCATCCTCTAGTTCCTTTGCAGCTGCACCCTCCAGCTCTTTTGCAGCTGCACCCTCCAGCTCTTTTGCAGCTGCACCCTCTAGCTCTTTTGCAGCTGCATCCTACAGCTCTTTTGCAGCTACATCCTCCAGCTCTTTTGCAGCAGCATCCTCCAACTCTTTTGCAGCAGCATCCTCCAGCTCTTTTGCAGCTGCATCCTACAGCTCTTTTGCAGCTGCACCCTCCAGCTCTTTTGCAGCTGCAGCCTCCTGCCCTTTTGCAGCTGCATTCTACTGCTCTCTTGCAGCAGCATCCTCCAGCTCCTTTGCAGCTGCATCCTCCAGCTCTTTTGCAGCAGCATCCTCCAGCTCCTTTGCAGCTACATCCTCCAGCTCTTTTGCAGCAGCATCCTCCAACTCTTTTGCAGCAGCATCCTCCAGCTCTTTTGCAGCTGCATCCTCCACCTCTTTTGCAGCTGCATCCTCCAGCTCTTTTGCAGCTGTATCCTCCAGCCCTTCTGCAGCTGTATCCTCCAGCTCTTTTGCAGCTGCAGCTTCCTGCCTTTTTTCAGCTGCAGCCTCCTGCTCTTTTGCAGCTGTATCCTCTAACTCTTTGCAGCATTCTCCAGCTCTTGTGCTTTGAATTGGTATTAGTGATCATACTTAGCTGTTACCACTTATGAGGCACTGCGTTGAGATTTTTTTGTTGTTCTTAGTTTTGTAAAGAACGTATAATAGTTATTGTATTTGAATTTTGCATACAGTTTATTGCATTGTTTTTTTGTAGAGCTGTGATGAAACAAAAACAGCGATATGAAGTTGGCTTGCAAAAATTGGAGTCAGCTGCCTCACAGGTAACCTTAATGTGCCTCTTGTTTATCCTGATATAACTAGTTCGCATAGTTAATATCATTATTTGGAAAACAATTCAGACTGTTGGGGCAATTGGGGGAACATTTTCTTTTAAGAAAATTCAACTTCCCCTTCCTACCCAAATCTTCGTCAGGTAAACACTTGATAAACCTTTTTCCTTGCACGCAGCTGTAATTTCCTGCTTGTAAAGCTTTTTTGAGCTTTTTTCATGAAAAGTTATATTTTTAAGTTACAATCATTGCGATCCAGAATTGATTTATTCAATACGGTCGAGGCAAACAATAGCAAAGCGTTCGAATGTAACTGCATACCCAAGCACCTTGCAGCTGTTGTTAAAGAGCTGTATGGACTTGTATTGCCCTATAGGTATCAGGAACTAGGGTATCTCAGCTGTACCATTCAGTTTTAGAGAAACTAGTCCATCTAGCTGGACTTAGTAGCACCTTTATTCAAAGCTAAGCTATTTTGGCTAGATATGAATTAATATGGTGATCAGCAACTATCATTATTCTGAATTCTGGCTTTTTTTCAGGATTTTTGTCATTTGCTGAAGATCTGTTTATACCAGCAATTGTTTTGACATTCTAGGTCGCTGGCATGCAGGTGGAGCTAAAGGAGTTGCAGCCACAGCTCGTTCTTGCCAGTAAAGAGGTCGATGAAATCATGAAAGTTATCGAAAAAGATTCTGTCGAGGTTGCTAAAACAGAAAAGGTTAGTTAGCCTTCCGTGAGTGTTAAAGATGGGTATGTTGTAATCAATTTTGAACAGCACCTTTTTGCAAAAGGAAGCTTTTATTTTCTGTACAGAAAGGATAATGTGCTTTTTATTATCGAATATATTTCAGTAGCAAATCATGACTTTTTGCACAAAATAACTGGATCTTTTGGCTGCAAAAAAGTGCGAACTTTGTGTAGATGCTTTTCATCTGTAGTTGCCACTGTTATGTTTTGTTGAGAATCTATCGTTGTGCTTTTGGCCATAAAATCTCTCATTGTATTCTCTTCCAATTAGAAACCGTAGATGCTGATGCGAATCAGAAATCTTGTCTTGAATTCATGTTTGCGGTATAATATTAACTAAAACCTTTTCTTTAGATTGTTAAAGCGGACGAAGAAATAGCCAACGAGCAGGCGCGTGCAGCTCAAGCAATTAAGGATGAATGTGACCGTGATTTGGGTGAAGCACTGCCGATCCTTGAGGCTGCTCTCTCCGCCCTTGATACGCTAACGAGCAACGTAAGTTTTTCGTTTGTTATCTTTTGTATGGCTGATCAGAAGTTGAATGAACCTTGGATATTTTTTAGCTAGATCTACAATCCCAGAGTTTTCTCCCGCTCCCCTCCCCCCTCCCCCTTCTCCCAGTTAAAGTTTGATATCTCTGATACTAAAATATATACGGTCCAACTTTGAATGGAGGGGGAGAGAGAAAGGTAGATGTTGACTATACATTTATGCTACCGGGTATGTGTTAAAGGGTTTGTCTCAGCAGCGTTGTCTCAACAGACCAAACATTTCTTCAATAAAATAGACATAGTGTCACACATGACCCATTGAAATTTATTTTGTTTAACGAGGACTCGGTAAAATTGACTTTGATTGCTTTATCATTTTTAGAAAAATGATCCTGTTAGACTTTACTTATACTGTTAGATTGCAACAAGTTGTGTATGTGAAGTGCATATTGTGATGTGAAATGCTAATATGTGAAATGAAATGCAAAATTGACTCCCTTTACGTGTCAGCAATACATTAAAGAAGTACCATACTGTCACTAGAAAGTTGTCATTTCTGCCTCTTGAGATGTTGCGATATGCCTCAAAGGTTTTGCACGCGTATACCAAGACGATAAGTTATTCTAATGTTTTGTAGGATATTACCATCGTGAAGACAATGAAGAGCCCTCCAACCGGTGTTAAAATGGTCATGGAGGCAATTTGCATCCTTAAGGGTGTCAAGCCTGACAAAATACCCGATCCTAGTGGTTCAGGTTTGTCGCAATTCCAATCCAATTTTTTTTAGTATTTTTTCTTTTCATGCATTCAGCTCTCATGATTTTCTCATGATTCTCAAATTTGTCGACTTTTGCTGTAGGATAACTATCGCAACTGGTCATATTTGAGATGAAATTCAACTGATTAATCTAAAAGTAATCAGCAGAAATTTTCCAACCAAAGCATATAGCCATTTGAGAACCAAAGACTCACTCGCCATTGATATTGCCAACATCTCGTAAATCCATTTGATAAATCACATTCAACCTTTTGAGAAAGAGTCTATCTGCAAGAAAAGCTTTTAAACATTCTGAGAAAAGTTCGAGTTTAATTTTGTGATTCTTATGGTAATAAACTATTTATCACTTACTACGTAATTCTGATTTGTTCACCAGGTAAAAGGATAGAAGATTACTGGGGAGCTTCCAAGAGGTTGCTCGGAGACATGAAGTTTCTGGAATCACTGCGATCGTATGACAAGGTACGGTATACTATCTACTTTTGGAACGAAAATCGTTTGTAGGCCATATTTTGCTATAATGACCAAAAATATCAAAATTGGAATTCTACTGTCTGGTATGAGTTGAAACTTTTTGTCAATTAGGCATTTCGCCCATGTTCAATTTCAGTTTTTGGTGGTTTCAGATTTTACTAAAATTTTTATGATAATACAGTGATGAAATATCATATAAATACGAGATTTCTGCAATTTTTTGACTGTGCCGCTGTTTTCTTTGCAGGATAACATATCTCCAAACATAATCAAAGTCATCAGGACAACGTATTCCAGCAACCCTGACTTTGTTCCAGACAAGATCAAGCAAGCATCAACTGCTGCAGAAGGCCTCTGCAAATGGGTTCTCGCAATGGATTCCTATGACAAGTAATTACCTCTTACTTATAGCCATCTATCATCACCATTCACGATCATTATAATCATCATCACCAACATCATCCTTAGTCTCCATAATCATCATCACTTGTGTGATCAATGATAAACGTGATAGAGAAATGATATAATTATGATCATTGCGTGAACACGTTCTTGTTTTCTCGTTATTTTAGAGTAGCCAAAGTCGTTGCACCTAAAAAGGAAGCCTTGAGGGCTGCTGAAGCAGAACTAGCTGTGGCAATGGAAGTGAGTTATTTTTTTTATATAACCAACTATAAACCATTAGCTTAGTACTAAGTGGTTGACTGTGTATGACTTTAATTGTGACTCAAACAAAAACTGTTCTCATATCCCGAGTAGAGCTAGTAGTAAAAAATTCATATTCAGTCGTTCTTAATGATCTTTCTAGCAAAGTCAATGTAATTTTCGCTGTTTAAAAATGCTAAAAAAATATATTAATTTAAGGATCACATATAAGTTCTGTTTTGCACGTGCTGCTTAATATCATGCGTGCTAATTTTGAAGTTTTTTTTACTTTTCATGAGATCTTGCATAGTTAGATGTTTTTTCTTTTTATACTGAATGGAGGTAGCTATCCTGTTACAGGCGCTATATGCGTTTCATTGCTATGTGAATCTGTATTGCGAACAACTTTTAGAGGTCTTTCTGACACTCGACTTGTATTTTCTTCAGAGTCTTGAAAAGAAGCGTGCTGTTTTACGTGAAGTCCAAGACAATCTCGCCAAACTGCAAGAAAAGTTTGAGGCAAATACCCGAAAGAAAGAAGATTTAGAGAAACAGGTATTTTTTATTTCGACCTTTTTTGATATTTTGATTAATCGATACTGTGTCGATTTTCTTTTTCTCATTCTCTTTCTTGATTTTAGAGATTATTTTTTTAGAATTTTAGTACCTTTCTTTATGAAATCTTCTTTTTGACGTTTTTCTTGGACCAAAATTACTTCTTGGGACCCCTGGTCCGATACTCCCCCCCCCCTTATATAGTGAATGGGATAAGAGGCTAAGGCAATGCTCGTTGAAAATGTTACGAATTTTTATCTTTTAAATCATAGGTTGATCTATGCACTAAGAAACTGGTGCGTGCAGAGCAGCTTATTGGTGGCCTTGGAGGAGAAAAAGACCGCTGGAGCAAGATAGCAAAAGATCTAGGACTGTTGTATGACAATCTCGCAGGCGATGTCCTGGTGTCTTCAGGGGTGGTTGCATACCTCGGTGCATTTACGTCATCATATAGACAGGTCAGTGTTAGGATGTAGAGGGTTTTACATCTGTTTTTTAGCTGTTCAACAGATACATGCTCTGTTGTAAAGATTGATCATTATTTTAAGCGGATTGATTCTTCTGTATGTCTTGAGGCACGGAGGGCTGTTTAATGCAAATCATTTTTAAATAGCGGTACTAGGCTTCATTATATAAACAAAAAATAAGTTCAGATCAACATTCCTTCTTTAATGAAAGAGACAAGATATTTCAATTTATGATGTACTTCTTTGTATTTTTATCCATTTTTTCCTTTGCTTCCCTATTGTTTATATCCTTAGTGAATCTTTAGGCACCGTTTATACAGACTAAAATTATCCAGCTGGTCACTTATCATGGAGTATTGATATAGAATAGCTCTGGTGAACGAAGAAACTCTTTTTATAGGAGCAAGCAGCGATGTGGGTGAAAGACTGCAAGAAATTTGGTGTCTTGTGCTCAGATGAAGTCTCTTTGACCAGCACACTCGGTGACCCTGTGAAAATCAGGGACTGGAATATTGCAGGACTGCCAACTGACAATTTCTCCATAGAAAACGGCATCATTGTAGGGTATGTTTTTTCTGAATCCCCTTTGTTTTTTCAGCAGAATTTCATTGATTTTTAGGTACTTTTTGAAAATTTCATCCTAGAACTCCTTCCAATTGGGCAACCTTAAAAGTTAAGTGCTTGCGTTTCCGACTAGCCTATTTCAACACACAACTGGGTGAATATAGATATAGAGTTTTCGATCTTTGGTCTGACGTCTTATACCCCGATGTTGTTTGTCTTTATTTAAATTTTACACATAGATTTTGTAATTACCATGTTCTTATCCCCTGTTACAGAAATTCAAATCGTTGGCCACTGATGATAGATCCACAAGGACAGGCGAACAAGTGGATCAAAAACATGGAAAAGAAGAACCTTCACGTGATCAAGTTAACCGATCCTGATTACACGAGGACACTGGAAAATTGCATCCAGTTTGGGGCACCGGTGGGTTTCCTCTGGCTATCAATGCGTTGCGTTTAGACTAAGCCTTTTCGACAGGGGATGGGGGCTCCAGTTTTTTACCTTGAATCTTATAAGAATATTTGTTTTTTGTTACTTGCCTAGTTTTTCTAGCTTTTTTTTGTTATGATAGTCTCAAAGTTTGCCATCGACTATTACTTTCGTTTTATGGTACTACGCTATACCATGCCATTAGAGAAAACGTTTTACTAGGATATTTGTGTTCTGATTTTTAAGTTGCACCTTATTTCAAGCAGTCAACTCTTTTTAGACTTTCGAAACTTCAAGTTTATAGAACGTTTTCAAAAACATGGAAAATATTTTGTGATTACTCCTTACCCCTGTATACTGAGCAGCATTGGTGCAGTGTACTCAAATTGCATCTTCGCTTCCATAGGTTCTTCTAGAGAACATCAACGAAGAAATAGATCCAATTCTAGAGCCTCTGCTTCTTAAACAAGTTTTCAAGCAAGGGGGGTCTATTTGCATCAGGCTTGGTGACAGCACCATTGAATATTCAAAGGACTTCAGGTTTGCGAGCACTAGACTCTCTTTTTTGATTTAAAAGACGATATGATGTTTTATAATGCTACAAGCAGCAGTAGTTAATAGCTCTATTATTTTAATTAGGAGTGTCCTTTGGTTCTTCTCTTATGCACCGTAAATTAGCAGAGTCTACAAAATGGCATCTTGAAAATGTCATTGAATTCTGAAAACTTGAAAGCTGAATACTTTCGTAATTATTTTCTTCTCTTTTACTGAACAAAGGCTCTAATGGCCTTCGATACACCAAAAGCCATAAGTGTGAGGGGTTTTATTATTCATTAAGATTGCGTTGTAAGATTTGCCAATGGTTTTGCTGGTAGACTCTCTCAAAAGCCATTTGATAATAAAACATGATTTTTCCTTCTCGTTAGTTCATCAACTATGGTTACAATGGTCCATGTTATTTATTTACAATTATATATTTAGCTGGTAACGAAATAAGAATTAATACCAGTGATTTATTTTCTATTTTTCAGATTCTACATGACAACAAAACTACGAAATCCACATTACCCGCCTGAAACTGCTGTTAAGGTAAGAGTAACATCATTCTTTACCAAAACTTTTTGTTTCATACCCCGTCTTACATTTTTGTGCTTATCCGGCTATAATGTATTTCTAATGTCTTGGTAGACCACAAGAAATCCACATTTCGATCCACAACTGTGTATCTATATTTCCTAGCGTAGAGTTTTCGATCTATGTTCTGACTTTTTATACTCGTCAGTTTCAAGAGAGTGTCAGACGAAAAGCTTCAGTTTTTTTTCAAAATTTTTGCTTTTTCAAGGCCATTTTATATTTTTGTACCACCATGAATGGTACAAACGAATTGGCCATCTGTGTTACTACGTCAATGCGAAAATCTTTGGTATTGCAAGATTTATGCTTGGTAAGATATTGCTATAAATTTCCCTATTTGATGCTCAAAGAACGGTAAAAAGTTGCCTGTCCGAATTCTTCAAACAAACATTTGATAAAAACGAACAGTAACTGAATGTTTGAATCGCAGGTAACACTTTTGAACTTCATGATAACCCCCGAAGGCCTAGAAGATCAGCTCCTTGGCATTGTCGTGGCACGTGAACGACCTGAACTGGAGGAAGAGAAGAATTCCCTCATCTTGCAAAGTGCAGAAAATAAGCGGCAGCTTAAAGAGATCGAGGACAAGATCTTAGAAGTTCTTTCCTCATCTGAAGGAAATATTTTAGAAGATGAAACAGCAATTCAGGTGTTGTCATCGTCCAAGACTCTGTCTAATGAGATCGCTGAAAAACAGGTACTACAAACCTTTATGAAATTTCAATTCGAGAGCACCGGCAGCTGATTATTTTAAGTATGGTGTGATTGATTTTAAAGTCTTGATCATTTTACTGTCTTTGTACTTTTGTATGCAATTACTTTAACGTATCTTTTTTCCTCTTTCTTTATTTTTCATCTTCTTTTTAATTCTTTTTTAACGACGAAGATGTATATGAATAAAATTTTTCTTTTGTAAACCGTAACCGCGAAACTTTGTAACATGCATAAAAAAGAAAACATGTGATATTTAAAACACGGAAGTGTACATCAACCTATATAACCTCAATGAGTAATTGGCCACGTCTGTTTTATCAAATAACGATCTCTTTGATTCATGTTTGATAAATTATCAGATGCTAGAACAGTAAGTTACATAGAAATATCGAATTCTAAAATGATAGCTCAGATCTAAGAGGTCATTTATGAAAGAGTCTTTTTATAAATTAAAAAAGACACATTTTTGGCTTGACGAGCTCTTTGCATGTTTTCTAGAAAATAGGAAACTTGTCCACGAGACTCTCGTCTTCTTGTATATCTGTTGGTATAGATACGAACGTCACTTAATCGGAAACCTGCAGACATTATTTTTGTTACTCAAGGCGAGTGTTGTTATCTTATTCAGGCCATTGCTGAACAAACCGAAGCAAAAATCGACGAGACTCGAATGAGATATAAACCAATTGCTATCCACTCCACCGTGCTCTTCTTCTCCATTGCTGATCTAGCGAATATTGAGCCGATGTACCAATACTCTCTTGCCTGGTTCATCAATTTGTTTATCAGCTCGATAGACAACTCAGAAAAGGCTGACGATATTGATCAAAGGTATGCATTCTTGATTCCTTAGGAGGGGTGACTTACTTAGGTTCCCAATATCAAGCAAATGGCACTTACATATCTTCCCCTTTTTGATGTGAATGAAGATACAAACTAAGGTACTCTGTTTTCATTATTATCCAAAGATTCTTGTTATCTAGATTGTTGCAAAGGCGATTGGATATCGTAAAGTGCCTCGTTAGGCTCACCATTCATGATCAACCTCTCCACGATCAACCTGGTCAACCGCTTACGAAATTCATAGTATCATTTTTCTTAATTGTATCTTAAGATTTCGTCGGTCTGGCTCAACATCAATCACCAAAAGCAAAAAAGTCAGTCATTAAGGGTATACGGGAGCTGACTGAATGGAGTTTGCCTACCAGAACACAATAAAGTCCCCTTTCAATCTGAGTCACAACTAAACTAATGGGTTATTTTAGGGAGTGGGACCCAAAGGGTTAGATACTTTTGATCACGAACTGTTTTCACCCATGACCATCACTTTGGATCGGTAAAAAAATCGTCCAGAGAATTCTCCTAAGTGTCTATTCTGCCCTTTATTTATGCGAACCTAAAATAGATGTGTTAACGGCAAATGACAACGAATTTAACTTGGTTGGTTCCTTGAACAGATACAATTTTTTTATCGCAGAAATATTTCAGTCTGTTCCACCAGTACTGGAACACATAAAAATGTAAAAGTCACTTTTCAATACTGAGTCATCTCGAGTATTTCGTAACTGCTCGATAATCTTAGTGCTCGATTTTTATAAAAGGTTTCTATATGTTTGCAATTTCTGCAAATTTGTTTTATTGAACTATTTTAGGATGTTGATGGCTGATATAATTTTTGGAAAAGCAGAAATTGTGTTGATAGCCTAAGCGAACATTTTTTCCCAGAAATCGCAAGATTTTATGACTAATTTGTATCTCTAAATATTCTGTTTCATCTTTATCGACAGACTAAAGAATTTGAAAGACCACTGCACTTATTCTCTGTACTGCAACGTTTGCAGATCGTTATTTGAAAAAGACAAGGTAGTAATCTTCTCGCGATTACACATTTTCATTCAAAAACATGCTTGTTTGCAAAACTCTGACAGTGTTCGCATCTGCGACTGTGAAATTATTGCAAAAAGTAGTTTGTGTAACATCTTGACTAGAAATATGTCCTCCTTCATCCTGTGATAAATATCCTTATTATCAGCTGTAATCATGTTTCTGATGTCATGCACCACGTGTTGTCGTTCGATTTAGTGGCTTTCTTCCCAGTTATGTAACGAGCATGCACTAGAAGGCTCCTTCTACGTAATTTAGTGTGAGAATGATTTGTCTATTTGACTGAGAACGCCTTAGCAGAAAATCGAGATTGTAAAAAATAGTTACCCTTTTGGCGTTATTTTCCAAGCAAACAAAAATTTCAGCCTCAACCATAAGAAATATATTCATGTAAGTCCCCATTGATTCACATCTCCAATTAACGAAAAGCATTTGTTCCACAATTTTTCTCTCGCGCTCGATGTTTGGTATAAACTTCCTCTAAAAAAAATTCCCTTAAATAGAGAGCATCTCTGATCCCTTAGATGTCCGAAATATGAAGGTTTCATGGGAACTATTGACATTATTCTTTCTCTAGCTCAGCTTTCTACCCGAATCGTCATCTAAATGTATGCTTGATTATTGCCATAATCTAACTTTTATACTCTGAGTGGGGCCTTTAGCGGTAACAAAGGCTTGTTTGGGCATACCTGTGTATAAAAATGTCTTGTGCAGAAGCTTGAAGCCCGCGTATCATTGATTTGAAAGTCATCCTGTTCAGGTTTCACTAAGAGTTGTATGTTTATGCTTCACTGTTTGTCTTTGACTCCCTTTTAATCCTTTTATTTATTCACATTGCTAGCTGCTCTTCTCCCTGTTGCTCTGTGTCAATCTACTGAAGCATGACCATGAAGTCGAAGAACTAGAGTGGCGCTTTCTTCTTACTGGAGGTGTTGGCCTTGACAATCCCCACACAAACCCTGCAAGCTGGCTACCCAAGCAATCCTGGGACGAACTCTGCCGTCTTGATGAGCTGCCAAGGTCTGTCACTGTCGTATACCCTGCCTGTATGCCCTGCTTTTGGTCTCGGGTAATACAGCTCGTAGTCCGCAGCTGACCAGTGGCAAAATAGAATATTTTGCTTCCGATTATTTAGATTTTACTTCAACTAGTTTTTTTCAGCTAGAACATCTTGTCTTTCTTGTTGATGCTAAAAAAGTTTTCAACTTGCAGTCTAAATAATTTATCGAAACTACCTTCATTTCACCGATACCATCTTTGTTTAGATTGATCTTGATTCGATCGAATGTAACAGAAAAAAATTAACCTTATTTTTAGAAGTACCTTTTCTCCTCCCATGGCCGATTTTTTTTATTTTGTCTTGTTCTGCGGTTACGTATACTTTCTGAGATGGACAGGAAACATTTTGAATTTAATTTGACCACGGCATCAAATTTTCTAGCCCTCGACACCTCTCGTTTTCTTGTATTGTATTTTTCATATAAGATTGTCGAAAATCTAATAGTCAATTAGATTGTGTCTTTTTTTGTAGATTCAATGGCATAAGAAAAAAATTTCCAGCTTACAAAGATGGATGGCAAAAGATTTATGACAGCAACGTGAGGAACATTTGATTTTCAACTAGCATTTTCTTTTATCACTCCAATTTCCTGCCTGAAATAATCACTTTCGGCTCTTGCCCACTGTGACGTCTCACAACAGTGAAATCAATATGGTGTTGCCAGTCAAGCTAACTGCATGTTTTAATTCGACTTGAGTATATTGTGGCTCTCTGTAGTGCTTTCACTGTGCAAACATTGCTTGGGATTGAAGAAACCAAATGTATAATGAGAAATGCTTTTCAGGAACCACACCACGAGGAGTTGCCGGGAGAATGGAACGAGAGGCTCGAGATGTTTCAGAAGATGCTGGTATTGCGTTGCCTCCGACCGGATAAGGTAAGATTAGTTATACCGGATCGCATTGATAGAAAATGAACCGTTCTCTAATTTGAGTACCGTTAGAGTTATGAACCGGTTTGGCATTTCGAATCACAACTTGATTTTATTTATTAGAATTTAGTAAAATCTTCCACAAAATTTATAAATGTAAATTCAATATCCACTCTTTTTTCTCATTTAGTCTGCTATTTTTGGTAAAAAAGTTTCAGTTATTTTTTGCTGTAATCCTGTCACCGTACTCATGTTCTTTGGCTTTGTTCTCGTTCCGTAGATTGTCCCTGCTATTCAGGAGTTTGTCACAGCCAAATTTGGGAAACATTACATCGAACCACCCCCCTTCGACCTCGCCAAATCATTCAATGACTCAAGCAGCACCGCACCAATCATCTTTGTTCTATCACCTGGATCTGATCCAATGGTTTCCCTGCTTAAATTTGCTGATGATCAGGTAAAATAACCTTTCTACCCTGGATTTTATAAATGTTTGCATGAACGAAATGAATCAAGGCAGTCGGATTTTTCACGATTAACCACATAAGGAGTCACATATAGAAACAAAAAGTCGATGTGCCATTTAAAATTTATCGCAACCCACACAAAAAATACCACTTTGAGGTCTTATTGACTCCTTAAGGCTACCTTCACAAGGCTTCATAATCCTATTTTATGTTTGTTTTTTGGGTAGTTTATTGGTAGTTTTGTGAGGTATTGTCCCTTGGGCTTTGGTTTCAGAATCATTTGTCAAATATTTGTGGAAGTAGTGACATGCTGTTGTCGGCCTACCTGAAAACAAATTAACTTTTTCACTTAGCAAGAGGTCTTCATTTGCAGATACCCCGTAAACATCAACCCAGATTCAGTGATGCAGTTTTGACAACAACAGATTCCTACATTATAGACAAGAGTTTTGGTTGATTATTTCATAGATTAATAGATAAGGCCATTTTCAATGTATCACTGTAAAATCGCTATCAAGGTAAGTCACTCTGGGTAAAGCTTTGAGAAGAAAAGCGGAGGTGCTGATCATGGGAATTCTAGTAATAGAGTTTCTTTTACAGGGTTTTAGTGGATCAAAGCTCAGCTCCTTGTCACTCGGACAGGGCCAAGGACCCATTGCGTTAAAGATGATAGAGAAAGGCGTTCGTGAAGGGACATGGGTCGTGTTGCAGAACTGCCATCTTGCTGTCTCTTGGATGTCGACGCTCGAAAAAATCTGCGAGGTTAGTTGATCTTACAGACTTTTTTTATTTCTTTCATTTCTAACCCCAAAACGTCATTAATGATTAAATGTACTTTTTTAGGTTTTCAAAGAATTCTTAGCAGGCTGACTCCTGATCAGTGATACTTAACCGCATACGTAGCTACGCACGTATACTGCATCTGTTAACATTAACGTAATTGGCTACTTGATTTTTCTAACCATTTTGAATTTTTACATTTCAGGAACTGAACCCAGAATCTACTCATCCGGACTTTCGTCTTTGGTTGACCAGTTACCCATCTCCTCATTTTCCGGTCTCGGTCCTTCAAAACGGAGTCAAATTAACCAATGAACCACCAAAAGGCTTGCGATCCAATATTTACCGGTCATATCTCAGCGATCCTATAGCTGATCCTGACTTTTTCTCCAGCTGCAAAAAACCGGTAGGATGTAAATAGTAACTTTTTTTACTACGCCCCATTTTCCTGCTCTAAAATTTAAACGCCATTCAGTGTTTTCCTAAGTTAAGTAATTTGATACGTCAGTGTATTTTCTGTTCATAGCTAGAAGCACCATGCATGTGTTTACATTTATTTACGAAATAAATATATTGAAGTCTTTACTTTTCATTTGTGATCAATATTCCTAGTTTGTTATGCTCATCCTCCTCCCCCGCCCTCCCCCCCTAGTGCAATTTAAGAAATTTCCGAGTAATATGTTCGGCGTTTCATTCTATCTGGCTTCTCAATCCTGAATATTTTTTTGACGTAATCAACTTGCTAGATTTTCACATTTTTGTCGCAAATTTCGGATGTTCCGTCTGACTTTCTTAGTTATTTTCTCATTCAACAGCAAGCATTCAAAAAGCTTCTCTTTGGCTTGTGTTTTTTCCATGCCTTGGTGCAAGAAAGACGAAAATTTGGGCCTTTAGGCTGGAATATCCCGTACGAGTTCAACGAAACCGATTTGCGTATCAGCGTGAGGCAGCTTCATATGTTCCTTGACCAGTATGACGTAAGTATAGATAAGTTGATTTCGGTCCTCATTTGAAGAATTTCTGGATTTTTGAAACTTAAGTCTTATGTTTTGCAAAACGATATTAAACTGGTTTGTTTTGTGTGGAAATTACAATTACCTTGTTGGTTTTACTTTTAGTTATCACTTTTACAAATATTTCTGATATAAGATGCTTGTTAAAAGATTTCCCACCTTTCTTGTTGACCATTTTCCCCGTCTACACCGAATTTCGATAGTTATTCGTACTAATTGCTATATAAAAGTATTCGCACTAATTTTTTAATGCTATTTCTAAATGTCTATAAATAAAGATAGTTCAAGCTATTTTCAAATTTTGACAGAAGGTTTACAGCTCAAAGTTTACATCTTGAAGGCAAGCTCTATTACACCCATTCTGATTCGTTTGACCCTCGCTCAGAATACCTTTTTAAAACTTTTAAACAATTGGTTGCTGTTTTCCCAACACATTATTGCTAAAAAGTTACTAAACTACAAAAACTCCAATCCTTTAAACTGACTTTTGTTTCAGGACGTCCAATACGCCGCTCTCAAATACTTGACTGGTGAGTGCAACTATGGTGGCCGCGTGACCGATGACAGGGACCGGAGAACCTTGCTGACCGTTCTTGATTCATGTTATTGCAGCGAAATTATAACCGAAGAGAAGTATCTCTTTTCTCCAAGCGGAAAATACTTTGCCCCACCGGATGGAGATGTAAGCTATTCACCTCAACATTAATCTGCCCAGTGTTGGCGCTCTTTTTATGAACCTCCATGATCCATACTACGTTTTGTCCTTCAAATGCTTTGAGCTATTAACCTGAAAAAATGTTGTTCCGTATTGCGTTATTCATGTCTTTGAAGCAGAGCTGTACTGCTGAGGAAAGAGCAAGAAAGAGCTCTCACAAAAACAATTTGTACGAACTCACTGCTTTTGGCAAGGGACCCTGTACTCATGCTTTGAAGGTTGATTGAAAATTGGATGCATTTTTTAATGGAAGATTTCCCAGTTGCAGATTTTTGCATGTCATCTTTTGCCTTCGTTCACCATGGCTGATTGCTTCATTATAAGCATGAAATTCTTTATTTATCAAAGTTTAGGGGACTGGTGTGAGTCGAGAAAAGCCATGACTCCAACTGATATACTTTTATAATCAATGATAAGAGAAGAATGTAGTTTAAAGTGCCTGTGACATGATTTTCGTACTTTTGGGTTTATATATCTATTCTTATGTAAAAAGGCCTGTTATTTTCATTTCTGAGGTTAGTTTTTACGTTTCGTAAGAAATGAAGGAGTTATTGGCAATCTTCTACGCCAAAATTCGCCATCTTGGTTTTCAGAATGAGTAGACAGTGACGTCACGGGAGGGACCCGATCGCCTCCTCCTTCGAGTTTTTGTATCGTAGTCAGTGAGGGAAATCTAACAGGTCCAAGATGAGCGATATTTCCAGAGAAAGTAGTGGCAGCGAGGATGAGATTTTTGAAGGTAGCGCTTACATTGTTACAATAACGAGTTCCTCCCATGACGTCACAAGAGAACGGCGAATGATGATAAAGCGACTTGGCTAGGCCGCACTATTTTGCTTAATTTCAATATCAAAACGCTTTTATTTCAAAAAAAATTCAGATCTACGATAAGAGCAGTGCAACGCTTCAATTAAGAGAATAAAAAAAATCATGTCACAGGCACTTTAATTATAACTCTAATTGAAAACTTAATGTTTCATTATCTTAAATATTTGACTGAATTGTCCCTTTGGTGATGTACTTGAAATAACCTATTGTTTCCAACTCAACGTAAAGCATCTAGAAAACGATGCTTTATTTATATATAAGAAATGTATTTAGCAACTTGATGACCTTTTTGATGTTTTGCAATGTTTTTTTTACAGTATGAATCGTATACAGATTACGCCAAATCACTGCCAATCATGACCCACCCTGAGGTTTTTGGCATGCATGCAAACGCAGACATAACCAAGGACCAACAAGAAACCAATTTGTTGTTTGACAGCATACTTTTAACGCAGGTAAGAAATTAGTTGTTAATGGAGCCTACTGATTATTTGTGCTATTTACGACAAGTTGATTATTATTGGTGCTATTCCTTACAAGTGATCAAAAGATGAGAGTAGCCGTTTTCAATGAATCCTTTTTCCGGTTTTGTTTGAAAAGTTTGGGTTGCAACTGTTTTAAGTTGGGTTTTTCTTTTTCTCTACCGATATCTTATTATACACTGCATGTTATTTTATAGCCATGAGTTTAGACACCACATATTTTTATTTTCCAAGGCTCGGTCGTCATCAAGCGGTGGAAAATCAGACGATGAAGTCTTGACTGAGGTAGCCGAAGACATTTTGCAAAAGCTTCCAGCAAATTTTGACAACGAGGCTGCTTTACGAAAGTACCCCACAACGTATACACAGGTATGTCGAACTGCGATGTTCTGATATTGTAAGAGAAATATTCTTGTTTTCAAAAACTTTTGAAAGCAAGGCTATTAAGGTCCGTCACCTGTTTTCCAAGCTCAAAACTTTTGCCTCGTCCAAACGTAAAAAACAGCTTTAGCTTTCTGTAACTATGGAGATAATCACAAATAGTGTATAATGCAATGTGATTAGCGGCAGATCCTCCCTAAACGAGGTTTGCTTGACATGACTACCATCAAGAACTAAGAAATTATTCCTAATCTTAATTATGACCTAGTATGTGATCACAATTTCAACGCTTCTTTTCTCAGATAATTTGCATGTTAAAGAGTTTTTGCTATGGCTGTCCGCAAATTCATCATAAGATTAGAACCACGCTTTGTTATTTCGGTAATCAGCCTATCAAGTAGTTTGAATTTTACACCATTTCTCTTATTATGAAGCAAAAATACTGCCTTCGAGAACTGAAATCATCTTTTCGTACGGAAACCATTTCCTTTTGGCTTGGTTAATTTAACTTGCCCATGTGTATTCTTCTGTTTAACCTGACGTAAGTGACGGGGACATCTGAAGAGTCCTGGGATCTAGTTTTTTATATTTCTATTTAAAGATTGCTAGCTTATCAGTTGATCCACGAGGTAGAGCATTTTAGGACACATTACGATCCTCCTCCACACCCATACTACCTATCTCCATACTGCATTATGTAGAATAAAGTTGGTACTGCTTCCATGCTGTCCTTTAGCTTTATTTTTTCGTCCAAAACGTTGCCGCAAGTTACTCAAAATTTGTTTTGAAAGGAAGAAATGCAGGATAGGCTGTCCGCCGGATTCTGTGAATCTTGCGATGAGTAATAATGAGAAAAGTATTCAAGAAGAAAGCAACATGATGACGAGAATCCAATATAGTGTGATAGAATTTTTGGTTCTCATCAACGTGTCGCAAAAATTTCCATCCTTAACGTATTCCTTTGTAGCGCTACTGATAATAACTCAGTTTTTTCTTCAAAGCATGTAATTTTCTACTCTTGTTTGATAGAGCATGAATACAGTTTTGGTGCAAGAGATGGTGAGATTCAACAACCTTACGACAGTTGTACGAGAAAGCCTCATTAATCTCAAGAAGGCGATCAAGGTAAGCCTGCCAATGACAATTAACTTTAGTCGGCCTGCTTCATAAATTCTTTACTGCATTAGAAAGCTGTCAATTGCTTAAGCGAAGTGCCTTGATGACATTTGAGCTTCAGAACATAGTTTGAACCTTAATTTTCTACTTCTTTCCTCTGCCATTCAAGTTCTCTGCAGATGGTGAACTTCCATTTTTATCGACAGGGTTTGGTTGTGATGTCATCTGAACTGGAGGATCTGGCGCAAAGCATCCTTAATGGCAAAATACCGAATATGTGGAAGGCAAAATCATACCCGTCCTTGAAACCTCTAGGAAGCTACATTAAAGATTTATTAGATAGACTCAAATTCCTCCAAGAGTGGTATGACACCGGACCACCTGTTGTATTCTGGGTTTCCGGATTCTTCTTCACTCAAGCCTTCTTGACCGGTATGACATTTTGCACTGTTTATTAGAGTTTACTTATCTTTAAATAACATGTAATACTGCCTTCCACCTGACAACTTGCAATTGCTGAAGCTAGGTTGCAGTCGATTGAACCATGCTAATTAGCATGTTTCTTCAATAAGAAATATATTCAGCACAAAAATGTCCTATTTCGATGACCAATCGTATCTATATTCGAAAAAATTAACTGTCCTTGACACGCTGTTTACACAATAGCGGTTTTTAACTGTTAAAAAAAAGGAGTTTATTTTTCATTCTTGGACACGGTGGGTGATATAATAGAATATCAAAAGTAGATAAAGCAGTTTTTCAATGTTTTGTAATGTTCTATACTTTACAAAATTAAATATAATAAAACTTTTTCATTTTGTCAGTAATGACTTGGCAAAGTCACTGCTATTATTTTTAAGTCGTCTTTATGATCAACAATCTGCTTTATTCCAATACAGGAACGCAGCAGAATTTTGCTAGGAAGTATACAATCCCCATTGATTTACTTGGCTTCGATTTTGAGATGCTTGAAGACAAAGAATATGATAAGCCGCCTGAAGACGGTAAGTGGTGTCATATGCAGCTTGTGACATTTATTAAAGAGAACTAAAATCCGTGAACAAATCAAATTATAACTGAATATTGTATTTGTTGCTACCTAGTTTTCGAAAGTAGTTTTTAGGACACTGGGAATCTATGCTTATCGAGCAGTGCCCTGGCTCTACTTCTCAATGATACCAAAGCTTGTGATTCCTATACCTGGAGTTAAAGAGAGCTGGTTACTCCGCTCAGCTCTGAAAGCTTTGTCGAACCCCAGACCCTTGAATCTGTAGTCCGAGGCCCTAACCACTGGGCTAGCTAGTTAACGTAATTTAAAGTTGGTATGCAGAGGTTTGAGAACAGTTCTATTTCTTTTGAATTGGTGGACTTTTACAGTGCTTTCCACGCTACCATGACTTTCAGGCTACTTTCTTCTCTCTTGGACCACTTTTTTATCAATTATTGATTTCATGCAATTAGGATACCCGCGTGGATTCTTCAAAAGTCGCTGACAAATTTAGGGCTTATTTTTCATGGTAATGTGAGACGTAAGCTCGCTTTTAAAGATCGCCATTCCAGAGCTAATAGCTCTAATATTTGCAGGAAAAATTTTCTAAAACTTTTCGCTAATCCAGATTTTTGCGATTTTTACAGGCGTTTATGTCAAAGGGCTTTTCATGGAAGGTGCCCGCTGGGATCGAGAACAGAAAGTCATTGGAGAGTCCCGTCCTAAAGTTCTTCATGATGAAATGCCTGTTGTATGTATTGGTTTTTCTTATATGTTTTTCTGTTCAATATGATTCTTTCAGGGGGTCTTGTATCGTGCAGAGGAACAAAATCTCCATAAGCAGTTCTCAGAACTTTTTGATTAACTAACAACTAGTATATTTTAAGATGAGTTGGCATAATTTAAATCATTTTTCTCGCAAAACCCGATTCAGGCCAGTAGTCTGTATAAAGTATACCTATAGAAATCTTAAGAAATATTTGTAATCGTGTTATAACATCTTTACAAAATGTTACATTTTATATGGGTAGGCTACCAAATATTCCCAAAAATTATTTTCCTAGTTACAATAAGAGTGTATTTCTAATAACAGATCTGGCTGAAGCCATGCAAGAAAGGTGATGAAGTGGAGAGGCTTCATTACTCGTCCCCAGTCTACAAGACAAGCGAACGACGAGGCACGTTGTCTACGACGGGGCATTCCACCAATTTCGTCATGGAAATCAAACTACCATCTTCTCTGCCTTCAGCGCATTGGATCAAAAGAGGGGTGGCACTGCTCTGCCAACTCAACACTTAATTTTACGCAACAGTTTTATGGCATATTTTCTTGTATTTGGCACCAGATACGCCGGCATTTAGTAGTTTTGAAGTAACTTTTGAAGCAGCTGTATTTGTTTATCAAAAATTCAACATGTTCAAGATTGCCGTTCTAATGATTTGATAAATGAAGTTCACAGTGCAATTTTTTTTATATTATCGATATTTGTACAATACTGTTTCTGCATGCAGAATTTCGATACTAAGACAGAGCCAAATATTTGCAAAATGTTATAATTTTTATACAAGAAAATCTCAAATGTGGCGATCTTGAACTTGTTCCCATCATTTGCTTGTTGCTACAGGGGAATATATTTTTGTAAATTGTCAATCGTTGATCTGCCTTTTTGACAATATTTAGGTATTGTGTTGTAGAAAATCTCACCTGGTTGTAAATAATTAAATCCTGACGTTGTACGTTCATGAACTATTTTCCTCATTATATGACGTGTTTTTTGCTTCGACTATCTTTCTTTGTGCATATGATAAAATGTTTTTGTAAATTGGCTGCCTGACTAGATTAATGCCTTCGCTGATGAATACCTTTTTGAATATCATTCAAGGGCTTTTTAGCCAACCCTCCCTTCTGATCACATTCATTGCATTCTGTTTTTAAAGGATTAAAGGAATGAGCAAGCTTAAAATGAGGAAACAATGAAATAAAACTTGTGTAGTTCATAAATAAATCCTTTGTTGTTACGTGAAAGATAACCGTTACCATTTTGGTCTTGGAAAACCAAGAACACTTTGGAACATGCATAAGCAAGAGGTCGAAGACGTCTCGTTTTGTTGTTTTTAGATTTGTACGGGAAAGTGTTCATGTTATTTTTTGTGTGTATCTAGTCCAAGGGATCCCATGATAGATAATTCTACACTCATTCGAGTGGAATGTAAAAAGATGCCTGCTTCGTTAGGTTTTATCCCCTTGTGGGTTATCCTACTTCAAATCGATGCACAAAAGCAATCCCCTGGGCCCTTGCCACGCACAAGCGCTCACTCAAGAGACAGTGCATTCCCTTCTATCATTTCTATCCTTGAACGGTCAATGTCTAGGCCATTTTGAAACTAAGCATGTTCAGGTGCATCTTGCGCGGTAGAGAGACGGAATTTCTCAACTAAACTGCAGGTTTGTGTCACTTTGTTGGTTGAAATTACTTCTTACAATCATATTTGTCTTCTACCTTAAGGTTTAATCGTCTTGCGAAATGGTAAGCGTGTTCACCAGGAGCGGGAACAAAGTCAAACTATTCCAGATTTGTTTGAGTAAATTTTAGATACGAATTAAATATACCTCTAGATTTGAATGATATAATAAGTGTCAAGTATTTACCAAAACGCGAATGGAAAACACTTCTCACAAAATCGTGGCACAGCCGTTGAGACAAATGTCTAGCACGTGACATTTAAATCTCATACATAGTGTGCTCAATTGAAAAATCAGAGTTGTGTCAGAAAAAGTAAAGAACAATGCATATACATGTCATTTTACAAATATGCCAAGATCAAATTTGAAAACTTCGAACATTTTCGATTATTTATTATTGAATACAGTTCAAGTTGAGAATGGCTTTGATAAAAGCAAACATTTAGTAAGCTAAATCTTTTGGTCTGACACTCTTCAGAGTTTAAAACGTCAGAACATAGATCGAAAACTCTACGCTAGGAAATATATATACCAAGTTGTGGATCGAAATAGGCCAATCAGAAACACGAGCACATGACTGTTGAGGTTGACCAATCAGTGCCGCTTGCCTATTGAGAATGTTACCAATGGAGTCCTAAGGTGAAAACGAACTCCTTCTGTCTACACAGTAGCGGTTTTTAGTGCTTATGTAGATAGATTCCAAAATGCTAGGTGGAACGACGATCGGGCTTTACCAATAATCCGAAACATGTCGCCATTATAGTTTCTTGCACAATCTGGGTTTTCCAGTAAATGCTGCCCGATAGCAGAATCGCAGGTTTTAGTTGTAATTTTAGATTTGCAAGACCGAGGTGGCTGTTCTCTTTGGGGACGAATTTTGTTTTAATACTAGGCGTTATGTTCTGACGTTTTAAACTCTGAAGAGTGTCAGACGAAAAGCTTTAATTTACTAAATGTTTGCTTTTTCAAAGCCACTTTCAAGTTTTGTACCACCAAAAGATTGTTTGCACAGTTCAAGTTAGTTCATTCAATTTTCCATGCTCTTTTATGCAACTCAGTGTTTTTTCTTAACATACCTACCTATACTTTGGATGATCTACGCTTTCTATACCTGATTCGGGCCAAGAAAAATTTCCACCCAAGACATGGTTATTCCAGCTACCCCTTAAATCTAAATTGAAAAAATTCCCCATTAACTCCTTTTAATCCGGAACTCTTCTTTGAAAAACTATTCCGTAATGCTTGAAACCAGTGTTGAAGAACAAAATTTCTTATCAAATTGGGCTTTCGCAAACCAAGAGAACACATCTACATCCATTGGCTCTATCTATATGAGGCTGAACATGTAGCCTGTGTAATGCTCCGCCTGCTTTAGACAGAACTACAAAACCTACAACTAAACAACTTCCCTGTCTGAAATCAAGTCTGCTTTTCCAAAGGTTGACCTTTCTACTAACAAGGAGAAATATGTTTCTGTTATCGCATTTTTCTTGGAACAGAATTTAACAAGCGTTTCCAAGATTTCGCTGTCATTGAGAAAGATACTAAGCTGTGGTCGACAACCTTTCTGATGGATGCAGAAGTGGAAGAGGGTCTGCAGATATCAAGTGTCAAAATCAGCTTCTCCCCCTCCCTAGCTTCTGTCAGAGTTAGGATAATGACAAGTTCTACGTGAAAATTTCAGTACAGACTATTTATACCGACACAGTTTCATGTGCAAGAACAACTTGAAATCACTATGACGCTTGCGTGCGCAACTCTATTGTAACCTTCTTAAAGACTCTACTCTTTTCCTTCCTTCTATAATTAAATAAATTCAGTTTTATATTAAGCAAATATGAAATTCAGAGAGGATTGCAAAAAAATTGTACTCGTCATCTATGCTAAAATAAACAAGAAACTGTTTGTAGAAACATGAGTCACTGAAAATGATTTCGGTTGCGGGACTTCTTTCTGGTAATTTTAAGTTTATCAACTCAAATTACCTCTAATACAATGACCAATAAGGAAGATTAAATGTATAAGAATTAGTAAATATCAAACATTAGTTAAACACAATACTATCATACTGAATATCTGAGCAGTCATTAGTAATGAATATCAAAAAACAAACCAAATTCCTTACAAGAACTAACGTCAACTTGAAAATACAGGCAAATATAAAAAAGACCAAACCAACAGAACAAAGTAACATTTCCTAATATCCCATGCTTCATTGCTAGATAGGATTCAATGGATTCCCCTTCTTCAAACTTCCAACTTAGTTTTTAAATGGTCTGCAGCAAGATACTTAGGTTACTTCCCTCTATAAACTTCACCAAGTGCAAATAATAAACAAATTGTGAAAACAAACAAATGCTTATACGAATTGTGAACTTTAAATGCTAAATTTAACAGCAAGGAACAAATTCAACCAAATCTATAAGACATAAAATGAAATCTTATAGAAAGATTTGGACAGAAAGAGCACTGGGTAGGGCACTAGTGACATTCATAATCAGTAGAAATAAAGGATGCCTTTATTCAAATAATCAGGGAAGAAGGGCACAAGCAAGTTGCATACAGCAGAAAATGTTAATAACATACAAAAATGATCAAGTATAAAATGTTTAATGACATTATGCAGTAACCTTTGTTGACATAAGAGAGAGCTTTGCATTTAAGAGCAGTTCATCAGTTATTGAAAAAACCTTGTTGTTTGGAAGCAAAGAGTTGTTCAGACCAGTTTCTTTGAAAGACAGTTTCCAACCGAGAATCTGTTGCAAATAATTTCCAACAGAGAATTCATGCAAAAAGTTTGTAGATTTTGATGCACAGTTTGCTTTGCCATCATCATGGCGAACATCAGGGAAAAAAGAGAGCAGTGTGACTTTCTTTGAGGATGGTCTGATTTGTTTAGCTGTCTGAAGTGTTTCAGGGTCAGGAGGTTGCAGATCAGAGAGAGAATATGTTCTGGTTTGATCAACAGGATTTGTCAGTTCAGAGGATTTTAGAGAAAGGGAATTGTGAAATCCAAAATCACGATTTTCTCTCTGGAGACATTTTGGACAACAGCTACTCAAAGTGACATTTCCTTTTGGTTGCTGTGAATCCCGTTCTGTGTTTAAGGGACATTTGCATCTGCTCTCACTTAATATGTTGTCACCCAAATCTTGACAATGTGTTCTCTGACGAATTCTTGTTATTTCTCGATCTGCAAATGGGTGCAAAACATCAGACTTCATATTAGACAAGGATGTGGTTCTTTCCAAACATCTGATCTTTGTTGCAGCACTGACACAGAAAATTGTTCCAACCAAGACACTCACAGAGAGACTATACATCACAGTGCAGCCAAGCAGAACCTAAGCAACAAAACATCAACCAATTAATATAAAATAAGGACAGTTTGGTTATTTGGCATAATTCCATTAACAATTTCCAGCTGGCATAACCTCAGAGACCAATGCTACGTCACTGACAGGTCTTTCCCGGAGATGTCGGCTATAACCCTTACCGCCGTAAAATAAATTTATGAGGGCTTTTTTCGGCCCATGCACTTTTTCAAACCAATGTTCTCATTTAATTAGCTTGGCTTCCCAATATTCACCACTAAATATCAGGGTCTTAGTAAATAAAGAAAAAGAGGTCTTACGCATCTATGTGTTTATCATATGTTAACAAACTATTGTATTATCTGCTTGAACTTGCAATGGAATAGGAAATGTGTTCGCATGAAAGGAATAACATATACCGTGATTAATGCTACAAATAATTAAAGTAAGAAATGTTACACCATGCTGTCAAATACGAAACAATTCCTTTTCAAGTCACGACATATAAAAAATTAACAACAATTCTGCAAGGGCTAAATAGCCCACACATGCAGCCAAACTGGCAAGGGCTTTTTATAGTCTGTGTTGTTTTTTTCGGAGAGGCCTGATCACTTAATGTGAATTTCAAATTTTGATTCCACGAACAAGCCTTCAATAGATGAAAAATCAGACAATGAAAAGGCAGCTAATCTTTAAAACCAAACATATTAAAACCTAACCTGCATCAATTTATGCATAGATAACTTGGCAGCTTGAATGAAATGAATCTGGGCCAGTATGTTTGACAAATCAGTGTAAGAAAACCATCCTCTGTGTAGACCATGTTTTAAAGCAATACTGCAAAAAACAAAATTCATCATGAAATGGTACCCTAACAATAACAATAGACATGGAGTTAACAATATACAAAACCTATCTAGCTATGTATATATATTAAATATGTGTCTATAATATCAAAGTGCAAATATTTATTTAACACAAACAGATCTAAAAAGCACCCAATGAGAAGTTAAAGAGATTAAATGAAAACAAAATATATAAATTAATATGTAAGAATTTTGTGGAAAAATTTGAAATCGAGCTTGCATGTGATAAAGCCCTAAAACCATTAATTTAAAGGTTAAACATAAAGATGACTTTAAAGATAACTATTTTAAAAATAACATAGATGATCATATGAATGTTTGAAGTCTTCCACCAACCTTGTTTCAAGACGATTACAGAACTTTAAGAACTCTTTTGGGCTGACATAAGCCTTCCATTGCTGAAGAAGAAAACAAGAGAACATAATCACTATATTGAGTGAGCAACATGATCCCCCCTGATCTAACTTATCTCAATCTAACTTAAGGCAGCAAGTGAAATATTAAATATATTATCTAAAAATCTACACATAAATATCCTTATTAAACAGTATTTTTAAAAATCTACACATAATTATCCTTCTTAAACACTATTTCATATCATCAGGATATCATTTTCCTGATGCCACTTTACAGAATTAGCAATCCTTGCACAGATATTGTGACTCTAGAACCAGATGTATTCAAACAGTTTATAACCCTGCCATGCATTACATCTTTCTGATGAAGGTCTGACTGACAAATCATCACATCAAGTCTAAACAGTTCTGTCCACGAATTTTTAAAAAGATTCAGTCTGTGTCCCTAAGTGTCAATTCTGGATTTCAAGTGCACTTTGTTTTAATGTTCTAGGTCATGATTCAATTAACTCACCATGGCGTCCAAAAACTCTCTTTCCAACCGATTAACAGTGCTGACCCCTAAACCACCTGAAAAGAAAACAATGAAAATCAAAGTTAAAGGTAAGTGTATATATGACCAAGAAAAAATTTAGTAGCAGACAGATTCTAACGACACTTGCTTTTATCCTTACTGAAGAATATTACCTGCTTCTGCCCATTCATCGTTAAATATTTCATCATCTTCTCCTTCATCATTTAAAAATTTTGAAGCAACCACCTATAAAAAAAATTGTTTCAAATGAAATGCATCATTTGGATCAAATAATTAAAACACCAGACACATTTGAGCTAGAATAGATCAAATGATTACAAAAGTTACAGAATTTAGTCCTGAACAATTACAGCTGGAACTTGGATCAAGGCTCTGGCAGCTTATAGCTGATGTGGACCTAGAGATTGTGCCCCCAGATAAATATTCTAGAACTCATGCAAGGAACAAACAGCAAAACAGGGACTTATTTTTTAAAATAAATATTTTGAAAAATTCTTCTTTGATTGAATTTGAAATTAAAGAATTTAAAATAAATTAGAAACTATAACTTACAAGAGAAACAACAAAAAGGTCAGATGATGATATCTTGTTTAAATACTCTGGATTGATTTGGCGAAGTCTCTCACAGTAAAGAATTCCAAGAATCATGGTACAAGGGTTTATTGCCAACCGCCTGAAATGTAAAAAATTGCCAGATTAGGTACTACATATGAGGTTATTTGTTTAAATTATCAAATGTACTGTTGTTTAAATTCTTAAATGTACTGCTGAAATATCTTAGAAAATATGAGTTATTAATAAAACTTTTATTCTTTAAAGATTTTGATATAGTTTTTTGAAGATTTTAGTACACAGATCTTTGAACAAAATTTCACCTGACGTCACTGATATATGCTTGTTGTGATACACAGTTTATTTTCGATATGATAATAAATAATTCTTTAAAAAAATTAAAGTTCTCTTTGATCTTTTCAAAATCAGTACATTATAACTTTTCTTCAAAAATCTTACCTCGACAATGATCCAATATATCCAGGACTAAGCTTCCTTTTAGGAGATGGTGCAGCAGCAATATAAATTGACATTGCTAGGTCTATAAAAAGATGGAGATCTCCTAGAGCTAAAAATTTAAGGAATTTTGCAAGAAACTCAATTTATCAAACATCGTTATTTTAACAATTAAACTGAAAAGTTTTAGCAAGATAATATGAAAAAGGCTGTTGAAAAAATTTCTAGATAGATTTTATTTAGCTCAATTTTCTTATGATAAATGCAGGACTTGCCAGAAGACCAGGGGAGCAGTAAAAAGCTCTCCAAAAAAGTAAACAGCTTTGTAGGCAAATATGAATAGAAACAAAGGAAAAATTAATTTCAAGGCGAGCAATTTGCTTTTTAGAGCAATTTGTAGTTCCAATCCAGCACTAGGGAAAGCCTAAAGGGTAGCAAGAGCCAAGGCTCTTCTCAAATGGCCAGGCTGATAAATGATCAATTAGATGCTTTAATAAACAATTACCATGTTCACCTCTAATTAAAATTCTTGTGCTTACATACCTGATAGAGCAACTGGGGAAGCAGCAGGCATACAATCGTCTTTTCCACCATGATAAAGAGATTTCTTGAGTCTTCCTTCCAGATCCTCTGCACAGCCCCATGTGAAGTAGGGGAAAGCAGGCTAGAAATTGAATATAAAAAAGAGTCAGTAATGAGCATAAAAAGGCAAATTTCTAGGAGAGCAAGCATAAGCAGTGCTTCTGTGGTAAAACTTGTGAAATTTTTCACTGATTCAGATTAGTTAAATTACTTGAGTTTTCTGTTAAAAGACTTGAATAGGGTCTAAAGTTAGTTTTGACCTAAGAAGCATTTCAGCTGGTGATCCTCCAATCTTTCATACTTTTTTTGATTTCATATGGCAAGTTACCAAAGGTTACATTTTTTAAATTAAAAAGCTACTCTCCAATATGGTGTTAAGTAATCTGATTTTATATTTATCATCATTTAACTATATACAGCAGAATTTACAATTTTATGCCTATGAATCTAGAATGAGAACTGAACTGAGCTGAACTGATTTTTCCAAATACACCAGATGGAAGCTCTGTCTACATTGAAACAAACACTCTTTAACCAACCAACTACAAGTCATCTTAATTTTCAAATCCAACAAACGAAAGATCACAGAATACAAATGAGGTTTTCTATTCTTTTTTCTACTTTGTGATAAAATAGTATTTCACAAACTCATCTCAAACTAAATTAGACTTCTGGAATCTTTGATCTTAAAAGTGTTGGGGAAATGGATGCTGAACAAGGTATGTATCCACTATATTCAATAAAATATAGATGTCTTTGATCAATTTATCATATAAAATGTGTTAAGCAAGTTTAAAATAGCATCATTGACCTTATCTTGGGCGGACTAAGATACAAATAGGCTGCATCAGCTACAGTGTTACTTGTAGAGCAAAGCAAGATATGGCTAAGCCCATAAACTGAATAATTTGAGGAACAACGAGATGAATTTTGCTCACACAATGCGCCGGTCTGCGTGTAAAACTAAAAGTCGGCCTAAAAATGGCGCGAGATGTTAAGCAAGCTCACATGGAAATCAAAAGTTGACAACGAAATTACCTCTCCAATAGTCATCTTGAACGACAGAAAATGCTCTTCTCGTTATGCCTACTTTGCAAAAACACGTTGAGGCAGGTTTTATATATCTTCCTATAGAAACAACGCCATTATCTTGCGTCTAATTGTGCAACGCGGAAAGCACCAGTAGCGCAGGAAACGCACCCAATGCAAGAAACAGAATTCTGGGAAGGGTTTCACTTTTGTATGGTCCTGTGTCAATAGCACCACACCATAGAGAGAGGGGACCCACTGAGGGGACCCAATATGTTTTTCGGGGAATCGTAATTTTTAGAGTTTGAAATCGGGGATAGCAAATTTTTGTGAGCTGGATTCGGGGGAAAATAACACCGGGATGCATGAATTGATGGTCGGGAATCGGGCTAGCGTGAATCCGGCTCACAAAAATCGTTTATGATGATAAATCATTTTAAGTTTCGGATCAGCTGGTGAGAGCAGGGGTGTAGTAGCATGAAAAGAACAAAAACGGGGCTATTCAGTGGGGGTTTTTTCATAAAATTTCAGAGGGGGGGGATCAGTGTGAAATTTGCCGACTGTTTCATTGTAAATAGTGTGGCGCATAGTCATATCCTCTCAAAGCTGTCATGCATTGTTGTATGACTGCCAATAATAATAGAAAATAATAATATATTTATTTACAGTTGGTTTGGGCTATAGTTGATACCCATGTAAATTATGTAAAACTAATTAACGCCAACCATTCATATACAAAAATGAAAAAATCACAATATTAATCTACCTATTTACATATTTTACAGCTACATTTGTCTCCATTCCAGGCGTAAATGCCTTTTTTAAATATGGATAAGTTTTCCATATTCTATACTGTATCAGGTAAGGCGTTTCAGAGAATGCCCCCCCCCCAGAATGCCAATGAGTTTATTATCCCAAAGGATATCGTTTTAGTAGGCTAAAGTTGCAGCATACTTTTTCGCAAATCATAGGGGGGGGCGGGGGGCTCATAGGTCAATTCCCTCTGTACGAAAAACTCTCTCATGAATGATGGACTCTCGTGATATAACGATTTGAATACCTCATTATTTTCTGTAAGTTTTCTGCACGTTTATGTACTCGATCTATCTCCTTATTACATTGCTTTCCACAGGAGCTCCATATGAGAGGACAGTAGTTGAGATTTGATAGCAGAAAAGAATTGTTTAGTAATTCTAATTCTGTCTTGCCTATATCTAGGAGCATCAAATAAACATGAAAGCAAACCAACAAACTCCTTTTTAAATACCTTCTTCTTTGTATCGCATAAAAACGGATATTTTCTTACTGCTTCGATCAAACGTTCCATGTAAACCATTTTTCTGAAGCGTGAAAGTTGAATTTATCCAATTTTGACGCAACATCACGCATCGCTAAATAGGCAAATTAAAGACCCATAACACAATATTTTGCAAAACTGCTCTATTGTTTGCAAAATGCAGGGAGGCCATTCCTTCTTCGAGCTCTCCGTCGTTGCAGACCCTGGTTTCCTTATGTCTTTTATATATTTTATAGAAATTTACTGAGTCCAAGCAATGTTACTAGCTCACAAATCTGAGTGAAATGGGCATTGCGTGTTTCAGCTCCGTTATAATTTAAATATTTGGTTTTGGGGGGCCTTTTTTGGCTTCTAAAGAACCAGTGGTGGCGCCAGAGGGGGGGCAGGGGGGGCTACAGCCCCCCCGTCGGAGGAGGCTAGCCCCTCCGTCGGAAGATAAATTATGCTTGAATTTTTTTTGTCGGAGCGAATTTTTTAAGTTTTGGCGGAAATAGAAATTTCTAAAAGGACTGTTATCAGAATTCAGGAAGCTCATCCCAAAACAACTCATCGACACATCAATTTCATGGTAAATAATAATCTGTTATAAGAAGTTTGAATTGGTTGTTTAGATGTTCAGTACCAGGTGTTTTCCGCATGCTGTTAAATTTGATCTTATGTTATGGATAGTGCAGTTCGTCCAAATCTTGCTTGCTATAACCAACCTACAACATCGGAATATTTTTGTGCGATAGCGATATGGCAACAAATGTTACCCGTTTCAGTGTTAGATGTAGTATATGTAATGACGTATTTAACAATGATTACGCTGCCCGCCACACGAAGTCCAAGCACAAAGATTTGGCTGCAATGGGAAGGACTGCTCCTACGACGGCAATAGTTGAAACGGACTCGCAGCAGAGAAAAATAAAAACATTTTTTCAATCAAAAGGCGGTACTTTTCCAAAGAAACGAAAGGTTAATGATTTTGAAACTGAAAGAACAACAGAAGACCCCGAAGAACAAGAAGTTGAAATTTCGAAAATTCAAGACGAAGAGCAAATCGAACGTGGTATGTTATACGTTTTAATATTTAAGTCCTTTTAATACGAGGAAAAACACTTAGCAAAGGGCTTCAGCCATAAAAACAATCAAACTCATTTACGTAGTAGCTAAGCCATTTTACCCCATCCCAACCATACATATTTGTAGTGTTTTGCTTCTACGTACACGTTTTTTTATTTATAAGAAACTTGACTCAAGCCCAGAGTACTAATAGTTTCCAAATTTCTTATTTTTTACTATTTTTAAGGGAAACCATCTATTACTATTTACGATAAATCCTTCTAGTTTTTTTTATAAACAAGTTCCTTATTAAGAAAAAAACGTGTATTTTTATAGGAAACCTAGCTCTCCAGAAATTAAAAGTTTCTTATTTTCGGACCTATATAATATGGGATTTCACTGCGACTGCGACATATTTAAACAAATATACCTGGCTATGACTGGATGAGGAATAAACCTTGTTAGACGTATAAATTTCTTCGTTTTATTTACAAATAAAAATAATTTTTTGGATGATTTTGATATTAAGAGTCACAAAAGATTGATTAGTAAAAATGCCTTTTTGTCCATCTCCCAGGAGATATTATAATCTTTTTCACACATGTAAAACAGGGTAGTAAATCATTTGTTTAAACTTCCAGGTACAACTTCTAGCTTGGACCCCGAAGTCACGAATGTAGATGCTGACAACTACGTCACCATTTCGGAAGCCGAACAGTCGATGTCGGACATTGTGGAAGCAGCAAATGAAAGCGACAGCAACGAGGATATCGAGGAAAATTTGGAACAGTTGGAACTCGAGTTGGAAGATGAAGTTGATCCTGCAGGATTATCAGCCGAAGGTATACTAACTAGCTATCAGATATAATCGTAACTCTCCATTAACCAGCGGCGTAGGGGGGTACTAAAAAGTGGAAGGGCGCGTGAAAAAAGGGCACCTTGGTATGTAATTAAGACGAAGGCAAACCCTGCTAGAAGGGCACGGGGGCATGCACGCCCGGAAAAGTTTTGCATATAAGCAGCCACTTTGGCTCCCATAGCCTCTTTCGCACTAAAGCTCAAAGAAAAGTCTAAAACAATGAAAAGAGGCACTTCTCAGATATAAAATAGGGCACTGCCAAGAACTTAACAGGAAAAAAGTTTGCAAAGTGTGAGTGCGTATTCCACCGCTTAGGTCTGTTCCTATAAAGTTACGTTGTGTTCCAGTTTTCCTTAAGTTCAGTTGGTTGCTTTTTATTTAAATTCATACTTTCCAAAGATAGGCCCTACTTGAATTGGCAACGTTTGATGAGTTGTAAAGATTTAGAGTAGTTTTAAGCTTATCTAGAGGCAGCTTTCAAAAAAAATTTCCAGGGACGCCGGAGAAGGGGGGCGCGGGGGGCAAGCGCCCCTCCTGCCCTTTGCTAGGAGGGGCAAGGGAGGGGGCAAACGTGCCCTTAGTAATATGTCAAAAAACGTAGTAAAAAACACGATTACACCATTTTGATAGCATTTTTAGCCAATCTAATGGGTGTAGCCACCAAAATTTTCCCGGGGGAGTACCCCCGGACCCCCGAATTTTCGGCTCGCAACGCTCGCCTTCGGTCTCCAGTACCCTTACAATTCCTTGTCGCCCCCTAGCCCTATCGTTCTCTAAAAAAATTAGCCCCTCCGTCGGAAGTGCTAGCCCCTTTGTCGGAGGAAACCTAGCGCCACCACTGTAAAGAACATTGAAAAATTAAATTATCGTATTTTATCAACCTCACTATGATCAAATGGAGCACAACATCGAGGTTGTCAATCTGTACAGATCTCATGTGAAGCTAAGCTGTCAAGAAAGGCGTCCTTGTGAAGGACAATGATTTGTTAGTGGTGATGCGAACGTAAAAACGGAAATAAGTATTTTTACATCAAATAAAAACAATAACAAGGTACGTTTATTCGGAGTTTTCTACTTATAGAATAAATCAATGCACACGCAAGTTTATTTTTTGTTTCACAACAAAATAAATATTATTGTTACTTGCGCAAGAAATCAACGTTTCATCTGTCAGAGTCAGACTCGTTTCATTTCATTCCAAACATAAACTAGGAATCGAAAGTTGCCTAAAATAACAAAACATTTAATTGAAATTATTGTGAAGTCTCTGAATTAGGTGATCCGTACTTCTTGCAATGTTATATACGTGTCTCTGCAATACACAAAAACGGTTCACGTAGGCCTGTTTGTTGATGTTCTGATTTTTATAGTAAAGTGTTAGTGGCACTAATAATAAAATAAGCTGCTCAATAGATGTAATTTTAAACTCTTTACCATTTCTTTACATTGAATTTAATTAAACTTATTGATATATTTAGCCATGGACAAATCAAAACTAAAACCAGAATTACCAACAACAACAAAAGATGAAATGGTTAAAAAAGAAACCATTGCAGAGCGTATCACAAGATTAATGATCTTTGGCTCAAAAATCCTTGCAGCTATTATTATCATCGCTGTGTTTGGATGGCACACAGTGAGACTGTCTTTTCCAGGTATTATTTTTGTTTTTATGTTAAGTTTGTTTTTTGATCGTTCAGACTAAAGCCTGGTACTAACTGGACGATTGTCACGATTACCACGATAACCATGATAATGATTATCACCATAAAATATTTTCTTGACAGTAGGATGCTCAGCTAAATCATGTACTCACTGACGTATACTCGAAATGGCTGTTCACAGGAATAAAAACTCCTTGCAACGATGAGCGTTGTATTGTATACATCTTAAGAAAACATAGACAGAGAAGAGAATAGGTAAAAGATCGAGAGAAAAAGAAAGAGAAGGTTGTGGGTCAGAGATATTTTCAAAAATAAAACTTCTAGCAAACATCATGGATTGGTTCGAGAACAACAACTTAACGACCGCGAATTTCATTACAGATATTTTCTCACAGCTTCAGAAAGTTTCTCGTCGAATTGCTAGTTTTCACTCTACATTTCGAGATCAGAATGTTTGATGAGATATACTTAACATAACGCACACCGAATAACTAAAATGACAGTTTTTTTACATTTTGTTTGCATTGGGCACAGTGCCTGGACACTCCTTTCCCTTCATAAATTCTTCACATTATTTTGATGGTCATCGGATCACGATTACTGTGAAAAAGATATCAAAAATGTTTTATATCCTTTCGCGATAATCGTGATGGTTTCATCACGATTAGAGGGCATAACATGATTACATTTGATGTACTCACTGTGGATAAAGACAATTACAGCCTAATTGTTATCGTGATAATCGTGATAATCGTCTAGTGAGTACCAGGCTTAAGTGATATTTGTGCCCCATGATCTGTGGCATAATGGAGCAGTGTAGGGCCCTTACTTAAAGAAATGTTTTGGGGCCCCTCTGCTTTACTAAATTTGAGTCAAATTGTAGAGCCAAAGTACGTGCTCTTTGGGGTTTTCCTGAAAAAATTCCAAAGAAATAATAAACAACAGCATATGAAGAGAAAATCTGCAGCCTAAGATACTTCTTATGATCCCTGTAAGCTTTTCCTGTATTTCCATGGATCGAATAACAGAGCCATAGTCTTGGAACTGAAATGTTTTTAATATCTTTACTTTAATACCTAGCCCTAAATTTTGTAGGAAACAGATCAATCTTCCTTTGTGCACTCTATGAACCACCTGGTCGACATAGCCCATGCCCATGCTGCAAAGTCAATCTCTTAAGATCAGCATCAAGCATATCTTCACAAAGATGATCACGATCAGTTATATAGAACTTTGAAATATCAAGCTTGCGTGATTTTACTTGAGTTATAGGTTGACTCGCACTTTTGTCGTTCATTTCAGGAGTTTCAGAATATTAATCAAAGACAGAGCTCATAACTTTGTCTTCAGCCTTTTCTCCCTGTGGAAGGAGACTTGAGCTTTTTAGACCTTGGTCTCTGCTTTTTAAAAAGACAAAATTTCTTTGAGTTTGATGTACCAGCTTCGACTACACATATCATTTCGACCCTTTTGCTTGTATCAGATTCATAAAAATGCTTGGGATTGAAAGACATTGTGAAATGAAAACAAGCGCATTTGAAGACATTACTAAACTTGAAAGATAAACATTTTCAATCTGCTTCATTTAGGAAATCAATAAGATTTTAGGTATCTGTGATATCCTTGTAAATTAAGTGCAAAATTTTATAATGGTATAGATATGCATTTGAGGAAAACCTAATTGACATGCTTTATCTTACACCATTATTATATGGTTGCTCAAAAAGCACAGAAAGCTCATTTTAATGCTGCTAAGAATCATATGCTTTCATCCAAAAACCCTTTTTCGAGTAATTTCTAGGGGCCCCTTCAGGGCCCAAATGCTTGGGGGCCCTTAGTTTTGTACTTAAAGGTGCACACCAAGCGTTATGCCACTGCCCATGACCCCATGCTGTTAAGTTTTGTCTACTTTCTTAATCTGTTGGTACAAATTTAGGTATGACTGCAATTCTGTGCACTTGATTTTGCCTTGTTATCAGAGGTTGAAATCAGAGCATAACTATCTGTTTATATTTGGACCAACTGCAATGGAAAAAATTGTTTCACAAATCTCATTCAATCAGGGAAAAGGGTTTACTGGAGATGCCCTTAAAAAAATACTTTCTTTGTTCCTCAGTAATGTGTCTGATTCTTCTTGATAGCAGTGAAATCAGTGTAAATTCAGAAATTGTAATCAATGTTTTTTTTAATTTTCATTATGTGGTTCAGTTTTCATATATAGTATTCAAATAACTTAAAATATAAAAAACTTCCTATCCAGCTTCTAGGCTTACATTTATTGTTTCAGAATGACATTAACAAGTATCATTCATATTTTAACATACTAAAGGTATGTTTTAAACCTAGGCTCCTCTAGGCACTACCACAAGGGATAAAAGCTTCAGTATGCTAAGAACCAAGGAACAAAATCTCCCTCCCCCCTGAGAGAATAGCTTTCTTGGCCTTGCAGATCTAAGGCAGTAAAACACATACCTGTATCCAGCAAAAAAAGGCTTTCTAGTTTGACCATAATTCGCCTTTAAGCATTTTCTTTCACTTTGCTTTGTGGTTGTGTTTGCATTGCTTTTATTTGTTATGTAAGCATCAAATATTTTTATCAAGCCTTCAAGTAAATTTAAATTCAAGTCCTTTGCAAAGAAATTTCTCATTTTAGGAAGTGATACTTGTTCAATGCTGTTTGGTAGTGGAAACTGGCTGAAAGACCAGTGGAAACCCAATGGTTGTATGATGCATAGCTATATGGCAAGGTAACATTACGCCACAAGGCATTTGATCTTCACATCACCTTCTTTCAGAAGCAAACTTATCCTTAATCGAAATCGTTCTGGCTATTAAAGTGTTTAAGTGAAGTGTCAGAGGGCATGCAATTGGGATGTCTTTATCAAAAGGGGAATGATTTTTAGACCCAACATTTGTATGTGTGAAGAATAAGTACATTATCAGCCTTCGTCATAAAGATGTTGTTATGTGTGTGGTAAATCACATGCATAATATGCTTCATGCATGCGATTTTAAGTCTTACCCAGGCCTTCAACAGCAAATTGCCATGAGGCCATGCTTCCCCCCCCCCTCTTTTTTTGTGAAACCTTTTGTTATTAGTTTTTAATTTGCCCTTGTCCCCCACTTTCAGCTTGTGTCAGAGCCCATTTTAACCATCTTTGTTTATTTTTGAAAATGTTACTTTTGTTGGATGCTTGTTGTTGGTGTATTGTGGTGCATTGCATGTATTTTTGGAAGTTAAAAATCAAATTGGGAATTTTTGTGAATTTTGAATTGTGCTTTGTTTCAGAAACTTTATAGAAGGTACCTAATCATCTGAAATATCATTGCCTTCCAATCTTTAAAATAATAGTTTTCACGTATTTAAGCTGAGGTTGACCTGCACTATCAACATATTCAGTCTGGGCAAAGAGGGAAATGCAAAATTTTTCAGTGCTGCCACAAGACTGCCTTTTACCAGTGGAAGTTAAAAAACGCAAAATTATTAGCCCATTCACACAAAAAAAATTTTCAAACAATAATTCCTAACACAACACCCAGGGCTCAGAAACTAGGCATATGGGTGTCCGATTGTACCTAAAGATGAAGCTATTGTGTGTGCAAATAAAGTAAAAAGTATTACTTTGTACAGTAAAACTAGCAAGAAAAGAAACTTGGGAAATGCCTACTTTATTTTGTTTTTCTGCCTCGCAAAAATTGCAGATTGATTCTCAAAATTTTCTTGAAAAGTCTGTACCAAATGATGAAAATATGTTTTGTGAACTAATGACCAAAGGGAGAGGGGGGTGGGGGGTTCTCGAATTTATTTAGCATAGGTTTGCTCAGGCTGTAGTACAAACTATCAACCCAAAAGATAATTTCTAGCATACAAATTCACCCCAAAAAAGTAAGTTTTCATGCATGCACAAACAAGTTTGCAATTTTTCTCAATTGTTTTTTTTAAAACATGTATCATATTTGTGACCCAAAAATTAATTCAGAATTTCAAGAACCCAAAAAGTAATTGTACAAATGACTGGCCCAAAAAATAACTACACCCAATTTTACACCCGAAAAGAGTACACCCCCTAGGAATTAATGCTCGCATAAATGTCTTACATACAAAGATTTTTCACAGAGGAAACATTTTAAGATGCAAAATTTGCGATGAAAAAGACAGTGTTTTTATGAACTGCCTTTTATGGTGTTTTATTGACTGGTAGCCACGAGGTATTAATTTTGAGATTGGATATTTTGGTATGTTATATTCGCTGCATGTACACAGTTTTAAGGCTGCATACAACATCATATCTTCCCCGAAAAACCTATTGTTAGAATAAGGCATTGTTGCTCAACTTTTGGAAGCAAGACTTTCAATATTTCGCTGAAGAACTCAGTCTTCAAAAGGTCAATAGCGACGATCAAATATCTGACTCTTGCATGTGACTAACTGCTTGCTTTATTTGCTCCATGCATGTGCACATGCAATCACATGCATTAAACAACAAAGACTGCATTATTTTTCAGCAAGGAAATGGACTCCTATAAAATCATCAATGACTCCTAGATGTTGATGTCAAGATTTGATTTGATTTATGCTTCTTGTACTTCATAAGAGCATTTTGATAAACCTACTTAAAACGCTTTCTGTATTATAGCTGGAAGTTAAAAAAAAATATTTTCTTGAAGTGAAATAAGGACCTGCTTGAGATACAGTCAAGTAACATTTGTTGGTGACTCAAGAATGAGAGGTCTTTTCTTCAATCTTGCTGGTTTGTTGAGTGGAAAAAAGATCAAAAATGAAAAAGCTGTAAGTTTTCATTTTGGACAGGGATCATTTCTTTAATTGTATTTTGTATCTCATTGATGCTTTTAACACTAAAAACATCAATTACATTTTCTATGTAAAGGATCTATTGGATGGCCTCAAGGCCAATTGGTGAAGTAGGTTCCTCCAAGCCCTATGAGCTATTGCTTTGTGGTGCATTCAGGCTATATCAAATAATGGATGAGTGTTTCTGTGCCTTTAAACCAAATGTTATTGTCAATGGAACCTGGAGTGATATAGGGTTCATTCCAACAGTAGCCACTGCAATGCACTTTATTTGCATAGCAAAATTTTGATCTTTGGTATTGCGCTTTTATGTTCAGTTTTCATCATTGTGGAAATTTTTATCTCATTGACTCTACCATTGCCACTCAAATGCTCTGGAAGATTTGAACTGTGTGTTGGTTTGGTTTAGACGATTAGCAAAAGTTCAGTTTTCAGTTTTGGGAAAGTAATATCACAATCGGGCAACTACACTGTAAATAAAAATCAAGAGTAGAAACTCTTTTAATGCAATTGATATTTTGTTTCAGCACAATAACCTATATTATGCAGAACCTGGCAATATATCCGTGGTATGATATTTGAATCATTGTTTTTAACTGCAATGCAATGCAAATTTATAAATTCCTTCTTGAAGTTTTCTAAACTTAAAAAAGCTTTCCCTATTTGGCTTGATGTCTGCATGTTCTTAAAGTTTCACTTTCTAGCACATTCCTTAATTATTTTCAATTTCCCTGTATAATTCATAACCTTTGTGCAAAAAATTTGACAAACACAGCAACTCTTGAAGATGCTGTTTCTTTGTGGTTGTGTGATGATCATGCTGATGTCATAGTCTCAAATTCTTTTCCTATTTTTTCATGTCATCTTTTTTTGCATTGAAGAATTTCTTCTGGCAACCTCATGCCAACAAAGAAATGAATGAATTATTTCAATTATGGCTGAAGGTACGTGTTTATCAGTAGATACCACATTTAAACACCATGTTATATTTTTGTATCTTTTTTGTTTGAATTTAAATTATTTTTCATACTTGAAAGTAGGTTGGTTGCGAAGAGCATTGATTTTCTTTATAAGATCTGACTAAAATCATTATCATTTTTAGTAAACAGACTTGAGAATGTTGCAAAGGGCAAAGGGATAGCATCTAGTTTCTTATTATAATTTTCTTTTAGCTATGTAGAAGAATTTTACAAAACATAATATGTTTTTAATTGCTTTTCATGTTGGAACACTAGGCATGAATTTCCCTTATCTCAAGACCAACACTAAGCTTCTTGCATTTTGCTTGGTTTATAAGCCTAGTAAACAACGACCCACTTTTGTATTTTCAGGAAAAGGAAAAACTTCCTCAGCTGCTGATAGTTGGTGCTGGAGTGGTAAGGCCTTTTATGCATCTCGTATAGTATTTCCTTTTTTATTCAGAGAAACAAGTTCAATATAATTTGATGGATGACCATCTTTGGGCATTAAACAGTATTTTCATTATTGACACTGCTTCTTTATATGTGCATACTGATAGTTTGGTATGATCTTTCTTGTTTGGAAAGTGCATTTCTGTTTAAGAAAATTGAAAGGTACAGTTGCCACAATGCACATGCTCAAACTTTAAATATTCTGCCAAGCTAGAAGTTTGTACTGGAGATTTCCTGACCATATTTATGGTTCATTGCATTCTGTGAACTTAGAATATGAATTTTGCTTTTCAGTGGACGATAAAGGAGAAGTCAGTTAAAGCAGTCTTGGGATACCAAGGTTAGAAAATTCTCTATCCTGTTTAGATAAATCTAAATTTTATATCTAGAGCAGTTCCTGATGATCACATTGAGCGTGAAATTTTGAGTAGCAACTTATAACCGACCTCATCTACACACCAAATAGCGGAAATATATCTTATGTTTATAAAACTGTGTGGTTTAAGCCATAGACAATAACTTGTATTCTACAAAATAGTATGTTTGCTGTTTGTTTAATAGCTTTTAGGGGCAGATTTGAAAGCCACGTGTTAATTAATACCATGGCTCTTAGGGAAGCAGCATTTTTAAAAACAGACTTTCTAGCTCGTTCAATATGCATGACCTGTTCGGTGATCCATATTCTCAGATTGTGAAAACTACAAGACGTATAATAATAATCCTTGAACAAACAAGTAACAAAGAAGATTAGAAAATTTATCTTGTGTTTATAAACTGTGAAGCCTCCAAACATTGGACACACATGGGAGCGCATGTAGGACAAACTATTCGTTATAGAGATTTGAATATTCATCCTGTGGTGGCTGTTTCTACAGTGGCCAGGACGAAAAAATCAGGACAAAATTCGGTATCCGTTGTCGGATGTTTTCATTATTTGAAGGTGTCTGACACTCACTTCCTTATTGCCGTCCTTTGTAAAAGCGCTGAGACCAACCCAAAAATAAAAGCAATTTAAAAAAACCACAGTCTTGGGGCAAGGCCGTGAAAGGTTTTATAGCGAAAAAAGAAAATTCCTCAACATAGAGGTTTAAAGAATGTATATGCATCTAATATAGGATGTTCATTTCTTGGTGTGATTAATTTCCAGGAAAAAACAAGATTACTCTGCCGCAATTATCTGGCTTTTACAAATTGACATGACCAAACTTTCACTTAGAGTTAGGAGAGTTACCAGCCAGTGGCGGACACTTGGGGGGGCGAGGGGGGGCGACCGCCCCAATACTTTAGAGAACAATGGTCTTTTGTTCAAAAACAATAGGAAATGTGACGTCATCTTATTAAAACAATAGACTTGCCCCCCCCAATATTTGACCAAGTGTCCGCCACTGTTACCAGCTCCACGTGATTTCAGGTTAAGGAATAGTGAAGTGTGGTCACATTCAGAGGAAGAACAAGGACTGCTTGATAAGCACAGTTACTCCATGTCCTAAAATCTACCTTCAGAGGCTAGGTAGTAAAAGCCACAGAAGTACAAAAAATGTAGTGGAGGCGTGTATTTTCATAGTTTGGCCAATGCACGGTTGCCCTGCTGTAATCTCTGCAACCAGCTTTAACATTTGTTTGTATCTCCCGAGTTTTTATCCACAATTGCGATATTGATGGATATCCATAGAGTCAAAAGATAGCTTGGGGATGGAGGAGTGCCGTCCTCCCTGTGCTTGAAAGCAGGGTTGCCAGATGGAAAGGAAAGCAGGGTTGCCAGGTGAAAAAGAAAGCAGGGTTGCCAGATAAAGGAAAGTAGGGTTGCCAGATAAAGGAAAGTAGGGTTACCAGATAAAGGAAAGCAGGGTTGCCAGATGGGATTTACAAAAGAAGGCCAGACGGGTGACAAACTCAGGCCAAAATGCTCATGAAAAAGGCCAAATTAAAGAAATCCCCAAAAGTACACTGCACAAAGCGAAGTATATATTTCCACACATTAGCCTTTTAGATAATTTCCAAACTCAAACAAGAAACTGAGAAATTTTCTCCTTCCACCAAATTCCTTTGCTGATCGTTAGGTTAACTGATAATATTTGGCATTTGAGTTTACACTGTGTAGTATTGCTCTTTCCATTCATAATTTGTTTGTCACTTAGGGTGTTAATTTTTAAGGAATAAACTCATAATATTTAAAAAGGCCAAAAAGGCCAAACTTAAGTAGCAGACCAAAAACAAATTTTCCAGGCAATTTAACTCTGGAAAAGGGCAAAATTGGGAAATTTGGCCTGGAAAAGGCCAATCTGGCAACCCTGAAGGAATGTAGAGAGCGTCGTTTTTTGTAAGTTATTTCTTTTTAATTGCACCTTTAGAATAAAATATAACGATCTAGGATTATTATATTTATGTTATTGATATTTTAGAAAACTTGGAGAAAATTCGACAGACTCTAAGTGAAATAGGGACTACAATAGACCGTCAGACTTCTTCAGACGAATTATCGAAAGCTGATACATTGAGCCAAAGAGTGAAAACAAAACGACAGAAGCATCTGGTGAAGAAACAGTGGCTGAAAGTCGTCCCTCAAGTCATCTGGATGGTGCAAGGTTTGGAGCAGTTTTATTAATTACAAGTTGCAGCAAAAATGTGGGATGAAGCAGACTTTTCCTTACTACCTTTTTTCGTTCGTTGAGGCAAGAGGTAGAATTCTCCCTCGTTTTCCCTCTCCCTGCTTTCCTTTCTCCCTGCTTTCCGTCCTTCCTGCTTTCCGTTCTTCCTGCTTTCCCTTCACTTCAAATTTTCAAAGAGGGTAGCCCTTCAGCAACGCTGATTTTCAAGAGACCCTCAATTTACATAAATACAATTATGACAAATTAATGATAAGAATTAAAGTTTGTTAATTGTGATAAAGCCTGAAAAACTAAGTAAATAACTACTACCTAAAATTCAAGCCCTACAAATTTTGTCAGCTGTTTATAAAACCCTTAAAAACATTTGTTTTGGTTGCCTGTTTTGTTTCTGTTGACAGGCTTTTGCCTGTATTGCCCCTCTAAACGAGAATTTATTTTTCCCATTGTTATAATTTTTCTTTGGCAGCAGCAAGTCAGTATCTGTGTTTCGTAGATTGCGTTTGCTACTGCTTACTGTTTATGCAATCTCGAAGATAGAAACGACTAGATTGTTGAGGCTGTTGAATACTATTATTTGAGTTTGATTATCAATGAACTGTTGGTTCGTTAGCCAAACTAATCCCTGTATCAAAGGTTTACTGGGAGTGTCAACATTTCTGTCAGTTACAATACGGGCTGCTCTCTTCTGAAGCAGGAACTCTGTAGACCTGAAGCATCCCAAAACAGAGTAGCAACATTGGAAATAGGGTTTGCTTCTATATGGTGCTTCTATATAGAATTCTAGCTGTATCTCTAGGAAGATAGGTTTTACCATATTTCAAAAAACCTATTGCCCTTGAAGTTTTGGAAATGACAGTTTTCATGCGCCCCTTTCAAGAGAGGTTATGACCTATTTGAATATTTAGATATTTAGTGGTATTAGCAACTTTGATATGTTTATGTCGCATTGTAGAAGATTGAAAATTGTCAGTGATAGTCTCGAGTTGCTTTTTTTTCTGTTTGGTGGCAATGAACATAGCATGGAACTTTTTCAGCCATGACTCAAGTATTTTTCAGATCGTCTTTTTCACCTCGTTCAATTTCTTAGTATCATTAGTGGAGTAGTAGAGGCTTGTACCAAAATAAATGGACCAAGACAAGAGCCCTGTGGAACCCCTATCTCAGTATTCTCTATGGTGGAATCTACTCCATTGCCTCAACAATACTGTCTTCTCTTTTTAAGATAAGACTTGGTAAAGGGTGTGCAAATTACACCAAAGCATTCTGGTTTTCATTACACCAAAGGATTTCATGATCCACTGTATCAAATGCTTTTTTAAGAGCGGTAAAGATCATGTCAGCTAGCAAACGCCTATATATGTCTGAGTACCAGTCATCAGTGCATTTTAGAAGGGAACTGATTGTTGAGTGTAGAGCCCTAAAACCAGACTAGATTGATGGCAGGAAGCCATTTCTATCCATGGTAGATAAAGCTGGTTGAAAATTTGATGTAGTATCCTTCTTGGGTCTTCTATTGTAGTGCTCTTACTTTGACTGAGCCATCTTGAGTTATCTTTTTTCTTTAATGCCAGAAGGTATGCTATCTCCAGCACATGTAGCCTTTTTTCCACAAGTGTGCTTCATTTTCATCCACATTCGATTGCTTACATCGATTATTGACAAACAAGCAGATCTTTCAACAGTCTAATGTTGACTATTATTTTTGTTTTCACTTCGGAAATAGCCACTTTGTTTGAGGTTTTAGATTGTGGTGTTAGACTGGCTCATGTTTAGACCATTGACATCATGTTGTTTGTAGCGTTTTATTTTGTGTTCATCGGTTTTCTTTGCGACAAGTTATAGTTCATACTGTCTATTTCTTTGCTTCTATATGATTCCCACTTGGACCGAAGACTTGTTACTTATTGTTTCTGTTTTTTCGTTGCTTTGCAGTTCATCATTACCGCCTCTTGTAGTTCATCCAAGTCTTTTATCTACTGTTTTAAGGCCGTATTCTCATCAATTTTTGATGATAAATTCTTTGAAAGACTAACATTTCGACGCTGCTCTAGATGTAGCAGCTTATTTAGATCCTGGATGGAGTCAGCTAGTTTCCCTGTGACAACGAGAAAGCCTTACTTGCTGTCTAAAGAATTCGTGTTGGTATCAGGTGAAAATTGAAGTGATGGGGCAGATAATGGTAGACTGACATAATTTTGTCTGCAGAATTATCAGTAGGCTCTTTAACCTCTATTTTGCTGTCTTTTATCCCATCGTAGCCTTTATCTAACTTTAATGGGTCGAGTACGATTCCCTCTACGTGGCTTGTAGTAGATAGCGGCTGAATCGAGTGTCTAGTCAATGCTTTTGCTTTTCATCAAAGTCCATTTTTCGGTCACAGTCAGTTAGTGAGAATTTTATCGCAGTTTAACAGAGTGGATTTCACGGGGTTTCAACACGTGCGCTCTTTAACGGAATTCCGTCTCACTGTTTCCGTTCTCCCAACTTTCCACTGCTAAATTGGTGGAAATTCGTGCAACCTGAAGAGCATGTATGGCTGGATGAATTTATCAATTGCAAATACTTATAGGGACTCTTTTTGGCTTTTATATTTATTCTCCCTAGCGCCGAGGAGGGGAACTCATATGTATTTAAGATGTGGGTACTGTGAACCAAAATAATAATTTTCTTCTCCATGCACAAGAAAGTTTGCTATATATCTTTAAACTTTTTAAATATTCAAGACCTAGAAAAATAAGTCAAAAATTCATGAACCCTTTTTAGTAACTGTACAATTGACTGACCCAAAAAAGTAGGTTTCGTTCAAATTCTAGACCCAAAAAAATAGCCCAAGCACTCCTATCCTAAAAATATATTAGTAGCCCCGGGACTCTAGCGCATCAGTAGTAATTTCGATTCATATTGCTGTTAATTTGAAAGTCTTTCATTTTTGTTTCTACTTATAATGTACAGCAGGTTGCTGGTTTCTAAGTAGTTTTACATTATTTTATATGACTAATCCTTGACGTATTTCTAACGTGTCAATGATTTCTTTAAAGGTGAGATTGATTGGTATTCAGGCGTTGTTTAGGATGCAAAACAAGAGTCGGCCTGTAAGCATTTTTCTCGCGATTGGCAAAACTGTTCAGAATCATTTCTCGGCTAATTTAAGATTGTCTTTTTTAACATTTCAGACCCTGTTGTTGAGGCAAAGCTGAACCCAAGCAGAAAGACAATCACGAATGAAAAGATCGAGTTGTTCAACTTGGCTGCAGTTAAAGCCTTGTAAGTTATTTTGAGGTTTTTGGAGAGTGAAAGCAAAGATTTTATTATTTTCTTGTGGCAATGTATTGCCAAGAAACATCATGCCAGCTGTCGTAAATGCCGAAAAGATACAGTCATATGGTCTGTAGCTAGGAGGGAGGTGGGCGTTACCAGCTGGTTTGTCTGTCAAGCAGTGAGGTTATTTCTTCTATTGTGTAAAAACAGAAGACTTTGATTGTCAACTTTGATTGCAGTTGTTGCCTCACATTTTGACATACTTCCTCTTTCTGAAAACCCGATTTGTTTAAGTTTATCGTCTCCATCACCATCGCCTCTTTTAAATGTGTATATCTTTAGTCCGTTAACTTTTGCTCTGATTAAGCCCCGTATACCGGGGCGAAATATTAGCCTTCACTAATTTACGTGTATTTGTTGTTGTTTATTCTCGGCGCATTGCGGTGTTTCTTATTTACTACAATCTTGATTCTGCTGGTGATGTTGTCCAGGTCATCCTTCTGTAAAATGTATTCTGTAGAAATTTAGCTTTCTTTGTCAAATTGATCTTAAAGGCGTATGTTTGCAGTTATATATTTAAAATACCTTTATTTGTTACTTGAAAAGAGCCACATGTTTGCAAAATTCTGCCCTAAACACACGTTTTTGCTGCTTTTAGATCCTATAAGAAGCGTTAATACTGTATGTATAATTCGGTTTTGACCAAATGTTAGAGATGAAAAACCAGGTTCTTTTATTGATAGCTCGCGACTTGAAGCTAAAATCTTTTTTGATCTGTTAACATGCTGTTTTTCCGCACAGCTTTTACTGTCGAAGTATGGCTGTGGAAGCTCTTCGCATGTAAACATGTTTCTTCTCGGTAGTGAAGTTGAAATAAGATTTTCGCTTTCCTTATCGATCGCCATTCATTCTGGAGTATCGACAAACTGTGCTTTCTGGCGTCCAGTGAACGATGTGCAGCATTTCTTCCCGAGGAATACCTGATCCAACTGCCTTATGTCAGCTCTAAAAGCAAAATAATTGAAAGAAACATTGCGGGGCCTGTTTCTGTTGCCTCTTTTCCTACAAATGCTCCTGCATGAGTAGAAAATACTCCGAGATGCATCATATGTGAAATACCTCAGTACCAAAATTAAAGATTTTAAACCTTTTTTGTTAATTTATTCTTTCTCACGTATAACATATTGTCTGCATCTTAGGAAGTCACCCCAGATCAGAGTGCTGAATGCAAGCTCTGAAGTTGCCGCTTCGAAGCCTCAAGAGACTTCTGATGGTTTACACTACAGTCCAAAAGTCGAGAAAGTTGTATGTAGCGATTATCAGATTCTGTTTCTGATTTAAAAATTGTTGCGTGTTGTCAAGGATTTACAGCTTTCCTCAACTGTACTCGCAGTTTCAGAAGACATAATTTTTGATTTGATTTACTGTCTCGGACCATATTCTATGAAGATTTGATTTGACTGAAATTTTGTGAATATAGAAAAGGGAATTGCTTTCGTGTGTAGAACAGGAAAGCTCGAGTCTGAATTTGATGCTTGAAGGGATAAGCAGCCACGAGGATGTGATGAAATACTAGGTTGCACTTTGTGTATAGAACAGTTCCCTGATGGTCGCAATAAGCGTGGAACTCGGAAAAGCAACTCAGAACCGTCTATTTCTATACATCAAGCGTGTAGAACTCTGCCTGTACGGCATCGAGCACTTTCTTAGACTGTTAAACCGTAATATTCATTAGGGTACCAGGATGGATGGATTTGTATTGTTTTTGATGAAGCAGGATGTAACTAGCAAGTGCTTCTTTCCCCGATCTGAACTACTGATGTGATAACCTTATCCAATCACATTGACGGGCAGGATGTCATATGATTGACATTCCTCAAAGCTCAGTTATGGCTTCTGCTAATTTTCTATTTACCAGGCCTTTTTGCAAAACCATGCATTTCCAATTCATCACAGAGGGTCAGAAAAGGGCAATGCAGATTATTGGCCAACTCAGTGTTTCTTGTGTTTCATAATAATAATATTAAGGTTGTTATGACCAACGAAGATTTCAAAGCCATTATCTTCCTCGCTTTAGAACCGGGTTGAAATTGAAACACACCCTTCTCTGTTTTTTATATTTAAACCATATTAAAGAAAATATTATGTTGTTTGAGGTTCATTTCGAAAGACCCTGTCTGTTCTACTGAGACACAGCGTTCACTTGAATCAATATTTTATATTGCTAGAATTGAAATCATTGTAGTATGTAATAATTTCCACGGTGCATTCTAATGTTTTTTTGCATTTTTAGCAACTGGACATGATCTTGAACTCATTCTGCAATCAATACATGGTCCCCACTGACGCCTCCTGCTGCATAGAAATGGAAAAGATCACAAAACTGCAGTTTAATACCTTCGCAGTTTTTGCAACATGGTATTTCTTTTAATCTAGATTTTCAATTCACTGACCGATATTATCAAAGTAGCAATAAAAGCTTCCTCGTGCAGAACTCCAAGGGTCTAAGTACTCCAAGAAATAGCTATTATAACGCCCTAAGGGTTCCTCGTATGACATCGAAATTAACCAGTAAACGAACTGATGTGCTAGGCCAATGGGCCTAGGCTCTGAATAGATAACAGATAGAAGACAGTCCTTGGTTTATGTTTTTCTAAAATCTAAACACGAAGACTGACTAATCAAGTAACGAAAACTAACAAGCAATATGAGCGTCACACTGCATGTTGACAAGATAGAACATTACCATGAATAGGTGTTCACTAACACAACAGAACCGAACGAATAAAACGAGTGAAAAAAACTAAATCTCTAGGTATTATTGTGGACGAGAATCTCAACTGGAAGGAATACTTAAAATCTTTGAAAGGAAAAGTAGCAAGTGGTCTGTCTTCGTTAAAAAAACTGAAGCACATACTTCCACAATCCAAACTATGTGAGGTTTATCATGCGCTGGTTGAAAGTCACCTCCGATAAGGAAATGTTGTCTGGGGTAACCTGCCAAACACGAAGCTACAATCGCTTCAGCGTCTACAGGATAGGGCATTCTCAATTATTGACAATGCCAAACGAAAATACCCCTGGACTAGTGATTGGCTAAGCGTTGACCAGATTATCTTTTTTGATAGATCTATCATTTTACACAAAATAGTTAATAAGCAGTGCCCTGAAAGCCTCTGGAACAAGTATAATCAGAGGATTGAAATTTCTAGTTATAGCACAAGAAACAATAGAAATCTCGACATCTCAAAATTTAAGCTTGAGAGTACAAAAAAAGGATTCCACCTTTCTGGGCTTAAAGCTTGAAACAAAATACCCATAGAACTAAGGGAGATCCTCTTGCTCTATCAATTCAAGCGAAAATTAAAAGCTCACTTGAAAAGCTCAGGAAACCCGAATTAAAACACGATTACCAAGAAGATCAGACGTCAAATTCAATTTACTCATATAATTGAACAATTTTTTAAATTTTTTTTCCATCATTAGTTTTTTTTAACTTTTCATAACTTGTACTTAGGTTTCTGATGGGATATCGTGTTGAAATAAGAATTTAATTAAAATAAATGAACAAAAATCTGTCAGTTAGTGCTAGCCAGTCAATAACCGTGTAAATGATATCATGCTCACTGATTGGCCAATCATTGATTGACAGGTGTCTTAGCCATTTTAGTGTCTGTTGAATGCTTTTGATAGTTTTCATCATAAGTAAAGCTGACTCTGAATATTCAGCTAATGACATCTTCGAATTTTATCATTCGCAATTGCCCTGCAAGTGGTTTTAAAATTCTTTTGTATTCCTTTTCCAGTGTTCTTCTCTGGTTCGTAATGTTTTGTTTGAGAAGATGCTCAAGGTGCAAGCAAGGTAGTGTTTTTAAACTTATCCTTCATTTGCCTGCTTTAGGCCTAAAAAAACTGTGACTTTCGGATATATTTGCACTCATTTGGCCTAAGAAAATGGGCTAATTCCTACTATTGTCGTCCAGTTCACTTAAAAATGTCGATTCCACTACAGTCTGCATTTATATAATTTTGTTTAAATCTCCAAAGAGACTTGTCTTACTCCCTTTTCCATAGACTGCTGGTGTATTTTTATGCATCCAATGAACATGTCTTCCTTTTTCATTTAACAGTCGCTTTACAAATTCATCTTTTAAATTATTTGTCAAATCTCCTAAATGGAAGGAAGCTTTTAGGAGAATGTCTCTCTTAATTAATCTTCCTAGCTCGAAAACACCGTCAAAATTTTGCACATTTGAAGTTTAGAATAGCCATTAATTTTCATCTTTTAAAAGACAAGAGACCCATTTCGCTTTAAGAGAGATGCAATTTTCGCATGGGCTCCTCTCTAATGATACTTCATTTAGATTAAATTATATTTGGTCAAAAAACCCACCGTATTAGATTTTCTTATCATAGAGCATCTTATGTCATTTTGTAAATGCTAGCATCGGAAGTTAATCAAATTTCCACACTAAAAATAAGCATTCCAACATGATTTTTTTAATTTTGATAACAGCTGCATTCCTAGCCTCTAAGCCAGGGGTCGGCAACCCGCGGTCCACGAGCCACATGCGGCCCGCAAGGTACTTTTTTGTGGCCCGGAAGGCCCCTGTTAACTTGTAAATAATGTGGCCCAATGCACGAGTGTCGGCTCGATATTGATTCAGTGATCCTAGATTCTTGTCTAGATTAGCATTCCTCGTCAATATTAGCTACTAGTCACTCGAACAAGCTGAACAAAAAGCTTCAAGGCCATGGTCAATTTGTGAATGTCATGTATGAACATGTTGTCACGTTCGTGCTTATGCTACATCTTTGGAAAAATCAGCTAAATCAATGGAACTTGGTTCACTTTGGAGTTGATCGAGCTGCAGGGTACCAGTAAATTGAAACAGAAATACAAGGAAACTCATATCATCCAATTTTATATGGAGTATCTCCATTCACGTACAGCTTCCACGTTACAGTACATTTACCGATAAATACAACTTTATTGATTAGATTAGTAGTTAGGTAGAATTGGTATATATCAAAATTATACTATTTTTTGAGTTGTGGCCCTCGTATGCATTTCAAAAATCAAATTTGGCCCCCTGGTTAATAAAGTTTGCTGTCTAAGCTAGCTATTTCTATTTCTGGATACGCATTATTATTTCTTCAAAATAGCAAATGACTTTTATGCAATAAAGCTTTCGTCCAGCTAATAGCATCTTTGAACCAAGAACGTATGCTACAGGATCTGTTGATATATTTTTTATCATGAGAATCATCTAAAAGGCTCGAATACACGATCCGATGCTGTGATGGATTCTCAGTTATTCAGTATTCAATTCCCTATAATATTTGAAATGCTGAAAATAGTTCAGGAATTATTAAAGCCTCGTGGAGCCTCGTGGTACAAAATCAGATCAGTTGCATTTTCGTTTTCTTCGTGTTGATCTGTTGAAACCTAATGAAATCTTCCGGCTTGCGTCACAATTAGTCAAGACAGCTGAAAATGCTCTTTGCGTTTATTCTTTTTTCTCTCAGGATCTGTGCATATCGCCGTTAGAGCAACTTTGAAAAAACTATATTTATCCGTAATTATCATTTTTAAATTATATCCCAGTGGTATGTGTACTTGCAACTTTTCAAAAATATGGTTTTTGATCGGATTTCATTTTTCTTCATCATGTTCCGTCGTATTTTGTCGGATTCCATCGTATTTTATCGGATTTTATCGCATTTCCCCTTTTCCGTGATCTAAAATTCTGCCCTGCAGCTATGTTGTCCCAAGAAATAAAAAGTTCTCTGAGGGAGGGGGGGGGGACTATTTGAATCATAATGAAACATGACTCATAATTTTCATAAAATTCTTAAATTGCGAGTACGATGAACTTCTTCGTGAGTCATCTTTGTAAGGTCTTTATTTATGAACGAGAATAATTGTTTTCTTTCAGACCCAGAGCCTATCGAGCAGACTGGCCTTGCCTGGATGCACTCAGATACGATGTACTCTGTCTTGAAATCAATGGCCAAACTTGCCGTAATAATGGCGTATTTCTTTGTTTGCGATAGGTAAACCGTTTTCTCCATTTTAAGTTGCGAGAATTAAAAAAACGAGAACTTTGTTACGAGTTACGAGAACTTTGCTACAGGAACGAAAGCAAATTAAGTTAGTTTAACAACGAAATCAAGCATTTTCAAATAGCTTCACAATGGGCTATATTTGATTTTTGGAGTCATTTGTCTATGCATATTTGGAAGCCACATTAAAACTTTTAGAAAAGTTGCCTGATGACCACATCAAGCATGAAACTCGGAGTAGAACTTAAAACCGTCCTGTTCCATACACCAAATAGCGTAAAAAAACCTTTGGTAATGGGAAAAATTTTCCCTATCCCTTCTATTGGAGTTTCTGAATTTTCAGGACACTTAAGGCCGCCAAAGTTTATTCAAAGCGCTTTCTTATGAAATATCGATTTTAGATGTGTTTTTTAAGTTGACCGGCTTTATTGTGCTTGTACATCTTCTTTTACCTTCACTCTTTCACACCACCCATATTAATTATTCATTTCATGTGTAGTGACATCGTCACTAGCTGTCTCTAGGAGGGTGGGAAGACAGAAAAATCCGATGTCAAACAGTTTGTTTCTTAATAATGAAAACTTTACATCAATCTTTAAAATTTACAATTACGAGCTGACAAGGTCATATTGATTTCGGTTATTCTGGATTCATGTGAAGGCTATTTATCATGTATAGACATTAGGAGCTTGCTGTCTCTAATTGGTCTCTCTACGTTAGAGATAAAATGACATTGGTCAAAACCAGAGTTGGGCAAGATACTCGAAACAAGAATATCAATTACAAAGACGCAGTTATTGGCAAAATTCAGAATCTTATTACAAGATAAAAGATAAATAGCTTCCATCTGTGCATGTAGCATGTTTGTCCTTTTCTCGTGAAATTGCCTTTCGCTTAAAAAAGCATGTTTTTCCTTCGTCAGCGATTGTGTTTTGTCTGTAATTTTAAATGCTTTATCCGTGGGAGGAAAGTCCATTGAGGCATAAAAACTACTTAATTTCACGATCAACAGATATCATGTCACAAAACATGTCTCACCTTGGTGCTTATACTACGTTTGGGTTTCGCTATTTGTGGATAGTCTCAACCCAGTAACACATCATTGCTAATGTTGAGCCCTTCTTTTCAGTACTCCAACGAGCGACTTCTTGGAGGATCGGACATAGTTTCGTTCGAAGCTTAATTTTGCACAGAGTGTTTATAACGAATTCATTCGTCACATTTCGTAACATTTTATACCTGAAATTCTTAATTTGCCATCAATACCTGATATTCTTAAGCAACTTGTTATATCTTCCAACCTATATGTAAAAAATTTAGTCGCCGGCGACAAAAATCTAGCACGCCGCCGGCAAAATAAAATATCTAGCACGCCGGCGACAAAAATCTTGTGATGTTTTTCCCTGCAGACTAGCGATTTTGGTCGCCAGCGACGTGTGCGCTAGGCTGAAGTTAAAAAAAATTGTCAGGCAGACCAACTTTTGATGGTCGTGCTGACCTGCGCATATTTTCCCTTTTATGAAGTCTACATTTTCGATTTCTAGTAATGGAATTTCATGTTTCAGAGTAAATTATTTTATGTTGCACAGGTTATCTTTTCAAGTATTGAATTTCGAAATTCGTCTTTCAGGTGTTACGTGCTAATGAAAGCACCGAAAGAATTCTCTTGGGCTGCATTTTTCGTCCCAATTGGCGTCATGGTCCTCCTTGGGATTTATAAATTAGAAAAAACAACTGATGTAAGTGCTGTGAGATATTTTTTTTTCAAGTTTTCTCATAGTAAGATTTATATTTTATTATTTCTCCGAAAGATACTTTTACAGGAATTGTGGGGTATGCACCCCTCCCCCCCCCCATTATATGCACCCCCCATTATATTGTAATTGTACCAGTGTACCTTTGATTGCTATGTTATGAGATATGCTCTCAGATTCTCAAATTATGAGATATCGTATTTAGAACACATATGTTCGTAACGTAAAAACAATCTTATATGCTGTATGTTATTTTAGCTAACTTTACTGCACGGTGATCAATCCGATGAGTGGAAAGGCTGGATGATTTTTGTCATTCTGGTTTACAATTACACAGGCGCAGAGAAGGTATTCATTTTGTATTTAAAATACCTATTTATAGTAATATTTATCAAGCTCTTCACCTCAGTAATAAAGAGTTTAATGAAATATTGTATCCAAAGTCATTTTTATTTCTTTTTTATGTAGTTTCTTACTATGTTATCAGATGAAGCTTTCTTGCTGGTTTCGATCTTTACTAAGACCATTTTATTTGCAATGGAGAATTAATTATTTAAGTAATTATAACCCATTAATTAGTTCAGATATGTGTACTTCAGTCGAGTTTCGATATCCAAAAATCGGAGAATCGCTATCCCAAAAAAAGATTTTTACAAATCCAGTCCAGTAAAAATGTGATAAAACCATTTAATACGGAAAAACTTCATTTAAACCCTTCACATCTAGAATTTTTCAAGTCATCCTATAGCAGAATCAATTAAATCAAGTGCAATCAATTGCAATCAAGCTGCATCACTTCCAATCAAATTTTTGTGAAACCATTCATTGCTCTGTTTTGATATTTTCAGTTCATCGATCATTTTAGTTCACTACCAAATTATGCAGCATGAAACATTAAGTCCGACAAATATAAAGAGAAAGTCTACAAGCAAAGAATTTCAAAACTTTTCAAATGATTTTGAAGTTATTTACAAGTGACATTTGATAGTCTGGTGCTTAAACTCTTTCATATAATAAATGTTTTTATGCTTTGTTTACTCGTTGCCCTAACCGACTTGCTCCCTTGAATTTATAAGCTTCATTGACTGTGCTATCGGCAGTAAGCCTCGACATATAGCTCATATTTTATAGCTCATATTTTCTTTGTAGATTTTGCCGGTGTATCTCTTCATCGAAGTTTTGTTTGCATCATACTTGTTTATAATCGGCTTTGAGAGCTTCATGTATTTGTGGACAACAGGTGATTTTGGCTTGTACCGCGTCTGCAAGGTCTGTTTTGAATTTATAAACCAGTAGTTACGACCAGATTTGTCTCTCTTTTGCGCATGAAACAGTGGCTAATTGCAATTTTACGCTATGAAACTGCGCCATGCCCAGTAACTGCTTAAAAGAAGACATTTATTTTCATCAAGACGAAGGTCAAGTTGTTTTTTTGCGTAGCTTGATTAAGTTTTTTTATTTCATTCAGTATAGCTAGAAATTTGGTGCCAAATTACGCGACCAGCTAGCAAGATGGGAAGAAATATACCACATTTATAATTTGTGCATAGTTATGCATTCCACCAAACTATCTTTTTCTGGCTTCAGAATCGATTTCATATTTCATCTGCCAGGGAAAATGGATCTATTCCCTGCTACTTCCTTTTAAACAGATTCTGAAACGAGATTAGGCCTCAGGAACATCAATTCCTTTGTATGATCAATTAATTGAAAAAAGCAGCAACATAATTTTCTTGTAAGCGACAAAAGTCAAGCATTGCTAATCTAACTTTTTGTGGCTTCTTGAATCAAAGGCAACCCTCATCCTTGCCACAGAATAGAGAACGCTAAGTATGAGAAAGTAAAAATGAAGCGGACCCAAGCCTTTCCATGTAACATTTTCGGCATTTAGGTGCAGCTTGGAGTTTATTAGTACGGCCATTCGGCCATAGTCTCATATTCCTGCATAAAGCAATAACTTTATTCACCGCATTGAGGGTAACTCTTTGATCTAGAGCCGCCAAAAAGAATTTAGAATTGTTTCGCTGAGAGCTGCACAAGGAAAACAGTTTTCGTTTGTGTAACACCAGGAGATGGATGCGCTTGAGTATATTAAAGCAAGTAAATATGTCCTGGCGAGCTGGCTTTCGTAATTACGTTATTATACATTTATGTTGATTAAATGTATTCACATGAAGCTGGATATAAAACCCTGCCAAAGCCATAGCTACTTTGTTTTATCAAGGAGATGTGCTAGGCTTAACGGATAATATAATGCCCTAGACAAAGCATGTTACATTGCACTAACATATAGCTTTGGCCTTTTTTAACACTAAGCAGCTTAGAAACGAAAATATGTGATTAAGATATCTTCAATATGAAACGACCTTTGTCGAAGCTCTTTTTCCCATCAACTCCAACCGTACATCTGCCGTTATTACATCATTCGGCAGTCGAAAAACATCTTAAATTGCTTTCTGACTTTCACTGCCAGTAAAATGATATTTATTAAGTAATACAACCTCGAATAATTAAAGGACATATATTTAGAGTTTCCTGCTTTAATAAGTTTTCTGTCAGCTAGGGTTAAAGTTCATCTTTTGGTCCTTTGTGTCAACCATCACCCTCACGAGAATAGGATAGGGGAGGGGGACAAAGTTTGTGTGGTTGAGGCAAGTTGAAATCAAAGACAGTCTTACAAAACAACGGTTTGCTTAAGTTGAAATTCATCAGAGAACAGAATTGACGATTAATGCGATATAAAAGTAAGTTTTGGGTAAATTAATTAAGGCTTTTCTGTTTGGATTATGACTGAAATGATTGAACATTCCCTTACACCATGAATTTTCTGTTTTTTTCAAGGTGATGGCAAGACTGAACGTTATCCCCGTCGCAGCATGCCTCTTTATGGACAGACCATACCAGTTTTATTACCTAACTTCTATCCTGTCTATTTGGTTCATCTTCTTGTATCTGATGATGATATTCCCACCTAGGCTGACTGCAAAATATGTCGAAGGTAAGTAGGCCTAGTTTAAAGATACTTTTGTCACTAAGGTCTTCTAATTATTTTCAAAGCTTGTTTTTGTGTCGCCTTGTTCATTAAGAAATATAAACTAAATTTAGGAAATTCCTTTAGAAAAGGAATTAATTAATGAAATCTTTTCTTAGGTTGTTTAACCTTTTGTGGATGTTGTCTCTCTAATTAAGATACAAGAGTTACTAATTGGCGATTAATTTCTTCTTCTTCCCTTCAATGGGTTTTTGTTTCATTATATCGTTTGCTTTCTAGAAAATATAAAGAATTATATATGGGTTATGCTGAAATTCGGTGTTTTGTTTGCTTTGATTTTCATCATTTGGGGAAATGAGGTAAGCTGTTTCTTTTGCTATCAGTTTTGTCCAGAATTGGTATTATTTCGAATGTAACTTTTCATGAATAGAGGGGATGCTACAGTCTCTTTTAAGTATCTTGAAATTTTGCGTGCTTTCGCTAAGATATTGTCCTTAATGGTATGCATGCGTCGTTTGAATTCCAGAATAAATTAAACCGCATTTTGCTGCCGAAAATCAAAACATTTTGAGTATCTAGCCCCCTCCCCCCCTGCCTCCGTTTGCAATATTCCCAAAAATGAATGTTAATCTTTTACTCGCTTTACCCTTTGTGGCTTTTGTTTTTCAGACCGTCTGTGATTGGCTGTTTTCGCGCATCGCAATTAAAGAACTATTCATTGATACTTTCGATGGCGTTCACCAATGGACGCTGAGATCTGGCAGGGATCGATATGTAAGTTGCTTCCTTTTTCCTTTATTTCTGTTTCAAAAATCTTACATCTATACGACAAAACCACGTGTACCTTCCCCAAAATTTTTGATTAGCAACAGTCTCAAAGCCTAAAATAACTCTTTGTAATACTAACGAATCGTTGTAGTTTTTGGCTATTTAACCAACATTGTTTTGGGTCGATGTGGAGCAAATTCCGCATTTTAGAGAAATTTTCAATTTTGGTGTTCTAGATATTTTTAGCGGGGATTGGAGAATCGTCACTTTTCAAGGGCCCTGTTTGCTAAGGTGAAGATCCTCTGAAGAGAAAATTCTAATTAACGGGCTTGAATCAAATTCAGAAATCCAGAAAGGCAGTCTTTCATAGCTTGAGACATCTTTTATTATTCTGATCACGGTCTATTGCTTTTTTGACGGTTGATATTGGTTCTTTTTGCTACACTGTAATAGTCCCCGCCCCCAGTAAGAGTATGATGAAGATCATGTAAAGCAAGAAGAGCTTGCAGGGAGAGATGGCAATCGAGTAAAGGCGTGTTCGTATTGATTGGCTGCCTCAGTGGTCTAGAAGAAAGACAGGATTGAGCTTCTTATTGTCTTAAAACACCAAGTTTTGAAGCCTGTTCATTTTCAACAGAAAGAGGACCCCAATCAGAAGCGGAAAGCCATTCTTTAAAACCGATGTTGATTGATATGGATAGGCGAGCACCGAAAAATAAAAAGGTCGAAGTAGTTGAAAGAAGCATGATAAAGAGAAAATGAAAATGTTGTTAGGGGTGATAGTTGAAGTTGATAGAGACAATATAATAGTATAGGATTGATCACTTGCTCTGACACGTGGCAGTGTCTTCTTTTGCATCGCATGCTGCTACTTATTAATTATAACGAAATTTTTATCAAAATGCTAATATCGCTGTGCCTTTTGCATGAGAATTCTGTTTGCCTCTTTACCGACATCTGTAATTGGCAGTGTTATCAACTTTTGTAAGCTTTCTTTTCTCTCTTATTTCCTTCTCATTGATTGTAGGCTCAGGGAAACCCCTTAGCGTATAAGTTCGATAGGGTTAATGAAATAAGCTCCTGTCACGTCGTTCTCGAATATCAAAAGAATCCTGAATTGTGAAACTTTCATTAAGAGAATCAATGTAGATAGGACCCGGCATATCTGTAAAAATACTTATGCATCAGAGAAACCAAGATAAAGTAAGAATGTCCGCCAATGTTTGAGGAACAAATTGATGTGAAATTATTGAGGAACAAGTTCTTGACACGTCAATTAACAGGGAATCTAGATATGGCCTAGACAAAGTGCATCTTAGACAATGGGTCAATAAGCTCATTTTCTGTTGAATGTTGGGAAAGAAAACGAATAAATCCTTATTTTTTGACTAGACGATTGGTTTTAGGGTAGGCGAAAGTAAACTTTGCGAGTCGTTTAATGCTTCAAAGAAGTATTTTAGCAAATGTCTTTCAATTCTGTACCCTCGTAATGAATGTAAACTCACTCGATTTATTGATTCGGCCTTTCACCAAATGTCTTACTATTTCTGCAAACCTAAAACAGTATATTGGATTTCATTGCATTTTCTATTACATTGTATTTACTGATCATTCACATTGCATTTTCATCATGTTAATATTTCGAAATTTGTTTGTGTTCGATATCTAGAAAGCCGTAGCCGTAGAATTATTTTTTACTATTTTCTATCGTGTATTTTTTGCATGTTGCCTAAACTAACTGCTTTGTTCATTTCTTATTATTCTTTGTTTATTTTTTAGATTATTATCTATGCCATGTTTGCTGCCTTCGGTTATGTAACTGCCAGAAAATATGACATCGCTCAAGAGGATGCTGATAGCTATTGCTTGTTCAGGCGCAGGTCAACCGTGTTTGCTCTGATCTTTTCTCTTACTGGAGCTTCGGTAGGTGAAGTTTTGAACCCAGTGTTGATCAGTAACAATCAACATTGTGATCATCATAAACATTATATCGTGATCACCATATCAAGTCCATCATCAATATTCATCACAATCGTGATATTGTGATCAACATTAAGGTCGCCTCCAATTATCATCACCCTTTATTCTTAGATACAATACCGCATCGCCCTGTGTTCTTAGATACGGTACTCTGTGAAATGACTAGTGTCAAATATTCTGTGAAATGTCAGTGAACTCTGCAGATGGTAAGCCTGGGCTTATTTACAGTAAGCATGTCAACCTGAAGATGAAATCATGTTAAAATTGACTTTTTTATGGCATTTTCTGGGTTTAAGACGCACTGATCCAGCAAGCTACAGTTTCATGTCGTTTGACCTCGCAATCTGCCCAGAATCGTGTTAAGAAACGCTCCGTTTCTGGTGGATTACCTTTAAACCATTCTTCCTGGTGGATTTTGAACAAAAACCAGCGATCAAAAGAGAAACTTGCGTGTATTCTTGCAAGGAAATGTCTGCTTCCAAGGGAAATCCCACACGTTTTATTTAAAAAGTTGAGATGCCAAAATGTACCAGATTCCTTCACTGAATGTTGGCTATTTTTCGTGTAAATCTTGCGTGCAAACTTTCTTCTCTTTGTTACCAAAACAAAGACCTATTCTTGACTGTTGCAATGGGCTGGATCTCCCCTCGCAGATTTTCGAAGTCGCATTGCGATCGAAGTCGCAGAGCAGCGCAGATTTTAATGTTGCTATTATGGTGGGACATTTTTGTTTATCGGTCTTAGTATTATATGTTGTTTATCATAGGCGTAGACTTGCATTTTTTCCAGGGGGGGGGGGGGCTCAAAAAATTAATGACAATTCCTAATGGCAGCTGCTATTATCACGTCAGCAAAGATGGCACGTTGCTTTCCTCTGACGCTTCCAGCCTCTCTGAAGGACTGGCTTCGAGTTGGATCTGACCTTATGTTCACAATAATTTCATTCTTTATTTTGCTGTAAACGCAATTATCTAATGCAACAAATCTTATGCGTAAAACCAATAATATAACTAATCTAAAAATTGGTAAAGCACTTACTTATTTTCCAGGGCTCAGCCCCCCCTCGGTTTTCGTCAGGAGGGGCTGAAGCCCTAGAGCCCCCCCCCTAAGTTTACGCCTATGTTGTTTATATTTATTTTCATTCAAATGCCAAGGTGGTGATAAAAGAACTGAACACGTAAAAAAAACAATGTATTCCAAATTTTGGTGATGAAAATGCTCATACACATAGCATAGGATAGCTCACGTCAGAAAGAATACCTATGGTGTATGTGCCGACACATTCACGATCCATTGCACAAAGTTCTTTTCACTCATGATGCTACATATAAATATATTATCTTGCAGTTGTCATGTTTTATCTCCAATGAGTCACTTAAACCCTCTCTTCATTGTTTTTATAGCTGTTCGGCATTCATTTATTCGTCTGCAACGATCGCTCTGTTTGCAACGCAGCTCATGCAGTGGCGTCCTGTATACCTGTAAGTCCACAAAAGAAGCAAAAGCAGCTTTCGAAATTCAATCGATTTCTTAAACGCTGTCTTTATCTCAGGTTGAATGGCTATGTCATTTATATAACAAATCTCGTGGAAAGGTTATGAAAGGAATGCCTTGGAAAGGAAATATTAATTTCCCGAGATTAAATCTTCCATTTTCCTAAAATTTTGTTCCTATAATCTGGTCCAAGATACACATATTTCTGATTTATTTATGATTTCAAACATGCTTTCGTTCCTCTATTTCATTTACGTATATTATTCAAAATTTCAAATCTGGGTTAGTTATTTCTGAAATTTATGCTCCTTTTTCGTTTGGCTTCAACCTTGCTGTTTGCTTACTTTAATATTTTCATGTTTATAGATCACATCTTATCTGCTGTTACGAAACGTTCCAACTTGTATACGAACCAGATTTAGTTCGTTTTTTGCTTGGATTGGGAAAATGTCGGTTGAGGTAAATGTTTTTATTAATAATTTTAAACTTCTGCCCATTGACTCTTTATAAATACGTTTTTCAGAGATACACTGTCTAACAATTTTCTAGCAACGCGGCAAAATCTTGGATCCGAAAACCTCTCTAATGCGCATGCGCAATGCTGCATTTTAGATGGCAATTTTTTCCTACTGTTCAACAGAGTTTTTGTTTTCATCTCTTTTTCTTTTGCTTGTTTCATACGCAATCCATCGTCAAATAACAAGTATTTTACAAAAGCTTTGAAAAATTTGCCACAATCATCGATCCATCAGTTTCAAAGATAACTTCACAGACACTCAATAATTACGAAACATTTTATGACCTGTAATTTGTTTCCTTAAATCCTTGTTTGTTTGAAGAAGTGCTACGAAAAGGCTGTGTGAAACACGTAAGGATTAAGTGTTTTTTTAAACTCTTTGATCTTTCACGCGCCCAGAGACTCTTCCCATATAATTATTCATGAAGCTCGGCTTTTCCTCGATTTTTCTTTAGTTTCTCGTTGCCTGCTTGCCTTGCGTGTGAAAAACGTCATTTGTGATATCGCTTTGTTATTCAAACAAACAACCGCTTTTTAAAATATCGCAGAACACAGTTGACCCCAGCTCTGCTTAAGGTTATGTCATAAGCTTTGTTATTAACTTCTCTTAGATTCTATCTTTACTTATGCATCGTTAATAAATTGACCTTTGCCGGGCTGTAGTTCCTTAAACCTGCCCGATATCGTGAGATAAGCTATTGAGAAAAAAAGGGATGTATGTTTTTTAACGGAAAAAAGGGATGTATGTTTTTTAACGGACACCAAACATATATATGTAGTTTCAGAATGATTTCTGTCTGTTAGTCAAACTTATCACAATAAGCCGCATGCGTAATGTGTTTGAAAAACAACCGCATTGTTCTGATATTGGCATAAGAGCATTTTCTGATATTGGTATAAGAGCGTGGCCCAAAAATCTTTAAAAGTATCTCAACTACATGAACTTTCTTTAAATATATGGATATTATGAGGATTCATAATGATTGCTCCCCATTTATTGGCTTCTATCCTTTGTTTTTTGTCAATCAGATTGATTCATATTTCATAATCCATTGGCAGAGATATGTTGGTCTGTGTGCCCTGTGGCGATCCGAGTGTGCCCTGTGTCGTAACAGACGAAATGAAAACTTTCCATCTATAAAACAATCTGTGTGATGTCTGTACATCCTAATGAGTGTTTTCATCGTCTCTTCCACAAAATCTTTATTTTTTCCTTATTTTTTTAAATTGGTTGCTTGACTTTGATTTGACACACAATTCTTTGGATCCCAATTTCGGTTGGTAAAGGCTTTGTTTGCTGCTAAATTAAATATCAAGTCTTTGAGGCGTTTTCAATCACGGCTATCGGCTAAAGACACTGTTTATATCGAGTCAAACAATTCAAAAGATACAAGAATACGCAAATCTTTTGTTCAACGGTCAGCTTAATTTCAACTGTAATATCGAAACGTTACGCCTCTCGTTGTCTCTTTAAACTTGTTTGTGCTTTCCGAAATTAACCTAACAGATGATCGAGTGCAGTCATCCCATTATATCACAGTTTGCATTAATTTTAAAGCACCATTTTTAATCAAAATTTTTAATCGATCCTGTTTGTGAAATTAAATTCATTATTTCAACGACCTTGCAGTGATTGATTTGATATGTGCTTCTCAGATTGAAAGGTGTCTTGCTTTTAACTAGTCTGCTTCTCTTTACTATATTCAATTTTCTAAAAGTCAAACTGAATCAATCCTCTTAAACTATCTAAAAGTTATCTATGATTGCCACTACGTGTTTTTCGTGGACAAAATTTTTGAGGATTCTTCTAATAATCAAGCATTAATGTTTAATTTGTCCGAATGATTATTAGAAAAACTGATGTTTCGAGCTGTTTCACGTCATTATACACTCCTGCATCCTCCCACCTTTCTTGATCACCATCAAAGTGCAATTCTCGGCTCACTTTTTACACAGAATAAACGATAAGATTTTCCTTTGCAGCTCCGTGTCATTCCATTGGCTTATTTTCCCGAATGCTTCCCTCCTGCAGCTGCAACCTTGAATTATCTAAGCATTATCATCTTCCTTAATTAGGCATAACCAGACCTGATAAAAAGTAATTAAATCACTTGATCTGAACTCGTTGCTTATTTGCACTCCTTCTGCCTTGTCTCTTCTAACATTTAACCCTGAAACTGTAACCCATATTATCTCCATCTTCGTTTCAGTTGTTTGTGGCACAGTACCATATTTGGCTGGCCTCGGATTCACAGGGCCTGTTAGTATTCATTCCGAATTATTCGATAGTGAATGCCTTGCTAACTACGTTTGTGTTCCTGTGCGTTGTCATGGAGCTGCGTAACATTTCCGAAACACTTTCAGATGCTCTTGTTACAAAGGACGTTCGTATCATGCTACGTAGACTGGTTATTTTTATTCTCATGTTAATGATCATATGGTGGCACAAAAACCACGCTAAAAAACCACTACCAAGCTAGTTGACCAACCTTTTGCACCCTTTCTTTTGAGGCTCATCAGTAGTGTATAGCTAATCCATGTGTTGCTAATATCATTTAAATAGTTGAAACAGCTAATATATTATAGAAAAGCTAATAACTAATGTAAACAGATAACATATATTTCTGTTTTGTTGCTTTCAATTTTCAGCTGACCCCTATTGTCTGTTTAGCTACTGGCCTGTGGGCAGTTTTTTACAAAGTTTTGCCTTTGGTCGCCATTGCAGTTTAAGCCCGTGAACAGAAGGAAATGCTGCACACTATCTGTTGTAAAATATTTGATAACATATCATTGAAACATCTCATGCGAAAATCCTCCCCCATCTCTTCTTGATATATTTTCATGAAGTGGCAGGGACACGCCCATCCCCTCTTCTTATCTAAGCCAAGATCAATTTCGGCTTGTGCAGTTTTAAACAAAGATGATCAAGTGTGAAATAAGATCTGTATTCTTGCATTCTTAGAGGGCGTGGCATATGACGATCTTTCTACCCACGCTCCTTTTCTTAACCCAGCTATAGAAGGCAGCTTTTGTCATTATTCGCTGCAGCCTTGATAAAGGGAATACGGATCAAATCAGCTCTACACTAACTCTGATTTTCAAGAATTTAAATAATTGTATATGAATTTTGAATTGTGACTAGAACTTTGTAGATTGTGACAAAAATGAATGCGATTTGTGTCTTTATTCATTATTTGTATTCTTGTTTCACATATTACTGGACACTGTTACGAATTTTGCTATTTACAATGTTACGAAAATCTCTATTAATAAAGGCCTACCAGCTGCCTCTGTTAACTTTTGTGAGCACAGGCATAGAGTGTTATTTTGTCGGAGGGGGGGTAGGGTGCAAAGAAAACTACTTAAACCAACAAGGGGCTATTTACAATGTTACGAAAATCTCTATTAATAAAGGCCTACCAGCTGCCTCTGTTAACTTTTGTGAGCACAGGCATAGAGTGTTATTTTGTCGGAGGGGGGGTAGGGTGCAAAGAAAACTACTTAAACCAACAAGGGGCTATTTACAATGTTACGAAAATCTCTATTAATAAAGGCCTACCAGCTGCCTCTGTTAACTTTTGTGAGCACAGGCATAGAGTGTTATTTTGTCGGAGGAGGGGTTTGGGGGTAGGGTGCAAAGAAAACTACTTAAACTAACAAGGGGCTATTTTGCCAATATCATTCTAGGTTTAAAAGTGTGCTTTATTTCATTATCAAATTACAAACAGTTTGAATTGTATTACAACACTTAACATCAACTGGCATTATGTGAATAAACAACAAGGTGCAATTGCACAAATGATACCCTGCAAAGTATTATTTCTCTAGTGCACCAGTCCAAGGGGGCAGAGCTTCTTAGAGCTTGATTGCCCCTCCCCTTCTTCACTCTATGCCTATAGCTGCAAGTCTTCTTAATGTCAAACTGTGTAGTTGCACTTAAGTCACATTAGCAAAGATTATACAAGATAAGTTAACTTTTCTCTCTACGATAGCAGGTGCCTAACGAAGGGACTTTTGAACTCTTTACAATAACTCTTAGTGCAATTTTTAACTTAGTTCTGCTTTGGAAAATTAATGGATTCAAAGGGTATTTCTCGGCAGTTGTCGTCACTGATGATTTTTAATCAATATAAATAAAGTATCTAACAGCCACTAATCATATTGACATTTTTCTTTTATTCATTTCCTGTTGCTGTGGTGATTAGTTGGTATCTCAGACACCCAAACGAGGCTGCGTCGTTACATTTAATAGTGCGATTTTATCGGTAGAAAGACATACTGGCATTTGTATTAGGCTGAATCAACTTAAAAACATAGACAAGGTTGCTTTTATAAAATTTCAGTTTGTAATACGTGCACCATAGCTTTTCGTGTGTCTACCCATACTTACAAAACCTTATGCAAAATAAGCTTTCGCTGTGCGTCCCGTTTACATTTACAATGCACCTTTCTTTTGTGCTGTGTTACTTGCTTGGTATCTTTTTTAATATTTCCCAATATATCGATCTCTCTCCACGATCTACTAAGATTTGATATTCCCTGTCCTCATTTAGCATTCTTTCCATTTTACTATGTCGGTCTTTATATTTGTCTAAATGTCCTGCAATCTGAATCGTGGGTGGCACGACACGGTTTACTTTTGACTCTCAGTCGTTTTGGTGCAAACAAATAATATAAAAAGTCATCAAGCAATGGGGAAGAATAAGGAAAAATAGTGGCCGGAATATAAGCTTGGAATGATTGATACAGTAGAAAACCGCATAGAAGAACCTACATTTTTCAGTTTAGCCTAGTCAGTGTCTTTAACAAAAAGGGGCCTAACGGTCTAGTTGATTCGAACGTGGTCTTTAATTTCATCTTTTCAGATATTCAAGTCTTGTTGCTTCATTTTTTTTATTTATATGTTGACTGTACTGCACCACTGAAATCTGCTCTGAAAATGTAAGTTTAAAGAATTCTAAACCATTTAAATACGACCATTGTTTGAAATTTAGGTTTATAAGGTGTTTATGAAAGTGGCATAAAATATCCCTTTTTGGGTTCAAGTTATTATGAAAGTAGGTACTTTAATGAGTTTCACTGTATTGCAGTTTCAAGCAGTGGCGGCGCCAGCTACTGCAGAGTGGGAGAATAATGGGTGTCGCCCATGAGACCACGCCCTATTGACCTCGTTTCAGTTATTTATATCAGGTCAAATTTCCTTAGGAAATGTGATCTACCCTTACCTAGTGCTTTCTAATCCGTTTTTAGACGAAATATGTAGACCATGTTTCGCCTAAAATGGGGGGGGGGGGCTCTTGACGGCATACCACCTCTTGACGCCGCCACTGGTTTCAAGAGATTTTTATTTAGCTTAATGGTGCCTTCGATTGCAAGCCAGTTGTTGTCGTGGGTATCGATATATGGATCTCACTTACTGTTCAAAATAAAGTTTTGCGAGTCAGCCAACCTTTGTGGCCCCTTACAGGAAAAAAATCAACCCGCGTTGAATTTCGTGCCGATTGTGCTAGAAATTCCTCCAATGGAATCTCTACCCAGATCGAGCTTAACACGTTTTTTAACCCGGGTTGAAGTCTGTTGAGAGAAAATTTGGTAAACAGATAATCTGTAAGCCCGGCGATGTTTAAGCAAAACGAATTATGCCTAAAATTGAAACTCCCATACAAAGGAAAGCAGCGAAATGTTCACCAGCGGTATAATCTCAATGGCAAGGGCCGCGCCCTTGGGGACAATGTGGAGGGAATATTGAATAGAAAAAATTTAGTCATCAAATTGTACAACATATCTCGAAAACACAGTGGGAACAAATATCTCCCTTGCATGTTTTCTAATTGGGAGGAGGGAATAGTTAATTAATGAAACTATGGGAATGGAAAGATATAGGCCTATAACCAGAAGTCACTGGGTTTAAATTTTGTAGTCGATAGCTAGGTAAGAAAGATTTTTTGCGATTTTTGTTTTTCAGACACAACGATGAATGATTTTGTGGCTCAACAATCATTTACTGAAGGGCCAAAAAATTGCTGTTTCTTTCAATAGATTCTCAAAATGGCTCAGCATTTTCCCAAGTTTGTTAGGCCCGTACCTGTACTGAAAACATGTGTTTCAACAGGTTGTAGATTTTGCCTTTTCGATGCTGTCCTTGAATAATTTACAAATGTAACTATACAATGATTTCCATGCTTTCTCGACGTCTCTTGTCCACAATCCAGCTGGTGTCAAGTCTCTGACCGTTTCGATAATTGCAGCCCCCATAAGCTGGAAAATCAAATTCTTGCATCAGGACACTACTTGCGATACATATTGGCTGTTTTGTAAATCAACAACTAATAAGCTGGTTTTGTAATAATAACCGAAATAGCGATAAATTCCTTGTTTATATTTGGATATCATTGATATCTAAACTACTGTTACTTCAGGCCAACGTAAGCAAAGCGAACAATTCTTTAAAGCCCTGTTTAGGATTGTTTACAAATCTACAGCTGTACATTTCCCATTTCACCGTTTATAATGTTTCTTAAAATATATCAAGTTACAGGGCCGTAAATCGAATTAGGGGGGGGGGGGGGTTCAGCAGAGCAAATAAATATAAAGTGTGCGGTGGGGTCATTGCACCACAAGCAATTTATGATATGTGTTATGGATACAGTTTGAGGGGTAAACGACATAGAAAACTAAAATCAAGATTATTGGATTTACTAAGAATTTTAAAGCTCTACAGAAGGTACTTACAGTTATTCCTTAGGACGTGACTTTCATAAAATTTGATGGATAGCATTTTCAGAGACGGTGACACGAAATTGAACCCGGGGTGTTAAGAATGTAGTTTAATGACGTATGAGGACCCACCATGGCTGGGTCCGACGGGAAAGAAATTTTTTAAAATCATACCTTCTAGAGAGACTAAAAAAGGATCTCCCAGACCAAGTTTAACAAAATTCCAAACCGCTCGGGATAGACAATTCGACGTTTCCCAGAAGAACACAGATTATTGTTTCTTGGGAGAAATTGGGTAGGGGAAGAGTCATGCAAAAATTCTAGTGACAGAAGTTGGAAGAGGGAAAAAGTGGGATCTTTGGCTTAGAGTGCATATTTTCTGTAGTTGCTTTTCTCGCAATGTTGACTACAGAGAATCGCAATACTGACATTATTCGCTTCTTCAAAACGTGTGTTTTCTATTCAAGAGCAAGATTTTTATTGAAACAATATTGGATCGAAAAATATGGATATATCTGCAAAAACATATTCGGGATCAGAAAGAAAGTTTCTCAATAATATTGAGGCAAAGACTGTGGTGCTATCCGCGTTGTTTACAGTTTGCTGTCCCTTTGAAAATGTCATCAACGAAAATTTCAAGTAAAGGAGGCACCAGGAGAAACCCTTAGTTCATTTTTACTTAGTGTGAGCATAACTAAACGTGACAATAGCAAGATTGATTCAGAGCAATCTTAAAAAGCATGAAAAGATCCTTTGTCGCACATTATCTTCATATTGGTTAACGTAAGCTTATCTTGAGGTGTCTATAAAAGGGAAGAATAAATCAGAATTAGTTGGAAATAGCAAACTGCTTACATACCTCCATGTCGTTATCCGACATTTTGTCAATGTGTTTGTATCCTATGCTCTCTATCTTTTCAATGAAGGCAAGTCCATCATCAATCGAGTCTATGGCAAGATTGAATGCAAAGGATAATTTTCTTGGGTGCCCTTTTAGCAAATGCCAACTTTTCATTTCTTCTAGATCATCCATACTTTTGAATTCAGGAAATTTGTTGATCAGTTCGGGGCGCTTCAAGAAGACACTATGGAAAATCAAAGGAAACGATTATTAAATTGACCGGTAGAAATGATGAATAAAAATGCATCACAATATTTTATGATGTCTTCAATCATTACCAATACTTAAAAATAACATTTTGAGTTAAAGTATAGTCGGTACTTTGCTAATTGATAGTCGATAATCTGTCTTGTTGAATCGAGTATAACTCACCTTGTCCGGCCCTGCCTCGAACAGAATCTTGACAATCGTCTGAAAATGAAAATTATGATGCATTGCTACGCCCAGAACCGTAGCCACTTGTGTTATTTGGGGAGGAGACAGCGTGAATGTTAGTGCTGACTTGTGGTGTGTTTTTAGTTAGTGCTGACTTATTGCCGTAAGCGTTTCTCTAGTAAATTTACAACTTAAAAACATTCACGTTGTCCTTAAAAAGGGAGATTTATGAAAAACCTTTGTTTCCAATCAACAATCCCTTTTTGTTCCTCAAACAATGGCCCCCCCCCCTCTAATGATTCTATCTTTCCTACGGTGCGGGCCCGCCAATGTCATAAACAGCGATGAATATATAGCTAATTGGCATTCTTTTTCCTTCTTTTGATCAACTTCTTTTGCCCCCTATGCCTTCTTTTGATCACCTTCTTTTGCCCCCTATGCCTTCTTTTGATTACCTTCACTTCAACAATAGGTCCATATCAAGTTGTTAAGAAGTTTAAATTGCTACACTTTTTCAATATTTCAGCTTTGCTATGAAATTTCCTGTAGCTTTTGAAGTTAATGATCTTAAATTGGAACTACCGATCCTTCTGTCCTATAATCCCAAGAGTTTCGAAAATCGAATGCTGCTTTTTTACATGTGAGGGCATTTATCATCATTCTCTGCTTTAAATAATCAGTCCAAAATTGTAGAGAATATTTCCTAATATATGATAGGATATGTGATTCTTCTTTGTGATATTTTACTGTGATATGTACTGTCAAAACTTTTAGAACACTAGCGTCAGTTCTCTATACCAAATTCAGTCATCTCCTTTCCACCATATTAATAATCAGTCATTTTGAAGGCTGTTTCTTCTTTTAAACTCTCAAGGAGTTTGTTCATTCCATACTTGAAAGGGGCATTTAGCACTTGACCGCTGTTGTGATGCATACCCAGTCACGGGATATAAAAAATCATCGCCAAAAAGGAATTTTTCACTCTCCTCCTACTTTTGTTTGCGACAAGCTTTGCCTCCAAATTCTCGGAGGAGAATATTCCTTTGACAAAATTTCATCAAAACTCTTTTGAATTTTCAACATCTGTCAAAAACATGACTTTCTTCAACACAGCTCACGCCTACGGTAATTTTCAGCGCGGAAAGCGGCAAATATCAGTGCTGCTATTCAGATGCTGTTACACATAAGAGAGAACAATTTGTTGCATAATATTTTCATTGGAACAATATTAAAAGCCTACTTCCCAAAACTTTCAGTTGTTTGAAGACGCTATTTTACTTTGACTTTATTTAGAGTCTTTGGAAACCAAGAATGTATGCAGTCATTATTGCAATATAAGACAAAGCAAGATAAGGATTTTGAATTATGAGAAACTACAAATGCATAAACAAGACAGTTAGGATTTCCTCAGGTTTCTTCTCCTGCTTTTTTTCTTCTTATGGAAATCGTTACTTTGAAAAGCTTAATATCCAAGGAATGCAGAAGATTTGAGACTATTGGCTTTCCTAAACCTCTCCTATTGATCCCTGATGTGTTTGTGAGAAACTCTTCTTTGCTAACGAGGTCATTGCAGATAACACGTTTTATCTCACGCTATCATCAGGCCGTTCTTGTTTTGAACTATTGTCTTTTTAATCATTGTTTATGCAAATGGTCTGCAAATGGTGTTGTTAAAAGTAACAATCGAAGCCAAAACCATACTACACTTATCATTTTTCAGTTTGTTGCCTAAAGTTACCATTTGTTCGAATTAACTTCTTTATTTGTGTCAATAATGTACTTTGGTAATAAACGCCTGGTTATTTGAACTTTTAAGGGGAAGTGAAATTGATTTAACAGTCGTTGGCCTAAAGTGGGATGTTTTTGAAAGACCTATTTTCGTTTTTGAACGACTCAAGGAAGATGTAAAATAACCAGGCAGTAGAAATTCGAACGTAAACTGAACAGTTCGTCGTACTCTGCTGCTCATGATGTGAAACCTAATAAAGTATCTGCGACAAAGAGCATATGCTTCTTGCACTGGCCGTGACAATCTTATTAATTCTGACGAAAGTTGATAGCATAGCACCTATTGATAGCCTTATTTTCTTATTTATATAAGGAACGGATGATGAGCGTAATTAAAAAATTTGCCGGAAACCATGAATATGTACCGATCACGGTGTCCTGGTTGCTCTCTGATCTGGCCTGCGTACAGATTTTTCTGCTTCCTATTTTTCGTTGAGTTGGATTTGCTTGGCCCATTCAACTCATGCACGTGGACTTGGAGCCGAAAAATGAATATTTGATACCATTCTACGCGAAATAGGTGACAGTAGATTATGCATGGAAACTTCCTTTGCCTCTCCATGCTTGAACCTTTACTCAAATGAGCTATTGAAATTATTTCAATAATATTTTTACATATTGTTTGACAGAAAGACGCGAGGTTAATTCATTCGAATGAAATTTTTGCAATAAGGCTTGTAGGCCGAAATGGCCCATCGCCAACACAATTACTATATTTACAAGTTAACATAATTACAAATTAACAAACGAATTTAATTGCTTACCAATGACAAAAATAATTTCAACATTGCTCATTTCGACAATAGTTTGAGTCATCTTAATGAATAAGTGTGGCTCTAACAGTGATTTCAAAAACGTAACATTTGTGAATGAATGAAAAATTCCAAAATAAAAAGAGTCAAAAAAGAGGTTTTTACTTCATTCAACCCTGCTCGTTTTTAAATGAATTTTATTGACAAAATTACAAGAAAGCAATTCATTGCAAATCCAGTAGCTTGCAAATACCTATGTGAAATCTACTTTTAGTTCAAAATAACTGGGCGCTTAAAGGTCAAAGAAGTCTTTCATTATAATGTAAGGCAGACTTCTGTTATTTTACAGTTTCAGAGTTTAACGCCTGATGAGTGTTGTGCTAAAAAGCTGCATAACAAAGGTGTGTTTTTAGTTAGTGCTGACTTATTGCCGTAAACGTTAGCCCTTTAAAGCATGCGTTTCTCTAGTAAATGTAAAACTTAAAAATATTCACGTTATCCTTAAAAAAGAAGAAAGAAATTACCTTTGAAAGAGTCCAACACCGAATTCAACTTGCTTTGCCTCGAGCTGCCTCCAGCTAGACTTCAGCAAGTATTTATCGTAAACAGAAATGGGAAATGTTATCGGCTCGATTTTTTGCTTCATTTTCTTGCGAGCTACGGTCGCTCTCGACACAGCTATGCCCATGGCTTCCTTTTAGCCAGTTGCAAGCAGCGACTTTGCTTTGCTGTCCGTCTAAAACTTGATCACATACTGAACTGCTGCGAGATTCGCGGATTTGTGAGAAAGAGCGTGTTTACAAGCAGATGTACGCTAGTCACGAGGCTTCGTATAAATAAAATATATATCACGCCTCGGTCCAGAGGCTCCCATTTTTTCACGCACTGGGCAAACCAACTCTCCCAAATATTCTTTAGACTTAGTGGCTTCAACTAAACAGTCGCAGATGAAAAGATTACACTCAGCTTATTGTAGGAGTAGATGGGGAACCCATCATTTGTTTAGATCAATGGAAGCAGTTCGGTTGGACGCTTTCCGAATCACTGGAGGGAAGAAGAATACGACATTGTAATAAGCTTGGTTTTTAAATTCCGCCACAGAATAGAGGAAGGGCTGAAGTGAAACTCTCCTCGGCCCTTTGCTTTTTTCCAAAGCGAGGAGTTCTCATCTGGTTAACCTTGATTTAGGGAAAGAATGTCAGACAAACGATGTGGCCATACTTTGGCTGCAAAAAACAGCTGGTAAGCTGCAATCCGCGAGAAAGGGCATCCTTCGCAATTTGCATAACAAATTTGCTATGAGTGAGCTTGCCCGATGGCCAACTTGGGTAGCCTCGTTTACATTCGCATGTGCGCTGGCAAAATTGTCGAATATTTATGAATGAAGTTTCCCTTCTGTAAGAAAAAAAACCTCGCTTCATAAAAAAATCCAATCCTTGTGAATTATCAGATGTCCTGTTTCATGTTATCTAGTGTTACGTTTTTCTTTAATGTATCCCTAGCATTTTATGTTTAATTAATTTTTTAGAAACTTTTCAGCACTGAAATAAATAATAATAGCCTGGGTGCCTCGATCAAAACTGCGGATACCTCGATTTCTTCACCGCCTTGGTAAGGTCGGTAAAATATTAATCATACCTGTTAATGTGTTTTTTGTAAACAAGATGAAATATTTCGAGCGCGCCATATTTATATTCACAAGAGCGTGCTTTGATATTTGAAACTGAAAATATTGATGTTTGTAATTGTAATTTTTATGAAATTTTCTACACAGATTGAAGTTTTAATTGGTAGTTCCCTTCAGTAAATGTTTGTAAACTTTACTGCTTTCATTATGAGATGTTCATACTGAGTCAATTGTTTTTATTATTGACATTAAATTTTCAGTTTGCATTTGTTTTGAAACAACTTAATAACGAATGACAAAAGATGCAGCATTCTTTTATAATTTAATTACCGTTTTATACACAAAAATTATGGTTGTAGACGCAAAATCTTACGGCAGGACACAACAGTAGCTATACAGGTATGAATAATTTTCATAAGATAAAGACCTGTAAACTTAAAGGGGGATAGGATAATTAAATAAAGAGTGAAAACTGTGTTTAGAACTTCTGCAATCGTCTTGATGACCTCATTAAATTTCATCAAAGGGTGCCATTGAAAGTTGAGAAATCATAAAAAAGTCCGCTACAAGTATTTCTGTTCGTCTTTGGAAAGAAAGTTTAAAAACGTATTTCGCAACTGACTCCCGGATTCGATGCCATTATAAATTTGGCAATTCTTGTTACAATTTTGTTGCTTCATTTTGCATTAATGTTGTTCGGGTATGATTCTATGGGTCCATTTAATGGGTGATATATCAGTCAAGGCATCAATGATGGCTTAAATTCAAGCAAAGGCGTAGGAACCGTGGGGGGGGGGCACAGTGGATACGTATCCCCCTTTTGTCCATTTATTAGATGGCATGTGTAAATAAACTATTGTATTGTTGTGTTTATTCTGTCTTATTTTATCCTAAGCTAGGTTTGTACTTATATGAAATGTATTTAGGTATATTTATCAATGAAACTGAACTGATCAAGCCGCTATACGCGCACAACCGTTTGGCAGCACAAGGATTCACGGTTTTGTTACCGCAGGCACGGTTGTGCCTAGAAAAGATGTTTCTTTAAAAGAAGAGATTGTTTCTTCCAGCAATTCCAGAAGTTTGGTATAGTTGACACGAAATTATGGGGGTTCAGGGGACTCCAAGTCGCTAAGCAATTGAAGAGTCAGCCTGTAGCGTACTAATATTGGAAGAGATTCGGTTTTGATATCAGCTAACGGTATAGCCTTTTCTCTTTGCTTGCATTTATTTTCAATGCCCAGTCAGTTCTTGTTGAGAGGTGATCCCACGTGAATTCACACAATCTCAAAAAAATTATCACTTTAGCTCTGTGCAGTGGTAGATCTATGCAAAAGTGCTGTGAATTTGATACTATTTCGACCATATGGGTAAATAATATCATCCCTATTTAGCAATTTTAGCGTTTCGCCAGATGGCCTAGAAATTTGACGTAAAAGAAACGCCAACTATAAAGCGTGGTTTCCACTGCGCGATTAACGCGATAAAGGCGACAAAGTCAACTGGCTTCTCGCTAATCGAGCAGTGGAGACATAAACGTATTGTGATAATCGCCAATGAGTCTTTTTTGTGTAATAATGCTCAAAACATTGCAAAATATTCATTTTAGGGAAGCACGGAACAGCGCTATTTCTTCATCCCCCGGGGTACGAAGCTTCTTTGAAATTGAAATACCAAAATTTTGAAATAACGTAACTTTTTACCAATTTGATTGGCTATTGTCTGAAAAAGCCAATCACTGGTGACAGCCCTGTGAATTGACCAATGAACATGCTATTCTGTACTAAAAGTTATTTCTGCAACAACGTCTATTCATTTCTTTGAGTCACAAGACATCCAACGAAAGGCAAGTGCTTCTTTCTATGATGCATTCATCTTTCCCCTACATTAACTAAACCCTGGTTAGCTGGGGTGGGGCCAAGCCTAGTCCCTACATCCCCTATCTGAATACCCTCAACCTACTGGATTTGTACAAGATAGAATGTGCAAAATTCATGTTTGATATTTCAAAAGGAAAAAAGATACCATTTTCAGATTTCTTCTAATAGCTCAACAAGAAACACAAAGTTCAAGCCCGATTACTCGGCAAAAAAAATCAGGTGAATTCTTTTCCCCAGAGCAAGAACCAAGTATGTGAATAAATTTATTTCAATATATGCATTAAAATTTGATCTGGGCTTTTGATCCCTCCTGAAATTCGTACAGCTCCAAACACGAGAAGCCTTTGCAAAACGTTGCAAGCAACATCTGGTTTTTCGTGTTAACTGTAAGCATCGTCTTTCTGTATTCTTCTAAAGAAATTATGATATGCTGATAAAAACATGATTAATCAGTTCTTATCAAATCTAATCTCTGAATACATGCAGCTCAAATGTATGTAGATATGATCATATGATGTTAACAGGCACGAAGTCATTCTGGATAGGGCAGAAATATCTGCCCAGATTGTCGTTTACCAAGAGACAGTAAAAATGCTTACACAAACCGTGTCGCTCTTCAATCAAGTCATAGCTCGTAGTACGAGATTTTTGCGTATATCAAGATTTTAAGAGTAACGATTTCCACCGATGAACAAACAGACCTTGGGATACTAATGTAAATGGGATGTGAACGGCCTACTTTCCTCCCTTTCTTTGGAATATTAGGTCTTTGCAATTACCTGATTTGCTTGTAATTCTGCATTGCTTCTTATATTGAAGTGAGAATCTTGCTACATAAACATAAATCAAAATGGAAGTTTTCCTAGCAACAGAGGCGCCGGAAGCTTTGTGATGCGGCGGGGGCAGGAACGGCAGAAAGGGCACCTTGGGGTGTCGAAGTTTGCTGATGAATCAGATCGCGAACCGTCGTTTAGCCAGTGACTAAGCCTGGTTGTAGGTGAAAGGCCTGTCAAGGGAGAACGGGTCGGTGTTCTGGGTGCATAGCCCCTGGGGAAATTTTGCGTTACTACGCCCTAAAGACTCTCGGAAATGAAGGCAATACTCATAAAAAATACTTTGAATCAAGGCTACAGTCAAACGTCATTCTCGAAATTCCTTTCACCCCAACATCAACAATCAAGGGAGACTGGACTCAACTTTACTTCATATTAAAACAAAATTTTGTTCTGATGACCATCTACATGGCCTGAAATAACTTTTGGATATAACTCATCTGAACTTACTGTTTTTTCTTAATGTTGATACAATCTGCAGCTATTCAAGCAAAATAAAGCCAACTAATCTAAATTACCAACGCTAAATATAATTGAATCAAATATAACTGATGTTGCATACGTATTTCTTGTAAAGATTACAAGTATTGAAAGATGAAAATTCTGAAACTTTTTCTTTAATTTTTGTAAAGTTAGGGAGTACTTATTTGATTTTGAACTAAGTTCCATAATTGGCTCAATCTGTTTGACAAAGATCTTGAGAGCAGAAGGAATCATAGCATTCTACTTTTGTTAAAGAGGCTGTTACATAAACCCTGGTTAAAATTATATAGATATAATTTTTTGGCTTAGTTTGTGTGTAGTGCCGCGGATAAGTTTCAGAGGCCTTGCGGCAGAACTGAAAGTGAAACCTCTTGCGAGCGAAGCGAGCAGAAAAAATTTTGGCCACCATGCCCTTTCGACTATCTAAAAATTCATTTCAGAAATTTTTTTTGCAGTCACCTTCTTGCAATCGTTTAAAAAATTGCACAATTTTGTTATGTCCTACTAATTGCTTTCACAAACTGGAAATCTTAGGAGCGCCCTAAACCTCAAGGCCCATGGCCAATTTTCCATTACCACCACCTTTCGGTAACCCTTGTTATGAGCTTGTATTTTGGTGTTTCTAAAAGCAGAACGAAAAGAAACACTTTAGATTTTGGCTGGCTCAGAAAGGTCACCCCTTTGCTCATTTCGTATAGCAACTAAGCAATCCAAGGGCACTTTTTGGTTATACAGTTGGCAAAAAGAGCAACTGGGTTACCTGCAAAGGGGCAGGTAAACTGAATTTTGGAAAAAGGGGGTACGTGCCCAGTATGCCCCCTAGTTCCTACGCCTTTGCTTGAATTTAAGACATCATTGATGCCTTGACTGATCTATCGAGCATACGCGAGCCAACGTTGGTAGCAATCTGAAATCGGTTCAGCATGATCATGAAAGTTAAAGAGAACTTATCAACGAAAATAACTTTGTTGGTCAAATTGCTTTGCAAGTCGGTTTTCAGTTTCCATCAAAATGGAAAATATTGACTTTTCTCTTGCATGGAGGTATCAAGAGATGCTTGAAGCCTAGGTTTTATCAGCATTAAAATTATTTATATAAACTAATATTGCTCGGAAATCAATTTCTTGAAAACGGCATTTTGTTAACCCCGTGTTGCCCCCGCACTGCTGCCCCCGCTGACCCCGTGGCTTCAGCCCCTTTGCCTAGCAATCTATATGTAGCTCATGTTTATGAAAATTACTATTTACCTGTCTTTCATAAAGTGCTCGATGCCGTATTGTCAGAGGTTTACACGCTTATGTTGTGTGGAATAGGACGGTTCTAAGTTCCTTCTCCTAGTTTCAGGCTTAACGCGACCATCAGGCAACTGCATCTGATATCATTTCATCCTTTCATATTTCAAAAGTGTTTCTCATTCTTCAGCAATTTCGCTAAATTCAGTGGCATGGCCAGCATCAATTTCTTAAGGAGTGCTAAAAACATAATCTGGTGAACCATTCCTAATTGCGCAATTTTTAGAATATGAATTTAACCAAATATAAGCCAATGTAGCACATTGAAATACCACGTAGAGTGCAAGTCAATTGAATGTTACAGATTTCTTTAGATATCAAAACATATAAAGAAGCCAAAATATTTAGTAATCCACCAACAAAAACTCGACTCTTTTATCGATCATATCTCAGGCAATCTGTAGCAGATCTGCCTAATATTGAACAGTAAGAGGTGTTTTGTGGTGTTCTTTTTGTCATCATATGATCATAGTCCAAAAATGTTTGCGTAGGTTTTTATGAAATCATTGCTTTGCCACTTATCTTTTCCTTCTTGCCTCACTGGTCAACAAATTAGCACAGCAGAATTAGCATAAATGTTTCAACCCTTGATCTTTTCATTAGGCCAAGATTGAAACTTTGTTTAACAACGACTAAAGAAAGGTGCAGTCTTGCTGTAACGCATGCATTTGTGAATGTTTGAAATGTATGATAACGTTTGAAAATGTTTTATAGGCAGGTTTTTCTATTTGAAAAGTATTATCTCAAGTAAGTCTTTTCAAGTTTTATTGAAAACATGCCATTGTCCATGGTTTTCTTAACTTCTGTTTTAACAGATGTTTATTGTTTGTGATCGCAGAAGGTAATAGGTTGAAGGTTGATCTTTATTCAAAGACTGCTCAAAGTTCGCGATACATTCATCATAACATACTCTTATATTTCTTAAAAATTTATCCATAGATCCTGTTATTGCAATTTAAAACTGCTAACACAAAATTGCTCTGTTTGTTTAACTCTATCAACCACTACTTCAAGACCCGATTTCAAGATAAGTAAAGAAAAGATAAATGAGGATTTTCGTAAACTCTCTCTCTGTGAAGGTGATCTGAGCTGCATCGTTGCTTGTGGCTTCGACATGTGTTTATTTGTTACTTTCCTTTCTTCCCAATATATGCAGATTCAGAGATAAATACCCGGACCGAAATAGAATCCTTCGCACAAATCAGTAGCCAGCACTGAAACTCTGCATTCTGGTATACTGACTTTTGATCTAAAGAACTCTTTTGATACAAGCGGTTATGAGCTATGACTTCCGGTAAAAGCGTACGTGTGCCACAAGATTCATGTCTCGGTCCAATTCTCCTTATGATGTACAGCTTTAAAGAATAATAAATAGGTCAGGATGCATGGAAATAATATAATTGTTTTTCATGTCTCTGATGCCAACAGGATACTTTAGCAGTGATAAAAAAGATAAGGCCCCGACAATGCGATCGGCTCCCAAGATAAGGAACACAAGGCCCCGAAGAACTTAAAAATGATCTCCTTGAGCAATTTCTCTTGTTTGTGATTTTAGCCGCATTGATAAAATACGAACTGAGACTTCCAAGACCGAGATGAGTGCATTGATGATGTGCGAACTGATGTTTCCTGGACCATGCCTTTCTGGAAGAAAACTGATAGCCTTGCCATATAATAGACTGAGCAAGAGCTTTCTTGTCAAGATGTATTGTTAGTTGTCGAGAACCAGATTTGCTAACGTTGATTTGTTGGCTGTACAGCTGCTGTCAAACTAACATCGGAGTTTGCAAAATTTAGAAAAAAAACATGTCGGCAACCACTGTATCAAATTGTGGCCATCGCGCTTTACATTTAGGCTCTTAGTTAGGAGAAGAAGGCAATGTTTTAACCAAGCTCGTTGGTTTACGGGGCCACCATATTTGAGATATTTAAAATTAAACATAATAATGAACAACATAAGGAAAAAATCGTTTTTATTACAACAAAAATATCTATCCTCATAGACGATTTTTTTAAGAATTATAATGCTGTGCCTTTGAAAGTAGTTTTTGATGGACCAGCTCAAATTTACAAGGCTTATCGAGAACAGTTAGATGAAAAACAATGATCGATCTACTTTATCTAAAATCATCAAGAAACACCGTACTTTACAAAGAAGCGTTTCTTCCTAGTTAAGTTTGACATTGAGAAGTCTAAGATTTGTCTACAACAAGAAAAATTTGTATATATATTCGCCACGCTCTTTTACTCACATTTGCAAGTCCCATTATGGTTTTGTAAGAGCGATAAGCTCGACCTCCAAGTGCCCTTGTCCTGAACGCGCCCATTCTTTAACGCGCCCATTCTTTAACGCGCCCACACCCACCTCTTGAATTAAACATTCTAATCTTCTCACGCGCTACGTTGCTAAAACGATCTGACAGCCTTCGCTAACATGATCCATTACACGCTGTTTTAAGTCGCAAACTTGCTGCTTGAGCGCGTTGGCCACTGCTCCTAGTTCAATATTCTTCTCTTTGAGCTCCTTTACCCGTTGATCTAGTCTCGCCTCTCGCTCGAGCTTCCTCTTCCTGCATTTGGATGACGCTACCCTGTTACGTAGTTTCTTTCGTTCTCTTTTTACAAGCTCTTGAAGTTCAAGGTCAATTGGTTGATAGTGGGGGTTATTTTCTAGAAAGATCTTAGTTTGCTCGTCCATATGGCCTAACATTTGCATGTTTTCTATCCCATTGACCTGCATTTGCGAACGTTCTTGGAACCCAGGCTCCACATAAGTGTTTTCTTGGAACCTACCTTGGAGATGCCTGAACTGCATTGACGGATCTGCCATAGTGACATGTTCAATTAAAGCTTGCGGTATGCCATCGCGCTCTGGAATATAGCCCATTGCATGGTTTAAAAAGGCAATTTCTTGCTGCATTTGTGACGGCATCATGTGGTGGTTGGCATTTCCAAGAACTGCCATATTGTTTATAATAAACTGCTCTTGGGGCATCACGTGATTATTCATACTGACAATTCCATGATTAGATGGAACTTGAAGCCCTAAAGACATCTGCGCCCTCGCAGGTACTTGTTGCTGAGCGCAGCTTACATTATTTGAAGCTATATGTGAATCAACGTGCCCAATATTTCTTTGCAAATTATTAATAGCATTGGTGCCATTGTTGTTGTTGATGCATGCGATGTCGTTGTTATTAGTATTATTACTGCTGGCGTTGCTTACAACAAAAACATCTTCCTCCGAACGGTGGCGTTTTTGTCGTGCTGAAGACTGCTTCCGTTCCGCTACAGCGGGCGTTACATTTAAGACATGGACATTAGCATGCGAGCTTTTCCCTCCAACTGTTTTATTCGTTGTGTGCTTTTCTATCAAAATGTTTTCCTGTTGGTCATGTAGTTGCTGCAATGCTTCTGCAAAGCTGTTGTCGTTTGGCCCCGTGAGTTGGTCGCTGGGCAGTGTAAAAGCCGCATTAGAATCTTCGCTTGGGGAAGAAGATACATTGCCCTGAAAACTCATAAACATCCTTTCCAAATCAGGTGAACCAAGCTTGAGGAAATCAAGATTTGGCGAATCCATTGAATTTTGTGCCTGTCCCGGGCTTTGGTCATTATCTCCATGCTTCGGGCGCCCTGCTAGGTCCACACAGGACTGCAAGTTCAAATCCAGAGAGTTTTTGTCATAAAGTATAGATGGTGGTATTGATCTTGATAGAATATCATCTTGGTGGTAGAAGGGAGTCTCTAGCATTTCTTCCATTGTATGGCGATGTGCGGAGACTCCCTCTCTGCACATACATCCATTTGAATAAAGATTGGATGCTAATTCTTATGTATCCGTTCTTTCGCTCTCCTATTCTTTCCAAAAATTCAAGGCTTCAACCAGTGCAACTTGTTTGTGAAGGTTCAGTGAGCATCTTCACGCTTTGCCAGCGCAGCATTCAGCTGCATGCCTGCCCAGTGAAGTCACTATTTTTGTTCAATGCGACCTGTAAACACTGTCCACTTGCTTTTAAGTGTCTAGGAGAGGCAACAGAATACCTGTGATGTAATCCAATATTAACAGCACTAATTAATTTCGAATTTTTGCACTAGATTTTTGCTGGATAACCTGCTGGGCAGATATTTAGAAACATGTAGCAAATAATTTGCAGAAAAGGTAAAGAAAAATTACAAGAGTTGGCATGAAAAAGAACAAATCGCTTTCGTGTGACTGCGAGCGCTGTTTACAATTGCGCCATTATGTCAACTTTTAAACAATGCAGGCAACACGATATGCTATTCCACAACATTTTCAGAGGCAACTATTATTCTTAGGGACTTGGATTTCTTCTCAGTGGGACATTTAGCATAAAAGATATCTAGAGAGACAATAAGCTTGAATATCTAGTTTCTCCAACCAAAGACTTTCCTCCTTTTCTTTTGTTTTTTTGGTTCAATATTATAATATCCAAACGAAATTTGTCTGAAACACCTCAAGTTGAAGTTCTTCCATTCTCCTGATGAATGTTAACTTTCAAAACCTCAACTTTGCCTCGATTTAGTTGGTTTTTTCTGTCATTTGAACTTTTTTTATATACTCATCTGAATTCCTAGAAACATGTCATTTGACTTACATAACTTTAGAAACATTTCAAGACATTAAACATTTTGCATGTCTTGTTTTTATTATTCCTTCTCAAGTTGTGGCTTATTATCTATTATCAAATGCTGTGGCTTTTTCAAAGAGAAAAAGCAGTTATCTTGAAATTCACAAGCATGAGTAAAACGTAACAGAAACTTAAACCAAAGCATTAAAAAGCTTAGCTGGTTATTGGGGAATGATAAACAGTTCTTTTAAGGAAAAAGCATTTCAATATGACCTTATCTTTATCGTCAAGCTTTATTCCAGACAGATGGAAAGATCTTGCTTGGTGCAAGATTGTATTTCTTTGCAAATGTGTTGCATTAGTTTAAGTCTTTTTCAACATAACTCCCACCGGTTTTTTAAGTCAAAGACATTTAAACAAAATTTCATTAGAGAAAATGGACCTTACCAATGCAACTACAAGTTGAATATAACAAACTTAAATATTAATTGTTTTGCATTTTATTTTATTTTGAATGCTAAAAGCTGTTTAATATCAACATAAGTAATATCAACAAAAACGTTATTGGCACATCATAGTTGACACATTGTTGACACATACGTAACTTCACAATTTTATACATGATGATATTCTACAAGATTTATGACCTTTTTAATGGATCTTTTTACTGTGCTTTCTCAAGACTAAATTTGTAAATTATTTTGTAAAGCTGATCCTTATTAGCTATATTAGCTATGAATAAAGCCATTTCATATTAATAATGTTTTTATTGATTTGCCACAAATATTTCAAAAAATATGTCTTAATTTTTGACAGAAATATGTCGAAAGTTTTTATTGAAAACTTTTATCAAAATATTTATTGCGGAATGATTTGGCGATGCAACCTAGAATGTGCTCAAGAAAGTTATTCAGCCAGTCCTGGTTGGTTTGAGATATTGCTTTGAGAGTAAGAATTATTCTTCACAGTACTTTAATGTTTTGGTCTATAAAACATCTTTAACTTGAGGCTTTTCCAAACCTTCTTTAAATCTAAGTAAATAAATACGATTTAATATAAAGGAATCAGGGTTTTAGCGATGCAAGAAGATCAACAAGGCTCTCTCTAAATCAAATCTCAATTATCAATAGCAACAATCAGAAATTTGTCAGTTTTTAGGATCAAACAAAAGGAGTCGGTCCCAATAGATCTAAATGATGTCGGTACCAAAACGACGGGGGTGTGCACTCCTAAGATTGTTTTGGTGAACCGGCTTTAGAAAAAAAAGCTGAAAATGATACCCGGCTTTTGAATTTCTGGAAAAAAGAACAAAGGAAAACAAAAGCTTTGATGCCAGTTGCCATGGTTGCCAGCACACCACAAAAACAATGGGAGGGCAGCCTCTTTGCTGTTATTTCTGAATAGAACAAAGAAGAAAATCAGGCAACCGGCTTTAGATTATATCCTTTGAACAGATACCCGGCCTTAGAATAAATTGCTGAAAATGATACCCGGAAAGACGTGCAAATCCTGTCAGCAAAATATAATAAGTGGCCCCCCAGGATAGCTTCCTCTGGAGATTCTAGCAACAAATGCTAACACTGTTTCTAAAAAACAGCAATAAAAGCAGATAAATCCTTGCTATATCCGTGGTGGTGAAACTGTTCAGGAACAATATCCCATTATCTAGCAAAATTTATTTGGTATCTAGCAAAAGTTATTTGAAAAACAAATTTTAGGAAAATATATTCAAAAATCACTTTGAAAGACATATTTGGCGGTGTGGTAAACTTCCCACTCTTTTTCTGGGCGATTCTTCTTCGTTGTTGCGTTGAATACCTGGTAAGAAAGTAGACTTGTCCCTTTGCGGATCCAGCTAGACTTCGTAATCAGTGGCGTACCCAAGGGGGGGAATAGGGGGGTCCGGACCCACCCCCCACTTTTCTAAAATATGATCCTCCAGATTTGTCCAAAAACGATGTAAAACTCATTGGGGGGGGGGTAGTTAACATGAATCAATTAATGGCGGAAAATTTTGCAAAAAGGGCGTTTCCCCGCATTTGCGAGTGTTTGAAGTGTTTGAAGGGCGTGGTCCAAAACATTTTCTGGGGACTTCACTCCAGACCCCCTCACTACTCCGGCCCTGGGTACGCCACTGTTCGTAATGCTTCGACTGAGCATGCGCAAAAAAGTCAGAATTGTTGCTGTTAGTCTTAAAACACGGCTGTATAAAGAATTTCAGGGCCCTGCAAAGTTCGTTTCCAAAATATTTCCAAAATAGAATATTTCCAATTATCCTAAAAGAGACTGACAAATAAGACACATGTTTGATTTTTAGCTGACTTCCATTCTAACATAACATAAGATTGCAAAAAACTTTTTCCAATCAAATATGTTGAAGTTTGATGCAAGAAAACTTTCCGGAAACCTCTAAAAACAGCATCTCGTGTACCATATTTCCTAAGACCAAGAAATTGAATTAAAACAATGTGCTCTATCATACGGTATATCTGTATCTAAAACATACATTTATATACAAAAATTCAGGTAAATTATTTAATTAGTCAGTTATTACACACTGTGCTGCAAATACATTCATTAGATTATAGCATGTATGGGACAATGAAAAGGGCTTGCGAGGTGGGGGGTGAGGGGTGGTGGGGGCGGGGAGTTTGGAGGGATTTTTCAAAAAAGCTTTAGCTTTGCGTAAGTTTAATTGGCAAGGATTGTAGCTCTGTCTTTTTGTTTGTGTAATAGACCTGTCCACACGTGCATATATTAATGACCACACGTCCAATGATAGGGAAATTCCCTTTTCCAACTAAATAATGACACAACTCTGGTCATTTACACAGCTGCTGTTAAGAAATACAATGATCAGAATTTTAAAATAACCAACTGCAACTATGAACTTATCAAGAAGATTTGTGGCTCTAGCAATACCAATGCGTGGAAGTTATCGAATAAAGGAAGATCTAGAACAGATGTAAAAAATATCAGAAGAAGGAGGGGAGTTGCTATTTGATACTTAAAACGCAAAAAAACTGTTACGGCTCTTACTTCTTACAGCATCTGGGGAATGAAATTAGGCTCTTGAGATAAACAAATTTTCATAGATATGACTCTGACGTCAAACTTGAGTTGTGAAAGTATTAAAATAACTATCAACCGTAAATCGATAACATCAAAGGCAATGCTCCAAAAAATTAAAGAAAACTTCTACTGAAGTTTACGAGATACTGCAAAAATTGGTTTAATTTACACGAGGTATCCCTTCATCTAGACCCTGTCTTCGAACGGCCAGTATGAATATTTTAGCACATTTAGAACCCATAAATTACATTTGATAACTAACTTTAATCTACAATGTATTCACAATAAGTTATTAAAATTCAAAAGTCGAATACTCAAGAAAACACATTCAAGCTTTCGGAATAGCAACTTTCAGTTTCTTTTCAACTCGGCCTCCAAAATTATTCCCCATGTTTCTACATCAATAACAGTGATAACATTTCTGCAAGCAAGTTCATCGAAAGTTTCGAAGTTGCTAAATCTTCCTTTTATCCAGCTTCGAATGCATCCTTTCACTCCAAAGTTATTCAAAAACACATTTTTCCAAGTTAATCCTTTTGCAAGGTCCTCCTGGATGTCTTCCTCGTCGAAATGTTGACAAAGTCTCTTCCAAATTACGCTATCGTTGTCAATAAAGTTTAGCCATTTCTTACTCGTTAATAGCGAGGAATATATTTCATCAGCAGCCAGATTTGCGAAGATCATTTCTGTAACTTCAGGAGGCAGAATTTGCACAAAATCGCTTGGAAAAGTATCCATTCTGTGTCCAACAGCGAGCCAGAGACTAACAATTTGTACTTCAAATAGGTGCTTGTTTTCGTGTGATGGCCTAAGTGCTTTGACACGATATCCTTTTCTTTCCTCTCTTAACTTTACAGTAAAATATTCTGGTTATGATCCTCAGTTTTTGGTCTTATGTTTCGAGTAGCAAAGGGAAATTCCCCTCGCTTTCTTGCTTACCAGAAACAAAATATTACCATTCTGTCAAGTAGGCTGGTATATCAGCTGATTTTGTTGTAAACAAAAGGCCTCTCCTTTTTTATTTCTTCGGAAAAGGACTAGGCTCTACTTCCTCACCAATCAAGTCTCCAACAGCAACAACGATTCAACAACAGCAACAGTGTTGTCACATGTTGGGTAATGGCGGAGATTAAAGAGTACAATTTTCCCTTCGACAGTTCGTTTTTCCAAGAAATTAGTGGAGAAAGGAAACCTGTAGTTTTAAGAAAGCTAGAAATTGGAGCAGCATGCAAAAAATGGACACCAGAATATCTTGCATCTGCTATTGGCTCAACCCCAGTGAAGATTCATGTATGTCCTGTTCCCCAAATGGATTTTTTGACAAAAAACTTCCAGTACAAGTATGTGTAATACATTTTATGTTTCCAATAGATTTGTTTTACTTAATTGACGCATTAAACTCACTCAAAGCACTTTGTACTAGACCGTCTTACAATAAGTTTCTTTAATTAAGTTAAAAAATCATCCTTATATGTTGAATCGTTTTTGCAACAGCTTTAATTTTTTTCAGGACAATGCCATTCGATGATTTTATTAAAAGAGTAAGCAAGCAGCAGCAAGACAATTTCTTCATCTCTCCAGTAAGTACATTCATTTGAAAAAATTTTTATCCTTCATCATTGGACTTGTTGTTCTTTTCAAATCCATGCACAATCCATAAATCGAATGTTTGCCTCATAAGGAACCCTTAAAACTGTTAATAAACCAAAAATATTTGGAAATAACTTTAATAGATAAGAGAAGAGCTTTACAAGCAAAAAATCAAGTAAAATGCAACAATCTGTGCACCAAATACCTTTCAGGTGGAAATTCATCTTAGGATGAGCAACTGATTCAATTTGTATTATCACAAATTTTCATGTTATAAAAGATTGTCCAATAAATTGTATAAATTGTTGGTCTCTTTCCCAATAAAGGTACAGTAACATAAAAAAGAAGTGGAATAGAGGGAAATGGGCAAAAATTGTACCAAAATCAATTTGGAATCTGGTACTAGTTCAGAGCCTCTAGTGAAGCCTAACTTTAATGATTTTTAGCCTGTTTGTGACAAAATTTCCTTCAAAACTTACATGGTTTTAAGAGTCAGTCTATGATTAAGAAATACATACAATGCCTGCCAAAAGTCTTGGAACACTGATGACAATTTCCAAGATCAAAATCAATCAACCCCCTCTCCCCTACAGAACAATGGTTTACTATCAAATGGGTTAGGGTTTTAGGAAGCACTTTCTTTTGTGCTTCTTTTATGATATTTCTCCAAATTATCAACATTGTTTTAGGGGGAAGGGGCAGAAGTAGTAATTTTTTCTTCATGAAAGGAATTGAAGATATCAAATGCAGCATAAATTGCTGGGTGTTCCAAGTACTTTTGGCAGGCATTGTAGCTAGAGATAAGAATAGTTGTGATCCTGAAATATTTTCGGCAGTTTTACAGCAAAAGAAAAAAGTTGTCAACAAGAAATCAAATGCTTCAAAGCTACTATTAATTATCAATCCTATTTTGAAAAAAAGAAATAGAAAAGCTTTTTTGGCTTAAATGATTAAATACATATTGTGCATGTGATTTGTTCCTGCAACTATTACACAGCAAGGTTTTGCTTTTCATGCTTCTGGAAATATAAAACATAAATAAAAGACAAGACATTTTAAGCCAAGGAAGCATCTGTGTATGCATATATTTGAGAATCAAGACAGCTTACAGTTAACTTGATAAGGATAGGGGCAAAACTCACTTTGCCCTGTGAAACAAAGTCCAATGAATATATATAATGGCATTCTGTTTTGTTTCTAAAGATTTTTTGCATGAAGTTACTTTCATTAGCATTTGGTAAAATTTTGTTATCTTTTATACAGGACGAAAAATATTACTTAAGATCAATTGCCTCTTCAGATCCAAGAAAGGTAAGATAAAAAACAACTCTTTTACTTATGTCGTAACCTTAAGATTTCTTGTCTATTTTATTGCATTGTTATGCTTAGCTAGTGATGTGAAACAATTTCAAAGGTTTAGGAAATCTACATAGATTTGGGGATGTGCCTGTGAAATGTATGTCATTTCTTCAAGATTAATCTGAGAAGAAGTTATAGGATGGTCTATAAAAATTCCAGAATAAGGTAGAAGGCAAGAAGAATGGCATGTATTGTGTTCATCTTTCTATCAGTGCATGCAATAATTTGCCAAAGATCAAAAGAGAGGAGAGAGTTTTAAATCATAGAGATGCCTTGCCTACTTCAAACTGCTAATACGAATAAGACTTCGAACTGCAATTATATTAGATTACTTTTGTACAGAAATTCTCCAAAGAAACCAAAGAAATAAACCAAGTACCACATCTAAGCCAAATTCTCAAAAAATCCATAATCTGTCAGAATACTCCAGGTCCAAGAATGGTCACCTTTTTAATCTTGCCTTAATTGATAAATCAGATGGAGTATTTGAATGCCCAGCTTGTAACTAAATGCAGTTTTCTTGCACCTCTTATAGCATAATGTGTACTGAACATTGTACTGTTGTTGGTTGATACTCTTTTAGGTTTACATTAATTGAATCCAGTTGCTATGAAAATCAAGCAGGAAACTGAAGAATTAAAAATTTGCTAAAAGTATATCATAATTTCTCTTGGTTTAAAACTTGAATCTCACTGAAATTGAATTAATATGAATTTTAGTTCATTATTTTAAATACCACCACAAGCAATGTATTGAATACAGCTATACAAACAAATGAATTGAGGAAATTGCAAAAATCTGTGCAATGCCAGACAGCAAAACAAGTGAATTTCATGGAGAGGTTGACTTAATGGAAGGGCAACTAATTCTAATCCAACTTTTTTTCTATGCTCTAGTTTCTTGAACATTTCAGTAGGTCAACTAATCATTGAGATAATACTCTCTGTTTAATAGCCTCAATTTAAATTTACTTTCTTTTTACAGAGATTTGGACAAATAAACTAAAGGCTAATGTAATGAGAGCTTTTTTAGATAAAGGTTTACTTACTCCCATTTGCTTTTCACCCCCAGTGCGTTGCTGACATAAATAAAGATTTCCCACAGATTAGTATGGATGTGAAAGCTCCAGAATTTATTCCTTTGGAGAAGTTTTTTTCAAGTGTCTTTAGGATAGGATCAGCAAACATGCAGCTGTGGACGCATTATGATGTAGGTTTACGTTTTTGTCTTCTCGTTTTCTTCCTTGCAAGCTAATTTATGTTGTCTTCCATAAGTTTCCTTGGCATCAGCCTTTTGCATGTTCAACTAAATTTAGCCACCTCTATAGATCTAACAATATTTTTGCAAGTCAAAAAATCTATTCTAAAAATCATTGATTTTCATCTAAGTTTTAGGCATCATCTACATCTCTCATCAAATTTGACCAAAGATTTCCTTACGTTTCTGTAAAAAGCTTTTACCCAAATATCTATCTAAAACTTGCACAAAGTAGAAATTGTAATGGTCCAGTACCTTGTGGTTTTGTCTAGGTTTGTGAATCAAATAAAACAGACTGCTTAAGCTAATGTTTTTTTTCTGTTTAAGGTTATGGACAATGTGCTTATACAAATTTCAGGAAGGAAAAGGGTGGTATTATTCAATCCACAAGATGCATTAAACCTTTATTTGAAGGGAGATAAATCAGAAGTAATTGATATTGATAAGCCAGACTTGGAAAAATACCCTAAATTTCTGAATGCTGAGAGATATGAATGCGTTTTACAACCAGGTGATGGAATATTCATTCCTGCCATGTGGTTCCACAATGTCATTGCACTGGATTTCAGTATAGCAATAAACATGTTTTATAAGCATATAGAAGATAATTTATATGATCAAAAGGATGTTTATGGAAACAAGGACCCAATACCAGCTTCACGTGCAGCTCAAATGGTTGATAAAGCTGTTAGCATGTTAAATGAGCTCCCACCTGAATACAGAGATTTTTATTCAAGAATATTGATTTCGAAAATTGAAAGCAAATGTTTTCTGAAAGAGAATTCTTCAAATGGTGTTAAGTGATTTTGAAGATATTGTGAATGAAGGAGACAGATCCCATCACTGGATATTGGAAATAATTGGCACATGTTACATGAAGCCTCCATTCACCAGCTGAATATTCATGAATCTAGCTGTGATGTATGAGAATGCTATGCAGTTGACATTTTATCATTTTAAGTGGCAAGTATCAAATAAAATTTGAAAGCAGAAACCTTAAAAACAGTAATTCTTAGAGCATTTTCTTTCTATTTTGGTTTTTGATCCAAAAGTTTAAATTTTACTGTGAGCAAAGCAAAGCTTATTGAAATGTGTATTTATCTTCATAGTAACATAAAACTTTAAATCCCTGAAAAAGTGACTTGACTGTCAATATGTTTTTTGGTTAATGTTATTTATCAATCCATTATTTTAACAAACAAAGATATAAGGAGTTTTTATTTGTGTAGAAGAAGTTTTTTCATGTACTAACATGTGACAAACTAAACATATCAAAGATAAAAGATACAATCCTGATACAAACTGTTTTTTTTATTCTTTCAAAATAATGTTTTCAGGATTCGAATTTATGATGATTGCATTGTGATGGGAATACTATCCACAAGAAAATAAAATGTTTTGGATAGAAGCTTTTACGCTTGTGTAATGTACCAACTAGTATAAGTGTATGTCTTGCCCTACCAGTGGCTGATTTATGGTGGGAACAAGAGGCAGTTGCCTCCCCCCTGACCAATAAGAATTGAGTTCAGAGGGTTGTGAAAGTGGTGGGGGGACAGTGTATTTGAATTCAAGGGTTGCTGAGGTTGCAAACCAAGAAAGGCCCTTTAATTTTATTTAATTTCATTTACTTTAATGTGAATCAAGTTTTTATAAAAAGTAAACATCCACGATAGATAGACCAAATGGTTAACACCTATTTAAAATTAATCAATATATTTTTAAAATTGCTCAGGGAAGATGCCCTGACTGCTCATCAAAGATACGACACTTCTAAAAAATTATAGATCGCATACTTATTGATGGCATGCGCTAAGATCAGTGGTCTGTTCTCTTGTTCTCAATGTTCTCTTGTTGCAATTTTAAAGCGAAACGGACAATTAGTCTAGGAAAATGTTTACAAATAGAAAGAAGATATTTTTTGATAAAATGTATTTGATAAATTACAACTGAGAGAGGAAGATCGATCCAGTTTCATTGGTAACCTATAGGACAGAGCCCTGTAGATAGGTAGGCTACTAAAGCTTGGTGGATTATAAACAAAGTTCAATTTACAATTTATCGAATACAAGATACGTTAATGAAAGATGCAAAGTTGAGATTGAACGATTCAAATGCTCTAACAAAATTTGTAAGAAGTTGCCAAGGAAACTAAAAGAACACAAGCAGGGCGAGCCAGCTGAGGCCCAGGGGTGATTAGCAAAACAGGACCCCCTTAAGAAAATTTCCTGTGGCCACGTCCTTCAGTTTCCCGAATTATTCGAGAAATGCCCTTTTTAGTTACAATTATTGAACAAGTTTTTTTAAGGGTTTTTACAAGAATGTGCTAAAACATTTTACATGAATCAAGGACATGTGGACATTTCTCTGCGATAAACTTACTGGCGTTTGTTCAATATGAGTAGCTGAAATAGAAGCTTTTTTGCATTATAAATAGATCTTATTACTTTATTACGGGCCCCATCGGAGAACAGGCCCCAGACATTTTACCCCTCCTAACCCTCCTCTCGACGCCTCTGAACACAAGTGGCTCGGTAAGTCAACATGTCATTGTTACCCAGGGTATGTCATTATGAGGTACTTAACAGCTCATACTACATTTGTTCTGACAAAATAAATGGCCCCCACACCATAATACACATGCATAGGTCTCTTACAAGATGTTCATCAACTGTTCACTGTTTTTCCATTCAGGCTATTGTCACCCCTGCGACCATGTTGCTAATGCTACCGTTCAGGAAATATAACTCTGTTGATGCAAATTCAAATTCTTATGACGAAAGTAGATGGCTCACACTATTGTACACATTCACTTGTCTTAATGTTTCCTTCACAAGTCTTCGATGTTTTCATTTTAAGCCATTGTCACCTCTGCATCCATGATGTAGAATTGATTCATTATTCTGCCTATGCTACTGTTTCGAAAAGATAATTTAACCTTTGAACCTTGGTTATTTGCATCAAGATAGGGCGTGGCCCTGATTGCAGGCCGCACCCTTTACCGCCGCCTCTTTTCTTTTGCAAATCTGCCATTGAAAGTTTTATCTCTGGATCCGCACCAAAATTCCGAAGATGGATCATGTTTTGCTTGACAAATCACGCAAATCAAGCGAAAGAGGCTATCCATCAAGTTGTATTATTTAATCCCTGCCTTCATTCAGACAGTGTTCAATTTCTTGCGCTTAAAAATCTTCCTATCTTCATATCATAATGAAACCAAAAAGGACTATGGAGGATAAATTTGGTAGAATGATTGTCCCTTGTGCTTCGGATCCTTGGTTCTCAATCGATATTCTAAATATAACAGACCCATTTTCCGGCTATCCCTAGAATGTGACAGTTGCAAAATTTGTTAGTGTCGGGGTGCCGCAAACCATGGTGGTGGCCTTCACCAAATCCCTGAACAGGCAATTTTGCCTTATGCAACTATAACGCCCTAATACTGATAGGTGCATCAGGTGCTAATGCTGTCTATGCAGCCATACTCCCATTGAATATTAAACCAAAATTGGAAAAGGCAAACTTTCTGGGCCCCCAAAGTCAAATTTCCCTGTAAGGAAATGCACTCCAGCCCATCCCGGGTGTAGAGTACTCTATTTGCAGTTTCAGCCGCTATGTCAGAGCAGCGAATGTTCAGACGCCAAATATATCTACAATATTAAAGGGGAAACTATCATAAGATACCTCAGAGTGTGTATTGTTGCTTTGACACAATTATTGTGAAAATTGTCTTAGAACGTGAATAGAGAGCCCTCTGTCTGTAGTTACGGTCGGAAATGGTTGTATTCAGCGTACTCTACAAATTTCTGAAAATTTTTTAGAGCCCCCACTACCTACTTGTTGTGTTGTGGATTCCCCCCATTGTCCCACAAATCATATATCGATTTACGGGTGCGCTTTTGCACATTCGAGTGATGGGCGTGGTTCCGAATTAAAATGTTTTTCAAAGATCTCCTTTGCAGCAGGGATTGTTTGCAAATAGTCAATTGTTTGCGTTTGAAAGGCATTAACGAGGAAAGGCCATGCTTGATTTGTCTTTTTGCAATATTTCGGATACAGTTTTTGCTGTTTTTCAAGAATGCTGAAGTAGTGAGAGGGGGGGGGGGCAGATTTTCCTACAACAATTTTTCACAAAATTCGAACGGTTTTATCGGCCCTTCGTTTTTTCCTTTCGAAAACACATCTGTCGAGTCGTTGTTAGATCTAGCAGCCAAACTTTGATTCACCAGAAGAAATCAAGCTTCTGATTTGAAGATAGTATTTCTGTATTTCTTTGGATTCACCAATCCATTTCATGTTGTGATTACGAGGTTGGTCTGTTTGGTACCAGTGATCACGTGGGCCAGAGGAAATCATCTGGAACAAAAACTCTTCCTATTTAGCAACGTAATCAAGAAAGGCCTAAATTAACGAGAGAAAAGAGAAGTCAAGTTTGTAGGAAGGAGAAAGAGCGAGAGTTCAGCCATGCGACAGCTAAAAGGAAAAGTAGCCAAAGAAACGAGCAGGATGAAACGTAAAAGAAAGCAGGAGAACATGCAGACGAAGAGGAATTCACTATTTATTGTTATACCAACACTTGTTGTCGTGGCTCTTTTGATTATAACATACGTGTATGTAAACACCAACAAGAAGAAGATTGAACTTTGAATGGGAAAGTTAACCGTTATCACATCGTCTATGATCTTTAAAGAAACAAACTACGCTGATCTGGCATGTTGCCCCTCAAAGAACACTGTCTAATTTACCAATACGACATCCGCTTTCTCTTGGTTATTCAACGAAGAAGTTACTTCACCCTCGATGTACAAAAGACTTGAATTTTGTCAATTTAGATACGCATCTGCACCTTATTATGAAATAATTTTCTGTGAGGAAAATTGATATGGGACACCCTTGTTTTATTTTTGCTGTCTGTACCATATTTCTGGTATTTTATTCACGAAAACGCTGACTACATACCCTCTGTTGTTTTGATAGACTGACTGACTGGTTGCACCCCTGTTGAATGTGATGCTGTCAAATCATGAAATATTTGTCATATTGCGTGAATTTTTTTTTGCTTTCTTAAGTTGCCATTTGCATTTTATTGTAATATTGTATTTGTATTTGTTGCTACCTAGCAACCGAAGGTAGTTTTTAGAACACTGAGAAGCTATGCTTATCGAGCAGTGTCCTGGTCCTTCCTCTCGATGTTACCACACCTTGTGATTCCTACGCCTGGAAATTCAGAGAGCTGGCGACTCTCCCCACTCTGGGTGAAAGTTTGGTCATGGCAGGGACTCGAACCACGGACCCTTGGGTCTGTAGTCAGTGCCTCTAACAACTGAGCCATCCTCGCACCTCAACATATTGGCAATGTTTCTAAAAAGTTCTCTCTTCATATTCTCAACCTTCATCATTTTATACTGCAAAGATACCATAAAATTCAGACCATTGCCTTCCCTCCTAATATTCATTTCCTTGAAAGTTTTGTTTGTTATATGAAACTTGTTACATGTTTTACACTGTTGATGACAAATAAAAATGACTGGTGCCATAAAAATGGTAATATTTATATCAATGGAATAAATTATACATATGTTTATGATGCATGTATAAAAATGTCTATCAGATATAGAAAAAGTACTAACACTACTAAAAATTAAACACTGCCAATGTCTGGAAATTCTTGAACTTCCAATGGAACATCATCTTTGAAAAGAACAGGATCAGCCCTGAAGTCTACTCTCTCCAGAGGTATTTTCCCACCAAACAGACCCATAAACTTTTTTAAGCATTCAGACCGTTTAGTAAAGTGACTTGTTTCTGACCATAATGATTCATTACTTCCACATTTAGGGCATATGAACCTTTTCCTAGGTGTCACCTTTATCACTGCTTTTCTTGTGAGGTTTGCCACTAAAAAGTTCATTGCTATATCTTCACAGTTCATTCTTTGATCAACAAATGATATGATATCCCTGGGCATTTTGTAAGTAAACATGTGGTTATATACCTTGTGGTAGAATGCAACACCAGTCAAGACCATTGATACATCATTTGCCCATTCTGACTCATATATCAGGGTTTTTGACGGTCCAGAATCTGATTCCTTGTGATTTCTACCAGGAAATCCAACAAGGCGATCTGGGTAGGCTCTCCAGACCTGGTATCCAAATTCCAACTCATCCATGGTAAGCATTGATATATCATCATCAATAGAAAGGATTGCCTCAGTTTCAATCTCCTTGTAAGGAAAAAATCTGTTACTTAATTTGTTTTTCTTTCCTTTAATAAAAACAAGCTGTTTAGATATGCCAGGCACCTCAGATGTTGCTGGTGTTTCAAGATTTGGGTTGTTCCAAACAACAAGAATTTTCACCAAGCTTGGGCAATTATTGAGATGTCTTATGAGGTGATACAACATTTCCTTTCTGTTATATGTGAGAATAACAGCTGTGAATCCTTGCTTCTTTGATGGGGCAAGTGGGATATAAAGAGGAGGGTAAGAGCCTTCAAAAAATTGACCCTTTCGATAGATCTTTAGCTCACCATTCCATTCAGAATAGCCTTTTGCTCGATGTGGAGATATTCGCTCGTTCAAAATTTCCAATGTGGTTAAAACAACCTTTCCAAGAGAGGAAAAGTATTTTTGCCAAAGGAAAATTGATTGTTTTCTGTAAATAACTAATTGATATTTATCAATTTTTCTCAACATAGTAATAAGATCCTTGACCTGATTAATATTGAAAGTAACAGATACTCGTTTCCAGTCAAGAACAAATGAAAAAGGCATTAGGTTTTCTTGAAGTACAACTGGTATACACCCTTGCATCAAAGCATCTGTTAAAAAAGTTTTCCAAAGCCCTGTTGAAGGGAGAATCAAGCAAAAGGTGCTCTGTTTCAGAATATCTGGATAATTGTGAACAGTATTTGACATACAGCGTTCCTGAGTATGTCTCTGCAAATCAGAATGTCTGCAATATGACAGTTGCAAGATAGAATCCCTGTGTCTATTTAACATGTCATCAAGCTCAGTCTTAAGTGATTTTGTAATCAATCCATATGGGACTGCTAGAAGCCATTTTCTTTCAGCAGTGAAATCCATATTGGCAAATTCTGAATGGATATCATTAATATTTACAAATGAATTCAGGACTGGTATGACAATGTCAAATTTTGGTCTGAAATTGCCTTGGTTGAAGCTTCCACTTGCCACCACAGCCTTTCCAATATTCACAGTCAATGGGTTAGCAGAAGATGTCTTTTTTTGGAAGAAGTTAAATATAATGTGGTTTTCTCCATCATCCCAGTGTTTCAAGGATGCCAGAGCTTTTCCAGCTGATCCTGTTAGCACTGCTTTTTCTGATAGAAAGTCAAAATGGGGTATAAATATACAAGCATGGGCTGAATTGTTCGTCCAAAACCTGCTTTTCTTTATAGCTTGAACTATTTCTTGAAATTCTTTCGTAGTCTCAGGAAATATTTGCTCCTTGGCTTGGTTAAGATAAGTTACTTCAGGGTAGACAAAAACTTTAACGTCCCAATTTACGTCAACATGACATTTGAAGTGATTAAAGCAGGAATGGAATCTGCAGTCCCTTCTGGATTTAGTTCCCGTGAAGTCGTCATCATCCAGAATCTTTAACGGCAGTTTCCCTTCTTGTCTGTTTCTTGTAGTCAAAAGGACCGCTTCGAAGACAACTCCAAGGAAGCAACAGACAATAATTACAGTTAGACATAGTAAGAAATAGCGGAACTTCAGCTGCATTTTGCTATTATGTCATATATTATCATTGCTGCTAATACAAAAATCCAATTCAAAAAGTTATGTTTTCCTGTCATGCAGGCCCAGCTTGTCCGGCTCTAATTTTTACTCTCCAGTTCTGAGTGGCGGCCATGATTTAATCTCCTCCACAGGGCAAGCTTTGAAAGTGCCAGATTTGCCCACTGATGCACTATGCCAGTAGATTGAGGTATATGTATCCATAAAGTAGTTTTGGCGAGGGAGCAAAGCAAGAATGGTGTAAATTCCAGCTGATGTTGCGATTTTCTTAAAAGGTTGTGCATGGTTAGAGTAGCTTCAGATTGTGTGTAACAAATTGTCGCTTGATGTTTGTTCCCCATGAATCTGGATAGAAGATAGGCCTAAGGTCAATCAGTCGGTTTAACTATGGGGAACTCCCTAGCACCACAAATCGCAAATGCTGAGAAGACTGGAGTTTGCTCATTGAATGGGAAAGGCCTCAAGGAGGTTTGTATTTATATACGCATAATTTAGTTTGTTGACTCTTCTGGGTGCATAGGCTAAATAACAAATATTGACATGTTGAGCATGAGTTGTTGACATATTGATGTTGCGAAGGAGGTGTTGACATGTTGAAAAAAAGATGTAAGTCACTATCTTTTTTATGTATTTATTTTCAGAAATATTTCATTTAAATACCACAGTTTATATATTATGAAATTCAACACACCTTAATTAACAAAACTTTCTGCAGATTATTTAAAGAGTGAACCTTAACAAGGGCGGAGCCATATATGCCTTTGTTAAATTAAATGCAATTTTCATAATCCAGGTTGACATATAATAAATGCAGCAAAAATTACAGCAATCATTACATATATACACAGAAGATTCCAGTTATAGTCAAAGCAAATGTTGCTTGAGAAGTTGTGACTGTAAGTAGAAATGACTTCAGCCCTGTTACAGTACAGTGTGCAAAGTAGTTTTTGTCCACGGGGAATTGTCTTCTGCTGCTTATGCTTGCACAAGAACAAATCATGTTGTAAAAAAGCAGGAAAAAGCTGCCAGATTTTTTTAATAGCATTTGTAATCTTTGTGGTGAAGCTATGTGCGCGGGATTCACACAAAAGTCTGTTTTTCAACTGTGCTGATTAATCTATATTTGTAAAAATGCACTGATGGGATATGAGGGAAAAATTATTACCCATTTCCTGCCTTCCCCACGCATACCCAAACTTTGTCTGGGTTAGTCACAAAATTTTTAGACCCAAATATGCAAAGCTATTCATTTTAGCTCTGTTTATACCTAGAAGACAAATGTCTGAGAATTGGTTCAAATGAATTTTTTAGCTGCGAATTTTTATCTGGAATTCGAAGTTCAGTTTACGCTGACAGAAATTTTAGGGAACAAATAATACTGTAAATTGTTCAAAACCAATCAATTTCATCTCTGCTTTGAATAAAAATACAAAAATTATGCGATAAACAGTCGCAAGCAGTGACACACAAGTGCCTGAAAAGTAGTCATTAAAAACAGCTACAGTATAATCCGGTTATAATGTACTTTAAGGGACCGGCAGATTTAGTATGTTATATCCGAAGTCCGTTGTGACCGGGGTTTAGAAGAATTTGACTAAAAAACTATGTTAAAAACAAAGTAACTATTTATCATCCATTTTTTCAAGAAAACTATTAGCTATAGATTACATGGTTTGAAAAAGTCTGTAATGTGTTTCTGGATAGTCTTTTTTACCCAAATATTGTTGATTTCAGCATCAATTTTGCTCAGCATCTTCAATGCTTCATCTGCATTAGGCAAATCTGAAAACTCGAAAAACCGTTGTAAAAGTTGAACGGCATTTGCCCCATCAATAGCTGAAGGAACTGGATCAGTGCCATTAGCAAAATCCAATTCCTCGTCACCTTCATCCTCATCTTCAGTTGCCGGAGATTGTCTTTGATCTTTAATTTCTTTTGCAATCTCAGAGCTAGTCAAAATTGAAGAGGTCACCAATTCTTCGTCGATATTTGTGAAGTCATTTACGAGATGGTTTTCATAGGCGCTGAAATACTGGAGATCTGCAAGGTGCTCAAAAAGGTTACCCAGATTCTCTTCCTGTGTATCTGCCGTCCCAGATTCATCTTGGCCTTCACTTAGTTCCTTTTGAAAACCTGCCTTTTTAAAGCAGTTGGCAATTGTTTCTTGGGTGACGCCATTCTCCCAGACTGACTTTGACCAGCGCAAGCACTCCAAAACATTCACAGTGAAGTCATCTGATTTTTTTTCTTCGGTAGCTCTGATGAGTTTTGACAGCAGGCGTTTGCAGTAGAAAACTTCAAAGTTTTTGATGATGCCCATGTCACATGGCTGCAGTCGGCTGGTACAGTTTCGAGGCAAATACTAGAATTAGATTGATTTGAGTTTTGTGGCAATGTGTTGGTCGTGTGCACCATAATTGTCGACAATAAGGAGCACCTTTCTTCCTTCCCTTTGAAAATTTTCTGTCGAGGTTCAACACCCATTCTATAATTATAGCAGATGTCATCCATGCTTTTCTGTTGGATTTGTACTCAACTGGAAGATGTCTTACATTCTTGAAGCAATGTGGCTTAGCTGATTTACCAATTGCTAGCAGAGGTAGCTTTTCCAAGCCATCCATGTTTGCTGCGATCATCGAGAGTACTTCTCTTACCACCATGACAATTATCACCTTTGTATGTATAGGTCCTATCAGGAAGCAGCTTAAAAAAGAGTCCTATTTCATCTGCATTAAATACATCCTTTGGTTCATATTCTTCCAGCAGACTGGGTAGTTTGTTGCAAAGCCAATCATCAACAATATCTTTTGGTATTGAGTTTGCTTCACCACTAACTATACGAAATGTTATTGCTCTTCTTTTTTTGAATCGGTCAAGCCAACCATCGCTGCATTGGAAACCCTTGTGGCGAATTCCTGTGGCTAATTCATTTGCTTTCTGTTTAAGCAGAGGTCCGCCAACGAGGGCCCCATGTGATCTGGCTTGTTTCAGCCACAAAAGTAAGGCATCCTCAATTTCATCAAATGTTGCCTTTCGTAGCCTCTTGGTGTCATTGCCAAAAGTGTGATTTTTTGCCAAGTATTTTCCTCTCTCTTTCCAAATGGTGTTGACCGTAGATTTACTGAGGCCAAATTCTCTCGTGATTTTGATTTGAGTTTTATGTTTTGATTCAATGAGGTTGATGATGGTTCGTTTCGTTTCTCAACTTACTGCTTTCTGCTTTTGAATATCCATTTTTTGCTAACTGACATTAATCTAAAGTAAATGAGAATCCGCTAAATATACCTACAACAAATACACCATCAACAATGCAGTATTTTCTCATGTTGAATGTATCATTGTGAATTATAATCAATAGAAATTGTTGTTTAACACTGACAATAGCTTTTGAATTGATTAAGGAAACTATAAAACAATACCAAACAATTGCCCAGGTGGTTTAGGTGTCCTATGGCGGAAACATCTTGACATAAAATTAGATAAATGACGCACCACAATTAATGTTAAACAAAGAAGACACACGAAGTACGTTGTATCCGATGGAATTTATTTAGAAGGGTTGAAAAAGGTGGTATGCTATATCCGAAATTATGTTATAAACGAGTACGTTATAAGCGGGGGTACTTTCCTAATGTTAAGTACGGACCTTTTGCCAGGACCAAGTACACCAGTTTGTTATATCCAAAAGTACGTTATAACCGAGTACGTTATAACGGGATTATACTATATAAAACTGTCACTTTTAGCTAAATTAAATACTAATAATGAACTTCTGGATCACAAACACCTTAAAGGGATCTTGACAAAGTTCATTTAAATTTATCATGTGGCATTTAAAAGTAATCAATTATAAAGGTTTTTGATTGGGTTTAGCAAGATTTAGAAAGGTTTCAAAACTTCAAGGCTATCTAGTGAAATTTTTTTTGATATTTCAAAGGACATTTTTCTATATATTAAAAGTTGCCAATGGTTTGAAGTTTTTTTTGTTTAAGTTTTAATCATAGAATGATGCCTAATGGTTTCACAAAAGTGGTTTGAATTTTGAAGAACATGTTGTTCACAAGGCTGACATTATTACTCAGTTGTTGAAGTAGCGCAATAATTTATCTAGTGTACTAGGTTAGAAAAATTTATTCAGAACGTCTTCAGAAGGAGGAGTTTCTCATTTTTCGGTAAGAGATTTACATTTACATGATCAACAATATTGCAAGATCCTATTAGTGCATCTGTATCGAACAGATCTTGAATCTTTTATGACTGGAACTGTTGCTGTTGGGCAAACAATAAGCAGCTAACATTTCAACGTTTTGAAGAAATTCTTGCAGATCATTTGCTTCAGAAATATTGGTAGAACATTAGAACATTCAAGCCAGTTTTTCTCAATTTGAAAATGTAATGTTTGAATTAATCTGATATGAATCCACTTACATAGACTGTATGTGCAAAAGGAAATCAATAGTTACCAAACTTTTTCGTTGATGACCTTGTATACTAGGTTAGATTGTTTGAGAAAAAGAATGGGGAAAGACATAGGCCATCAAGAACCATAAAAGAAGTCAGCTTTTTTCAAATGCTGTTTTGTTGGTTTATTTTACAACTCAAAATATTTCAGAGCAAAAAAGTAGATTGTTGCTACTTTTTTCGAAGCAAATTATTCACTCCGAAGTTGCAGCTATTTTTTGCTTCTGTGCATATTTTTTGCACATTCACAGTGAATAATTGGCTTCGCACAAAAATTTTGTTTCATATAAATCAGGCTTTGGGCTCCCATCTACCCTTCCACGAATGCAAAGTCTGCAAATTTGGATTTACATATATCTAACTATATTTAGGCAGGGGTGTACTGCTGTCAAAATACCAATGGGGAATCTTGCACAAAATGTTGCAAAAAAAGCAAAATCAAAATTGGTTACTTTTTGACATTAACAAGGGGAGCTCAAACTTACTGAGCCACCTAACACTACTCTCTGATTTAGGGACTGTGAGGCTAACCAGCATCTTGCAGGCATACCACACAGGTAGTCATTGGTACCCCAAAAAATTCAATCTCTTCCCGTTTTTGATTTGAGAGTTCTTCTCTTCTTCTACTGATTTCAAACCAGCCTCCCACTTTTCAGGAATTCTTTATAAATCTGCTTTTAAATCCTATTTTAAATCCCTTTATGAATCTGCTTTTAAATCCCATTTTGAAGACTTGTTGAGCAAGTAACTGTTAGCAAGATAAAATCATAATTTAGATTAAATAAACTAAAAATAAAGTTTTACATTATTCAGAGTTTTTAACTACCAAAGGTTAAGGGAATAAATATTTGCAAGAACTTATTTTTGTACAATTTTTTTGCAAATTTTGTATCGAATTTAAATGCACTTTTGATTTTATCTTTACTTTATAGCTTCCTCCAGAATTTTCAAGGCTTTCAAAGGTTTTGCGTACTACTGACTTATCAAAAAATAAACTTCATGATCTTCCTGCTGTGCTTGGTCAGTTCACAAATCTAAGAAGCCTTACAATTGATTATAACATGATTGGTGAGTATGTACAGTTCTTTTGATGACACAGTTTTAAAGCTATACTGTTTTGATTTGTCTTGAATTTCCAAGCAAATGATTTACAACTAGGCAATTTTAGGGGAGACATCAATGCATATCTTATCAGATGTCTATTAAAAATTATTTGTTGTAATCAACTCTTTTCTGATGACTGGCATTCAAAATAGGTGGTATATAATTTATATACATGGTATAGATGATAATGAAGTGTTACAGCAAATGCTATACAGATCAAAATGGCTTATTTTTGATATTTATTTAGTTATATTTTGTTTAATCAAACTTTATATTTGTGTAATTCAAAATTTTGCTGATTCTGTTGTGGACATTGCTCCCTAAAAACACAGATATGATCCCAGGCCCCCCAAGACATGTACGCAATACCAGATGCTCTTCCTGTGCTCACCCTTTCTCTTTGCCAAGTATTGTTTTAGAATTCATCATTGAAAACTGGTTAACCATCCTCAGAAAAGATAGGGATTGGTTTGGTGATACTTTTCACAATACAGTCGTCTACTACAGGCTTCTAAGTAACTGCAGTAACAAACAAATTACCATGCAATACATTTAGTATGACAATTTTTCAACAAAGCAAGCCACATTTGGATGACTTTAAACATTGCATAAAATAAAACATCAAATAATGACCAAAATGCAAGCAGGACATATGCAGGTGCAAATTGAAAAAAAGTAACTTGAGTCCAATGAGCGACCATTTACTCTTGGTAACTAAGCCTTTAGCAATATTTTGACACCATTTTAGGGCCAACAACCCCAGGCACCCTCTATCCCTGCAACCCATCAAGAGCTTTTAAGATAACTTATCAAAAGTACTTTTCTCCTCAAAACACTATATCTAAATTTCAATAACTAAATTCAAATGTCTTCTTTTTCTTTCCTATAGAAATAAAATTTCTGATTCTTAAGTTTATCTTTGTTTTTACTGTACAGGGAGCATACCTGAGTTTCTGGGGAATCTCACAAAACTGGAAACTTTAAGTTTGGGTCATAATCATATTCGTGAAATTTCAAAGTCAGTCTTCCCAAAGTTGAAGAACTTAACATCATTAACATTGAGGAACAATAAAATCAAATCCTTCCCAGTTGAAATTTGCCAGTTGAAAAAACTTGATGCAGTAGACCTTTCCGGCAATTTGATCGAAAGCATTCCGGATAACCTTGATGGCTTGCATGCTGTTGAACTTAACATGAACCAAAACAGACTCAAGGAGCTGCCAGGGTCACTTTGTAGATGTGAGAGACTCAAAGTGTTTAGAGCTGAGGAGAACTGTATTGGACTTGATGCCATTTCAACCGATTTACTTAAAAACTCCCAAATAGCTGTTCTGGCTCTGGATGGGAATTTATTCCAGATGAGGTCACTACATGACAAGGATGGCTACGAGTCTGTAAGTAGTTATTAAGATTTGATCTGAATCCTGCCTTCTGGTTAGAAGGGAATTTTGATTTAGAATTGCTCATGCTGCCTTTAAAAATCTTGTAAAGTTCTGGCGCATCTCCCCTTTTTGCTACCTAAAGATCAATTTATCAAAGTTGTTATTCAAACAACATGAAGAATAGATAACCAAGATAAAATACTATGAATAAGAAAAAGTCTAACTAAAATTATTTGATTTTCCCTCCCTTTTCTAGTCTGTTTTACAGTTGAATAAGACTTATTACAGGCAACTTCACTACTTAGAAACAAGAGCTGCGGCTACATGTTGAAGAGTGCCTTCAGTGTCTCTTTTGGCAGGCAAATTATGTTAGCTGTCTTAATTATGTAAGCACTTTTAAGTCAATTTAGAGCAAGTTTAAGTCAATTCAATTAGGTTAAAAGGAACATCTCATTTTGCATAGTCAATTTAAATAGGTAAAATGCAACTGAACTATTAATGTAACAGAATCTGTTACATAATCATTAATTTAATAATCTATTAATGTAACATGGTACATACTCCAGATCCCCTGTAGTTGTGTTCATTTTGATTTTCATGAATATCTTAGTAGAGTGTCTTTGCCTCACAGTTTTGTCCAAAGCACCACCCCTTATTTAAAATATTCATTTTAGCTATCGAAACATTAAATGGCATTCTAACATGTAATGTGAATTACCTGATTTGGTAGTACAAGTGAACAGCAAGGATAAACCTTAAGGCTAGTCTTATACTAAATGCATCAGTCATATCTAATTTGCCTAAAATTATACAAAGAACTTAGAACTATATGTTTTCAGATTTAGTGTCTTTACCCTCGAAAAATATCTGAAACTGCTGTGTTCGGTGTAGCTCTCCTTCCCTAAATAGAGCATAAGGAAAATGACTGCTATTTGAATCAAGTTTTTGATGTGAGCAAAAATAATAAATTGTTGATTTTATCAATTATAGATATGATAAAAAACCAAGAAAGTTAATTTTTAGGACAAAATTTTGAATATATTTAGCAACTTAGAATATGACTTGCATTTTCAAAAAGTTTTATCAAGGCTTTGAAGCTTTGTCATTCGTTTAGCTTAAGACTGCTTAAAGGCGCTCCTACATGCCTTTTCACTTGCAGGCTTTTACTTCTCTTTTTTATTTTTCTTGCATTAACTCGCTGTAAAATATTTGAAGAATTTTGTAATGTAGTTAAGAGCTGTTTTTTGTTAATGCAAGCTGTTTATCTAATCTTCCTTTTAAGTATTTTATAAAATTCTCATATATTTTCTGTTTCTGTTTCCAGTACATGGAACGCTACACTGCAACAAAAAAGAAGTTTGTTTAGAAAGGATGTTCAAGAACCAAATTTCTTAATTATTTTGCGAAATTCATTCTCTGATTCATTCTAAAAAAAGGTAGCGCAGACACTATTTAATCGTATTTAAAATACATTTCATATATGTGCTCATCATTTTTAATCTTTTGATGACAATCTTGGTAAAGTTTCTCTCTTTCCACTAGAATAAGCATATTAGCAGCTCACCTATTCTTGAAAGAATTTCAAACTTGTATCTGCTATTTTTCTTATTTATTAGAATAAACATTATTTTTGCAAATAGATTAAGCAACCGATGTTCAAAAAATTCTTGCATATGTGAATAAACTTGTAATAATATAGTAGATTTTGCTGTGCAATACCGTGTAGGTAAATTATTAATTTTGTATATTAAATCTTCTTTTATCCTCTTTAATCTTTTATTGTGTTTTCTATCTACAAATATGCCTATAATTCTCCCTTATTGCTGTTATTCTCTTTCTTCAGATGAAATCGGCTGCTGTTCAGTGTTCTTCCTATTTAATAGATATATATATATATTGTAATAGATGATAAGTAAAGAACAACCTGATTAACGTTTTGCGATATGCTGTCTGTCCCTACCATAAAATTAAAAACTAGACAATATTAAACGCAAAATGCAGAGAAAAGAAAGAATCGTAAAAAAGGGGGGTTTTAGAAAATATTATTTTGTGGAAATAATAAATAGCTGTGAAAAGGAGAGAATAACCAAAGAGATTGGAAATGAAAATAAAACTGTTTCAATGTTTCAACTAACCTAATATTAAGGCCCCGGGGCGCGAAAGTTTCTAACTTTTACTGCCAGAAACTTTCACGTATCCTACCATTCCCATTAAGTCTATCTATAATCGTTACTTTAATATCTTCGAGAAACCCATGATGATCCTTTCCTGCAAAATGCCGGAAAAAATCAGCCTGAGGTATACCCGAAGAGCCCCCGATAAACTTACGATTGCACGCCTTGTAGTTATTAAACCTAAGCCTAAACGGCGTGCAAGTGCTACCCACATACTGTACACCACATACTTTACATTCCATAAGATACACAACATTAGACGAATCACAGTTAAACGGAAAGTTTATCTTATATTCCTTATCAGTTAAATGGGAAGTAAAAGTATCGCTGTCACTCATGACATTACACACTTGACATCGAGACTTGCCACATGGAGTACCACCCCTATTATGCGAGACCCCTGCTCCCTCATTATAAAGTTTCGCCCTAACTAGTAAATCTTTAAGATTCTTACATCGTTTGAATGATATCAAAGGTGGCTGAGGAAACACGTTCCTATGCTCTTCTGATGTTGTCAGCATAGAATGAAGTCTCCCGGCCACCTTGCCCAAATTATTCAAGGCTGGATGGTATGTGGTAACAAATGGAACCCGCCCATTCCCACTATTTCCTGTTTCCCATTAGCCTTATCCAGTAGTGTAACCCTATCCTGCTTACGTGCCTTATCTATCTGTTCTGTTATAAGTGATTCCTCATACCCCCTTGCCTTTAACCATCCAGCCAAGTCCCCTAACCTATCCCGTAACTGGCGATCGTCCGAACAAATCCTGCGTATCCTCAAAGCCTGGCTATAGGGTATCGCCTTCTTGGTGTGTCATGGGTGATAAGACTTCTTATGTAAATACTGATGTGTATCAGTAGGTTTACAAAACAAGTCTGTCGTTAGGACTCCCCCCTCACTTACACTAACCTTAACGTCTAGAAAACTTATACTCTCCCTGGAGTGCTCTCCTGTAAAGTTAATGGTATCGTATGAAGGTCTCAAGCTTCTCTTCGCCATGAGTCCAGATAAAAAAAAGATCATCGATGAATCTCATCCAGACTCCAGACCATGGGTGTGTCCACTGATTCCTTCAACAATCTTTCTTCCAACCCAGGCATAACCTACCTCTTCTGAACTTACTGCGTTGAATAATCTTAAATGTGATAGGAGCATAGTTATTAAGGAAGCGGACAAGGGATCAGCGGTTGTAGTTTGGGACAGGGGGGACTATATAATAGAGGCTAACCAGCAATTAGGTGATAAGCAAGTTTATGAGTGAAAGCTATTTGATGGTGTCAATCTATTTTCTTGTGTCGTTGTTAAAGTTTTCAGCTTATACAACAAAAATTTTTTCAAATTGGGACATCATCTCTCAGCTTTTTCTTCCTGGTATTTCTTATTATTTCAGTAAATCAAAACGCCTTGTACCCTCCCAATAATTTCATGAAATGGATCCTAATCTGGACAGTTACCGCCAAGCCCATAGCCTGTGCCGTAGACCCCCCCCCCCCTTCCAAACGAAGAAGGGAGGTCTTCGGCGTAGGCTACCAAGCCCAACGCGAACGGCGGGTTCCGTAAAACAACCCGCAACTCCTACCCCGGTTCGCCCCTGGTATCTACTTTGTGCGAAAATCATTTTGATTTAGCGTGCGATCTTATTAAAAAAGAAGAGGTGGTGTGTTACAAGGTGACTCTTGTTCTTTTCGCCTTTAGAATTGTTGGGTTCTTTATGTAAATCTTTCTCGCTTGCTTGCTATTTGGCAAGTGCGCCTTCGGCGCCCCTATAAAGTGAGAGTTCATTTTGGCGCCCCTGATATTTGATCGGCAATGGGGGCAATTGCCCCCTTGCCCCTTCTGCCAACAAGCCACTGAAAAAGATTAGTATAAATAGTAGTCAAGCTCTAAAAAGGGAAGTTTGTGTTGTCTTCTAAGAAAGTGAAAAGCAAACACCAGTAAGTTGAGAGGCTAACAAACATGTGAGAATAAAGTGGAAAGTCAGTCTTTTGTAAAAGTAGAGCTGTTTGGATGCAACGAAATGACTTTCGGAAGCATTCCTAAAATCACACTCTTAATTTTATGTCAAAACGGTCTATTTTGTCAAAAGCGTACTGTTTGTCTTTTATCTTTCTGGCACTACTCCTGTTAGTTCCATATAGGTCTGTAAAAACTTTTTTAATTTTCGTCTGAGAACAAGCATGCGAAGAAACTAGAAAATGTGTCAATATGGGGTCCTTGACAAAATATAATAACAAATGATTAAATTTTTAACTAAGTGCGGTACGCAGTGATGATGCGTGTTCTGTAACTAAAATTTGGAAAGTTCCATAAAAAGTATGCTTGAGCTTCACATTTTGATACGAAAGTGTGAATGGAGGAGGATGAGCAGTAACTCGCTTGCGTGATATCGCAAGCGAGGTTGCGTCATCGGCCTAGCACGGCTTAAAATGGCTGTTGCAAATAGTGGAAGCCGAGTGGATACAATTTATAGAGCTGCTATTCAAGCTCCTAAGTTCTTTTCAAAGGGATTGGGAGATATACGGCTGCTTGAACGTATATTTAAGCTTATGAACAGTGTGAGACATGAAAGATATACGGCCTGGGAGAACGGAGATGGCTCAGTTATCGACCAGTGTTTTAACATTTGCCGTAGATCCGATATTAAAATTCTAGGGTCTGGGAAGAACGGTATTGCTGATGTTTTCGAATATGAGTTCAAGTCACCTTTGACAAAAATTCTTCCGGGTGCTTTACCAAAGGAAAGCGAAAGAGTCAGGTTCCAACTTGTGTTGCCTACCAGCTGGAATAGGAACGGAGAGAAAAGCGGTAGCAAAGTGCCAGAGAGAAAACCGCTTTGTATACATCTTGCTGGGACTGGCGACCATTACTACTGGAGACGGCGTCACTTCATGGCATTACCGCTAGTAAAAGAAAACGATGTTGCGTCAATTATTCTAGAAAACCCATTTTATGGCACAAGAAAGCCGAAAGGACAGAATAAATCAGGTTTGAGATATGTCTGTGACTTGTTTGTCATGGGAGCAGCATTGAAATTCGAGGTCATGGCATTGTTGGCGTGGTGTGAAAAGCAAGGATATGGACCTCTTGGTGTCACTGGAATATCAATGGGAGGCCATATGGCATCAATTTCTGCAACATCTTGGAACAAACCAATTGGGATTATACCATGCTTATCATGGAGCACAGCTGCCCCAGTGTTCACTCAGGTAGCTTTGAATTTGTATTTTTGAATTTGTTTTTGTATTTGTTTCTACCTAGCATCTGAAGGTAGTTTCTAGGACACTGAGAAGCTTATGCTTATCTAGCAGTGTACTGGTCCTTCCTCTCGATGTGACCTCACCTCTTGATTCCTACGCCTTAAAATTACAGGGAGCTCTCCTCACTCTGGGATAAAGTTTACGAACAAGGGACCCTTAGGTCAAAAAATAGTTAAACTTTACATTGGATTACCCATCATTGTTATTGCTTCATCCTCATTCTTTGCCTTTCATTTTCCCATGTCTCAATTCAGCCTTGCAACAATTCTCCCCCAAGTGTCTTTGACCAGTGCTAAGCCTTCATTCAGATTTAGTTTCTTCAGATATTCTCTGCTCACCTTATTTGCCTTGATCTTCCAACTGGCCTTCTTCAAGGTATATCTAGCTTCGAGTATCCTTAGCATTCCCTCTTTTTAGCATGACGTATCCACTGTTGCCTCCTTTATCTGGTTCTTTTCTGTATCTCTTTCAAATCATTTTCCTTAGCCATTTCTTTTCGCTGATTACCTTATCTTGTTTATACACTTCTGCTATGTGCGTCAGTAATACTTCAAATCATCTTCATCTACATCTACATCTACATTGATCCTCCTGAGTAGGACCGAGTATCGGTATACTGCTCAGAGTGCAAGAAATAATAGATTCATGGATAAAAAGTGCTAGAAGATGCCACTGATCAATGATTAGAATGAACATTTACATGTCAAATGAGAAGCTGTAATTTTCTTTGTCGGCAAGACCGAATTAAAAAGGGACTGAAAATTAAAGGGAACATTGAGAGGGCATTGTGGTGATGGATTGGTCAGTGGCATCTGTGAATCATCTTTTCATTGCCAATGTTTTAGCCCCCATAAGCAAAGCCAATCTAGATAAAGAATACAATGGTGCACATGGAGTACACAAATTTGATAAGATTTTTATCTTAACAAACATCTAGTTGATAACTTATGTTTTGCCCTGGTACACAAGGTCTCTTCAGCTCTACTGTATTTACCAATGTAATGAAAGTATGTTCAAATGGATTTATCTATGTTCAGCAAGGGAACTCTAGAGTAGCAAAATAATAAAATTAACATCAAACAGCTTTGCCCTCAGTATTAATAGCAAAATACAAAAAAATCATACTTTCATTTGGCCCAATAGTGCAGCCCAAAATTTCTTAAAAATTTGCTTCTGGAAGTAAATGTTTTTGTGCATCTTGGTGAAGTGAACTGCTATTTTTAAGCAAATCAGAAGGTACGAAATAGTATTTCAGAAATTATGAGGCTCTTAAATGGTTCCGGGTCGAAGTTTTGAAAAAATATGGTGCCTGTTTGAGCTCCCAGAAAAGTAGGATGGAGTTTGCTTTGATGGTTGAAATTATTTTCACTCATGATGCTGGTCATAATTCAATGGAATCAGCAAAAAATCACGAGGAAGCATTGGGAAGTTGGAATTGTAGGGAATTGAAAAAGTGCTTAAATTTGACAAAATTTTTACAATTAAGAAATATATTTCATAATTTTTTGTCAGTAGTGCAGACCAACATTAAAACCATATATTTGAAATGCTGTAAGATATCAAACTGAAATTTCCAGAATATTTCTCTCGAATGTATATGAAAACTTTCACAAATTTTGAAATGCATATGGTGCATAAAAGTCTAAGATGGTGCACTTGGGTTCCCTGCAAAATTTTGTCCATATGGCATGAAATGACTCAGCCATATCAGCCAAATCATTAAGGTTTACTTTTTTCGTCATTTGAATTTCTTTAAAGTCTAAGATTTTTTCTCTTTCTGTTCTTACATTTATTTTTCTTAAAGGGTGTGATGAAATACAGTGTATCTTGGGATGTGCTGCAAGAGCAACTAAAATCTACACCTGAGTATGTGGACTTGCTTGAGAAATACTCAAAAGAATATTGTGAAAAATTGAACAGCAGGTCTAAAAGCCTCAGTGGTATTGGCAAATTTCCAAAGCACATGGAAGCATCAGGAAAAGAAGATTTACTCAAAATTGTTGGTGAGAGGAACACAAAACGTGCAGATAAGTTTCGAAATTATGATGTTGACAAGAAAAAGCTTGGAATATTTGCAGTTGATTTTGACTCCTTGCTCAGGCTTGACAATTTAACAAGTGGTTTGGTACATAGCATTTCAGAAAAGCTCAACTTTGACCTTCTTAGACAGTACTCTTTGATTGACAGTGGCAACACAAATGAAGTCAATCAAGATACTATTGACTATATGGATTCTATATTTCATGAACTTACACATCTAGAAAAATTCACTCCACCACACCCAGAATCATGTATGATCTTTGTAACAGCCAATCATGACAGCTATGTGCCCATGAATAACTTTAAGAGCCCTGCAGAAGTATGGCCTAATGCTGAGATGCGTAGTATTGACTGTGGACATGTCATGGGTGTTTTGAGATATCAAAAAATGTTTAGAGATGCTATCCGAGATGCTTTGAGTAGATTATGATAGCCTTGTAGTTTAAAAATAGTTTAATTTAACATTTTCAGTAAGAAATTCTGGATATGAAGTTATGCAGGCCCTAAATAAATATGCCTTTTTGCAACACAGTATCAAATTTTAAGAACAACATTTCGAAATTGCATCACTTATTCAACGGCTCCAGTAGCTTCTATTTAAGTTGAATTACCAAAGTTCTTTAAAGTGCCTGTGACATGATTTTTTTTATTCTCTTAATTGAAGCGTTGCACTGCTCTTATAGTAGATCTGAACTTTTTTTTAAAATAAAAGCGTTTTGATATTGAAATTAAGCAAAATAGTGCGGCCTAGCCAAGTCGCTTTATCATCATTCGCCATTCTCTTGTGACGTCATGGGAGGAACTCGTTATTGTAACAATGTAAGCGCTACCTTCAAAAATCTTATCCTCGCTGCCACTACTTTATCTGGATATATCGCTCATCTTGGACCTGTTAGATTTCCCTCATTGACTACGATACAAAAACTTGAAGGAGGAGGCGATCAGGTCCCTCCCGTGACGTCACTGTCTACTCATTCTGAAAACCATAACTCCTTCACTTCTCACGAAACGTAAAAACTAACCTCAGAAATGAAAATAACAGGCATTTTTACATAAGAATAGTTATATAAACCCAAAAGTACGAAAGTCATGTCACAGGCACTTTAAGGTCCTTTTTTATATCAATGTTAGAAAATCTTTATCATGGAGACAGGAATCTACAAAACAAAGAGTCTAGTAAAAGGCTGTCTGAAATATTCCTCTGTAGATTACTTTGAAATTTTCTTAAGTCACCCTGCCCTTTTCCCTTCACAGGCCAGTCATTCTGTTTGGTTGTTGAAGTAGGAATGGAGAGTCTGAACTCAACAAATTGTGACTTATACTTCCACTCTCTATGACAACATATGTTTACTTTGGCTGTTCAACACCCCTTGAGTATACTGAGCCTGAAAAGAGGTTACTTTTAATGTTTGCAATCTTCCCACAAGTCTAGATAAAAGATTCTGCATATCACCATAAACCAAAGCAGCTATCACAGTGTGAATTCTATATATCTGCAGATTTCAACTTAGACTTCATGCATTAGTAGTGTCAATAGTTGTGACCATAATAGTGACCATACTAGTGACCATAGTCGTGACCAGTGACCATAGAAGTGACCAAATTTTCTTCAGAAGCTTAGCTAAGGCACTGCTGCATCAATTAGAGCTGTTAGATAAAAATAATTTCTTAAAAAGATAAATATAAATACTTTTTGTAAAATTTGCAAAATGTTGATAGTAAAATTTATTTTCAGAATTTGCTATGCATTTAACTCTAAATGTGTGTTGAAATGCCAGTGTATGCTTTTCTTAAATTGAATTCTAATTGAATTTTTAAGACATTTATGAATATGTTCAAATGCCATTCAAATAGTTCATTTTTTAGCCAAAAATCTTCAATATGCACAAATTTAAAAAAGAAAAGGAAGATCACCTTTGAGCTTTTAATTTTGATCAGGCAGTGTGCTCACTTAGCACCATAAATTCTGCTCTGCTAAATATTTCTAAAGCCAGGTTTTATGAAGATACACAGAAAGAAAATATGTAGTCATATTTCTAGCAAGCACCTCATTTAGCATGCAGTTTAGAAGAGCAATTCAGGTTATTTGCTAAACTGGAAAGCGTATAAGTCAAAAGCCCTGATGTATTTTCTGCCTGGTCGACTTTTTATGTAAGCAATTGTTCACGCACCATTGTCAGTAATAGACATATCTGGCTGCTAGGTGTCGCCATGATTTAGAGGGTATTCTCTACTGCTTTTGTCCTTCCCTAAATACATTTGTCATTTTCGAAAGGTTGTGTAGTGTTTAGTCCTAACATCATTTATTAGCTACTTCAACTTGTTTTGGCGAGAATATACTGCATATCCTCGACTGTATGTGGTCTTCATCAAATGAATCTTTTCCACAAATCATTCTGGTATCGGAATCTTAGTTTCTGTATTGGCACAATCCTTTATATTTTCTTGTATACACCTTCTTGTCACTTGACGAAACCGACGGATATGCAAAATGTCCTTTGATGACATTCGTCTGTTCTTTTTTGACTGACTTCGCGTGTGACGTAGATTTCTCCTCTTCATAATCGGTGTTCTTCAATTACGAGAAAACTGCTATCTTGTCTTCATCAACTTCGACTCCAGAAAATCAGCACAATAAAAAGCAACATGCTGAAAAGGAGAGGAAAATGAAGATTGTTTTTGGTAATTGGTGAGTTTAAAAAACCATTATTGCTTATACTTAATGGGAAATTTTCGTTGCCTAATTTTTAAGAATGTTTTCTAATGTTAGTCGAAGTTAGCTAATAGGAAAGAAATATTGCCTCGCAGACATGGTATTTGTTTGTAATGAAATTTGGTAAAAAGGCCTTTGCCACAAAAGAATCAATTCTTTCTGTTAACTCTTAAAATAATAACACAATCTTAAGGTATTAATATTGTTTGAAATCATCTTTACCAGCATGCCAGTATTGTTATTGCACTGTAATGGTATCTCATTGTCCCTTCCACTTTTTTGCAGCATGTCGCATCTTTTGGCTGGATCAATTGGTTGCAGAATAAATTCAGAATCAAGTCAATCTCCTGAAATGAAGTTGCGCAAGTTTAATTTCGAGGTGAGTCACTTGTTCAACTCCCTTTATACTGGTAAACCATGGCCTTGATCGTGAAAGATTATGCACAGAAGGAACACTGGAGTTTAGCTTGGAATTGATAAGCAAAGAGTTTGAATACCTCTCTTGGATAGTTTTTAATTTTTTAGATAGTTATCAGGGATTATTTTAGATTCGATCAAGCATTCATCTATATTCTGGGCTTAAAAGTTAAGGATACATACCGCATTTTTTATATTTTTCCTGTGCTCGCTATTAATATCTTCAGTTCTGGCCATTTCATAGCTTGCTTCCATTATTCTAATACTGGCTGATTTCCTTAAAACAAGAAAATTTAATCTAGATGGATTTTCTTGCTTGTTGAAAACGTGTTACTTGTGAAAAATACAGCGGAAATGAAGGAAGATTTGCATAGCTTAGATCTTCCTCCCAGCTTAACAACGTGAGTGACTTGATACTTTGAATCTGGTTCATTTGAAAAAATGCATGTTTTCGAAGCTAAACTGATTGAACTATAAATCCAACATTGATTTGAGGGGGGGGGGACGAAGCTACAGGGGCAAAGTAAAGTGGAAAATTCTAAAAATCACTTTTTGTCTCAACAATTTTGTCCGTAGCTCATAATCTGCTTAATTTCATGTGGCGTATAAAAAGAAAGCTTTATACTTCTTTTGAATTTTAACTAATTGCCTGTCATATTTTCCTCCAAACCTTTTCAAATTATTGCTTGAAACTGCAAAACGCGGGTCCTTACATGATGGATCTGGCAGCAAGGTTTGCCTCTTGAATTGTTTCGTTTGCTTTGTTTGAAATGTTTCTACCATAATGTGACACTGAAACAGGCTCTGAAAAAGTAATATTCACAATTAAGTGGCATTTTGGCAATGTTTTGAAAAAGAAAATATATCTTCTATTAGCAAATATTTGAAATTTATTTACCTTAGCTTCTGTGCGATTTCTTGTACAGTTAGGTTTTAGCTCGCAAATTTAATTTTATGCTGCATTTATCATGTTTCTTTTGATAGATTTGATGTTTATTTTAGGACTGATTGAAGAGAAAGTGTTGTCGCCGCAATATCGTCGAGCATACTTAATTGAAGACAAATAGTGCAGAAAACTTTGCCTTAGTCAAATGTAATGGTTCTTGTAATGTTTCCATATGAGTTCAATAACAATTCAATTATATGATAGATTTAACTTCAACGCGGCCTTTTGTGTTAAGTCATTCCAATTTATATTGGCTTGGGTGTCGTACAATATAATGTGTCAATTTAACTTGAAATAATGTTAAGTTGAACGAGTAAATTAAGAGAGAATTTTGTAAACGACGTTTCGAGCTTAGCCTGCTATCAAGCTCATTTCTTTTTAGGTGAGTTCATTTCTGTTTTTCCTTGCTCATAATGCATTATTCAATGTTTTTATTTAGTAACTAAAAACCCTCAAATACCTTCAAGTTTCCATACAATTCGAGGTTGAATTTTGCCAAGCACCTTGTTTCGCTGGATTTGTGATAATTTGCTTAGAAATCTTTTATATTCTGTCAGATTCTCTGGTGAAAAAGCAAGAAATATTTTCTAGAATATCTGTTTATGAACTTTCATTTTTGCCAACTTTGATCATGCGTGGTGTAGTTGGCGATTTGGGTACTGACAACAAACCGTGCATTGCATTATGGTCCAATTATTGCATTAGAATAAGTGTCTTTTTAGCAAAAAGTAACATTGTGCCTCTAATTACATTATCAAATTAAAAAGTAAGATCCACTGTACACATCTGGTTGCTGTTTTTTAGACGTTTTCTCAAGGTTTTAAAATAGCTGAAACATGAAATATGCTTCTATATTAGCTTTCTGTGTCCTTTTCTGGGAAACTGGGAAAATTGATGTTCCTTTTTAAAACAGTTGTTGCCCGAGTGGCTTATAGTTGTGCTTTATTCTCAACATTGTTTTTTACATTAGAACATTAGAACGAGCTAATGGTGACATGGCACAAGTGGAAGGGGATTCTAAGGTAAAATCTTTGATGTTTTCAAAAAAAAATTTTAATGTATAGTAATCTAGTTAATTTTTAATGGATAGATAATAGTAGATTTTTAATTGGTTAGTTTTGTTTTGCTTTCTTAACCCTCCAAGTAGTGGGCCTGTTTGACTTCGAAGTAAATTATTTTGAAAATACTCAAGTAACTTCCTGAAAAGGGTCATTTTCGAAGAAGCCTGCTCAACAATACTGTGAACAAAATGTTGGTTTTTTCTTGTTTTATTAAAAATAGCTATTGTTTACAGAAGGTGTTTATCATAAATAAATGTGTCATAAAATAGGCCCAGAAATTTTCACGTTACCTCGATAAACTTCCATTGATGACTTTCCTTTTACCAGATTCTCCATCTATAAATAAATTCTTGAGTTATCTACAAGTCAGAAGAGTCTCTTTTGTTTCATGATATATTGCCAGTTTTGTGACTTTGAGTGCAAAACATCAGGATGGCAAGATTCATACTCGGATTAAACTAGTGCCATTTTTGCGGTTTCTCTTGATATCTTAGCATTAGTTTATTGTAGCTTTTTGAAAATAAAACGTCGATTCAGGCAAAAATTTATAATTTTACATTACTGTTTCTTAAATCGATATCTCGATTTTGCTTCAAAATTCAAGAAGGCACTTAAATATTCAATGTGATGTTTTTTATAGGGCAAAGTCGATTGGCAGCAAAATACAGCAAAAGAAATACCTGTCCGAAGGAGCTGATAACCAGACTTGGCACTTTGGTCTTTGCCTATCAATGTCGAATCGTGTAAGTAAGATTGTCAAAATATGCAATTGTTTAGAGAGATACAGAGCGAAAGAAGATGTTATCTTCGTAGTCACCATGACTAGATGCACAATATCATACCGCATACCCAGCCACAGTAATTCATTCATATAACTTGGATTGTGTCCTTTAAATTTGTTTCCTTCTATTGTAATCAACAAAAATAAGCTTTCTTTAAAAGCTGTAAACAACTAAACATTTCCTGACGTCGTGAGAGGTCTCTGACTATAAAAACAAAAATTCCTTCCATTAAAGTTTTTTTATAAGATATTTAGAACTGAAATTATACAATTGCTCACACTAGTACCATATGTGGAGGAGGGGGGAGGGTGTCACATGCTGACGATGGGTACTGGTATATGTCGTTTTCAGTATTTGATTTTACTTTAAAAGTACGGCTAAGCGTCAACAAAAGAAAAAAATCTTTCGCTCTCACTTGCATGTATAACTACAGGCAAAATTTAACGTTTAGATTCGCGCGAGAGACAATTCACTCTTGCAAATAGTGTACGAGATTCCTACGAAAACTAAAGGTTTTCCTGGAATTTTAAGATAAAACGATTTAGGATTTCCACCAAAGAGGTACGAAATTTTTATGGAGTGATTTGCTTCCAGATTTGCGAACAAAGCAAGTAATACCTGTTAAAGAATATGCTATGCTATATTAAAAAGGTTTTCTGTTAAATAATGAAAGGAAATAGAAGTTTTCTGTAAAAATATTTGTTCAATCAAATACTTCTGAAGAAAAGTTTCATATTTACCTTTAGCCATAGTTTTAACAGTCGGTCAAGTTTTTCTTTTGATGCAGGAATCGTTTGAATTTCCTAGGAATCGAGAAATAATTTTGCATTAAAAGACATTTCTCTGCTATATGCAACATCTCCATCATGAAATTATCACTTGGAAAATCCAGAATTTCGCCTAAGGTCAAAGTTACATCGACTTAATCAGGATCAGGGATTAAGTAGATTATTCTTGAATTTGTTTTCCTTGTCATCTCTATACGCATTATGCTCTAATGGATGATATCAAGCAAACAAAACTTCTCAAACTTTTAGAATGTAAAAATGTTTCGAGTTTCAGCATCTACGAAAAGGCGACTTCGATGTAATTTTTATTGCGGTATCTGATTATGTCATAGACCTACAGATTTACATATTGATTTCACTTTATGTATCCTACCACATTGCAGTAGAATCAATCCCGAATCAACGTGACCTTACCAGCTCGATTCCTTCGTGAAAATCCGTGTAATTCATATTTTCTCTCTAAAATGAAAGGTGGAGACTTTGCCAAATTCATAATCTTCAATATTTTGAAAAGAACAAGTTTTTTCGTGAAAAGCTTATTGAATCAAATCCAAACAATGAAAACGATAATTTCTTTTTTTGTCATGCGAGCGATTTAACATCTTTTCTGTCACTCTTAGCAAAATAGTGGCACTCTGGAGCATATAATGGACCAAAACGTATGTTACTTGTCGTACTGCATTGCTGTGGATAATAAAAAGGGTTATTTTTTTGCATTTGGCCGTGATATTTTTTATCATGTAGAGACTGTAGTTTTCACAAAAGCTCGTTATGTCACTTCTTTACATGACCTAATAAATTTTCCTTCGCGGTAAGAAAACCTTTTGCGTATGGCCAACGTTTTAAAACCCTGATGGTACCGATTTGCTATGACGACTTACCGGAAAATGCGTCTAATATCAATAAGTGTGAACGATATTTTATTCTTGAAGTTGCTAATTGGGCTACAAAGGCTCATTACAGCTCAGAAAATCTATTGTGTTTTCTGCAGCAAGCTCAATATTTTTCTTCAACGCCAATGAAAAGATCATTTGTAACCAATTATCTTGCTGTCATACAAGATTCATATCTAGCTCCATTTCTACCTACCGTATTATCTCTTTCCGTTAGACTTTGATTTCGCAATCTTTCTTCAAGCGTGTGATATAGTTTATGTAGTTTCAAATCACCAATGAAGTATACTTTGTTGTTTCGTAGACAAATTTCTATCTCACTAGAAGCAAGAGCACAGCATATGAAAACCCATTCTAATTAATGTTGTACCCAAGCTACAGTAAGCCGCATTTTCTCAAATCCAAAGAGCAATTCAGGCAACTGCCTGATACCTCTATTGCAAATAAAAACAAGACGGACCATGAGTGAATTAACACATCAAGCCATTTTTAATATTAAGGATAGCTTTTGATATCAAGACAACAAAGCACAGTTTGCCAGGAAAGTTTAATTGAAAGGCTCCTAGTGACGGACACAGTCCTCTTTGCCAAAGCTGTAGTTGTTCGACTTTTGACTCGTACAAGAATTCCAGGAAGGATTGAAATTAGACTTTTCTTGCTTTTTTTCTGATTTTTCTCTTTTTCATTGAAACTCAATTCTAACAGTCTAGCATGCACCAATGACCTTAATAACTTTAAATTATTGTTGGATAGACAATGGCTATTCTTGAATAGACAATGACTTCAAAATCCCTTTATGCTTGCTAATGCTTCAACATTATCTTATTGATGCAATGATTTTAGATACAATACCTTCGATATCCACAAACGAAAAAATAGTTATAATGTTTATTGAATCCTTTGTTCACATTTTTAGAGACCTTTACCTCGTTAAAATCACATCGTATTAAGTCACAGAAAGTGCGTGAAGTATTATTTGAGTTGAGCCTTTAAATAAGGGTCTGAAAGAACACGATGAAAAATATAAACCCAGTTGTGGATCGAAATAGGCCAATCAGAAAAACGCAAGCACAAGACCGGTATAGTTGACCAATCAGTGCCGCGAGCCTAAAGAAAAATTACCACTGGAGTCTAATTCTCTTATTGATGCAATGATTTTAGATACAATACCTTTGATATCCACCACCTTATTCTGACGTTTTATGCTCTGAGGAGTGTCAGACGAAAAAAGCTTTTAGTATGTTGCATAATGTATAATGCTTTTTTCAAAGCCATTTTCAAATTTTGTACCGCAAAAAATTGTTAAAATTAATATCAAATGTGTTCCAGTTAATAGTATAAAAGTAATGCTATTGTACCTTCTTTTGTAGACATGAATCTCGCAAGCCTTTGGTTTCCAGGTATCACCAACCCATTGTCCTTCCGCAAATAACAATCGACAGTTGTCTTTTTCTAAAGAAAAACTTCTTGCTAAACCTAAATGACACTTTGGGGTTGTTTTGTCTCAGCAGTGACAGAAAAACGTAAGTTATTTATTGATTTAAAAGATTGTTAAAGGTATAGATTTATAATGTATAGTAACCAGTGGCGGACACTTGGTCAAATATTGGGGGGCAGGCCTATTGTTTTAATAAGATGACGTCACATTTCCTATTGTTTTAGAACAAAAGACCATTGTTCTCTAAAGTATTGGGGGGGGCGGTCGCCCCCCCTCGCCCCCCAAGTGTCCGCCACTGATAGTAACAATGTAAGTGTAACAGATATCGGTTATCATAACTTGCTTAAAAATATTCGTGATAGAAGGTTTCACCGAACTTTATCGTGTACTCGGTATATTCTCATCGGACCTGCTTTTCTATTTTCGCTGAGCTTCCTTTGTAGAGATCCTGTGCAGAATAGTGCACGAACCCTGCTGCGGACTTTTAAGTTCGACCTTGATAATTGAAGCTAATGTTGCAGGGTTGAAGACTTTGTTTAGTAACTGAAGCCGATAGGCATAGATATATACTGCGTCTTGCAAGTTTTATTACCTGCTCAAAGATAATTTTCATTACACTATTTTCTATAAGAAGCGTATAATTTTTGCATATGCTCGATGCTATTGTTTTGGGATAATTTGAGGCTCGAGTGTTCTCAAAGTTGCTCTTGTACTTATATTGACTTTTCGACATTTAGATATCATGGGTTGTTTCTTAGACTACTAAATAACAGTTATGTTTAGTTGCACGGTTGATTAGCTTACAAAATCTGCTCTGTTCTGTTAACACACAAGTAAATTTTCAAACACACATTGCTTTTTCATTGAATTTTCTGTATGTTCTAACGGTATTCTTATGTTTTGGCAAATCGAGCTTAGATGTTCCTTTAAAGTGTGTTCTTATAAGAACGAATGTAGCGGTGTAAAGATGACCCTAGTTAAAAGCTCACCCTGCATCAGAGAGTACGCAAGATACCAACTGAACGTCATCAGCAATGCGACGCCTATTACCAACTCGCTGGTGTATCTTAGTCTCTCTTTGATTGACTGCCATGGTGGATGGTCTCGTTCCGCGTTTGCTTGGTCCACTGCACTTGCTTTTTCTGTTAAAAAAATATTCCTCTATCAACCTCTTTCCCTTTGGCTTACTTATAATAACCTGTTGTGGGCTCAAAAACACTATGGCTCACTTAGAGCAGCCTACGGGAAATTTGACAGGCCCCTCTAATAGAGAGTTTTGTATTCTTTGCATTTCCTAATAAAATCTATAAAGCAACAACTGTATTAGCTGTATTGGAAGAACTTTTACGAAATATTTTTGTGGATTTTCTCTACAAAATTCAGTTTGGAGTGTTGCATTGGTGCTGGGTCAGTAAAATGAATAACTTTTCGGTTATGAGTGTCAAGGCGGCGCGTTAGAGAGGTGTCTCCGCTTCTCCGCTCCTCTCTTCCATTTCCTCGCTCTAATTTCGTGGCTCTGGTACCCATTGTAGCGCCAAGATTGCCTGCTTTCACCGATGCTATTTGACATAATTTCTTTAAAGTTTTTGGTAGAATAGGCCAGTGGTGTGTGGTGTCTAAAAAACCTAATTGTTGAGTTGAGCAATACAGTATAGAGTTTTGCTGATAACCAAGCAATGCAAAGTAGGAGAGAGAATTTCCTCCAGAGTTCAATGGCAAAGTGAATGCTACAGTAGGAGCATATGGGATGAGGGTCAACATTAAAGAAGGGCAAATTGATTTGGAAGAGCAGAATCTATGTCCATCCATTGCAATTGAAAGAAGGTGGATGAGGTAACGTTATGCACAAATGGAATGAAATCACCCGGCAACTAGCAATTGCCCCAGCTGGGTATTTCGGAGCAATAAACTTGAGGACGTCCACCCGACCGATTTTGCGTGGTCATTTTGAGAATTAGGATATTTTTGTAGTAGAATCTTTTATTGAATCTTGTCCGTTTTAAACTTTGATTAGTTTTTATTGCGAAACACATGAAGCTATAGTCAACAGGAATCAAAATATGTTTCTATTTTCTTCATATCCAACAGCAAATTATTTATTCTAAGTGTAGAAACTAGAAGATAAACCTTTTTCTGGTTCCTTTTCCTGGTTTTTTAGCATTTTTTCAACCAATGTGCACTTCATGTTTGTAGCAACAAGATATATACCCAACAACAACAAACCTGCAAACCTTTAATTGAAACCAGTCCAAAAACACGTTCTGATCATTATCTTTGACCCATGTCGTGATCACGTGCACTGGTATGCCTGATGTACTTCTATTGATTTTTTTTCACTGTCCTACATTTTGGGATGGAAAATGTTTAAGACTTCAATGAGAAGAAGAGCCATTTTGAAACCATTTTAAGTGAGACGTAAGACAAGAATTGAAGTAAGGTTTTAATGATTAAGACAAGCTACATCGACAGTTAATCTCAGGAGCTTCATGGCTTTAGTTTCGTAGATTAAGACAGAAAATTTGATAAATGACATATCCAATTTGGGCGTGGCTCATTTAAGTTTTGAAAAGCAACGTTAATCCAAGGAAGATGTAGTTTTCTTGTTTGATAAAAATTTTGCCTGATGGAATAAACTGACAAAAACTAATGGAATAGACAGAACTGGAATTAAGTCACTGCAAATTTTGAAAAGTATTATGAATGTTATTTTTCATTAATCATGCCATGGGGAATTGTCTCCTGCACGGTTCGGGAAATTGTATAAACAATTCAGTATTCAACGGAAATTTCAATACGGAGAAACAATAAACAGTATTCAAAAGTTTCAAACTAAGTCAGTTCTCCTTGGGGCAAATTCACGCATCAAAAATACGCCGATCACGTAATCACGCCAAAATACCTTGACCCCGTTTACACGCGTTTTTTGCCGCTTCCCAAATAAGGTTCGCAGCCTCTCCGTTTACACTGTACCGGTACGACCTAGATTTAATGGTAGAACATTGTTTAGAATAATCTGTATTTAGTCAACCGAGGCTTTTATTTTGCCACCAAAATCAACAATCGAAATTTTATTGAGAGCAAAATTTGGAGAAGAAGGCCACTAAAAACTTCACTTGGACGGACGACGAGGTGGCTTTAATTCTCTGTTATTTTAGAAATAGTCAATATGTTTTAGACTACAAAACTGCCAAGTCCAATCAAGGCTTAGACTGGGAAACAATACAAGCTTTTTATGTCGTCGTCTTTTCTTCAGAATTTTCTTTATCCTTAGAAGTTTTGAGGTACTACCATCGAGAATAGATTGTAAATGGCGTTGGCGAAGACGGTGATAACAATCGTGAATGGCTGCTAAATATACATTCAGCCCAGCGATCGCTGCCACTGAATTTAACAAGACAATAAAGATTTGACAACGTAGTTGCGCCAAAATCAAAGCCTCGATTACCTGAAACAGCCATACAAAAGACCTCTTTGTGAATACGTGACAAAATCTTATCGGATAGGTGTTTACACTGTTCCCTACAAAAACAGAACTGTGACGGTACAAAATTTGTTCGCTTTCAAAGCAGGGTCAGAGCAAAATCGTCTCGGTTCCACAGTGCTAGTGTAAACGGAAGGGTGGACCGTGACAGTTTTGTCACGGTTCCAAACTTGCACGGGACAGTGTAAACGGGGTCTAACACTTAGCGCAATTTAAACCGAAGAATGGCAGCTTTCATTCTTTTTAAAACCGAATTTAGCACCACGAGTTCTCCTGTATATTTATTTGCAAACGAAGCAGAAAAGCCCTAAGACCTACATGAAAACTTTTCCCACAAATCCCTAAAAGTATTTGGAGCTGATTTCAACTCAGACGTAAATCCAAGGGTGCAGTGGGACCTCTGTTGTAGGCTGGGCATGCTGACTGAATTTCCTGACCATAATTCTTTTAACTTGAAATCAAGATTAGTTATTTATTTTCGAACTTCCTATAGTTGACATTTGCCCCTAGGCCGCTGCGCACCTTCAGAGATCGTAGTAAATAAGCGAAGCGAGCTGCGAAGTATTCAGAATTACTTTGCTCAATAAATAGACAAAAATGGAACAAAGAAAAATCATAATAATTTAATGTGAAAACCCAAAGTACAAGGAGCAACTGTGGTAAAATTGATTCGTGTTGATAAAGTGTTGTTTAAATGATTTACCAAAGAAAGAGCAAAGTTCATCAATGCGCTGGAAGGTTAAACCTCTAATTTGTATCTTGTTCCCCGCTTGCCATGAAACACAGGTGACTATACACTGTGATCTCATAATTCTTGTTCTTTGGTTGGCCTTGAAAATCAATCTTTAAAAACCAAAATCGATGGGCAAAAGTTGAACCGAAACACGATTTCTTTTCATTCAGCCTGGAAGATGGCTTTCCGTCTAGCTGACATATTTTTGCTGCACGATTTCCACAATGTTTTTTCTTATACTATATGGCTACCCCCACAAATCGGTTAACACTGTTGACAACATCAATGAAAATCTCCCCCCCCCCCCTTAATAACGAGAATGATGCTCTCATTCGACTTCCTCTCTTACAATTGTTTGATGATCCAGGTGAAAGCATTGAGAAAGCATTGAATAACAACGGTCCTAGCACAAAGCCTTGACGTACACCAATCTTTTTCTTTCAATCGCTGTATGTTCTGTCTTTTGAAATCTATCTTAAGATTCTATAGGCCAAAACCTTTCGCCATGTCTCCCAATGTCATGTCTGCAAAACCCAATGTCATCTGTTTCTCCATTGAGCACTAGAATACCTTAGACATCGTTGACACTACATAAAAGAGCCTATATCTGATGATAGAGAGTGACCTAAAATGAAAGACAACCATCAAATGAAATTCTGAACTTTTGACTCAAACCACATAATTCAGAGAGATTTCTGTGCAACAACTAACCCCCGCACCCCAACAATTTACACCCCTGCCTTATAGTCTTCACAACATTCTTTTTCTTGAAGAATCGCCTTAGAAATCCATGACTTGTAATAAGGGGCTGCATGACATTCCAATTTCTTCACCACGCTACACCAGGTGCTTCTATTAACATGGCTCAAAAGGCTAATGCAATCTTTATCCTTGTTTGTTTTGTGTTTGAATTTAATATAACGCTAAACGCTAGAAATTTCAGTGCTGCAGTTCGACAGGGTCATCTTCCTGCAGCTGCATTTTATTTACTACATCGACAGGCAAAGTTAGTGTTTGTCTTTGGATGAGCCCGTGTAATCCTCTCCCATTGCATTAGTCTATTAGCAAGCAAGTTTGAACTGGAGTGGATTTGTAATGAAATCGAGGTCACTGAAAGTCATTGGAAGTTAAAGTAAGGATTTGCAATGTTTAGCAAAGCAAATTTACCAAGAAAGACAATCATTGTCAGTATGTTAATGATACTACGCTGCAGGTGCTGCTGGTGTTTAAATTGTTCAATTCAAGCATGGTGTTACTGTAATTTAGCCAGAATGAGTCACCTGTATAGAGCCTAATGATATGTGTGTGCAAGAGAAAATTCGGTGATATTATATTTTGTTAAAACAGGCTATCTAGATGCAAATCATGTTGCAATAGAGAGATTAACTGGAGTTGAATATGGAATGTTTCCATAAATAATGTTTACAGTCATTTTCTCAGTACGGAAATGAGTTTGTTTCCTTTTCAGTCTAATGCTTCTTATTGGCAATGAAAGGACACAATAGTAACAAATAAGAAAATATCGAATTAGGATGGGTTGATCCAAGGTGTTATCTGTTGAAAAGCGATGATGCACCATGTTTAAGAGTGCCTAATCACAGGCTCATCTGAATTGAATTCAGAAGCAATAACTTACGTGTGTCACGCCATTCTAAACATGATTAACACGAGTCAGGTTGGTTTGTACCCTTGGTACCAGGACCACAAAGTTTCGAGCGAGGAAATAGACGATAGGAGCGGAGAGCGGAGGAGCATTCTGAGAAGCATCTTTTTGAGGCTCTGGAACCCAGGGTTTGGATTAGCGTGCCTGAAAAGTATTCCTATTTTCATCAGGCTTTTACTAACTTTTGAAGAGTATCTTGGCCCATCTTGATCAAGCTAACCTTAGAACCAGATGAAAAAAGATTTAAGTACAGTAAATAGAAATCTAGGCGGAGAAGCGGAGAAGCAGAGAAGCGGAGGAGCGTCTAGCTGAGAGAATTGAATTTGACTTCTTCTGTGATAGACGCTCCTCTGCTTCTGCATTCCTTTTTTTCTATTTCCGCGCTTGGGTTTATGTGGCTCTGGTTTCCTGGGTACGATCAAGCTTGCAAGGAATAAAGGATAAAGCCGCCCAAATTGTGGTTCAGGTTTTATGAATAACAAACAAATTTTTTGCAAAGATAAATGTTTTGTACATCCAATGGATTTATTTAGCTGTTTTTGTTGAGGCATGCTTCCGGAACCTCTGCAGGCCCTTCGTTATAGGGGATGTGTTGGGTGTAAAACTCCCAACATTGCACATTGTTAAACATTGCACAAACGCGGAGTTTTTTGCTATATAGGTCGGCAAATAAAGGATTGCTCACCCACTTTGTCGGCAATGAGGCTTGAAAACCCTCTTTGAGCACAATAGCTAAGGTCAGGCTTGAATCTTTGCTGCAAAAAGGAGCAGTTAAGTTTCTGCTCAAAGGTTGGACTTGCTACAAGTTACTGTCTCTCTCTCTCCATTTTTAGTCCGAAACCCCCGTTGTCTGATAAGTCTGGAAATTGCGAAATTTAAAACATAAAGAAAAGAAAAAAGAAAAAAGAAAAAGGAGGGGGCTGGAGATCTTCGGAGAGAATGAGAAGAAGGAGAGGGAGAGACTTGTGACAAGTCTTCCAAAAGAACTAAAGCCAGTGCCCAAGAAGCAATCTTAAATAATTTAGGAAAACATAAAAAGGTTTGTGTTTTTTGGAAAATAAAAAATTTCAATCAGCCAAAATTACATTGCATTGTATTAAATTGAAAAAAATCTGAATGTATGTCAGCATCAACAAAAATTTTGCCACAACAGGGCGAAGAGGTAAGAGGACAATTTTTACATTGCTGGCCCCCCAAGTTTCGAATCTTTGGTGTTTCCCTGAACTAGAGAGCTCTGCAACTGATAAATGCTTAATGTATTGAAAGTCTACAGGGGCATGAATGAATCTTTCTTTCCGGAAGAAAAATTATTTCTGTGCGTAATGTCTGGATTTGGATAAATCTTCCATTTCCTTTTTGTTTCCGAAATATTCTGCGATTCTCATCAAATTACCTTCAGTAATTGGAACATGCTATTCATCAATTGTTTTTGACTGCCTAATTTCCTATTTGGGAAGCAATGTTTCTACAAATCGTCACTGATATTTTTGGAACAGGATGGAACTAACAACTTTAATTTGCTAAGTTTGTGTATTACGTCATCTTTATTTGGACTGCTCCTCCTTTATTATGTCATATCACTGGACAAAAGATTCAGAACAAAAAAGAAAAGAAGCTTAATATGGCACTAATATGGTTTTAAAACTTTTTACAGGAAACTCTGTTATTTTCACACTCTATTTACATGGAAATATACAGATCTTGGAATATGGGCCAGACACTACACTTATCACAGCCCATACACGAAGCAGAAAATGAAGGGGGCGCTCAGCAAATCTGAAAATTTCTATATAAATGCTCAAAACTATTTGATGGCGACAGTTTCAATTGAACGATAATATAGGATGAATTTAGCATGCACCACAAATCAATGGACAGCTACGTAAGAAAACCATGTTCAAACGTCGAAGGACCGAAGCTTTGACGAAGAGAGGAGGTCCGGGGGTTTCTCCCAACCAGACAGACATTTGAAGACTATATGCCCCTTGGAATGTCTTAAAACTATGATTTCAACATGACTGGTGACATAGTCAATAGTCACCATTCCTGCTTGAAAAAAATATGTGGATAATCTTGGCCGATGTGTTTGGTATTGCCCTACCAAAGTGTTCAAAGGCCACAGCCCCCCCCCCCCATCTCACATAGTGACCTACGATGAACGGGCCTCGTTTTTTTAGCAAAAAGGCACTTTACACTGATAAATGGGAATTTTTGCTAAAAAAGTGGTACCTTTTACAAAAGCGATACTTTTGGCAAAAATTGACACATTCTGAAAATTGGCGCAATTTATCTGACAAATGGTGTACTTTCAAATTCTTTAGAAAAATATGGGAAGTCACAGCTTCTTGGTGCTTCCAGACTCTCACACCTATGGCTCTTACATCTATCTCTGTCGTTCTCTGCTGCTTGTGGTGATGTCATCTTTATTTATGTGCAAATACCAAGCAGCGAATGACTATCTCTGGCTCCCTGAAACGTTCTTGGAGAAAAAAGAATGAAGTAAAAGAATATGTTTATAAGCAGATTAATACCTGACGTCATGGTGTTTTCGTGCTTATTTCACGCAGGACAAGATATTTTTGTTGGATTTGAATATAATTTCAATAGAATTGAATAACTCGGAAAGAAAATTACAGCAAAAAGGTCTCAGGTTCGGCAGGAGCTCAATGAACATAAAGAAATGACTAAGATCTAAATCAGGGATTTGTTATCTTTTATAGGCCTCTGTGATTGATGATGAAAACTTGTTATTTCGATTCAATTAAACTACAATTACAAAATTCTCTATTACATAGGTAGTTTGCAACTGGCTAGTCTGGGTTTACAAGATAAAACTATTACAATCGTTATTGCAAAGGGAAACTGAGAGAAGAGAAAAAAATATCAAATTTAAAAAGGATGTAATTCCGGATTTTTTCATAATCATGATAATGATTATTATAATGATTTCGAGCTTTAGAAATCGCGTTAGCACAGTTTGCCTTTTTTAGCTGATATTCCAGATAACTTTCGTTTGTAATTGTTGAGATATAGCTTTTATCTATTTTCCAGACCAACGAAGCTTCAAAATAGTTAATCCGGCGAGTTAGGTCATGTATCCAAATTGGGTTTTACCTAATATGGATACATGAGTTAGTTTACTGGTCTGTTATCTAGTGGGGTTAATTCCTGACAAAGTAATAAGGACAACCAAATATGGGCAGAGTTTCGCCCGTCAGGTATTAATGTTCACAACAAATTTTGATGGTTGGCACAAATCATGAGGTTTTGTCTGATGACCATCTTTGTTGCGAAATAGCTTCGCTTTCATGTCCCGCTTTAAAAAGGGCTGGTTAAAAAGAAAAAGCTAGGATGCTGTCACTTTTCTTCAGTTTCATTTGATAGGAAAGTGCGTGTGCTCTTCCAGCATTGCCTCATACTTTGTAGAAGCTTCTATCGAGACTTCATTTGTTGAAACGTTCATGGTAAACATACCAGCCCACTTGCTGACTATGACGTCATGTAAATAATTTATTTTGATTGGCGTAGGGAAAGCACGTGTTGTGTTTATGGACTTCCGCTAAGGTGTGTTTGGTGCGTATCACGTTGATTTGCAAGCATTCTACCATTACGAAGAGAAGTGAAGTCTTGCTGTTCTTTTAGAATTTTGTAATCTGTCTTGATTTGTTTTCTCTGAACGGCGAAATGAGTGAAAAGCCATTTGCAGAAGTTGAAAGCTTTGATACTCATAAACTTAAACACGTGGAAACTCAAGAGAAGAACCCTTTGCCAACGAGCGATGGTGAGATCTGGAATATGGCTTAGGCCATTTTATTTCGCAACAAATCTTTTAATATAAAATGCATGCTTTTTTCAGCCATTTATGCACGTTTTAGCTGTAGCCAATACTGCATAAGTATCTTGCTTATTAATATTTATGTGTGTTTTGCATTTTTGATTCAGTTTTTTTCGGGAGGATGTTCCCCCCACCACAGGCTTGCTTGCTGCGAAGTGCAAGGACGCACGCTTTTTGTTGATATCAGACCTTTCTTGAATGTGTTGGCACGTACAATGTGCTTTCGTACGTTGAAAATATTGTTTAAGAACGTAATTATAGGAGGGTGGTGGTTTTTCGGAGTTTGCAAAAACATTTCAGAGATGAAATTCGAGTCATTAAGGAAGGGGAATGTTAACAGTAGACATCCAAATTTGGCAAGGTAATTTTTGGGATTACATTCAGTTCACATATATGCGCATTTTCCGCCCCCATCAGAAATTCAAAGTTTAAAATTACTTTTCTTAATCTACCTTTTTTCTATTGTTTACTAGAATCCAAAAAACGAACTCACATATAGCCACCCTAATTATTTGTCAATTTGGTTTTGTGACAATCAAGAAAATCCCCTTCAAAATTGATAACCAATAGTGTTTGATATGATTGGCTTTTACAGAAGAAAAGAAGAAAATCCGTTTACTTTTCCTTAATTCACCTAAAATGAGACACTCCTAGAGAGATCTTCACCATGTGACCGGGAGAAAGACTGAAGTTCACATTGCACAAGAAAGATTCAAAGTGCTATTCGCAGTTTGAATAAAAGCGATCTCGACAAGTTTTCACGAATCATCACGCCGTGAATTATTATGCTTCCAGTACAGAAATTAATCGAGCTTGGACAAATACTTGGCTAGTAAGTTAATGCACGCTCAAACACTACTGCCCTTTCAGTGTAAACAACAAGCGATCTACAAAATCTGTCCTAATTTTTTTTTGAAGCAGAGAATCAGAACTAAATAATTGATAGCAAATAATTGCATGCATTTATTTCATACTTGGAACAATTAATTAAAAGGTAGGAACAAAGGATTTGTACACATTTGTTTTTAGGCATCCATGACATATTTTGCAAAGCTCTTTCCAAATGCATAGTCGGTGCATCAAGAAGGGAATCTTTCTCAGTAGTTGACCAACCATGAAGACTATGGACCTAAGTTTTTTTGAGATAGTTAAATTTGTAATTCCTACTGTGGTTTATGGTTTCTCCTTTCACTCTAAAAATCTTCACTGTTTGTTTAAGAAGCCACAGTGCATTTGTAGAATCATTAAAATTTCAGTGAGTAAATTCAAGCATTGGTATCTTTGTCTTTGTCAGGTAATTGAAATCATGAAAACTGTGCCCAAAAATAGATACTGTCAATTAAACTGTATTAATGTTTTTTAAAATGTTGATACAATTTTCTGCTATTAATGAAAGAAACATAGACATTTGTGTTAAAAGCTTGCCCTCACTGTTGAGGCTTGCAGCTTGGATGTGTTTCCTTTTACCACCACAGTTAAACAAGCTTTGAAAATGAATCTCTTTCCTTGTTGTCTTTGTTGACACATGACCTTCTTAACTCGTCACATCAAAAAAGTTTATTCATTCAGCATAATCCTAATCTCTTTAGAAATATATTTTCTTTATGACCTTTGTTGTTATATCTTTCTCCTGAGTTTTTCTTTGTTTGGATCTGACATCATATAATCCTTCCTTATTGTATGGAGTTGAACTGTTGCTTTGTCATTGTATTAGTTACGCAGAAGCTCAACTGTGCTCTATACAGAAATTTATTTTGAAAACTCACTTGTGCTTAGTTTCAAGGGATAAGAAATTCATAAACAAAATATCATCCAAGTCAGAAAATAATGATATATTATGTTAGATAGTCAAATCTTACCTTTCATTAAATGCAACTTGTTATCAAATGATGCAGTGACTATTTTTGTTGAAACCTCATTTGGCATTGGGTGATGTTGAATTTAATCCCAGTTCCTTTCTTAAACAACTGATCTATGTTTTTTGATATCTTCCCCAACTAAGAGATCTATGTTTTTCAAACAATCTTTCTAATGGTATAAATTTTAGTATTGACAGTTTCATCTTGTTCTACTTCTGCTCACTGAAAACGATGGTAAATTCAATGAGTGTTATTCCTTGCAAGAGTTTATCAGCCTCTTGAACAAACTCAAGAGAGGTTTTGCCATTTTTGTGCCCATCATATATTGGACTAAAGTCTGTAGTCTCTCGTGCAGCAGCCTGGAAGTTCTAGAAACTGAACACTAACCAACAAGAAGTTCTGGTATCCAAGGGTTGCTAAGGGTTGTAAGCCAATTTATTCAAGTTTGTATTAACCATAGTGACCACAGTGTACTAGGAAATTAAATCTGGTAGTCATAACATGTGTTATGGGCGCTAAACATATATATATATATATGTGTTATAAAGAACACCACGAAATACCGCTTCAATGGCAAAATCTGATAGATATTTTACAGATTGCCAAAGCCCAGGCTCTTGCCCAAATCAAGTCCTGGTTCTAAACTTAAAAACAGACCAATATAAGCCTCCTTTGTTTATAAGCCACCCTTGATTATAAATGCTCTTGATTTTGAGCCACCCTTGATTATAAGCCACAGCAAATTGGTTTCAAAAAGGTGTGAACAGTCCTTGATTATAAACCACATCCATAAAAAACAAAGAAAGATACTTTATTTGAAATAAAGGGTGCAAAAACTGACAAAACCTGATTGTATCTAAAGCAATAGATACTACAAATTCAACCAAAATCATTATCACCCAGCATGGGATCATGGGAAGATCACTGTCATCCAGAAAATTTTTTCTTCTTCACCTTCTACATTTTCACCCTCAGCTTCAAGGTAGCAGGAAGGCTTTTCAGGATTAGGATAAAATAATGTAAGCCACTTTTATTTTTTAAGTCCCTTTTATTTATAAGCCCCCTTGATTAAAAACCACGGAAAAAAGTGCCAAATTTTAATTATAAGTTGTGGCTTATAATCAAATAATTACGATATTTCACCTTGCTCTTTCTTCTCATATAGTCAAATTTAAAAAAAAAGTAAAAATATGTTTTTCTGATGTCATCACTTTGCCACTCTACCTCAGTGTAGGATGGACAGTTGCTTCAGGCAATGGTTTCAGCAGCAAAGAGAAAGTTTTTAGAGAGAAAGATTTGATACTTGCCTGGCAGAGAGAGGAAATTGATGCATTATTTAGAGTAAATATAAAGTAATGTGGTGGTTTTATAGTTAGCCAAATGCAGCTCTGTTGACTCGCACAAAACTCCCTAGTGGCTCATAACTGCAGACCAGGCTACCAATTAAACTCAAAAATGGCAAGTGCTTGTCCTGAAACCTCAATCTTTAGATCAAAGTCATATGCGTCAACCATTACATCACGAAAGAGAGGAACCTTACATTTTTTTAAAGCAGTGAGCATGTTCTGTCTTGGTGGGTTACTTTTGAACTTTGTTTGATGAAAGGCTCAGAGCAATTACTTTTTATGCAAAGGTCAATAGCACAGTAAACATTTGTTTCCTACCCTTGCTGTCTGGAGCAAGGCTTTCAACTGTCAAATTGTGAAAAGCACTCAGTTTCAGCCTAACATCAGTTGCAGGCTAATTGTCTTATGCAGCCATGATGTATTGCCTATCATATTGGTTTCATGTTTAGCTACAAGGCTTCTTTTGATGAATGGCATCTTTTTCTCATTCTGTATAAGATTTGATATATTCAATTTTGTTCTTGTGTATAGAAAATGGGTGTGGTCCTGAATCAGTGTTGCACCCTTGACCACTGCAGTTCTTTGTCATCTCTACAGCTGCCATATTTTCCTGGATCTGTCCCTGCTTATATTTCCATAACAAAATCTTAAATAAGAAATGAAATGTCCCAAAACAAATAATAGCCAACAAAATTCAATTCCAATCACCCTATGGCTAGTTTAGGGCCAGGTCTAAACTGGCACGGCTCCAGAACTATGCATTGGTTCTGTGAAACTTCCTGTAGGACACTTGGACATACAATTCCTGTGTAGGAAGCAATGATAGTTTCAAATAGAGCCTATTACTCATGTAGACAGGTTATAAAGTACCCATTTACCACAAGTCCTTATGTCATTTTTCCAGTAACAAAAATTCTTCTTACCTTACAGTAATCAAGGAGGAGGCTGCTGATTCAAGAGCAGAAGTAAAGAGCTTTGATCATGGGAAACTGAAGCATGTGGAAACCGAAGAAAAGAACCCATTGCCCACACCTCAAACATTGAAAGAAGAAATGAGGCCAGAGGAGTTGCCAGATGTGTCTGGTGTTAGTTCATTTGACACCAGCAAGTTGAAGCATGTGGAAACACAGGAGAAAAATGTTTTGCCAACAGCTGATGGTAGGTTCAATTAAGCCTTTTGGAATTGAAATGTTAAGGATTCAGAAATCAATAACAGCTAGATTTGGCAATTGATGGTCAGGAATCAGGAATCGGGCTACAAGGGTAGGAGGAATTTGGGAATCATGGGAATCCATTGGGTACCCGTTAGTTGTTTTCATTCAATCAAACTGGAAAGTTTCTTCTGATAAGGCCAAAGGTTTCGTTAGGTAAAAATTCTAATGTATTTGGCTTGGATGGTTTGTTCAAAATCAGGTCCTGTGCATTTGTTCGTTGAGCTATGTTTATCAAGAAATATGGAATGTCCAAATTAAAGTGGTGACACTAAGCATCAAATAAATTCATGAAATTTCAAGTATTTTGACCACAATCACCGGTAAGCATAAGGATGGCCAAGAGTATGCACCACAATAGAAATAGGTTTTTATTGTGTGTTCTAATTGGATCTTAAATTTGTATAGATGATTGGTGACTGAGACCTTCAGCAATCAGTAGTAAGTTTCATTTGGGCATGATAATGTAATTTATTTTAAATGACAAGTATTAGAAATTAATCAGAGACTGTTTATGCTGAGAATAGATAACATTTTTTATGACCATTCAACCAAAGATTATAGCATCAAAACAGCATTTAGTTTGATGAAACCATTTTTGGCTTTGTAATAGATTACGGAATATGTCAAACTTTTTTCATGTCTTGACAAGCTTTATTGGACTTCAGTTTTGTCGTTAGTGCACAGTTGATCATTCTGATTTTCATAGTAGTATCGTTCCTTGATAAATTTTCATAGCATTATTTTGGTATAATTCTTCTGAGAATGTGCATGCAAGAATGAGCTCACATGGGAATTTGCACAAACAATCATTCAAAATCTTTAAACTGAAGTAATTTTAAACAGAATTCTTTGACTTGACAAGTTTTTATCAGATACTATAGTTTCAGTTTAGTGATTTGTGCCATTCCTTCCCATTCCCTTTGCTGTCTCTCCCTTTCCAACAAATGTATGCTGTTTAAGAACCCACCATCGGGCCTTTTCATTTGATGCGAGTGATCTCGTGATCGCGTCAGCACTCGCGCAAACTCAACCACGCGAACATCTTATCGCTCGCGCAAAGCGGTAAGTTGCGAGGAAATGTTTCATCAATTAACACAATTCCAGTCATCTTTTGTAACCCAAGCAAGCGACAGACAAAACAAAGCTGGTATTTCAAAACACAGGGAATATAAGTAAACTGAATTAGCCACATATTAACGGAAAATGGAAATTGAAAATCAGTTCCACTTCGAATGTTTATGAATACTATAGGCACTTAGTATTTGAACTAATTAGCCCTTCGAACATCGTCTGGGCAGTTAAAGTATTTTTCATTAAGGTTTGGAACACCACTTTGCGATCATCCGGCAAAAACGTCTATATCAAATTCATCTTCATCATCTTCGTGATGTGCATAAAATTTATGAACGAAGCCCATTTACATTGGGTATTTAATTTTTCTTGGAGTGCAATAAATAAAGATCATCATGAAGAGTTCGTTTTCATTTGATATCACCTTTCACAAAGGTACCTTATAATAGGATCATACAGTTTTTGTAAAGCCCTGGTCAAACGATCCAACATTTCACCCAACATTTCGCCCAACATCATGTTGGGTGAAATGTTGGATCGTTGGACCACCTTGTTGGATAACCCAATATCGTAAATTTCGATGTTAGACGAAATTTGACTGAGGTAAAAAATTTTGGCTGCCGATGTCCAACAATTCTATTGTTTTAAAGTGTTAAGTGAAATATTGGATCGTTTGACCACCTCAGCCAACATTGTTGGCTCTGCGCACGCGCAGTTGGTTAAAGAGCGCCAAATTTCAATCATCGGATCGTTGTTGTTTTCTTGGGCTGGTTTGTTCGTTTCAACAATCGCGTTTGCTTACAATCAGTTACTCTTTAACTATGGACAGTATAACGAAATTCGTTTTCTGTGCGAAAGAAGAGGCATCAAGCGTCAATGAAGAAACTGTAGCACAGAGAAGCTACAAGAAAGTGCGGGGGGGGGGGCGAATTTAGGCCACGGCCTTGATAGGCGATGCGACGCTCGTCCTGAGAAGCCGCGATGACAGTGAAAATATTTGAAGAGACAATAAATGGAGAAGGCAGCGATTACCTTTCGTTTTTTCGGATCGAAATGTCGCGAAACTATGCAGCCTTCAGCCCGAACTTCTACCCAGTCCTTTTTCGATCTGCGCGTGAAAATGTTGGGTGAAATATTGGATCGTTTGACCAAGGCTTAAACATTAAAGGCACTGAGCTTTGTTGATTATTAATATTACTTTAAGAGCGATCGTTCGCGCAAGAGAAATCAAGCGTGGGCTGCTCGCGTGGGCTATTTCTTACGAAAAGCCGGCACCTTCCTCTAAGCATACAATATTCACGAATTCTCCCTAATTTTATATTAACGATAGTTTTAATCGAATTTTTTTCACTCAGTTTTTGTGATTTTTGTTATTCTTTTGGTATTGATTTTCGAGATGTTTTGAAAATTGGCTTTAAACTATGAGAAATGGGTACAAAAAAGCCAGCTGTGGAGAATAATATGAAAAACAATAAAAAATATTTTTGAACTTCTCAGAAAGATATCTATCGACTTTAAATTATCTACTTTTTTAGATTTAAGAAGTGAAAATAATTAATTTGTAGTGAACATTCGTTAAATATGTTTTCAATCCTTCCAATTAAGTTATCCAAGAGGAAGCTACAGACTCACGGGCTGAAGTAAAGAGCTTTGATCATGGGAAACTGAAGCATGTTGAAACCGAAGAAAAGAACCCATTGCCAACACCTCAAACATTGAAAGAAGAAATGAGGCCAGAGGAGTTGCCAGATGTGTCTGGTGTTAGTTCATTTGACACCAGCAAGTTGAAGCATGTGGAAACACAGGAGAAAAATGTTTTGCCAACTGCTAATGGTGGGTTTACATAAATACAATTTTTAGCTGCCTTACTGAGAAAATATATTTTGGTTCTTAATTGCATATTTTTTTTGTTTTCTTGTTCTTCCCATTTGTTTTTGCTGTTCGTCATTTATATATATATAAACATATATATTGGCTCAGTTGAATGACAATTGTTTTTTTGTCGCATCAAACCATTCTGACCAAATGCAGTAATAAGAATTGTGCAACATTGTTTTGCAAAAAGATTCCTTCTGCCTCATTCGTCCTAAAGAGTGAATGTATATAATGAATTTTGTTTTTGATAAAAACTAGTTATCAAAGAAGAGGCAGTTGACTCGAGGGCAGAAGTGAAATCTTTTGATTCATCGAAACTGAAGCACGTAGATACTGTGGAGAAGAATCCATTGCCAACACCGCAAACACTTAAAGAGGAGATGAGGCCTGAAACGCTTCCTGATGTTTCTGTTGTAAAAGATTTTGATGCTTCAAAACTGAAGCACGTAGAAACACAAGAAAAAGTTGTATTGCCCACCAAGGAAGGTTTGTGATTTACTGTTCTTATAATGTTTTACCCGGGGGTATTTGCGTTTAGGCCTTTTTATCTAGTACTGGGATTAACGTTTGTTTTCGTTGTCTTCTTATTAAAATTCTTTCACTGCATATACCCTTTTTTGTATCAATATCTTGAATCCCCCCCGGCCATTCTCGTGTTTTCTCCTCTTTTTTGTTCGCGCTGTTAGCTTGAAAATAACCCCATAAACAGATTGTTTTCTGCAGTGTCGTATACACTAAATGAAATAATGGGCATGACTAACTATTAGAAATTAGCATATATACTCTATAGAAGAGTAAAGAACTTTAATTTTAGATGTAGATTTTAGGTATTGGCCAGGTGTAGTTAGTTGTTATTACATTGTCATCATAGTTTAGTTGTTCTGTATGCAGTGTCTGTCTGCTGAGTTTGGCAGGGTGTTATTAAGCCAGGTTTAGTCTACATTTACGTATCCAAAGGTTACTTCTTGTGAATGTGCCTTCTTGAGATTCTTACGATTGATGTGATACAGAATACAGTTTGAGTGCTGCCGCGTCGCGCATCGAAGAAGCGGTTGCGCTTTTGTTAGAAGAAGCAAACTTCTGAAGATAGACGACCTTTAATGATGATGGCTGACCATGGAAAGAGCTAAAGCTGTTCTGAAAAGGTAAATATCTTCAAAATTTGTTGTCGATTAGTTTATTTAAACAAAATCTGCTATGATAAGTGTTTTGCAGACCAGCCTTGGCTTAACCCACCAAAGATTCCCTGAGCTGTGGCTAAATAGCGCTAGAAATGGTTTAAAATCCTTAATGAGCCTCTGCAAGTTTTCTACATCAGTTTCAGCCAAAGCATTTTTGAAGCAGCGGTTACGTATATGTTTGTGCAGCCACAGAGCTACAGGTTAGCGAGATATTCAGTTCACAGTGGGATAATGGAGGCAAAATGCAAAGGATTTCTCATAGCAGCGGAAAACCTTTGAATTTGAATTTAAAGAAACTTGGTCAAAATGGCTTGTCTTTGATACCAACGATTAGACACGCGTAATATCCGTCGTTTTTCTCAATGATATTTTCAAATGAAAAAACTACAGGTTTAAATTTAATATTTTTGTTCTTGCTCATTCCTTAATCACCGAGAATAAATAGAACCATTAAAATCATTTTAACTAAATGGTAATGGTAAGGTAAAATCAGGCTTGAACATTCTTATAATTTTGTAAGATAAAAAATTTTATGGGGAAGTGTTGATCTATTTCAGAAAATTTGTTCTTGAAAAGCTTCGTAGGAGCCCCAATGCTGCGCTTTAACAAATAAACGTAGCAGGAAGATCCTTACATGTTTTAGTTTTACTGTACAGCTTTTTCAGTAATTTTACAGGGTGTTGAGGTAAGGATGGTCGAGGCAATGAATTCGGTTTTTGGAGGACGGTCAACAAATTGTTAAAACTCTGCTTAAAAACGATTTCTTAATTTTATTGAAGTTGCAGTTATTTTTTATTTGTTGCATCGTGAAATCCTTGGGGGTCAGGCGTTTTCGCGGTGATCTCTCGAATGGTTTTATTTCATAATCTGGCTCCAATTCGGTGTTGGGAAAAATTGTCCTGAAAGACGTTTTTGTAAATACCAGGTTCTCTATTATCTGTTATTTCGTAACAATGATTGTAACGATTGAAGAGGCCTAAAAAATACCAGCAAGTAATCGATACCAGCAAAGGCTGTCTGTCCCGGCCCGCCCCTGTCTCGTCAATAGGTGGTGTGTACATCGAGGCTCGCTTGTGTATTCATTTTGACGCAGCTTTTTAGGTCGATCTTTGCAGCTTAAGGTGATCTGCACATCCAGTACTAGGTAAAACAAAATCTCTAAATTGTTTAGTTGCACTAATGTTGCCTAGTGTGATAAGAAAACGAACAGAAGTTATCCGAATATGAAGAAAAAATTGATGACCTAAACGAGACCTCTGCGTGGGAAAATGTGCTTTAAGTACTGTTGTCACAGATGATGTAAACACATGATTCAATATCCTAAACATAAAGGCAGACCTGTTGACTAAAGGGCTTGGTGCCGACGCCCACAGGTTCTGTTCATTCTTTTAATGCACGAGAGTGGTTGAAACCAATTTTTAAGCTTTTAGGTCAAACTAATTGACCAATAAAACCGCTTAACAAGGAAAGGCAGATAACAACTGCACTGAACGCTCAACAACCGTAACGTCGTTATAAGATGTGGATTGTGGCATGAAGATTCGTTGAAATCTTTTTATTTCTCAACACTGTACCTGCTAAACTTTACTTGGATTTGACAACATGGCTTTGGAAGTCTGGCCGTCCTCAGGAGGTAACTAAAAAGTTTCTCTTCCTTATTCTCGACTCTTGATTTGGCTGTCGCTTGATAGACTCATCTGTCACACGCCAGAGATAAGTGTTATTAGATTTTTAATTCTTCAAAAGACTTTGCAGTTTCTAAGTTGGTTAATTTTCCGCTGTCGGGCTTCGATAGGCAATGAAACGTAACTCGTTTCCCGAACACTTCCTGGTTCAATCACAGCTATGTTTCTTTGGATTTGGTTTCAGATAAGCACAAAGTAGGAAAGATTTCTTAGAAAAAATAAGGTGAAAGTTTCCTCCTGGAATCATTCCTTCGATATTCTTTTAAAAGTCAGCGAACATGTAAAGTCGTGGCCTTATTTGTATTCTTTCCGCTTCGCCGGATTAACTTCGATCGGCAACCGGAAGTGGGCTCGATCTTCAATGTTTTGAAGTCAAGGACATTCTATAATTGATTCAGGCCACAGACCGTATTAAATTTGACTGATGAATTGAAATAGGTAATAAATAGCTTTCACTGTACAACCACACACACTATCTTTGGAACGTACACGAACAGCCCCCTTAACCTGGTGTACTTCCAACTTGGTAAAAAACAATTGAAATCTGTGTAACACTGACAAATGCATTATCTATCTATTTATTTATTGATAAGAAGTTTTACTATGAGAAAAGAGCATGATGGGGCATATTAATGCAGCCTCATCTTAATGCAGCTATATAACCCATCCTCGTAATGCACCAATGCAGCAGCGGTTTTAGGGACTGCGGGGCCAGGGACCAAAAGGCTACCATAAGCGCCGAGCCTGGGGTCATGGCCCCCTGGACCCCCTTAAAAACACCACTGCATCCTTGTAATCGTAATGCATCCCTCGCTTTTCACCTTCAAGCTTGCAGATGCTTATTTGTCAAGTTTCAAACTTTAAGCGTGACGCATTTCAGTTTTGCCCCACGCTTGTCCCACTCTTTTTAAAAGTACCACGCATTTTCTGGATGTGTCAAAAAAACACAATTCCCATAAGCGACCCCCGCCCCGCCTTTCCTTATTGTTAAGTTAGTTTGCATTGTTTTTCTTGCTTAAATTATTCACTATAAGTTGAGTGTAGCACTATAAAAAGGGATGTAGCCAAAATACTTTTCAAAGGTTACGCCCATTACATAGCTAGAACCCCAACTGCCTTCCTCAAACCTGACTTCTCTGAAACTTGGCCACTATATAAATGGAATATGTATCGCACGGTATCACTGTCCCATTTTGTTGTATCAACTTACTTTTTGAACAACATTTGGCCACTGACCTGTAGCATTGGTTTGTCTGGTGGAGAAAAATGACGTATTCATATTAATTTTTCCATTATCCTCAAACCCATTGAAACGCGGTAAGATTCTCTGTAAAGCAGTTATAATCCCACTTTACAACATCTTGATTAGATTCGTCAAATAGGCAATATCTTGGTGTTCCAAGGAAATGCCAATCTTATGTAAAAATACCGAGCTAAAGGTTTTTTAGGCCTTTCCTCTATTTTCTGTCGCAGACGCAGTTTCTAAACCAATTTCTAAAGAATGACGTTCAGGCATCCTTCAAAAGTTTGCTAATTTCTGTTTTCAAAAGTTTCTAAACCATTGCTTCCCGTATACACGTATTCCCGGAAATGGCCTTGGAAGGGCGAGCACGTCTTCTTTGTACCTTGCTTTTGTTGTACGGTTCCTTGTAAGGCCTGATAACCGACATCGCGATCAACTATAAGCCTTCATTAAACACCTCGTGTTTTTATTGCTAAAGGTACGATATATGAAAGCCAAACAACTTTCAGGGTGAAAGAAAAAGGCCGGCAAGCAATTAAGGTTATCGTCCAGCGAGCGACAGGTTATCAGTCGATGAACGATTTCGACATGGAATAATTGATTTTCCGTGGACGAATATCGCGAAGGGAGTTTAGTTATTGGTACCAGAAGGCTTTGTGAGCCCGGAACCAGAAGGCCCGCCTCAATTTGGGGACGTTGTGGTGCAGGTTGGAATTCGAAAATTTAATGTGGGAATTTTGAAGCCAGCAACTTACTTCTTGGGCAGTGCTGGCTTTTGATAAATCAGAGGATGGAGGCCTTTGAAGGTATCGGTTATAGTTTTGATAAAAAAGGTCAAGGACTTCTCAAATTAGTTGTGTTTAAATAGGGTTGAATAAGTTTTATGCTCGAAAATCTAAGATCAGATATTTCAGGTAAACAGGGAATTTTTTCTACGATATACAAGCAGGATTTATGACATTGTATTGACCAATTCCTTTTCTTTTTTTGCAGTTATCAAAAAAGAGTCTTTTGAGTGTCGAGCCGAAGTGAAGACTTTCGATACTTCGAAATTAAGAAGTGTTAAAACCCGAGTGAGAAACACGTTGCCAACGCCGCAAATATTACGAGCAGAATTGCGACCGGAGAAGCTGCCCGATATTTCCTCAATTCGTAACTTTGATTGCCGGTTGTTAAAACATGTTGAAGTAAGAGAGAGAAATTTGCTTCCTTCATTGGATGGTAAGGTTGCTCATTGCTATTGAAAAGCCCTTGCAAAGCCCATGGATTTATCAGTTTATTTTGAGATTGTTCAGCTGCTCCTTGCTTCTGGATCGCGCTATTGTTAAGTTCTTCCGTCAAGGCTAAATCGTCCAGTGACAGCCTATCGGGAGAGTTCCTTGAAAATGATATATAGATGAAATAAATATCTTTTGTTGTCAGTCAAATTTGACGATAAAGAATGCAGTGGAAGAATTGTGCATCGACTCTTTTGTTTTAAGTGTGTTAATATTGGTGTTTTATTACAGATCAAGTTTCAGATCAATTTTTTTTGAGGTTGCAAGGAATTTTTTTCATTCCTAACCCAGATTAGCTTTTAGCTAGTTTTCTGTAGAGACTTTTTTGCCTATAATAAACATTATATGATAATGAGGATGATGATGATGATGATGATAATGATGAATTTGAGTCGAAGTCTGAGTATGGAAACACAGCTGCGTTTATATGGAGTTGTCATCAAGGCAACCGAATTCCGTAAGCTTTAAGTTGGGTTTGAAGGTTATGTTTTATTGCAATCCTTTTCCGAACAAGCTATATTATGCAGTTTTTGATTTATGTTTATAGATTCAAAGAGATTGAAAATTTAGTCTGCAGGTGTATTGGGGTTAGCAATTAGTTTGTTAGTATAGAAGACGTAGCTAGAGAATTGTATCGTTAGAAAATTCAAGGAGGTCCTCGTTTGAAAGGTAAAATTTATATTTGATGTCTTGCAGGTGTATTTACAAATAGCATAAACACTTTCAACTATTCTTTATATAGTGAAGGACATTAGTAATTGTAGCAGTTGAGTGAATGCTGGCGTCCAGCAATAGCACGAATTCTAATGGGGATTCGTGGTAGAAGTTGTAAGTCCTCTCCCTGGATTAAAACATTTGAAAACCAAGCATTTTAAACAGAAAAGCGAGGCAGTGCTTGGTTGCGATTCGTAAATTCTTCTTACTTTTCCTATGATATTATTTCAGTAGCCCCCCTCACCATCTTTGACGGTCTGCCCGGCATGTTTTCTTTACTCTGGTCCCTGGATTAGGCCGATCGTTGTAGATTCATTCCTTTTGCTACTACATGTTAGTTTCAAGACAAATGTAATTTTTTTAGTTTCACAGCTCAAACAGTCATTAGGCGGGATATATTTTGTCCACAAGGTTTGGTTAAATCCACCACAAAAACGGATCTATGTTTTAACGGAGTAGCTATATTACAAACAATACCAATTCTTCCAAGAACACTACCCATTAAAGTGATCGCTGCAAAAACCTTAATTAACCTAACCCCCCCCCCCCACCTCACACCATTCTTAAGCAGTTATAGCCAGAAACATATGGAGAGAAGGCTTATTATTCTTTCACCAATCGTTTTTCAGTCAATTTTCTGACAAAAACACGAATTGTTGTGAGAAATTTCCCTGGCTTAGATTCATGCACCCCTTGGTGTTTGATAACAACTGTTATTGGGCATAAAAACCTAATATACTTGTTTGCCAAATATCAGTGAAAAGTTATTGAAACTGATCATTTGAATCAAATGTTATTCGTTATGTTATCTTTGTACGCTCTTCTTTTATTTGAAACCTGATGTTTTTTCATTTTCAGAGCTTACATATGTTTGTTTTATATTGTAGAAATTAATTAACGAAACAATGGCGTACCCCTGGGTACTAGCAATCCAATGGTTTCCTTAAGTCATTAGCAATCCAATGGTTTCCTTAAGTCAGTCATTAGCAATCGAATGGTTTCCTCATAGCCCAGTCCTCCAAGTTTGCTTTAAGAGCGGTATTGCTTTGAGCGATGTTTAATGTTCGAAGCCAGACAAAGGGTTTTATTTATTTGTTATTTATACAAGACATTGCCTGTAACTGAAATTTTCTCAAGCCAACTCAAACTTTCCACACTTAACAGCTGCTCCTCAGAAATCGTCATTCATTTGCTCTTAGAAAAAGTACTACCTTGATTCATCCAACAGCGAAATTACTAAATAACGATTCTTGGCTCCCCTCTTTCAGTTATTCAAGAAGAAGCTGCGGATTCCCGCGCAGAGGTGAAAAGCTTCGACCATGGCAAACTGAAGCACGTGGAAACTGCGGAGAAGAATCCTCTGCCCACTCAAGCAGACATTAAGGAGGAGCTTAGGCCCGATGTACTTCCTGATGTATCAGGAGTCAAAGATTTCGACTCAAAAAAATTAAAACACGTTGAAACGAAGGAAAAAACGGTCATGCCAACAGCGGATGGTGAGTTTCAATGGAATGATCGTTAGTTTTTGCAATAGTCCAGGACTGGAACATGCCTGCTCCTAGCTTTGCTTCTTTCTCATTTTACTTTCAGTCGTTTTTCTCCTATTAGTATCTCCATCAACTCAAACGAGTCCCTACTTTTCTCATGTTTAGTATATGCCAGTCACACACCCCCACTCCCCTATTGAAACTGCACCATATTAAAACCGAGGGGTATCTCACTCACGCAAACAGCGTATGAGATTTTCACGAAAGCAAATAGATTTTTAGGGATTTTCAGATAAAATAATAATATTTTCATCAGAGGTATACGAGATTTCCTTTGAGTGTTTGGCCCCTCGATTTAAGCGACTACAAGGTACCAAGGTAAAAACTTCATCCTTATGAGCCTTGAAAATACATATTTATAAATATATTTGTCCCATCCGCTTTGTAGATTATTTCGCAGCATTGCATCAAAGAGGCATGGTGATATTTTGACGGCGATATATCTCATTTATCCCAATCTTTGAATTATTAGTAGATTTTTTATACTTTCAATTACAAACTTGTTATTCAAACTTCCTTTGCATTCTCTTAATCCTGTCTTCTTACACCAGTTATCAAAGAAGAAGCTACAGAATCACGAGCTGAAGTTAAAGCCTTCGACCATGGGAAACTGAAGCATGTTGAAACCCAGGAGAAGAACCCCCTGCCCACCCCGGCCGATCTAAAGGAAGAAATGCGACCCGAAAACCTAGCTGATGTCTCGGAGGTCAAGAAATTTGACTCTTCGAAACTGAAGCGCGTTGATACAATCGAGAAAAATGTCTTGCCAACTGCAGATGGTCAGTGTTGTTTTATGAATTATATTTTATTGTCCAAATTAACATGGTCTTTTCGGAACATAGCGCGCGAAAACTCATATGCATATTTTCCAGGCTTTTAATAGTCAATATTGCAGCTGCAAATTGAAAAAGGGAAGATGGCTATGATGTGTACGGTATATTTCATTTTATTGAGACTTCTCGAATGAAGCAGAAATGAGGGTTCAGGATTTCAATTGGATTTCAAAAATTATATTAAGCACTTCTCAAATTTTCACTGTGTTCTTACCGTTTGCTTGCCAAGAGCCGAGACAAATTGAAATTATAAATTGTGAATAATTTTATACACTGATATGCTCTTCTGAATGCATGTGATAATTAGCAAGATTGATCGCAGTATATTTGTTGATTTTCGTTGTACTTTTTCGTGTAGTTATCAAAGAAGAAGCTACTGATTCGAGAGCTGAAGTGAAGGCATTCGACCATGGCAAACTAAAGCATGTGGAGACCCAAGAGAAGAACCCCTTACCAACCCCCGCCGACTTGAAGGAAGAAATGCGACCAGAAAGTCTTCCTGATGTTTCCGCTGTGAAGGAGTTCAATGCGCAGAAGCTGAAACACGTTGAAGTTCAAGAAAAGAATGTTTTACCAACGAAAGACGGTGAGTTTTGTTGATGAATCGGTTTAATCGAAAATGGTTAAAATGATTAAAAATATTTAGAATATTTAAAAATTTTATGAATGTTTGAAATCTTGAAGCTCCCTTTCCAAGCCATAACACGTCGTTGATTGTGAAAAGATCTGCAACGCACGTGGTTAAGTTTATCATTCAAAGAGAAGATCAATCTTTAAATATGTTTTTGCCAGAGGTTGTCTCGTGCAATGGATAAAAATTGGTTCGATAGATTAAGGGAGTGGTATTTTGACCTTGGTTTTTTTACAATTTATAAGCGGTTGGAATGTCAGGATATTTTGAATAAAGATTGTTCTTATTTTTGGAGGAAAGTAAGTTTTTTGGAATGTAGCCATGAAAGCAGACAACTTGGTGCTGAAAAGGATACTTCAGAACTGGTTTAGACAAGCTCTTTTAGTTAATACCTAGCTAAGTCCTTCTGATTCTACCAACTTATTGAAGATATATACAACAGTCTTAAACAAAGAAATTCTTACACGTTGAGTGTAGTGTCTTTTTCTAGCATTTGATGTAATACAAATCCTAGGTTGTATACATTGGTGTGTTTTGTTATGTATTCAGAGGAGGGTGCTTTCTTATGTTAAGAAACCGTAATTTTCAATCGCTTCTCGTACCATTAAGATTGCAAATACAACTAGTCTGTTTTCTAAAAATCGCAACGATAGTTCTCAAGAAATTTATCCACCCTGGATTTTTAAATTATTTTTCGTGATAGACCCGAAAAAGTCAGTACGTTTTTAAATATGTAACATTGCGTAACGACATCGTTATTGCGCTTGTTAGTGAGATACCCAGCTTCACGAGAATCATTTGCAGTTTTCTAATCTGTGTTTCACGAATTTCGGGGCTAGACCACATAGCTGAATGGGGAAAAAATTATAATTCACCTAACTGCTTGTGTTTATTTACAGTATATATGTTTTGTAATAATTTTAATGCAAAAGAACTCAAACTTTTTTAAAATGTGATATGTTACGCTTAATTCGCTTGCCAAAAAATAATATTTTGATATTTAACTACAAGGAGGGCAGTGAATGAAGCAGAAAGGGTTGAAGTTAGAGGGTCCCATATTTTGGAAATGGGAGTCAAAGTGATTGTGTAAGCTCGCACTGTTTTATATCTCAATGGTACCAATGAGTGAGCCATTGAACTTACAAAAAATCCAGAAGATTTTGCATTTATCTTAGTTTGATATGAAATGACCCGTTGATAAAATTTATAACGACTATAACAGCCGTCATTATTTGAAACGTTCAAAGTTAAAAAAGTTAAAAAAACATTTCCAATGTTGTTAACATCACATATGTTTGATGCCTGCTATAATTCAGCATTTCAAATGTAAGAATTAGATGCAATTTTGCTTTAGGGGTTATCACATTGTCTAGGATGTTTGTTTTTTAAAGTTTATCATTTAAGTGCTCAATACCCTTGTACCCTTGGCGGTTACTTAGCTTATAAATATCAGCTAATAGCTCTTTATCGTCAGAAAGGAATCTCAAGTTAAGCAAGGACTGTAAATAATTATTTTCCCTGCTAGCCTTTTTTCTTAATCTTTTTCGAAATTTGTTCTGTAGTTATCAAAGAAGAAGCTGCGGATTCCCGCGCAGAGGTGAAAAGCTTCGACCATGGCAAGCTGAAGCACGTGGAAACTGCGGAGAAGAATCCTCTGCCCACTCAAGCAGACATTAAGGAGGAGCTTAGGCCCGATGTTCTTCCTGATGTATCAGGAGTCAAAGATTTCGACTCAAAAAAATTAAAACACGTTGAAACGAAGGAAAAAACGGTCATGCCAACAGCGGATGGTGAGTTTTGTTGAATGTGTTGTTTTTCAGAAGTACTTTTGAATTATTTTAAAATAGTGCTGCAAATTCTTACGTATTTTCTCTGCGAAATCGTCAAGACGAAACGTAACGAAAAGTAGCGTACACTAGAGACTGTTGATTCATGGGGATGTTAAATAAATGAAATGTAACATTGTTGTTTTGACGTGAAAATCAACAATGGTTTTTTAATTTTCCACCATTGGCAAAAAGTGTTTTCTTTTACATTTTCTTGCCATTTTGATGTTTTATAATGTTTTCTACAGTGATCAAAGAAGAGTCCATCGATTCACGAGCCGAAGTAAAGAAATTTGATCATGGAAAGCTCAAACACGTTGAAACGCAAGAGAAGAACCCTCTCCCAACACCGCAAACCTTGAAAGAGGAGCTTCGGCCTGACACCTTACCAGATGTGTCCGGAGTGAAAGACTTTGAGAAGTCAAAATTAAAGCATGTTGACCCGGCAGAAAAAAACGCCCTCCCTACCAAAGAGGGTGAGTTAGCTTTGGATTCTTTCAACTATCTTTCGTCTAACAATTTTTTTTTATTTTTTGCCAAGGCGGGCAAGGTTGTACTGTGTTGCCTGAAATGGCCTTAATCAAAGTTCTTGAAATCCGGGGTTCTATGGTGTGTTCTCCAAATCGGGTTAACAGTTTTATTTCAGTTTTTGCTAACTGGGATGACCTTTTTGTAAAGTGTGCTAACAGGCATGTGTAAATTCTGACAGAAATAGAAACGAGCTAACAGATTATCAGCTTTCATGGGATCAGAATGGGTGCAAGCTTCTAATAGGCAACATTGCGCTTTGCATGATCAGGCACTTCTATTTTGCACGGGTTTAAATAAGAGGCAGGATCCACTTTAGGTCCGGTTTATAATTGTAAGGATCCAAATGTGTCTTCCTTTCAGGACTAACACGAGATGAGGATCTTCTCGTATTCAACCCGTACCCTTTTATGATTTATTATCTTTCTCAAGTTGCCTTTCCAAGATAGCTTTTTGAGCAATGCCTGCCACTTACTCGAGACCTGCGTGGAAAACTAAATAACTGCTTCTAAATGGAATGGATCCGGGTAGGTACGGATCCACCATGGCTTGTGTAAACGCAGGGCCTTTGCAGAACTTTCTAATGTAAACAGGATCTGAGGGTCTTATTCATTAGGCTACAAATAGGGGGGCCAGTGTTTAAAATCTTAGTTATAGTTTTTTTATTAGAGTTGTTCTGCTCGTGTCTCTATCATGAAGTACTACTAACCTAAAATATTTAGTAAATGATAGCTTTTACAATTTTCTAGTTATTGACGAAGAGGCAAAGGGGACTCGCGCAGAGGTGAAAACGTTCGACAAAAGCAAGTTGAAGCACGTGGAAACAGAGGAAAAAGAGAGCTTACCATCGGCCGAGGGTAAAGAAAAACCCAAAAAAGATTGCCTTATAATGTAGCCTCAAGCCTTTTTATTAATGGACTCAGACTGACCCTCAGGACACCATCTTCTGATTTGTCGGGAACGCCCCATTTTGAGACGACAAACGAATTGTGAATGTACTTAATGCCGCATAGACACTAGTACCTGATTTATAACATACATTGCCTTGTATCGTTTTTCATAGGCATTTCTAGTCTCAAGTTTCTACTTATAATTAAAGAAAAAACATACAAAAACGCTGCGCACCATTTAAGAGACATATAAAATGATGAGGTTACTGTCCTTGTTTAATTTATGAGTTGACCAGTTTTGCACCGTTGATGTTTTTTTTAACTTTCTTTTTCTGTTTGGTTTTTTACTGTTTGTTTGAAATCAGTTGGCAACATGAAGTGATTGCCCTTTCTGCTTTTATCCAACCTGTTGTTTGAGATTTTTTAAGAGAAAACACCCTTAAAGTCTGTCAACTTTTACAAAGAAGATTCATTTGCGCAATAAATTTAAGCAATAATCAAGTAGGACTGAAGGTTGATTAGGAATCTCGAATAGTTATTTCTGGAAATAGCGTGTTAGGAAATTTCCTTTCATATAAGCTGTTGGCAGTGTTAAAATCAGCTTCGACAAGTTACCATCGGTTTTTCGATAAGAATGACGGACAAAACCAATATCATTCAATTTTATTGGTATATTGTTTTTATCATTGGAAGTCTGACATTGTCTATCTTCGTAAGGTCGTATCAGAACCTCATCCAACTCAAACTGAGAAATCTCTGACTTTTGTAATTCCTTTATTTACAGGTTAGGTCACTTTTTAACCACAGATTGATCGTCTTTGTTGTTTTTCATTCATTTGTTAACATTTGTACGCGCATGCTATTAAAGTTGAGAATTGTTGACACAAGTTGAATTTTGACGTTTTTTTTGCCTATCGTGAACTAAATCTGAACCAGTTTCTTAGTTTTTGCGAATAATGAAACTTCAATCACCTTTCGAAAATGGCTTGAACGAGTTTCAAGTGCTGTTCGGTCTTCTGCCAAATTTAGATTGTACTTCAAAACGTGGTTTTAACCTCTAATTACTTCTTTCTACCGAACCAAAGTTGGCTTGATATCAAAGTGAATTTTCAATGCAGAGGCCACTTGTATTTTTACGCATTATTGCATTTTGGGTTTTATTTTCCCACAAATTGCAAAGATATGAGAGCTATGTAATTTATCTTGTCCGAAACCATACTGTATTGGTGATAAAGGTGTCTCGTTATGGCGCTAGAATGTCAAAACAAGGCTCCTGAGACTTGCAGCTGCGAATCAGGGTATGCTGCTCACCTGTCCTATTGTTATGCAAATCATAATTAATTGGGTTAACTGGGAATCAATCGACGCTGGCTTGCTTGAAAACAAACCATCAATTGTGTTGTTTGTGCTTTGGCCCGACGGCTTCCCCATGAAAACGACAGGGAGTCTCACAATCTGAATTATGTAGAGGACCGTACAAAAGAGTCGTCATAGAAGGTCAATTTTTAATTGAAGCGAATTTTCCGCGTCTTGCATGCGTGGTCCTGCGGTTCGCTTCCCCTTTGACGGTTAGGTAAAGCTAGGGAGGTTTTCTAAAACATAGCAGTCTATCCACAAGAATTTTTATTGTTGAATTTTGGATATTTCTGACTTTGAAAAAGCAAACACTAAAGTATATCTTTGGTTTTATTGCAGAAATCGCGAAAGAGAAATCGCAAAAATGATAGTTGATTCCTGTGGAAGATTCATGTCAGTAAAATTGTTGCGCCCAGTGGCTGTGTATGTGAGTTAGAATTTCAATAAAAAGAACACGATTTGTTATTTATCCATTTATTACAGTGTTGGAAAGTAAATTCTCTAATATTAAGCACAATTTGATACAAATATATTCTTGGTATTTTAAAGCTATGTTTTACAAGACACCCCACATCATCCTGGTTTAAATTAACAATCCACAAGAAAGAAATTTGTCATTTTGAGCAATATGATACAAGGGAACTCTTACTTGGTCTTGGTTTGAGTGCCACGGGAAAATACTTTTAGAAAAAGATTCCCCTTCAATAACTTCCAACGGTATTTTAGGGCTACATCCTTTATCACGCGGCTCAAGTTTTTCAAAAGGTAAAAACAGTAACTTGTGCCCCCCCCAACCTTATGGCATTATATAATAATTGGATAGTCCCAAATTGGGAGACCCCTTGAAAGGCAACAAGAAGCCCAGATAATAGAAACCAACCATTATGGGGCATGCGCGTGGGACGAAATCGTCATTGCGCATGGACTTTGACGGCAGGACGGGCTGTTGCCTTGCACTTTATAAGCTTTTCACTCGTTCTTCGCCCCAATAAATTTATGATATATGGTTACAATTCCCTGAGCTCAAAACCATACATATCCTGCCATTTTGAGACGGAGGAGTGTCCATTCTCTCATTCCCCTAAAACATCGAAAACATTTTTCCGTCAACAATGCCAAGCACTTTGCCTTAGGCAACTATGAGAGCGACATCTTTGACTATCTCGAAAAATGTTGTTGCCAGTCAGTCGATAGAAATTGAAGTGGGCCTAGCTTGAGTGGGGTTGTCTTAATCTTTATGCAATTTAAATTAACATGCCAAGTAATAAACTGCGTGGCTGGTCTTTAAAGTTTTCTAAAGTTTTAGATATTTTTCGATTTCTATATTAGAACATAAATTTCGCTTTAGTGATTGCTAACATTGCCAATGAATCGCAAAAACGAAATTATTTGTTACAGTTTCTATATTTCATACTACATTTCATAATAAGGTAATAAATTGCCCCTGCCAGCGAGCCGGAGCAGTTGAAAAGTGGGGAGGGGAGGTCAAACAAAAATTGACACTTTGATACATTTTTGTTTGAATGCCACGCTAATTCAAATAGTATTTTGTAGGAGAAGGTTTTTTCCTCTTCAGTTGCCTTGATTATTTTCTTTGTTCAAAAGGATCTTTCAGCAAACAGGGGCATCCTTTTTTAAAAAAGGAGTTCCTTTTGTCAAAAGAGGGCAGTTTTTTAATGTCTGGGAATTGTGAGAGCTATGACCCTTCATTTCTTAACTTCTGTCAATTCAGTGTGAACGAAGACTTCAGGACAGCATTCCTGCCTGCTAACCAAAAATCAGTGAGGCCAGTGATGATCTAGATCATAGTTGAATAAGGTTCTGTTTACAGTTTTTTTGCGGTACAGAATTTGAAAATGGCTTTGAAAAAAGCAAACATTTTACAACATACTTAAAGCTTTTTCGTCTGACACTCCTCAGAGCATAAAACGTCAGAATAGGTTCCGAAAAACATGTTTGAAAAATATATACCCAGTTGTGGATCGAAATAGGCCAATCAGAAAAACGCAAGCACAAGACCGGTATAGTTGACCAATCAGTGCCGCGAGCCTAAAGAAAAATTACCAATGGAGTCCAAGAGAGAAAACGAAAGGTTCTGTTTCTGTGAGAAAAATTATCAGGAAAATTATTCTACCATGAAGGCAATGGGCTGAAATTCTAAGCCTTTTTATTTATATTCTTACAAACTTGACAGGAACAAACAATTGATTACAAAATGATACCTTTTTCATTAACAAGCCAAAGATATTAAATGATTTTTCCAACTGCCTTTGAGTAGATAAAGTGGAAATTCACTCCAGAAAGAAAACGATTATTTTCATAAAAAATTGGAGTTCTTAAACCCTTCAGATCTGATAACCAACAGACATTTCAGAATTGTTTTTCTTCTTCAAACTTTTGTGTTTTTCTGAATGCAGAACAGCTCAAATGCCAAAACAGTATATATAAATACTTTCTTCAGGTCCTTTAAACAGGTTTTTTAACCAAGAAATAATAATTATAACTGGGAATTAAAATATTGTTCAAACAGCTTCCATGAAAATCATTCCACTCAACAGGGAAGTTGATTGAATTAGTAAAGTAGGCTTTCAAACAAATTTTATTCACGAAATGATTGATAACATATCATGCAACATTGTATAATGAGAAGTTAAAACTGACCATTAGGTATTGCAATTGTATCTATTTGAAGAAAAATATCGATACAAAATCAGGTAGAAAGCAGCAAGATTTTCGTGAAGATAAATCTAGAGCCCTGAGGTAAAGGGCTTTTATTCTATCCATATGTTGGAATACACGAAGAAAAGTGCATCATATGCAAATGCGCATTTGGATAAATTTTGGGGGAAAATAATTCATAGAGCTTCACAGCATTTAATCAAAACTATTGTATGCCATAAGTGTACCATAAAAATCAGAGTTTTAGTTTCGCTCTTCTCATGAAACCCTTTATTTACTAACATAAAAGTTGTGTATATCATATGTACATTAAAATTGCAAATGTGCATATGATAAAAAATTTTGAAATCAAATGGACCTTAGAACAAATGCTGTTTGTCTCACTAACAAAGAAGATCTCAAATGGGAAAGCCCCTATTGGATCAAAATACCACAAAAAGCACAAATAGATTAAATTTATGATTTTTGAAGAAATTGCTTCCGAATATCTCAGATAACTTCAGTCTTAGGTGATTAATCTACAATCAAAACAAATCTTTCAAACTAACTCTTGTCATATCAAATTATCTCAAAGATAAGAAAGTGCCTTTAAAGTTTTGCTTTTTTGCAATTTGTATCTCAAGTACAAATTATGTTTAATGGACAAATCTTATTCATTAGTCTCATTTACGTAATAAACATTAATGAATAACAAGTGCTATATACAAATTTCCAAACTGAAATCTTCCTATCCTTTCCAAAGATCAAATGGTAAATGCATCTTTGCTCCACTGCATTCATAAAGGAAATTCAGCTCTGTTATCTTCTTCGACCAGCCTTGCTTAGTGCTTTCTCAGTTTTCTTTCCTGTTTTTGGATTTGAAAACCACTTGGCAAACACATCTGAAATCTCTGGTAACTCTCTTTGGTTTTGAAACATGTTCATGGATGACTGCATTTCCTTTTAAATAGAAACAAAGTTTATGTACAACACTTCAATTTATGAACTATTATTGAAACAAATTCTGATATCATGAATCATCACTTCTTTTATTAAAGTTATCTGAACTGACTGAATAAACTTTTTTGACATAAACACTAGAAAGTGAATATCTAAAATTTTTGTTTACCTTCTGTGTCTCTGGATCTGCATTGGCTAGGAGTTTTGGCATGACAAACAAAAACAACAAAGGTAATACCATCATGATAACCTGAAAAGCAAAAGGATGCAAAAGGACTTCAAAAGAATGTGACCAAATCTGATTATGATAAATGTAGTTTTATCATAAGATAAAAGTTCATTGTTATTGTAATGGTGCTGAGAACTAATTTATGATAATATATGCTGGACAATCAATGACAAAATCTTCATGTATAATCTTCTTACGACATAAAAGGCATGTTTCCTTTGCATATATAAGGGAAATAAATAAAAACATTTCAGATATATCAATTTTATATGTTGTCTACCTCAAAACATAATAATGTACCCTACATATTTTAATCAACACCCCCACTCAAATATCTAGATTGATAGCACTTGGCTAGCAGAAAAACAAGGGCACCTATTAGTTGTGAATGGAGAAAGCAGTAGGGGTATTTTAAAGAGGGTTGCTGCTTCTACTATCAGTCAAGAATAGATCTAAAGAGTGCCAAGGGTCAAGTTGCCACATCATATGGCAACTCTTAAATAAGCCAAAGTAAAAGTATGCAAGTAACAGGTTACCATTGGGTTGAAAAGAACATCTGTGACCTTCCAAGTTTCTCGTATTTCAAAGAACGGAGCTTGTCCATCTGCATGAAATCTCAAAGGGTAGGGTACAACCTCCACAGCATTTGGCTGCACAAAATTTGCTTTCCTTGCTCGAATCCTTCCAGCTTTGTTTATGTCTACTCTTATCTTTGTAAAAACATAATTTGGTGACACAATTTCAACCAGATGTGAACCAGAAGGTGCAAAATTAACCACAAATGTTCCATCTGATTTGATGAATCCCATAAGTTCTCCATCATTTACTAAAACTTTGGTTTCTGATATCCAATCTGAAAATTATATTTAAAGCCTTAAATACTTAAGTTATATCAAAGTTATATACTTTAGGCCTTTAAACATGAACATGAGAGTTTTTAGAAGAAAGCTAAATTACAAGAAGTGCTTGCAAATGGTTTTCTGCAAAAATAGTGAGAAAAGTTAGACAAGAAATTTGCATCATAGACTGTCAGCTGCTCCATAAGTGCATTTTTCATTGTGTAAAATATTTTTAAGAACAAGAAGAAATTTACCAAGAATTGGCAAACTGAAGAAGTTTCAATGGAGAGAGACACAAGGTCTTTGCTCCACAAGAAGGAAATGCTCTCAGGTAATAAAAATTAATCATTGCCAGGAAATACATTGGCTCCATTCTCTCTTTTAGTGCTACTCAGTTTTAGAAGTAGACTGAGTTTCCCTGTTATGCGAATGCATGAAAATTTGAAAAATTAAATTTGTTTGGGCATCTACAAAAAATATTCAAGGTCTTTTTAGTCTGCGGTAATTTTGACCGTACAACTTTTTTGCATAATTTGGCTGTTATTTACAGGAATATCGTAAGAATCCTATGTTTTCATTGTTTTGATTCAAAATTGAAATCACTTTTTCAACTTTAAACCACTCATCAGGGATGTAGGCCTTAGATTATTTTAAAAAGACTGACCATATATGTACATGTTTTTGTTGCAAAACCGAATCCAACGCAACGTCATAATTCTTCCACGAAGGCGTCCCAATACTTTTTTAACTAAGTGTAGGCCTACAAAAAAGCATTCTGATTATCTCTGATTTACAAACCTCCTTTCAATTTGTTATCGTGAACCGAAACCTTCCCTTCGATCTTGAATGTTTGCTGTGTTGTTTGCGTATTTGATGAATCATCATCTGCTTCGTATGAAACTGAGGATAAACAACATTTTACCAGACAAATTAACAAAACAGCTACCTTAATTTTCGACGCCATGACACTCGTTGATCGTTGACCAAAGTGAGGTTTCATCAAAGTGAGGCATGGCTTTCTGAAAAATGACTGGGTCGAGGTTTTCATTGTTTTCGGAGGCCAATCAAAATCCTGGCGGCAATCTAGTCTTGTTCTCAAAAAAGAGCGGGAAACAGCATTTTGTAAATAATGGAAAGGCCACGGGAGCAAAGTGCCAGATGGACTCCATTGAAATACTTGCGGCAAAAAGTCGATAAAAGGTAGGAAATAAGGAGCATCGCAACGCACCGAGAACAAACAACAACGAGCATAATTGAATTAAAGATAGATAATATTGCACCCTGGTACACGGGACAAACCAGTGTGATAAACATGAAGAAAAAACCAGGCTTTCTAACACATGGAGACTTTGAGGTAAGACGTGTATTTCCCATCACCAATTTTTTGCCTTTTCTCGACTGAAAGCGTACTTGTTATTATGGCAACCTGAGAAATAGAAAATGTGATTTGCGACTTTTAAAAACCTATTCATGCAATAAAGCTCGATTATGCAGGGGCCGCGCCACGAATTTTAAAGTCGGGGGCCAAGGCTAAAAATGTAGGAGACCAAGGCTTTTTACCCTTTTAATTGCAGTTTTAAAACTACTTCCTTCGCAAAAAGTGGGGGCCATGGCCACCCAGGCCCCCCCAGTGGCGCGGGCCCTGCTATGGGACTTTGACATTTTGAGCACGGACCTATCTCAGAAAAACTGAGCGCACGGAGAAAATTTATACACACAAGAAGTCAACGAGACTCAAAATTTATTTAGGTTGTTGTCATTTTTAATGATTTTTAATCAATCTCACTTCCAATCAAAAATTTTACTTCATTGAATTTTGAATTGATAAAGGATATTGTTAATTTCATGTTTGATTGACTCATGCCTAACAACTCATAGACTAGTCAAACAGCCAATTGCATATAAAAATTCGAAATATTATGATGTATTTAGATTTTTTTTATTTGAAAAAGTTTGGCGCCCTTTTGGTCGTGCTTTATTTCTTGTACCCCTGTGCCAAGAAGAACTTGCTGCCGCGAAAAATGGAGGCCAGCGAAAGCATTGCAGAAATTCTTAGATACTGCAGTGGGCTATGCGCGGAACGGCAGACAGAGCGCAAGGTTTTCATTTATCATTTTTGAAAAGCATGATGTTTTTTTGGTGTAAACACTGCACTTTAGATAGTTCTTGTTTGGTTTTTAGCAAGTCTGATTTTAGGCCATCATATTTTTATATCTAAATAAATAATATGCAGACACGACCCACGTGCTGCATATTATTTTCCGGAAGCAGCACATCATTTAGATAACATGCCGAAGAGATTTGTTTTTTTAGATGAAATGTTTTGCAAACGTCTTTCACCCTACAAAATCTAGTTCTTTCTACGTCTTGTCTTTGTCTGCTTGCCTTTTCCACCACCCTGTCTATATTTGTATTTTTGTCCACCACCGAAGCATCCTTGTTTTTAATTTTCAAGCGAAAGTTCTATCGTCGTTTTTTTCTTGTTACACAGAAAACTCGTGAGCAATGCCACAATGTAATTCTTATTTTTCACCTATTTCTAATGGCATGGAATTTCATTGTTATTTTCTTTGCCACAGTCATTTGCAGGAAAGTTGTTAACTCGATTAAAAGACCCCTGTGTTCAAAAGACCATTGACGCAGCTTCAGCGTCGAAAGGAAAAAAGAAACTTTCATGGGGAATAATTTCTCAGGCTGTATTTAACTATGTGTTCAAGGAAGCAGACATTTTGAAAGCATCATCAAAATTAACAGAAGATACAATAAAAAGAAAGGCAAAGGTACTGTGCTGATTTTTTTAATTGATGTACTTTTTGATGGGAAAATGCAATTTTATTCCGTTTCATTTTAAAATTCTTCATGATACATTTTAATAGAACTAACTGCAAAATTATCAAATGAATAAAATACACATTTTGGCTACTGCAAAATTGTAACATGGGAAATTTATTCAAGAGGAACTCTCTCTAAATATATGAACAAATGGATGCCAGAGCCCTCCTATGAAAATGTGGCAAATGTGATGGTCTAAAATAGTTAGTGGAAAAACAAAGTGCAACAGTCATGAGAAAACACCATTCATCAAGTTGTTTTCTTTTATTAGCTTACAATTACACAAGTACATACAAGAATTCCCAAACTATTGGAGATAAATATTAATATACCTTTTAAATACAAACATGGAAGGCTATTTTAATTGGTGAATCATTTGCAGTTTTCCTTCCATACTGTATAGAGTTTAAACAATATTGAAGATTATTTCTGATTTGCTAGACTGACCTCCCAAAATGAAGTGATATGTCTCCACTGAGGTTCATTTCGTTACATTTTGTTTTATTTTTTCAGATCTACTCTGCTTTTGTCATCCTTGTCTATTCTTTTCTGGTTTCAGCATTCTCCTTTTGATTGTTTCAAGTATATAGTTCTAATTTCTTCTTAGTTATCTCCACCAGCCTTTTTTTGCCAGAGATTCTCCCCAACATTACAAAACAGTACTCAAACACTTCTACTTTTTTTAGGATCTACCATTCACAGTTCAGTGTTTTTCTCTTTAAGCAACATCAGCTAACATTTTCAAACTTGATTTTGTAAAGAAGGTCTGCTTTACTATTTCAGCAATTCATAAAACTTGATGGAAACTTAAATCTTTTTAGGACATCAGTGAAACCTTCAGAGCTTTCATCCAGTCAGCTGAAAAGAGTAAGTCTTTTAACCTTGTTAATGTTAAAGTATGTAGTATGTAGAAGTTGAGATTTTTGCTTTGAAGATTCTATTTGAAAATTACATTATCAAGGTTGCCAGATACTCTAAAAGGCTTTGTCGAAACATTCCTGGTGGATTACCAGAACCTTCCGTTTTTTTAACTTTGTTGCACCATTTTCGGTGGATTACTAGAACCTTCCATTTTTTTATTTATTGAATTATTTATTTACAGGGTGCAAATAATCAGCAGAGTAATATTTTACATGCAGTTGATTTTTGCAGGAGGCCCTTCTCTCAAATCTGGAGATGTCTTTCGTCATATATACAAAATAATGTCAGATGAGAAAACTAAAGGCTGGTTTTGCAATGAGTACACAAATGTCCTTGTGAAAAACTTTCTGTCAGTAGAAAGCCATGTTTGTGAACTAACTGCCAAGGTCTGGCATGGTAGGTTTTTTATTTGGCAGTCCATTTCTGGTCTCATCTTTTTTCTTTCATTCTTAATTTTCCTAAATTCATCCTTATTATTTAGCTGTTGACTAATATTTTTAATGAGAAAACATTGTACTTAAGTCCATTTTTCTGAGACTTGCACAATGTACCATCTAACTTATTCATTTTAAAGATTCATTATTTTTAATTAATACAATGCAAGTTATTCATTGGACAATGAAATATAGATTTATTTTTGCGAGCATTGTTATTTCATGTTATTTTTGCATGTTTATCTTTTCAAAATTATATTTATCTTTTCAGAATTATAAAACATTGACTATTATTGTCATTCACAGTGTACACGTGTTAAAACATTTTCTTTCTAAACTTTTAATGTTTTGTAATTTCTATCTTGAAGATCTGGTATACATTTATTGCAACTGTATACTGTCACCACCTCCAAGAGGAGATACAAGCTTGTTTGCACAAACTCTCAACCATCTGACACTGGTGGCCAGCAATTTGTCTCATATTCGTGGAAAGGACTTGTTTAAGTTCTTTTCTTGTGTCTTCAAAGATGTCAGGTAAAGAGCTTTCCCTTTTAAGAAGGTTTCTGCCTTTAAGTAAAATATTCTTTAATAAAACATAATTAGGGGTTTTTTTAGATCAAACCATTTTTTATACTAAAAAACTGACCTAAATACAGGTTTTAAAATTTTTTACTACTTCTTTGTCTTGCAAGTTCTGAAATTAAGACAGTGTTGAGTTTCAGCTGAAATTTTTAGCTATTAAATAATTAAGATATTTGGCTCCGATCGCTTATGTAAATCCTTATCACTAAGAAGTTATCATAGCTTTAGAAGGCACCAGCCACATAACTGGGGGAAGATTTGTACTTTAATATTTCTTCCAGGTTGCCACACAAAAAACGTTGGCAAATAATGGTAAGATGGTCCTCAGAATAATTGATCATATTATTTTTGGGCTGTCTGTGTGCCTATCGCAAAGAGGGCCAAAAACAAGACCCCAACCGTTCTTGAGTTGGTTGCAAAAAAGAAGCAATCATTATGGTCTTCTTCCACCAACTAGCAACACATTGTTCATGCAAAAGACGCAGACCATTCGATCATTAACTAATAAACAAAGAAAATAATTAGAAAGTTAACATACATATATAAATCTCAAAATACTAAGACATAAGTTTCGGTATGGACTTGACATACTCCATTTCAATTTCTAAATTCTTCTCAGGTCCTCTAATTGCAATTTCTTTCTTGCAAGTACCATAGACTCTGCAATTACATATGCTTATAGTCACACCAAATGTTCCTTTAAAACTTGTGACTGTAAATGGAGTATGACTTTAAACAGAGCTAGATTGAGGAATTTTTGCATATTTGGGTCTAAATTTTGTGTGACTGTATCTCGTAGTATGGCTATAACTCGAATCAACTGTACACAGAAATAGCTAAAATGTGCTCTCGTCCCAATTTTTTTCTATTTCAAAGTCGAAGAAAATAATAGAAAAGGCTATTCTTTCTTCATTTTGAGTTTTCATTGCTGTCTCTAATGAGTTGTTTGATTGCCAAGTAATAAAATAATTATATTATTTTACGTAATGAATTTGTTGTTGCTACTGTATTTAATCTCTTGACCTTGTCTCTTATCTAGGAATGACAGAAATGAGACCGTAGTTTTTTACCTCATCAATGCTTTGAACAACTTCAGCATGAACATTGCCTCAGACAGTCGTGGACAACTTTGCATTTTGGGCGAAGATTTGTTTCCTCTTTTGCTACCTCTCTGGACGAAATCATCGGCTCACGTTAAGGTCCACAACAGCTTTATTTTTGTACCTTAAAAATAATCATCGTAAATGCTGTGGCTCAAACTGCAAATGAAAGCTCAAGGCAAACCTTTTTGTAATGTCTTGTTTTGATTTGTACCAAAACCTTTGCACATTGTGATATTTTTTCAGCTGTAGGTATGATTTGAGTTGGCAATGTGAAGTAAGTAGGGACGGGTTTACTTAGCAATGATTGGAGGGTGTTAGATAATCAATGGATGTTAATACCACACCCTTCAGCTACCTGAAAAATAATGGGAACCCCCAATTTCAAAATCCAGTTTTCAACTTAAAGATAAAAGAGATAGGAAGGTGAATAAAGTAATTTCTTCGAATAATTTTGTTACATGTCATGCCCACCCCAGCATTCCCCGGTGAATCCATCCCTAGGAGTAAGATGCCTAAAAGTCTTTTGAAACATACCTTTGCATATATCGACATTTAAACAAGTTGATTATTCTTTAATCTTTTTTATTTGCAGGACAAACTGATAGATTTCTTTCGATTGCAAGTTGATATCCATCATCCCTTTGGTGTTCATCAGGAAGAAAATGGTGCCTGGTCTTCAAATGAAAAGTTATGGAAGGTGAATAGAATTCGGTTGCTCGTGTATGGAAGGACTTTCGATTCTGTACCATATAATTTTTGCAGATTTTAGCATTATTTGCCATTTTTTTAAAACTGATTCTTGTTTACAAAATCGAAGCACGATTGTTGTTAACTTGTAGAATGTTGTGACTAACAATTTCATGAAATGTTGTTGTAAAAATGTCTTTTTTTCATTTACTGTTTAGAAATGCTTGACAAAACTTTACGAAGCTATAAATGGGGAGTTTCATCAGCTAGCTGGCAAATTGCAATTATCTGGGTGAGAAATGTGGATTTTGTCAAACTTTTTCTGGTATTGGCTTGCTTTACTTAACGCTCAATTTGCGACAAACTTATCTTTCCATATTCGCTGATACTATGTAGAAACAGTTTTGAAGTTTGGTTGACGCTTTTTATCTAGCATGTCTCATCAATTATGTTTGTGATATATACTCTATGATTCTTTTTCTTCAGGTCAAAGGCAGGACTTGCTCAAAACAGCAATTTTGTTGAATTAGCAGTTGGCACTTTCCATCAGGTTTGATGTTTTAAGGGTGTCGCATTCTAAACTAAACATTTATTTCACAATTCTACATTCCCTACACTTGAAATTTACCGTAAGAACATTTTAGTACCTGCATGAAATGTCTTCAGGTTTCTGTGATTTCCAGGGGTATGCAAGGATTACATACAAGCTAAGACAGCTATTTTACTACATTTTGTAAATTCCAGATTCTTTTTATCTGATCTTCCCTTCGATGTTTTGCCACAATTGTATACATCAACTGTTATCTATAAGGTTAAGCTATCTTATAATACCTTTCTTTACCTGTCTGTTATTTTAAGTGAAACTCAAATTTTGTTGTTCGTTTTCAGATGTTTTATTTAACCAATAAGAATAACAAAAACAGTGATTCACTGGCAGCTGAAAATAGTATTGGTAAGATTAAATTCTTCGTTCACTTAAAAGCGAATGACTTTCGAAACGTGTATGGAAAAATGCCTCTAGACCATTTGTTATGAAGTATGATTTGATCAATCGATTTTTTTAAAATGGCACGCAATAGCGGAAATATGGCACGTTTTTACGTTAGCAAAAGGTCTTTCGATAAAGTCGATTTTTGGTTCATTCGATTTTTTAAATTTAGAATTTTTGAAGATGATTCTATGCCTTAAATATGCGTATTTTTAGAAGTTCCTAAATTTGAAACTGTTACTCTTGAAGTTTAGTTTTGTTTCCTTGTTATTTTTTATTATTATTATTCTATGCATTTGCGTCTTGCCGATACAGATAAAAGAGGTGTCATTTACAAAGAATAGATAAGATCTTGTAGGCAAAAAATCAGCCTATTCAGCTGTATTTTTCATTTCATTTAAGAATCAAGTAGAAAGAGACGAAAAACAGAATCTGGTTGGCAATCTGTTATTGATGGGATTTCACTTGTCTCCTGTCCTACTGCATGTGTTGCCTGGTGGGTTCTAACTACCCTTTTTGAGCTTCTGCCACATAGTCCTTCTTCCCACATGATTTATTGATCAATCATTAACATTTCAAAAAACATTATCCTGAACTCTTTGAAATTCAAACCAGTGTCACACGCTTATTACGTTGAAATTAGTTTGATTTCTCAAGAAGAGAATAACTACTTCTCAATAAAGTTCCTACGTTTTGGTTTTAATATCTTTTCCAGTTGGGGCCATAAACATTATTTGGCTAGCAAACTTGCTTTATGAAGATACTCTCTTATTTCTGTTTGTTTTTGTAATTCTTTAGCCTTTTTTCGACCATGTTTTTTCAAAACAGATCTTCGTAAATTATAACCATCTCGTGCTAAGAATCGACGCCTATTTAGTAAGGAATGTCAATTAGTGATCGCATTAAGTGACACTAAATCAACCGAAGTTCTTCTTTTCCTAAACAGAACTTCCATTAATTTTAATTCGAAGTGTAACCTCATTTTAGTTTGTAGTGTCAAATACTCTTTTTTAAATAAGCTTGATCTTTCTCTCCCAGGCTACAGTTTTTGGCTTCCTATGTTGGCCAGTATGCATCGAGTTTTCCAAGTTCAGAATACCTTCGATTTCTCAACTGTCTTTATCAAGCAATCATCAACTGCAAAAGGTAAGAGTTAACAATATCACCTTTTTTCTTACGTTAACGATTACCTTGATTAAGCGGCCTATCCAACTCATGTACACACAGTAATTGTCAACGATAAATAAGAAAATGGCGGCTCCAAAACTTACATTCTAACATTGATTGAACAAATCTTGCTGTTTTGGCGGGATTCTAGAAATGGCGTCAGCAAAAATGCGATTCCTAACAAATTCAGTTTATTTCCTACCTTTTTATGATAGAAAAGTAGCAAAATATCAGGGAGAAATTGAAAATATCAATGTTGTAGTTTCAATGCCGAAAACACAAAAATGACTAGAAAGAGAACGAGAAGCAATAAAATATTTGGGTCTAGCGAGTCATTTGTTTGCTGAAACTGAAACTGCAAGAAAATTTGCTTGCAGCAAGTCTACAACACATGTTATTTACAAGAACAATAAGTTGACAATTCGTTCCAAAATTGAAAGAATGGAAGGCTAGGGTAGGCCAACTATTGGTTGGGCCTAATGGCATCTGCAAACTGGCGTTGTATGCGGAGTCAATCAATGCTGAATATTTTGTCCAATCATTTGAGGAAAGTCCCCAGGCAAGTACAGAAACAAGTAATGATTCTTTGCAAATACCATTTATTTTTGAGCAGGACAATAAACCTAGTTATGCTGCAATTGTGACAAAAATTATAACATCGTGGTTTTTCAATAATCTCGTCAAAGCCTTGATGTAATTAAAAACAATTGGTTTTCATAAAAAAATTCAAGAAATGAAATTTTCAAGACCAAAAATAAACTCATTTGGAATTTTCTTGAGATTTCCTACTGTATCCGAAGATATTTCGTTGCAAAATTAATTCAGCGAGTTCCAGTGCAAATGGTGGCTGCCAGTTTCCTGGAGGTCACCCGAAAAAGATAAGATAAAATTGTACTTGTCTAAAAAGTCTAAAAAATTTTTACAATTTATTAAATATGTCTTTATTTTTACAATTGGGTAAAATTGCAATTGAAAATCTCAACCAGCAATCTCGTTATGTTCCACCGGTTTTCTATGTTGTTCTTTGAGCAAAGGGTTAACCACATTTGCTTTGAGGCGATCGTCCTAATACTTTTGTCACGTAAGTGTAGATAATGCACTAAACCCAATTTATAAAGTTCCATGTTTTGAATCCTGGCTCGGCCGTAGAATCTGTTATTGTCTTTCTCTCAACTCAGCAGTTATTGGGTACCAGCACGGGGGAAAATTGTATTGCACATGCGCCTAAAAATCACAGGATGCTAAGATTTTTCAAGTCAACAAAAAGTCTGCCATAATGGATTTTCATCCTCCATTATTGTTGTCATGGATACCGCGTCCTATAGTAAATTCCTGCGTCGATAATACTTCAATGTTCATATTTTAACTTCGAAAGAATCTATACAAAAGTAAAATTAAATTAAATTTTCTGCGTCTATCGTTGCTGCTGGTTTTCGAGCTAACCAATTTTTTGAACGCAGCAAAAAACAATCGTTTTTATTGCGAGAAAGGATGCGAAGGATGTGGAAAGAAGACCCAGAAAACGCGACAGTTTTCTTTAAGCACCAAATATCCTAATGAAATTTTGGAAAGCGCCTTCGGGAAAGTTATTCAAGGTGGCTATATATGTGAGTCATGTGATAGAGCATTAAGAAAGTCGATTCAGACTAAGAGTACTGACAAAATGGTTAGTTTTGAAACTTTTTTCTAAAATGTATCTTTTATTTCTCTACACAGATGATAGTTATTACAATTTCCCTTAAAGGAGAACTGACACGCAAAAATAACTTTGGCTTATTCGATGCAAAATTTGTTGCTGACTTCAAATCTGGAAAAAGTTTTCTTCTAAGATTCGCCCTTTTTCTGATATTTGCACTTTTATCCGGCAAATACGTCACAGCCAGGACTCGGGAATTTTCCGAAGCGGAAACAGGATTATCGCCAGGAGTTGTTAAAATTATCGGTTGACGTCACAAGTGACATGTTAACAATGCCGTTGTAAAGGCTTTCACCGCAACGGTGAAGGTACAAATGAAGTTTCGTGTTTTATTAAAAATAGTCCGCGTTGAAAAGACAAAAAATTGTCAGGCATTTCATTTATAAGTATAAAGAAACTAAAAAATCCTAGCTACATGTCTGCTAGGACGCTAATATCCACATGAAATTTATTTTTATGCCATGATATCTTCGAACCATCATGCTTTGAAACATTGAAAGAGCCTCTAAGCTTGTGAAAAAAAGGAGTCGACTTTGTTTGAAAACTGATGCCGTTTCTTCAAAGTTTTTATTTTTATAATTACAAATAAAATCGCAAGATGAGGGGACGGGGGGAGGGGGGTTGAAGCAATAGCCAAAAGACAAACGAAATCTAGTGGAGACAGCGGTAAAAGCGATCCTGCAACCTGCTTTGGGTGCAGAAATATGAATTCAAGAAAAAACCTTGGTTGCTGGGAGCTGCGAGTGTGACTAAATAATAATTTCACTGAACTTGATTATTGTAACAGAGGTTGAGATACTAGGGAATAACCTGGTCTTGCAAAAAGACCATCCCCCACCCAAGTCAAAATTGCTTGCAAAAGAAGATAATGCGCCAGTTGATATTCCTATGACAGCTAAACAGCATTTTTTTCGACTAAGATAAGAAATAAAGTTCTTTGACAAAGAGCTAAGAGCCTATTCCGTAAATCCAGATTTTTCGACTGCCAGGTAACTTATCAGTTCCCGAAACCCTTCACGCCCGGTGAAAATGGCATATAATCCGCACAAGTCGACTTTTAACCCGCCTTTACTATTTAATATCACTATACAATTAACGCGTTTGAAACATTGAAAAACAATCATGGAATGTTATATTAACAATGAATAACTTGCAGTTCCGTTTAGGGCATCATAGGCATTTCAGCGAATTAGGCCTTACAGACAAAGCAGCCTGGACAAAGACCCCTCAATCTGAAATGAAATTCTAGTTTTAGGATACCTGATCTCATTTAGATTGTAGCAATAGCATTTTTTTAATAAAAATTCCATATCAGTTTGTAATTCCAGTCTGTACTTTGTTCATAACATCGTCACTGTTGAGCCATGGGACGACTGTCTGCCCAAGCAGCGGCGCTGGTTGGTAGCAAAAACTCAGACGGCTGAAACTCTCCATTTGTTTCGAAATCAGTGTAATAAAACTCGGATTCAGAGTCCCAAACCATTGAAAAAGTCAATTATGTGTCAAAAATGCAAAATTAGCTCCTTTCAAATGCACAAAATAAAGATTTGTCCGCAGCATTTTCTTAAAGGTTTCTATAGAGAAACACAATACGTGCTGAGAACATGTCACTTGTGACGTCAAAGATGATCGCTCACTCGGGACGATTTTCGCCTCGAGTCTCAAGTTGTCGGAATAATTGTCGTTTCTCAACTTAAAACGCCTGTATTTCAAAAACGGTAACTGTGATTTAAAAAATTTTTTCGATCCCGGAATTTGCTTGTCACAAGCTACCGTTTTAGCCAAACTTATTTTTGCGTGTCAGTTCTCCTTTAATGATGAAAAAACTTTATAGGAGAATTTGTCCCATGAAGTAGCAATTAAGGTCGTGAAAAATAAGCCAGCTATAATTAAAAAGTTGCATAGCAAATAACACAATTAATAACAAAAGGAAGACGTAAATATTTTGGGTTTGTTTTGGGAAGTCAGGCCTATATTTCTCTCGGAAATTTTTCATATTTTTCCAACTTTTAAAAAGCTAGCTGCAATGTCACTTATTCAAATTTCTAAACCATTCTGTTTCAGTGGATATATAGAGAGAAATAAGGAAGAAGGCCAAAGTGGAGAAAAAGTGCAATGAAAGACGACAATCATTTAAATGGTGAGGAAATTGAAAGTACAGCCCTGCAAAACGATAAAGAGAACTTGCCTCAAAGCTCATCAGAGATTGTTGTGCAGTATGACCAGGCAGAAGGTTTTACAAGGCAGCCATTGGTCCGAAGACGATTGTTTGTCAATATTACCAACTGGGAAACTAAAATAACGACATTTGGTACGATCCAGATGAGCCCAGATGGCAGAACGTTAATCGATGCTGCCATTTCTAATAACATCATGCTGGCCGCAGACCAGTTATCGTCGAGTGAGTTGCATGCTTTGAAACTTGCATCAATATAGACTTAGTCTAAATAAATTCAAAACAGCATATATCTTCCCTTAGTGACATTTCAAACCTGTTTCAGTTATTCAAGAGTTAAGATCAACCCGGCATCAGTGGTTAATTGTTTGCATCATCGATGACTACATAACAATTCATGCCAAACGCCGCCCAACCGAATCATCTACATCGAAAGTGCAGCATGAATAACATGTGTACCATCGTCTGTCGAATTTTCCCTGAAATAAATGCAATACCTCTAACGTCTTTGAATTCTCTTCAGAACCCATTAGGTGTCGATTTCGGTAATCTTCACAATAAACTATCCAGTGAACAGACAATGCACAACTTGGCAATGACTTTCTGTGATCGAATGCCAGAATGGTTTGCAACAGAGTTTATTCGTCCAGAGGCAGAACGTAATAGACTTCATGCTCATATGTATAGCGAGTCAAACAATGTGAGGAAGATGAGATGCCTTGATAACGTTCATTTGATCGAATTTACAAATCTTCAGCTGGAAAGTACTTCAGACTTTCAAGCTGCTTTGGAAATCCTTGGAAGAACAAAGATGAAGCAGCACATGGCAAAATATGCATTGTTCATCCCTGGAGATTGGCCTGCTCAGTTCCACGAAAGAAAAGTTGTTTGTTCTAGATGTCCCTTCCAGCCTCCTGTTGGTTGTCAAGAAAGAAATGCAAATGAAAACACAAACACTCCTTTCTGTGAAAACGAAGGGCTGCATCATTACGCAAAGCCAAGTACAAGTGGTAATTATAATACCACACAAACAGTCAACCAGATCCATTCATTTGCTGTGATGTGCCTGGCTGTACGTTGCTAAATACTAGTGAAGAATAGCTATTGATAGAAGGATGTTTCCATTCGTTCCGTATAAATTGTCTGAAAGGCGCATCATTCTGTCCCATTTGTTCAAGCCACATAAAAACCACAGTTGGCAGTCTGGCGACTACTGCTCAAAACAGTTTATTTGAAACAATAAACGTGGAGCAGGACAGTGATGATAACCATGAGGTTGCGGAGGAGCAAGCGGATACCGTTGACGTCGAATCAGTCTGGAAGGAATTTGTTGACATGAAGATTGAAGATCTTTCACAAGAGATTGCTAATTTGAAGCCATATAATCCAACTAAGGTGAGTTGCAACAAAGACCATGCCGTTGGAAGTTGCAAGCTTTCTAAATTGTTTGTTGCTGGAACATTTAGTCTTTTACATACCTGCTTTTTTAAGTATATTTTACCTTAGAATATTTAATATCTCCAAGAGTTTTTTGTTGTGCCCAAAATAGATTACCCAATAAAATTGCGTTCTTTCCATTTTAGGCAGCCTTTCCACTAGCCTGGGTTAAAACAGATTCGGGTTAAAAGTTATCCGTTTTTCAAGTGAGTCAATGGAAACGGCATTTTTCTTCGACCCGTTTTTAATCCGTTTTTGATCGTTCCCACTAAGCCGGGTTAAATTGTATCCAGGGTGAAAAGTTGTAAGAGAAATAAGTATTTGCATCAATAATCCTTCAATTTCTATTGTTTTGGCCAATGGAAGCAACATTGACATCCAGGATTTTTTTTTGATTTTTGGCGCTATCTCAATTTTTAAACGTTGCTGTTGTTGCAAGTGGGTCAGAAGTTATCCGGGTTTCGGCGTTTCCATTAACTCGCAGGTGGGTCAAAAGATACCCGGGTAAAAACTGACCCACTTTGAGACCCGTTTTCAAACTTATCCGTTTTTCAAGTGGGTTAGTGGGAACGCAACGCAGAAACGGATAACTTTTAACCCGGATATGTTTTAACCCAGGCTAGTGGAAAGGCTGCCTTAGTCAAGGTTCTCATTGATCGATGACCCTCACAGGGTATAGGGGCATGCCGGAATATAAAATAGCTGTTAATTACCTATAGTATCGGTCTGTCTCCTCAGGCCATTCATTGTTACTTTAATTTGAAAAAACACCAGTTTTCAGGGTCAACAAAGAGCAAGAACGGCCAACTGCAAATCTAAGGTCCCAAAATCAAAGATGCTGCATTGCAAAAAATGCACTCATCTGGTTCGTGGACATAAAAGAGGAAGAGCGGGATCTTGTCCGATGTGTCCGAAAAGTTTATGTAGTGCAGAAGGAAAAGAGTATCCATGCAGATGCAAATGGCATGCGACCACAAATGGCAAAGAAAAAGGATTTAAAAAGGAGGAAGTGAAGGTGCGAATGGTTGGCAATATTATTGAGTATGTGCTACCAACTCAGCTGAGTCAGTCTGGACTATTGGGATGGGGAGAACACATTTCCTCGTGTACAGTTATCTCCACAATCGCCTGTTCTTCTGTTCTCCGCGGTGAGATTCTTCTTCAAAGAGATGCTTCAAAAGTTGTTCCAGAAATTGTCGAAATTTACAAGGGAATAATGACGAAGGGAAACAATCTCTATGATTTTATTAGTGGAAGGGCACAGCAACTCCAGTCGAGGAGGCTATTTGATACTCCGAGTTACTGGTGTACATGCCAGACGGTATTGTATCCATTGTTGATGTCAGCAATCTGGCAACACATCTGTTGGCTCTTCGCGATTCAGCCCTTATTTTGGCATTTGTATTGATTTGCCCACCCGACAAGTCTGTAGCATTGTGCATCCAAAACAGAACCATTTGCCTACTTGTTAGCCACTATCATCATAGACAGGACATATAGCCTGGCAATCTGACATTCAAGCTAATGTTTACTTTCTCAACGGATTCTTGTAGTAGGGAGTCCAGGCTTTCATAATCTGCCAGGTGACTTTTTTTAAAATGTCTGGATGTTACAGGACTGATGACGTCATTTAACGGTAAAAAATCAGACAAAACCATCGCTAGCTCTTTACTGGAGTGTTATTTTTTGACGCAAATTACATATTTTGACTCGTCTCATTGCAAGCTTTTAATTGATATATATTTAAGAATGATTTGCCACCATTAGTATTTTCATTTTGACGTCATCAAAAATTTTGCATGACGTCATCAAAGAACTTTGTTTTATTATGGCGCTGGTTGTCAGCAAAAGCATTTCTTTCATAATTTTTTCGTCCAAATAATTAGTATTTGGATCATTTGAATTAAATTTGTGCGCACCGCAATAGCCAAGGAAGTTCGAATAAGGTAGTCACTACCTGACGAGTGGGTCATTTCTTCCTCGGAAGGCATTATTGCCTGGTTCAGAGTCATGGTCCAACTCTGAACCGTACAATAGGTTCTCTGCATCTGCATTTGACTGTTGCACTGCGTTGGAAGAATGTCTTCGCACTATTATAGGCTGTCCAAGATGTCTTCGGACTATAGGTCTTTAGCGCTGGGTATGAAGGTGCATGATTTCCTTCAAGGGTAAATTCATCTTCTGGGTCATCTTCATATCCTTGTACTGTAAAGGAAGCTTTCTTTTCACACCTTGGATGTTTTTTTTACTTCTTTTGAGATGGGAAAGCTGCTTTCCTGCGGACCATTTAGACTTTAAACGATCAAGTATGTCGTCCGAATTTCAACAGCAGGCTTTTGGGCCATGTCTTGTAGTAATTGCATCTAAACACTGTAGCCAAAATAACCTTGTTAAGCTGACACAATTTAATTCTTCTCTGATGTGGATCTGTGGAACTGCTGCAGATGACTTTGTTTTCAAATTTGATAAATACGAATCCTTGTATTTGTCAAATACGAACCCTAAGCGGCTTCAATATAGATTTCCACTATGTTCTACAGTTTCGCGAATGTCTTTGCGTCGGCGATAACGCTTTCTGAGAGTCTCAGCCCATAATTCCATGGATCTGTGGAAAGACACAGCAATTTTTGGAACCAAAGTTTCAGCGATGCCTCAAATCTCGACGATTTGTTTGTTGTTTATGCACATGAACCATTCATTAGTGGGTTTGCACTCCTACATTGCATGGACAAGCATCACAAATACATCAGTATCCTTCGCAACAACAACTACTTTTGCATCTTGCGAGTTAGCATGCAAAATCATTCTTGTTTCAGCCTTTTTTCATCTTGGAAGGACTTGCTTTTAAAAGTCTCCAATGCTTCCTCCCCTTGAGTTATGACCAATGGAATTGTCTCGAGCCTGTGACCCTCAGCGCTTCGAAACAATTTGGGAGCATATTTTATTAGATTCTCTTTGTTTGCATCATTGTAAACAACCCTTTTTACCTTGGAGTATCTTTTGCTCTAAACTTTTTTTATGCACTTGCCTTTATGACTCACCTCTACTTTGTCGTGCGCACAAAGATCCAAGAAAACATCGAAAGTAGTCTCAATAATGAACGAAGACTACCAAGCTTTCGTGATTGGCAAGGCTGCCTTTTTCGAAAAGGCATTTGCATATCCCATCAAAACCATAACTCTAGCCTTGCAATGCCTGAAGGTGTACTGTGACAAGGAAATGAAGCTGTTCTTCTTAATTTCATGTGCAAGGAGTCAAATCCATATGTAAATCTACCACTAGAAAACGCCAGATGGAGTATTGATGAGATGGTCATATTTCGCAGCAGAAGATAGTCTTATTGAAGAAAGTCATGTACCTTCAGCCCAGCGCGAGGGCATCTTGGATAGCCTATAGTTTTTAAGACATTCTTCCGACTTACTGCAACAGTCAAATGCAGATGCAAAGAACTTATTGTCCGGTTCAGAGTGGGAGCAAGACTTTGCAACTACGGAGGAAGAAGTGACTGACTCGTCAGATAGTACTACCTTATTCGAACTTTGGCTACTATAGTTCGCACAAACGTAATTTAAATGATCTAAATACTAATTATTTGATTGAAAAAATTATGGATGAAATGCTTTTGCTGACATCCAGCCTCATATTAATACAAAGTTATACCAACTTATCATTTAACGACAACAAGATATTTGATGACGTCATGTACATTGTTTGATGACGTCATAATAAAAATACTAATGGCGGCAAATAATTCTTAAATATATATCAATTAAAAGCTTTCAATGAGACGAGTCAAAATATTCAATTTGTGTCAAAAAATAACAATCCAGTAAAGAGCTAGCAATGATTTTGTCTGATTTTTTACCGTTAAATGACGTCATCAGTCCCGTGACATCCAGACATTTTAAAAAAGTCACCTGACAGATTATGAAAGCCTGGACTCTCTACTACAAGAATCCGTTGAGAAAGTAAACATTAGCTTGAATGTCAGATTGTTAGGCTATATGTCCTGTCTATCACGAGTACTGGACAGTAAGAAATGTTGAGAAACTTCAGTTACCTTAAAACTGTTCGAGTTGCATCACGTTCTTGAATTTTTATGTTATGTCGTGTTAGATTAAGGTTCGTTTGACCTATATATCTGCTATTACCCCCAGGCACCGCGGAGCAGGGGGTAATGCAAAATATTAAGAAGTGAACCAACATTAAAGCCTTTTTTTACTAGGTTTTGGCCATCGCAATTTTCAAAACCTGCCACTTGGTAGCTGGTATTCGATTGAATTTTGGAGATTAGCTTAAAATATAAGAAAAATAAAAAATTGTGATATTAAAACCTTTCGCACCTCTAGGAAAACATTTTTTGAAAGAAATCACTTATATCAATCGAAGCTGAAGAAAAATTGTGCTTACCATATTTCGCTACCCTATGTGGCCAAGCCTTATTTTCAAGATACAACTCATTTAAAATGTACCTTGTTCATTGTATCATTATAGGCCAGAGATGTTATCTTTTCAGCTTGAAGCAACAAGTGCAATAAGTAGTTAAAGCTGCTAGTTTCCCAAACATATTTTGACTGGTGTTAAAAAATTAACGATTCTTGCTTCTGTTGATGTACTGAAGATTCTGTTAATTTTGAACGTAAAGCAAAGGAAAGCATTTTATTTGTGGATATAATCTTGCATTTCTTGTCTCGTCTCTACGCATTGCAGCGCAGTAACACACTGCAAATGATAATTGGCCGCCATTTTTGCATATTACAATTTTCCTCCCGTGTTTTGGGTACCATTCTCAGGCCAGGGAAGTAAATGTGGCGAAAAAGAGGGTAACTCATTTCTCTTTTTAAACTGTCTCCAACTCACCTTAGTCTAGATTGTATTCGAATTTGCACTCTTATTTGTTAATAGGCAATGCTATCCTTCATTAAGTTAATCTTCCCTGGATGAGATCAAAGATTACACAGATTTGTAAATTTATTTTCTCATAGGCAAATTTAACATGGTGCTTGACGCCAATGTTGTTACGAGTCCCTTTTCCTAGGCATTTTCAACTATTTTAGTTGCCAAATGAATGTCGTTTGCCTTCACTGCCAAGTTTGTTGCATTTCCGCATTAAATTGTTGATTAACAATCATATTATTTTATTTTCAAAGGGCTGATGTTTTAAGCTTCGTTTTGCAAGCTTTACGATCTCTTGCCGATAATACGGACTCATTTAAAAGTGAGCATTTGAGAAACAGAAAAGAAATCGAAACATGCTGGCGAAATATTTGGTTTGAAACAATGAAAGCCATACATAGCCGTAACGTTGATGAGCCTGGGTTTATGCTGTTGACTGCAATACTAAAAGTAAAGTTACTTGTTAAATTATAATTCAGCTGCCCTCTTGATAATCAGCTGACAACAAATTTATATCTGTTGAAAATGTGGCTTTAAATCAATTTAGTAACATGAAATTAAATTATGTTATTCTGCAAGGCGCTTTGTTCACCCGACAAAGTCCTAGGCAAACTGTTAGATGCTAGTTTGTCTCCTTTGATACCAGATAATGTATTTTCTCTTGGATTAACGGTGGGGCAAGTCAACATTTAGTAAAAGGAATGGAGTTCGATAAACGGGGGAGGAGGAGGGGGGAGGGTGGTCTGTTGATCTCTTGTTAACTCGAATATCTTAGAAGGTAATAGAGGAAGATTCGAATTTTTGGTGGAAGATTTTCGTCCAAAAAGCAAAGGGGTTGAAAAAAGGATGTTTGGCCTTCAAATATCTCAAAGTTTTTTCACGACCTCAGAATATATTAAATTTTATCTGTGTTGTAGACCTATTCATTGAGAGATATCAAAAATGCATTCAATATCTTCATTTTATTTGCTTTAGAATTATGCATTAGGAATTATGTATTAGGAAACGGCTTATTCTGCCAGGTTAATGCATCAATGACAATCCACTAAGCTATAATTCATAAACCAAGTTTTGGCAGCGGATATTTTTAGATAATGCTTAAAAGTGAACACTCTAGGAATTTTCCTCAAAGTTGCAATTGTTTTTAGGCAGACCTACTGGTTTCGTTGGAAAATCCCTACAGGGCATTTTTCAGCTCAGGCACAAGAGTTTCCAGGTAAATTTGGACCACTTTGCTTTGATCACCTGCCTTCTACAGGGCTATAGCTTGTCTAAAGTCAGCTACACAGTGGACAACAACAATACTAGCGTTACCGATTGCTAAGGGAGGGATTCTTAGTCTGGGGGCTCCATCTAAAAATACTTCTGTTGCAGAAATTGTGGTGAAAATTGATTTTCCTGTATTGTAAGAGGTTTCTGTCGAAAGAGACCTTGTATTTTCACTTTATCAATATTATCTGCAATTAAGATATCGCTGTCATATGTCACGTTCCAAACATTTGCTTTGTAGAGAATCATTGGCGCTCTTGATATGTCTGCTGCAAGGGTTCCCCATACCAGAGAAACTCAATAGCCACATGGAAATATACAGCAGTTTTGAGAAATCTTCAAAGCATCAAGGGAGAAAGAAGATAATTGAACTTGTCCTACCCGATATTGAATTTATTATTGCACAAAAGGATTTCAGCCAGCTACTATCAAGTCGTTCAAGGTTCGTTTAAATTTTAACGTTCGTGTAAACATGTTTCCTTGCTAGCAGTCATTGTCATTTTCAGACTCTTTCCACGTGATGTTTTAGGTTTTTGCTAATATCAGTCGAGTTAAAAGCCATCTGATTCACCTCGCAGTGAGGTCCCGTATGTTCATGCTGTGTAATTGGCGTTGAGTAATTCCTTCTTTTTGTGCCTTCAGGTGAAAACGTTCATTTATAATCTCCATGTAACATTTTCGAACATTTCAGCAAGAATGATTGAACTTCTTTCCCTCATCGCTCAAAGAAGTGTTAAGACCGCTTAGTGGCTATGGTCAGCAGAAACATAATCCAACTTAAATTCAAAACAAAGTAGTCAAGTTGTCCTAAGCAGAATGTTGAATCATTACGATACATAATTGGTATTTTCTTAGATTCTCTTAAAATAAAACTTTGCTTTCCAACATCTCAAAATCTTGCTATAAATGTGGTGTTGTAAATGAAATATTATGCAACTTGCATTTAAGATCCTTTTTTCAGTGACTCAAATACGGCATCAGCTGTTGTGTTACTTTCGATGATTCAAAAAAATCCTTCAGCCTTTTTAAAAACAGACGTTATAAAAAGCAATTGGATGAGGTTTGTAGATTTTTTGTTTCTTTTTATGAACTTGCAACTTAGGATTTCAAGTGGAAATTATTTCTTATTCTCAAGAATACCTTTTAACGCTGAATATCTGCGTAGTTTTTAAATCATCAATGTATCCATTGTTTTTCATTTTTATTTTCCATGTAAAATTCTCATTTTTTAGTTTTTCTGCATTTTGGATCCTAGAATCTGCCTTTCTTCAACTTTTTCCTTCTTTTACGTTCAAATACTGATCCTTTCTAGCGCCAAAGAGTCAGACAGTTATGGAAAAACCATGAAGAAAATTGGAGAACTTTATTTGCAATCATCCTTCAATTTTGTATGTTATTTTTTCATATTTCCTTCTTTGGTGTGTTTTCGGTGATTTACATGTGATATTATTCGATTTATAAAGTGACTATGTTACATTAAGACTTTTCACACAGATTTTCAGAATTACAGCTGGTAAATTCGTCTGGATATTTATTTTAAGTTTTTACGCCAATTTGGAAGTGATAGGCCGAAAAGAATCTTCAACATCGTCATGACTAAATCATTTCTACCCGTTCAGTCTCTACATGTTTTTTATAGATTCAGTAGATACAGATTTTATAGATACTTTTTAAAGCTTTTAAAAGTTCTTTGATGTAAATGATCAAATTTTTAGTTCACTTTTAAGATTTTCACTAAGGCCAAAATTTCACAAAATTGATGATTTCTTCCACAATGGGCGAAATTTAAATAAGTCAAAATAATTTTTCAAGGACCCAAGAGTAAGCAATTCACAAATAAGAGCTGGAAAAAATTGTTTTATCTCATTTTCAGGTATGCTTTATGTTTGTCATTTTTCTAGGCAAACGAACGCTTGAAGCATGATAAGGAGAAACGGTATTTTCCTACTGTACTTATTTGCTATTCTTTTTAATGTCCTTCTATGTTAGCATGCATTATGTTGAACTGGTTACACGCTATTGAATGAAGTCACTGTTTTTGGTTGGGGCTCTTATAACATCGATCATGCAGATTGTGATACGAGCATGAAACACACCTCACAGGTTTGATACGCTTAAAAATTAGAGTCAGACCCCAACTCAATGTGCCATCAAATAGGGGTATTTGGAACAGTCCACTGAAGGGGTATCGATCATGAATAGAGAGATAGCCCGAATATGGAGAGAGTAACATCAGCACCTTCAAAACGATGGTAATAAAGCGAAGTTTCCTGTTGGTATGACAACCTGCATAACTGAACATGGTTTGTGACTTTAGGCCCTCCACTACCGATATATTGCCACATGAGTACGGGTTTTTTCCTTATCAAACCAAGCCAAGAAACAGTAATCCACGTTCAAACTTTCAATTTTCTTTGGCCATATCTCTAGAAATCTGTAGCAGATTTAACGGATTTTGCAAATTTGGAGGTATTTCAACGTGCTCTTTCTACACATGTGGTCCAAATCGAACATGCTCTTAAAAGATTTTTAAGACGTCATTGCCTTGCCTCTCTATTAACATAGGTTTTCGAAAATGTGCATTTCTATTGTTTAGATCTACTCTCATTCTAGAGCCACCACAATCCACGCTGCAGCCGTTCTCCCAGATATCTGTCAATACATTTCCAAAAGAATGATAGAACTCAAAGACTCGATCATAAACTTAATGAGAGACGAGGTTTGTTCTTTAAATTTCTTTCCAAGATCCCCATTTCCAGAAAGCATATTGAACTATTCTAAAAAATTGATTTGTTCAATGAAATGAGGAAATGGGGCGGGAGAGCAAGGAAAGTTATAATTGTGATCACAGGTTGAAGGCGTTCTTTATTTGAAGAATTCTGAATTCACATAAAAATACCAATAATAATAATGGAAACCTTCACTTTGAATTCCAGTAAAGACTTTAATTATAAATCTCACTATTACAAGGTAATTGGTAACTGGCTAGTCTGGGTTTACAAGATAAAACTATTACAATCGTAGTATTGAGAAAAGGGAAAAACGTTAAAACGGGAGTAGCTCTGGATTAGTCCAAGTTTTGATCCTACATCAGAATATATGTGGTGCGAATGGAGATGCTTGAAAGTTTAGAGATGATCAATGTTTCACGTTTCTGTTGATGATCAATGGACAAAGAGTCACACATGTCAATGAATTAGCTGCAGGGGTTGCCAAAGATACCAAGTGAACTAATGGAAAGATTGACAAGTGAAACTGTCTTAGACAGACTACCAATGCCAATACCAATGTTGCAATGCCAATACAAGTTAAAAATACCAATGTTGGAATCGTTTTATTTTTTTGTGATTTCGGCAATGCAAGAATCGTCTGTTTTTTGGTCTACCCTTGTCACTGTCAAAGTCTCATTTTCACCGACAGTGACAATCATGAAAGCTGAAATATATTTTCTTTGTATTTTGGATCGTCTTTAAATCATCTGTGAATCATCAAACTATGTGATTGCTCACTATATCACGAGAACACTCTTACCGTGATGCTCAATGGTATGGAATATCAAACAAGCTTTTCTGTAATGATTTGTTGTCAAACTACAGGATGCTGCAGAACCAAACAGCAAATACTAAATAAATTTGACATATTTTCCAATTTTGCAGTTAGGTAAATGTATCAATTAATGACTATCATATTGACAAAGTTTGGTTGCAAGGCACTAAAGAAATAATGAATTATCACCTTGTAAGGATATAGGTTTCAATATAAATGAATTAAAAAAGATATAAACTGCAGTGATTTTCTTTTAGGACTTTCGCAAGGCAAATAATCATCTGCACAGCTGGCTGAATATCTGTATCAAATATGCGACACTGTTTCTTGATGTCTACGCATTGCTGCTGGCATGCTTTGATAGTTCTGTTGACGAGCTCCGTGCAGTTGTAGCTGATTGCGTCAGAAGCCTGTTTAGCACTGCTACCACCAAAATCAAAGATTTATATCGCGATGGCAGCTTGGAGGAGGATGCCCGTGACATCACCATGTCGTCACTGCTTTCATTCTTAAATCAATCCATTAGTTTGGTAGGTAAAGATATTACGTACATTCTGGCATCAATTCACACAAATGATGTTCTTTCACTTGATATGAACAATAGCCATTTATTAGTAAAGATAATAGTTTGTTTTCTGGAGAGATGATAATAATAGTTATAATAATATGGAGATATTTATAATTTACTTATTTAGAGAAAAAAAGCACCTAAGCATGAGATGTTTTTCACAAAATTAGCATTTTTCAAGTTCATTTTCTTGGAATAAAAAAACATCTACCTACTTGAACTTGAAATTTATATACCTACCTAAGAAAAATATTTATAGTCAGAAATAAATTAATTATATAACCTGAAATTCACCTCCACTTCAAAAACAATGATACTCTCTTTGCCGAGTAGATAAATGTTTTTTGTGTGATTATTACAAACATACCGTTATCTAATGACCATTCCTCTAAGAGTATCAAACGTGAAAAGATTGGCAAAATGTTGCATTTGCAATACTTTGGTTCATCAATTTGCTCAAACAATATTTTTTTTATTTATTTTCTTTGCAGACTGATATACCTAGCCGCCGTCCTGATAAACAGACAATCGCGTTACCGGAATCGTTTCTAGATATCATTTTTGAAATTGTCCTTGGAAAGGTATGTCTTCCTCTACTTTTGTTTTTTGTTTTTTGTTTTTAGTGACATCATTTTTGAAATCGGTTTCTCAAAAACATCGACCACCACAGAAAATTTTTTTAAAATTGGTTAATTCAAGAAAAGTAAATTTTGACTTCCTAATCTGCTATTAGTACTGATCATTGTTTGTTCTCATGTCTGATACCTATATTCTTTTCGTAATATTTTTGCACTTTTCATCGAGTTTTGTTTTGTGGTTTTGTTTCTGTAAGCACATTCTAATTTTTGTTTCCAGCTGCCTCAAGCACCTGGACAAGACTCCCGCTTTCATTTTGGTGCATTCGGTTCCAGTAGTAGTGCCTCTACGTCACTCGGGGATTTCGATGATCTCATGGATACAAGTAGTGGAATGGTGGATGCTAAAGGAGTTGCTGCAAGTCTCCATTCAGCGAGTGGTTAGTTATGTTCGAATTTATCTATTAGTTCTTGAGTTTTCATACAGGTTTTCAGTCCTTTGACATTCTTATACTGAATCATAAGTAACAAAGTTCTTGATCATTCCTGTTTTTATTGATAGATAGAACTATTTCATGATACAGCCTATTTTTAAAAGACTCGCACAAAAAAAGGCATATTTGTATGTGACTCCCCATCTTTTAGACTCTCTAAATAAAGGATTTTAATTTGTGATAAGATATTTTTCCATCGAAGCTGATATTGATAAAAGGATATTGCTGGAAATATAATGTTATTAAAACCTGACCATCATTTGTGCGGAATGCCTGCTCTATTGGCTCAAAAAGAACCAACGACAGATCTTTTAAGTTTTTTACAAATTTGCCTAGAAGTTTTTTATTGTCGTTTGATTCCTGACCGACTCAATAACTTCTGCCTTACTCTGCAACACAGTGTAAACTTATTCAGCTTTTCAGAATCATAACCTGGGTTAATTTTTTCGTGCATTGTTTTCATACCCAAATTATGCAAACTTTTGGCATTTTTCATATCTTTAGGTTTTCATACCGCTGCTAAGGACATCTCAATTTCCAGATCAGATTTTGTTAGAATTGAAGCCTTCAAGTTTCTGTTTCATTCTGCATTCAATGAAAATGAATCAGCTGTAGTGCGAATTAAAGGAAAGAGTTTAAAAGATTTGCTGCTGGATTTCTTGGACGAAGTAAGTTGCGTCTTCTATCTTAAAGCTGATGAAAGTCATGCCATGGACTTTTATGCATACATTTTGTCACTGTGTTTAGTTGGTGTGAAAAAAACTTCAATTTAAATCTGAAGCGAGCAAGCTAAATAATAGGTTAACTAGGTAAACCCGGTTAGAATCGGCGTTTTCAAATTTTTCGACCTTTATATTTCTGTAGTGCGCATCACCCGAGGATTTCAAACTCGAATGACCATTTATCTACCTACCAAATATGTGTAGATCTCAGCTATCAGCCTTATAAAGCTACGTAAAAATCTGGCATTGAATGTACAAGCTTGTGTTATTAGCAAATGCAGTAACCGTATAGTCTTGAACTATCTTTGCAGAGTCAAATACAGAACTATCAAATTTATCTAATTTTTTCCTTCAGAATTTTGATACAAACAAGACAATGTGCTTTCAGATGGTACGTTGATATTTTTTAAGATAACAATCATCAGGGTTTTGTATAGTAATGTTATTAGCCACAACAATTTTTGCATAAGACTTTTCATTACTGCTCCATATTTTAGTTCTAAACCAGTGCAAATACGAATACTAATAAAAAAGGAAATGCAAGTACTCTTACTAATACTCATGCTGATACTACTTCTTATACTAGTACTAATACCAATACTAATACTAATGCTTACACTAATACTAGTATTAATACTAATGCGGATATCAATACAAACACGAGTACAAATGCAAATATGAAAACGAAGACAAATGCAATGTGAATTTGAACACGAATATGAATACTAATACTAATACTAATACTAATACTAATACTAATACTAATACTAATACTAATACTAATACTAATACTAATACTAATACTAATACTAATACTTATACTAATACTATTCTAATACGATTGCGAATATAAATACTACTACGAATATTGAAGCGACTATGAATACAAATACCAATGTGAATGCTACTACTGAATACTGCTGCAAATCTAAAAGCAAACGCAAAGACGAATACTAACACGAATATTAATACAAACGCGAATAATATACGACTAAGAATGATAATGAACTACAAAGACTATTTGACTAAGGTTAGCCACTGAGACTGTTAAGAGTTACTGTTTCCTCGTAGAATCTTTTGTATCTTTTACCAATTTTGAGAAAGTCTAAATATCGTTGCTTTTCTTTCAGTTAAAGAACCTTGTATTCATCTTGACGAGTGGAACTGCAGCTCTCCCGCCTGCTGATTTAGAGATTGTATTTGAATGCATTCGGTAAAGTTGTTTTCTTTACTAAACAAGAATTTAAGAAGAAATTTGGATTTTTTTCATAAGTTGTCCTGGATGGGATTCTTAGGGATTTTTTTATAAATTGTCAAGATTTTTGTCCTTTATTAAAAACGTGCATTTTCTCCTCGTAAATGGGCTGACAGTTTTACGGAGTTCTTGTGTTTTTTCTTCTGCCAAAAGGTTGTCAAGTGTATTTCCGTGCTGGCAACTAGTCTAGTCTACACGGATCGACATATTCTAATTTGAGATCCTGCAAGTAGAAAGCAGGTCTTTATCCTCGGCTGCAGTATTAAAGTTGCTATCAAAGGGTTCGCAATGATTGTCTTCAATCAAGAGTTCATTTCCAGCTGTCTGCCCTTTGTTTGGACCATTCAATCATTCTAGCTTGATGCTTTGTGTTAAATATCCTACCTTTTTGTTGCAGACGTTATATATCAGAATTCCGGAGTCACCAAGATGCGTGTCTGGATGTCCTACAAATGCTCCGTAAACTGCTCTCATTTTTAAAGGCATCAAATGAACGAGATGAAGATCAGTTGAGCCAAATGAGGATGATAGCCAATAGAATTCTTTCTGCCTTTTGGTACACCATCTATTTTCTCCTCGAGTTTGTTGCATCCTCCCCTTAAGGCAACTTGTTTTTTCTTGTAAAGCCATCAACGTGTGAAGCAACTTTTTTATTTAAAGCAAATCTGGCTGCTTTTAGTCGAGGATCCCAACCTGAGCAATATAGTTTTATATAGCTTACAGTTCCCTTCTTCCCTTTTATATTTTTTATACCAGTGGTGAAAATAAAGATATTGTATGACTTTTAATAGTTCATTACCAGCTTCTGCTATAAGTTGCCGAAAAGAAAATATATACTTTTAGCTCAAAAAAAATTTGTTCTGGATTTTGGTAGCAATATTGCATCTACGTTTCATTCATTTTTTACGTTTCATTACAAATCTAGGAAGCGTATGTAGTTATTCTAAAGTAATAAATATTTCTTTCAATAAAATGTTTTGAGCGTTTTTCTTGTTTTAAATTTTGTTTTGTTTTGTTGAATAAGAACCCTATACGAAGGCCTTTCACCCTTGAATTTTCATATGCACCTTTAAAGGAAAATCTAAGGAAAGTTTGACTCTTCTGTGTGGGGATTTTCTATTTTTTCTGTTTTTTTATCCCTATTGAATTTTATATTGCTTGATTAGGAAGCAAAGAGATGACAAATATTCACCCCATGTGCGTTTGCAGTTGCTTGAATGTCTGGTTGAAATGATGCAGGTATTTGCTTTAAGTTATCTTTAAATTTCTGATGGCTAGAACTGTCGAAAGTATTGCATGTGAAATGCTAGCTTCATGAGTGTTTCCCACCATGATGTTTTCCAACTCGGATTATTATTTAAAAACAACTTCCTTTTTTGAGATGCAATCCTCTGAGCAATCCACCCTTCATCTTAGAGTGTATCCAACTTAATTTAAATGCTTCAACAACCCACCCTATGCTGCGACCATTTCTGATATTGCATCTAGTAGAATACTTTTGTATATTGCTCCCCTTTAGTTTTGCAGACTAAAGAATGTGTTTCTTGGCGATTTTTCGGTAATTAATTGCACGAACAATTAATTGACGGACAGGAAAACCATAGATTAGCATTTTATATTTTATTTTTCCTTTCCAGATACAAGCATCCCATCTCATATAATGCATTTATGAACTTTTTTGGTTGTTGGCACAACTAGTCTATCTTTTCCATAATTCTCTTTCACAGGTTGATCCTGCTGGAACCTGGAGCAAAATAGAAGGATCAAAACAAGGTCTGTTCCTTGATCGCCCACTTTAAATGAAACCATCGCGTTCATTTTTTATTTGGGATCAAAATGTTAGAAGATTGATTCAGGAAAAGGGCCTGCTTACTTGATTTTTACCGTGAATTTGATGATGTAATTTTCCCTAAGTTGGGTTTTCACGAAAATCAACAATTGAACCAGTCATTTTGGTGAATTAACAGCCTTTGTAAGGTATAGATTTGTCAGTGTCCTGTTTCAGACCAGCATACGTATCTCTTAGAAGAAAGGTTTTTGAAATGTATTTATAATCACTTGATTATTCTTGTAAACCTATTTACCCAACCTTTCCTTCATTCGTGTTTTTTATTGTCTTTAATATTTCTTTTTCATTTATTTTTCATAGCATCGTCGAGTGAAGAGTTATCCTGCAACTTGGAAGACTGTTTGGTTCAGCTTTTTTCTGATAAAAGTCATTGTGTGCGAATGCGAGCTGCATACCACGTGGTCATTATGTTCCAATTTCTACAGGATTCCTGCAAGCCAAGGCCTACCACACAACAATTAAATGCTTACGAGAAAGTGACAGAAGCACTGACTGAATTGATAATCATTAAGGTCAGAATCACGTTTGAGCCACCAAATTAAATGTTCTGTCTTGTCGCGGAATGTTTTCCGAGTGCTTTTACACAAAGGCTGCTTTCAGTAATTCTTTCTCAGAACAGTGTAGAAGCTCGTTTGCAGCAGCCCTCATTTATTATCCCTTTTATGTTTCTCCTATTGCATCCTCCAGCTGTTTTGCAGTTGCACCCTCCAGCTCCTTTGCAGCTGCATCTTCCAGCTCTTTTGCAGCTGCATCCTCCAGCTCTTTTGCAGCTGCACCCTCCAACCAACCCTTTTGCAGCTGCACCCTCCAGCTCCTTTGCAGCTGCATCTTCCAGCTCTTTTGCAGCTGCATCCTCCAGCTCTTTTGCAGCTGCATCTTCCAGCTCTTTTGCAGCTGCATCCTCCAGCTCTTTTGCAGCTGCATCCTCCAGCTCTTTTGCAGCTGCATCCTCCAGCTCTTTTGCAGCTGCATCCTCCAGCTCTTTTGCAGCTGCATCCTCTAGCTCTTTTGCAGCTGCATCTTCCAGCTCTTTTGCAGCTGCATCCTCCAGCTCTTTTGCAGCTGCACCCTCCAACCCTTTTGCAGCTGCACCCTCCAGCCCTTTTGTAGCTGCACCCTCCAGCTCCTTTGCAGCTGCACCCTCCAGCTCTTTTGCAGCTGCATCCTCCGGCTCTCTTGCAGCTGCCCCCTCCAGCCTTTTTGCAGCTGCATCCTTCAGCTCTTTTGCAGCTGCATCCTCCAGCTCTTTTGCAGCTGCATCCTCCAGCTCTTTTGCAGCTGCATCCTCCAGCTCTTTTGCAGCTGCACCCTCCAACCCTTTTGCAGCTGCACCCTCCAGCTCCTTTGCAGCTGCACCATCCAGCTCTTTTGCAGCTGCACCCTCCAGCTCCTTTGCAGCTGCACCCTCCAGCTCTTTTGCAGCTGCATCCTCCGGCTCTCTTGCAGCTGCCCCCTCCAGCCTTTTTGCAGCTGCATCCTTCAGCTCTTTTGCAGCTGCACCCTCACAGCTCTTTTTGCAGCTGCATCCTCCGCTCTCTTGCAGCTGCCCCACTCCAGCCTTTTGCAGCTGCATCTTTCAGCTCTTTTGCAGCTGCATCCTCCAGCTCTTTTGCAGCTGCATCCTCCAGCTCTTTTGCAGCTGCATCCTCCAGCTCTTTTGCAGCTGCATCTTCCAGCTCTTTTGCAGCTGTATCTTCCAGCTCTTTTGCAGCTGCATCCTCCAGCTCTTTTGCAGCTGCACCCTCCAACCCTTTTGCAGCTGCACCCTCCAGCTCCTTTGCAGCTGCACCCTCCAGCTCTTTTGCAGCTGCATCCTCCGGCTCTCTTGCAGCTGCCCCCTCCAGCCTTTTTGCAGCTGCATCCTTCAGCTCTTTTGCAGCTGCACCCTCCAGCTCTTTTGCAGCTGCATCCTCCAGCTATTTTGCAGCTGCACCCTCCAGCTCTTTTGCAGCTGCATCCTCTAGCTCTCTTGCAGCTGCCCCCTCCAGCCCTTTTGCAGCTGCATCCTTCAGCTCTTTTGCAGCTGCACCCTCTAGCTCTTTTGCAGCTGCATCCTCCAGCTCTTTTGCAGCTGCATCTTCCAGCTCTTTTGCAGCTGCATCCTCCAGCTCTTTTGCAGCTGCACCCTCCAGCTCTTTTGCAGCTGCATCCTCCAGCTCTTTTGCAGCTGCATCCTCTAGCGCTTTTGCGGCTGCATCCTTCAGCTCCGTTGCAGCTGCCTTCTCCAGTTCATTTCCAGCTGAATTTTCCATGTACATGTCCATGGACTCTTTATCATTATCATTTTTCGTTATGGTGTTTGTATTGCAGCATTTTTATTAAACTTGTTTTAAATTGTTTGAACTTGTCATCACGTTTTCTTTGACTTGTATGCATGTTCCATATATAGATGGCTATTTTAAATTAAGTCAGTTTTTCAAGGAAAAGAGGTGTAGACTTGTGTGCATTTTTAATCTTTTTTGTTGTTGTGGAATCTATTGATTTTCATCTTTTTTCAGGATGACGTCACGGAGCAGGAAGCTGAAGACGCTGGGGCGAATCGAGCGGCCACACTCTTGTACATTCTTAAGAAGGTTGCTTATTCAAGTTCAGTGTGTGAGAAGAAGGCAATATCGTTGCTATTTCACGATTACAAGGAGCGATATCTTGATCTAAAGTTGGTAGGAAAGGTATGTCTTGCTTGAATATAGAGGTATGTCCATATGGAAAGTATGTCTATTCAAAGGTATGATCTAACTTCATATTGAGTTACAGAAAGGACCATGCTAGGCTGACCCCTTTTAGATGCTTAGCTCGTTAAACTCATTTATTCTTAGGTTTTCAGAGAGATTGCTGCAGAGAAAGGCTTCAAAGATCCAAAACTGTATTTAAAAGACCATCTTGGCTTTCTCTGCAATGACTGGATGAAAAGGGGATTTCCCATCGTCGAGTTCCCAAGCAGCGTTGTTCATATGGAAGCTTCTGAATTTCTGAGGTAAAACCGATTTATACGAAAAGTTTTTGTAAAAGTCGTTTTACAGTTGAAAGTCAATTTGAATATGGACGCCATGACATCGTTTTTAAATGCCATTTTTCTCATTCTGGAGCTTTTCAGTTGTGGCATTATCCATTTAGTAGGAATGATATTAACATAATCAAAAATGTTGAAATTTAATTTTTGTTTACTGTAGACGCTCTTTTGGCTTGGTAATCTGTTTTCTGTAATCTTTCACTGTTTGGGGAAGTTCCAGTGTCTTGATTTGCGCTCTTAAGCAAGCCACTAGTTGCCCATGAAATTGCTAGGAGCTACTGGTTGCTTGGGCTCAAAATAGACTGATTGATGAGCCCAAGCAACCAATAGCTCCTAGAAAAGACTGATTGAAGAGTTGTGATTTAAAAAAGTTGGTTATGATTGGAAATCGATATTGATTCCACTAGTGGCAAAAAGGAAGATATAAAAAGAAAAATGAAGAAAAAAGAAAACGCTCTAGAAGGAAAATCTAAAACCCCATAGTGTGGATACGACACTAATATAGGTTTTTTTCATTAATAATTGCAATTCAAATTCAATGTGAATGCATTCAAGTCATCTTGGTTTCTCTGATTTTGCTGACCGCTTGTTCGTTCCCGCCATTTATTCAAGCAGTGTTTCATTGTATACTTGCGTCGTAAACGGTGAATAGAAAGTCATACGACGAAAAACATCCCCATCGATTACTGTTGTAGGGCTTGCCACTTAGATCGTTCTCTTTCAGGTCATTTTCTCGTGAAATTGTTTCTTACCTGATGTTCTACCGAGACGAAAACACATTCGAGAAACTAAAGGAAACTCTCGGATTACATGAACGATGGATTGATTTGGTTATTGAAAATTTTGATCGCATTGTTGTGTTTTCTTTGCCGTTTTTTGCCTGTCAAAGCAAACGAATGCAGTCCGGTGACGAAGAAAAAGCAAAAATTCAGGAAATGGAGGCTGAGAGGAAAAAAGCTAAACTTGCATACGAATTTCTGGAGAATTGCCTTACAAAACAGGTATTGACGCAATAAATTTATAACGTTCTGTTTGTTTGTTAGGTTCTCATTATTTTTAGGTATTGCATTTATTATAGCTGAGTTAATTACAGTTGTGAAATGGCCACATGATTGAAGCACTCGACTTCAGCGCTGAATTGAAGTTGCCAGCTCGAATCTAGGCAAGGCTCAAGGTTCGCCTGCTTGTCTTCTGGCAACTCACCAGCAAATGGGTACCGGTGTCTACAGTGCTATGAGTCTAGAACAAATATCCTCTTTTTTTGCAATGTTGTCGTTGAATAGTTCTTGGTATCATTCTCGAAGATGGGCTTTGGAAACTTTTCCAATTGCAGTAACAATTTGAATATAAGTGACAATTAATCAATGGTGGATAAAAAAGTGAATATGTGTGCGACTCCCTAACGTGAAAAATATTTACATCCTTCGAATTCTTTTTGTTACCTTAATCATTTTTACTGGACTCGATTCCCCCGTTTCAGGTGATCGACAAGCTCCTTCTTCAAAGATTTGATGACATTGTTATCGAGCTTCTTCTTCGAATGTTTGACCCTCCTTCGGAGAGTTCTGATGCTTCTCAGTTCATGAGGTGAGGTGAATGAAATTCCACTGCTGTCGCGTATTTCAAAGAATGTTTGCTTTTTATCATTGATGCTATGACGCATCTCTTTTGCTTAAATTGGCAAATGTAAGGTGTTCAAGTTTATTTGCTTTTTAGTTTTTCTCGTAGGTGAACTTTTGAAAAGTTGGGCCAAAAGGCGGGAAAATGCCGTGTAATTTGGAAATCTATATTACCCATAAAGAACCCATTTACCCCATGGAATTGCCCCCATAGATAATTGATTTTTTTATTCTTGAAGTTCTTTCATTTATTCAAAGGGATACCGACGCTGCACCCAATCCACCCCATTTCACATCTTACGCGATCAGAGGAACCCTGGAATATCTTGCAAACTGTCATCAAAGTAAATCAATATTGCAAGTGCTCTCATTGAAGAAGGTACGGGGTCCTTTAATATCTGTTTGCACTGTTTTAGCAATATTCTCTTGAACACCTTTTAGATATCTTTGGATCCTATTAACTGGCCTGGCGTTGGTCAGAATTTAAATGCATTTTTACATTGCTTTGAGGTTATTTGTGAAAAATAAATCAAAATAGTTACAATAAACAAGTCATAGATTAATTCTCTTTTGTTGAAGTAAAAGTTTGCCCTTTAGATCCCCCATTATAGACAAGACAAAGTGGCATCTTTGTAGATTTTTAGGGGCATCTGTGAAAAGGCACATCATGGGGAGGCCTCTTGAAAGTCACAATTTTGGCTGAAAATTTCTCCTTCATTAAATATCTATCGTTGAAAATAAAATAAAGAAAGACCAAGATACAATTATTTTTTCAGGACAGCTGTCAGAAAATCCTTCTTGCTCTGGCTACAAATATCACAGATGCAAAATCTGAACGGGAAAAAGTCCGAATCCTATGTGCTTTTCGTTTACTGGTCTTGCTTATAGTTGACGAACTGCAAGGTAGACTGGGACCAAAGTGGGCTTACATTATCCGTGACGTCATTTGCAGATGCTGCCATTGGCTCAATTGGCACTTTCAAAATGGTCATGGAGATACCTTCTTTCTTTGCGTCTACCAGATTCTGCGAAAACTGACTGAAGCTAGTATTGCTTCTTTATCTCAGGTATTAAAAATCTTCTTCCGGTTTTCTTCCATTATTCACTAGCAAAGGACAAGACCATTTCATTCAAATGCTTATAACAACAGCCAGCAAACGCTAGTTTTCCATTCGTAAAATTTATTCATATTTGATGAAATAAGACTTTCAAAATGGTACAAAAAACTGGCCAACAATAGTTGTTTCTGTTCAAAAAGTGTTATTTACGAGTTCATTTAAGAGCATTCCTCATCGTTTGCTTGAATTCCTGAACCCATTCTTCCTCTCTCTTTGTACTCTCTCTTTCTATAGAAGAATATGCTACCGAATTTTGCTTTAAAGCGATATTTTGCGTTTGTTTCGATGCATGGAAAAGATGAAATACATTTAATGAACTGTCTAGTTTCTGGACTTAATATGGTGGTGTCATCTGCTTCTAGTGCTTCGTGGAATATCTTCAGCAGAAACAATATATATATTTCTATATTTCTTTTCAAAGGAACTTGGATGCCATGTTTTCAAGATTGTTAACACGTTTACAAAATACGCCAAACATGAGGATGAAAAAGGGCGAAAGGTGACTGCAGAAAATCTAGCCTTTTATCTAAAATGTTATATCATTCACCATTTTTACCATATAATTTCGTAAAACGAGAGCCATCTTGCTCTACATTCCAAAACATGTACAGCTGTGCCTATAAAGGATGAGCAATATGTAGCAGACCAGTCAACATTGTATACTTCATAAATTTTCTATTGTATAAATTTTTTATATAGGTTTGATACTCTCATTAATTTCTGTGATTGCGCGTAAACATTCCCGCCATATAATGTTGTTTTAAGTAATAATTGCCTACAAGAGGATTTATTTCTATTCGATAATTGTCTTGCAATTCATACTCTCTAGGCCTTGCAGTTTCTTCGTTTCATTGTTCTGGATAACAGCGAACTGCTTAAAGATGCCCTGGTCAACTTGCCTCCGTTTCCAGACACACTTAAATTTGGACCTCTGTCAAAGAGACTTGAATGCCTTAAAGAAGAGCATTACACGAGGAATGTGAGTTTATTCTACTTTTGTGTTACAAAAATTGAATTTCTTGTCTTGTTGATCTGGTAGGCTTAGTTTGCTGTGGCGTTTTTGGTTTAGAAAAATCCTAGATTTTTACACTTTTTATTTACTCGTTTCGTAATGGACCGATGCTTGTTGGTTTTCTAAAGAAGTGCTCTATATGCCTGAATATTTTCAGTATGTATTCTCACATAGCGTGTGCTTTTAATCCATTAATACTTTTGGCTTTTGAAATAGATTTTTGAAGATTTCAAGACATTGTATGAACAAGGTTTGATATCAAACGAGGCAGTGAAAAATTTACTTCAAGTGCTGGAAAAAGACAGATACCTTGTTCAAAGATTCATCGAGACAAACAAAGGTATGCAAGATTTGTTTATCGTTGCATCTGTACAGTACCCTTTCTTGTCTACTGCAGACAAATACAAATTGAGTACATTTTCATGGGATCTCGCACTTAATGTGCACCATATTATATCTTTAAAAGAGCTTGAAAATTTTATCTTATAGTTCTAATTCGACGATAATTCTAATCATCAAATTCTAGATGGCAGCAAAACTGTTCTAGCTGTTGTTTCATGCCTGCTTGAGTTGGCATTGACTTGTGAACAGTCAGAAGAAGACGAAACAAGCAGAAATTTACGAATTAGTATTGCACAGTGTATTGGTGAAATTGGTCCTGTGGATTTCCATGCTTTAGCTCTCCCGTCTTCTAAAGGTAAGTTAAAAATCAAGGGCGGATATGGTAGCCATATATTGTTTCTTGTTCCGCTTTTTTCTTCAGGTACTTTATGCAGCGTATACTTTATGTAGCATATAAACTGCCATCGCTATCTTCCTTGCAAGTAATCGTTTTTTCATATTATCTTCACCGGATGAAATGCTCCACTTTGTGCTCGGATCGATCACATGTGATCACATCAGTAAAGTGATTTCGATTGATAAAATTTAATCAATGTACATATCATCTTAAATTTTTAACAAAATCATCTTAAGACATTAAATGTTATTTTAATTATAATTAGTTGTCTATCTTGTCACTTTCTGTAATCTTTTATTGAAAGAAACCTCAGCAGATAACTAAACTCAAAAATAAACTTCAATGATTTAACTCAATAAAACTCTATATATTAAGTTGCCACGATCTTTTCCTTTCGCAGGTAGCGTTACGGCCGAAGACCAAGAATATTTTGGCTCCAACAAATCGGCCTATCGATACCATATTGTTTTTGACAGACTCAATTCCCTATTGACCGACGAAAGGTATACTACATGTGATCACCTACGTATATTCTTTAACTACTGTTTCATTTTATGCTCTGATGGCAACGAATGATTTCATTTTCACAGCGTATAAGAGCAGCTGATTGCCTTGATCCGAGTAAAGCAAGTATTGAGACACTGTTTCAGTTTATTCGTAAATCCCTGCAACTAAGAAGACAATTCGCACGCAAAACTAGCTTCTCATTATTTGCAAGCAAATTTGCAGTCTCCTGTAAATTCTCAGCGTGAATTTCTTTTTTTGTAGCACTGAGGTTGTTGCGGCAGCTGCAGCTGCCTTGAAAGACGCACTTCATACTAACAGCGGAATCCAGCATTTGAATATCTTTGACCTTGGCAAAGGAGAAAAACCCAAGTTTTTCTTGTACTGTGAGCCGTTTAAGCCGATGAAAATCAAAAAGGTGCGCGAGAAGATACTGCATATCAATAAAACTCCCAGTCTTTGTTTTACAAATATTCTGATATCTTTTCGCATACGATTTGTTTGTAGTTCGTTTTTTATGCTACCTCGTGAATTCTGCAGGGTTCCATTGATATTGCAAATTTTGTATACAGCAGATAGGATGTTACCAATATCAAATCCGGAGGTTATGTAGGCTTCAACATCCAACAGTAATTTTTCAACATCAAAAAAGATAAATGAAGACGATCATGACATAGCTATTTTTGAATAATTTTAGAAATGTTATTTTCCTTCTCTTTTGATTAATTGCTAAAAATCTTAAAAAGATAATTGTTTTATGCTAGAGATAAAAGAGCAGCATTTTTCTGGTACTGTGTATCAACTATATCCTCAAATGTCCTCCCTCGCAGCTATACATTGCCCTTGTAAAGGATTTCGTAATTTGTGATAAATTTTTCATAAATTTACATATTTTTTAATTTCAATTTGGGAACCCTGAAATTCTGTAATCGTCCCCAGGTGGGGGTAGATTTTTCAGATACAGTGTTATTGAGGGATGGGATATACATTTAAAGAGCATATGAAGCCCAATCACAATGAAGTAAAAATCACAAATAAAATAGAAAACTTAAAGACTCATTGCTAACAATGCGAGCGTGACGACGGTCCAAACAATGGCAGTAATTGATTTTAGACAGTCTAAAAATGCATTATGGGATGCTTACAAAGCGCAATGGCTCATTGTTAGAAATGAGTCTTTAAGAATTTTGTAATATCCATTACTTGGGAAGACGGTGGCTTTTTTTCTTCCTAAAACGGGGGTTATAAGCAAAGAAGGCTTAAAAGAAAAAAGTGCTTAAATATCGGTAATAATTTTCTGTAGGATCCTTAATATCCAGCGGTCCATATTTTTTCATCTGATTGGGTTTATTCGTTTTCATATTATTATCCCTTATTATCTCAAAATATAAAGCTTTATCAACTTTTTAGTGTTCACATTTGCCTCAAGAGATTGCAAATAACACTGATATTCTATTCATTTTCATCAATTTCAGTTTTCGGATCTTAATTTCTTGCAGGGATCTCAGAACTCCCAGCCTCAATCTGCACCAACAGTAAACAATTTCATTGCTCATGTTGGAGGGGCAGATTTATGGGAACCTGACCTAATGCCTTTTAATGACTGGGTGAAGGAGCTCGCGTTCAGGCTTGCTAGCTCAGGGGCAGTGGAGGATGACATTTTCCAGAAAGTTGCACCAGTGTGCAAACTAAATGTGAGTTTTTTCTGTAAAACAAATTTATGATCGAATTTAACAAGGCCTTTGCAGGGAATCAGAATTATCGAGAAATGCGTTATTTTTGTGCCGCTTCCGTGTAGGTAGCTGCTTATAAGCTTGCTGAACCTCTTCAAAGCAGCTTGTATCACCCATTTTTGTTGTGAAGCTATTTAAAAGTAAGTCAAACTTTCATATTTAAAAGGTTTTCAAACTGGCTGCACCAATATGTTTTGACTGAAGTATCTAAAGAATTTAAAGTAAAAGAGTGTAGGGCTAGATCTTATGGAATCGTATTTTGGATCAAAAGAGTCTCTGTATCGATAACTCACCCAAGTTCACCGTAATTTATCAATGTAATTTATCAATATCGTTGAGGCTTTTTGCTGGTTCATTTACATATATTTCATTATTGTTATTCTTCCCAATGATCCATTCAGTTCCTTTTTTCTAACCGGAATGATATTTTAATGCATTTCATGAATTTAACGTTAATTTAGAATAAATTCCGTCAAATTTCCAGGCAAACTTTGCTGAGTTGCTGCTACCATTCCTCGTACATAACATCCTGGCCAATTGTAGCAATGAAATCAATTCAACGCTGTCTTCGCTTTTCAATCGGTTTCTGTCCACCTATCTATCAAAGCGCAATACTCCAAATCCTTCTCATAGCCAAGGGCCTAATTCGCAAAAACAAGTTTCAAATATCGGTATGTAGTTTATATCAAGCGCCTTTTAATATTTTTGTCCTCTTTGCTGAAACGATGTATTTTCTTTTTCGCAAATTTTGATCAGCATATAATTCATATACTAATCAAATATATAATAAATAGTGTAATTACTTGATGATGTTTGCGCATTATGGAATGTTTATTGGAGGTAGACGAATATCAACCCATTTTAGGCCAGAGTAATTATTTTCAAAAATATTTAAAGTGCCACTGAATTGAAAAAAATGAAATTTTTTTTATTGTTGATTCTGGTAGACTAATCATCGCTGATTTCGTAAAAAAAGTTTAGTTTTTTAATTTGGAGCCCACAAATAGGGGTTTCTGGGGTTCTTTTGCGTGTAGGTCGTGCGAAAAGAGGCTGGGGCGAGTGACGCATTCAGATTTATATAGTCAATTCAGCCATAGTGAGGGCTGTAAGAAGATAAAAAGTTACAAATTGTGTAAATCATGATACAAGCATGAAACTTGATAGAGATAGGCAGTTTGATACGCTGAAAAAGATAGGATATGAATTGACCCTGAAAAATCCCCCTTGTGCTATTTATAGAGTGGGGAACTAGGTTCCAAACCTCTAAGCAGTAGTTGACAAAATTTAGCCATTAGATCGCGAAACCAGCATGGAACGTGGTAGTAATAGGCAGTTTGATACGCCGAAAAAGATAGGATATGAATTGACCCTGAAAAATCCCCCTTGTGCTATTTATAGACTGGGGTACCAGGTCCTAGACCTCTAAGCAGTAATTGACATAATTTAGCCATTAGATCGCGATACCAGCTTGGAACTTGGTAGTAAATGGCAGTTTGATACGCCAAAAAAGATATGAAGCGAATAGACGCTGAAAAATACCACTTATGCTATTTATAGACTGGGGTACCAGGTCCCAGACTTTTAAGGAGTGATTGTCATAATTTAACTTTTAGATCGCGACATCAGCATGGAACTTTGTAGAGATGAGCAGTTTGATACGCTGAAAAGGATAGGATGCGAATAGACGCCGAAAAATTTCCCTTGTGCTATTTATAGACTGGGATACTAGATTCCAAACCTCTTAGCAGTAATTGTCACAATTTAACCATTAGATCGCGATACCAGCATGAAACTTGATAGAGATAGGCAGTTTGATACGCCAAAAAGATGGGGTATGAATAGAAGCTTAAAAATATCCCACCGTGCTACTTATGGACTTTTAATCAATTCCATTTAAAATGAACTTCTTTACTTTTTGAGGTCCCCTGACCACGAGGTTCTGGGGCAACTTATCCCATCTTGACGGCCCTGGCAATAACTGATGCTTTGACAGTGGCAACGCAAGTTGGAAAGTGGGAAAAGCGCCCAGAAATGTGCAATTTGTGTGGTTCTATAATAGATCAACTTTTTCCCTTGATCAGTTTGCTCACTTTTATTCATAATTTGTAAAGCTGTTCGTAAAAGCATTCTTATTCGACACGCTCAATAATTCATAAAAGGTAATTGATCGGCATGAAGTCTTGGTAAAAACTGCACGCAAAAAGTTTGCTTTTTTCGTATGGGCTCGAAATTTTCACAAGAAACGCACTATTTCCATCCACTTCACGTTTTTTTTGGTTTTTTATCGAACTCGAAATACAGTCTTCAGTACTGAAGCCCGCATCACTTCCGCGACTTATAAACGTTAATGCGTCACACATTCCTGAAATTCCTCACAGACCGCGCACAAATTTTCGCACAAAAAGTCTTGAAAATCGCAACTTTGAAGCGTTGTAGCTTCAAAACACTTCACAATTCCGAAAAGCGAACTTCAGCATCGGATTCAGGAGCACCGACTTGAATTAGAACATCAATAAAACAAATTTTGATTTTTTCAGTTCAGTGGCACTTTAACTTGTCTGTGCCAGAACTTCACAATGTCATTATGAAAATATTTCACATGTCGCCTGTCCATTTTTACCCTATGTTCATTTGAGTTGCTGTTGGTCTCAAGATGCAATGTAACCGTACTTTTGAACATATGCAATGAAAAGCCCATTCAATGAACTATTTGTATTAGCTTTCGTGTCACTATTCTGTCAAATGTTTCCTATTCTAGTGCTAGGTAACTCCAGGCCTTGCATTCTCTTAGCTAGTTCTGTTCTTTAGATGAGAAAGCGAAGGCTGCAAGGTTGTTAATCGACGTGGTGAACTACCTAAGAGATCAGGACAAACCATCTCCAAATGCCAGACAGCTAAACACAAAGTGGGATAATAATTTCTGGCTGGACATCAGGTACTTAGATTTAGCGCAAGTAGCCTCAGAATGCTGTTCACATTTCGCTGCAGTTATGTATACTGAAATCTGGTGTGACATTCAAAGGTAAGCTATGTAATTTATGCTTAAAATTTTTCTTCTTCCACCCATCTATGAAAATATGTTAAAAAGATTTTGCAAGTTCCATATAAACTCAAGAAAATGTAATGCAGGTCTTCTTGTCTGTAAGTTTGAGTTAGAATTTGTTTCATATGTTTTTCTTAAAACTGCATGTACTTAGAAGCTGCCAGCGACCGTCTATTTGTGTACATATGGTTTTGAAAGCTGCCTCACGTGCAGTGATATTTATGTATATGCCAATGTCGTTTTTTAACTTGAATCTTTACAAAACGAATCTTGACAAGGCAAAGCTTAGTCTATCTACAGTGTTTCATTTGCTATTTAGAATATGTTCCTGCATTATGTGTTGTGAGACAGAAGGAAAAGGGATTTCTCCAAATTAAAACAGAACAGATATCAACAGAATAAATTTAACATAAAGTCACGCTTAATTACCTAATTCATCTAATTCATACGTAACAGTCATGTCACTTCATTATAGAACTTTTACTGCGGCCCTCTCCCAAGCATTGGTTTACTCAAGTTGCCTTAAGTAACATCTTTCAGTAGGTTACATTAAAAGAAATTTTCGAGAAACCTTCCTGTGGCTGTTGTGTATTGTGAAGTACCTTCAAAACGTTTATCTACTACTGGTTTCTACACAACAGATATTGAATATTATCTTGCAGATCAAACTCAAAGGATGTCTTGAATTCAGATCCAATAAGTTCGAGTCAATGCACCCAGTTGGAGGAAATGACGGACACGAGCAGTGGTAGCGAGGAAAAGGCATCTTGTCAAAGGCTGTTATTCGAGGCTTATCGAAGTATAGGCGAACCAGATGCAATGCATGGAGTTGGCACAGGATACTCCACTGATATTGACGCCAGAATCAAAGGCTACGAGTTTGAAGAGGAGTTCGGCAAAGCACTGCGTAAGTTCAATATTTCACATCAGTGTCACCTGTGGGCATTTATTCTCTGCTGGTGAATTTTCCAGCTCAATTTTTCTCTGATTTTTTATTTTTTATACTTTTGCATAGTTGATTGACTTTTTTCCAAATGTTTAGCCTCCATTTTTAACCCAGTTCCCTTCACAAAATAAATTTGAAAAAAAGTTGTTGACGAAAAAACTGATGTTGTTTGATCATGAAGTAATGAAGCAAAATTTTCAAGTTTCAAGAAAAAGGTTTTTGCTCGGATTTGTCCAAAGTCATGCACTGTCATCTTTTGAAAATGAATTATTTTTCTTACGTAAAGAAATTTTTCAGTCTGATCTAACGGAAGGTTTCTTTGAAAAAAGTTATTCATTGCTTTTGCCCGTTTTCGGTTCAAAGCCAATATTCCCATTCATAAGAGTTTTGCTCTATTGCTTTTTTCTTTTTGCATTCGCAGTGACCCAAGATTTGCAAGTCGATGCGGATATTTCATGCAGTCCTTTGGCATTAGCTCAGGTATTGCACTGTTTGTTTATCAACCAACAAAGTCTTACTTTTCTACTGGTAAAAATGCATCAGAACTTTCTTTCTTCCCTCATCTGGATTGTGTGTATATCTGAATCTAGTCTTTTCTTATTCTTTTTATCATTTAGTAAATAAACAATAATTCCTAAGGGATTTCTAGATACCAGAGTTAAACTCTAATGTCGATGTTTGTTTACATTATAATCTTTTTCTGCTTATTAATCTAACTTAAATCTAGCATGAATTATTTTTCCCCAAAGGCTTTATTTACACAAATAAAAATATTCCCTTAGTAAATTTTATTCAAATCCTTGTTCTCGTTTTTCCCTTGGGCCAATGAAATCTATCTTTCTCTACTTTATCTTTCGCCTTGGTTAAATCGATATTTTTTCAGTTTTTTGTGAATTTCCTTCTGCACATTTGAATATCCAATTAACCTCTAAACGGCTCGAGCGGAAAGATTTCAAGATTTTATTTATCTCTTTTTTAAAATTGCAAACCTCAACAGAACTTAGAAAAAGCTGGCCTACACCATGTTTTGCTCACTTACATGCGTGGACTCGACAAAACATTTGTTCAGGATGCAGCTGCGGTATGAATTTTTAGCTTGAATTCTGCAATATACAATAGCACAATTTCATTTTCATTATTTTTTTTCATTAATAATGTGCCTGATTTATTTTTATACACTGGAGTCACACAAAAATGGAAACGGTGCTAAAAATGGTAATTTTTTAAAAGTTTTTAAAACAGAAGTTCAGCGCTAAAGGGTTTTTGTAACGAACGCTTTCGCCACGATTTTTTTGCGTAATTTCAATTGCTTTTGAATCAAAATAAATTTGAAAAATTACCTTACTGTTTTGTGGGTAAAAAGTCAAGGAAAACGTTGGACCAGTGCTTCAGAGAATTTCTGCAAAGTATTTTCGAAGGATTCATAAAAAAATGCCTCAAAGTACAGACGAAATTCAATAAGCATAAGATAATTTAATTAAACTTGAAACTTAATACGTGGGCCTTTGTTCTGACTTTAAGTATATTACCGAGAAGATCATTTTGGCTGAGATATCAGGATTTAAGTTATTAAAAGTGATATCAGGTGAAAAATTTCTAAAGCTGTCATTTAGCGATCAAAATAGTTGGCTTGCTAAATAACATAGACGCTTTGGGTTTAGATGATTCAGAATTTAAGATCATTAGATCATTAACTTCAAAAGCATAATAAATGTTTAACGTATTGGTTTAATTTTTTGATTGTCATGTGCTTAGATAATGAGCAAATCAGAATTTAAGATAAACATGTTATTAACATCATATGTAGAGCAGCTCACCTTGTGTCACTATTGAAACTGCTAACATAAATTTCTTAGTTATAATTTTTTAGCAGTTTGCTTCAAATTTCGACATTTTTAGTTCACGTTTCTTCAATAAAGTGACACTACATGGTCATCTTTCATGAATACTCAGAGAATCTTTTACAGATTTTTTTTGAAGCAATGCTTCAAAGTTTTGCCGAACTTTTTCCTTCAAAACAGCAAACCAATGATTTAATTTTCTTCTAACTGAAAGTCGAAGGAATGGCGAATTCATTTTCCCGCCATAACCTATCGTTTCCAAACCCCTTCACCTCATAATTCTGATTTTGAAATTGGTCGGCTTAGGCCCGTGGTCACCATTTTGTTAGCCGGCATTTTGACCTACCGTTTCCATATTTTTGCGACCCCAGTGTAGTTGTTATTCTTTAGGACGAAGCCCCTACCTTAAACACCCTTTCGAAACTGACTCATTGGCTCGTATGGACCTATTTTATTTCAATTTATTGCATGCAAAGTTTTCAGCCAGTATCGATACACAATTTTCTTATGTTTTTTAATTATGTTACATTTTCTGTACGGACTTTGACTTGCACTAAGTGGTTCACTTGGTTTGCTGGATAATTTAACAGCAGGACATTTTTTTCATCAAATTGTTACAAAAATGATTCACATTCACATATTCATTGTGTTTTCCCTCCTCGTTACAGTACGAGGCACTGCAGTTAGAAGCTTGTTGGCGCAATGGAGTATGGGATATAGAAACCCAATCGAGGTTTGTAACGAACTTCTTGGTCTCAAGTTTGACCATTTTCTTTACCCTGACGTTGAATCGTTTGTTTACACATTGGGTGTATAGAACAGGGCGGTCCTAAGTTCATTAGGCGATTGTCAGTCTACTGTTCATGTTACAATTCTAGGCCCTTCGCCGTGTAATAAGAGTTTTCATGTTAATGGTTTCATACAACATGAACCTTAAGCGAAAATTTATTGCCACGATCTTTATAAAATCAAATCTTTATCAAATCATTATCATAGCCATCTTGAATAGAAGTACCCACAAACTGCTTATATTTTAAGCCCTACAGTCTGCTAGATAGTACTATAAATTGGGATGTATTCTTCAAGACAGCTTCCACCAGCGAAGGTGTTTCAATGCTGTTTGGCCTCATGATCACTGCCCTTTAATCTTTAATTACCTTTTACCAGGTCCTTATCTACTATTGTTCTTTGAGAGGGGTGCTCAAACCCCTTTGTTTCCAATGTACCGTCCTTGTTGTTTCTATTTTTCAAATCAATGGTGCCCTACCCCCCCCCCCCCCCCCCCCCAATAGTTCTATTCTTCCTGTGGCAGTTCACATATACATTGTTCGATGCTGCTTTAAAAAACGGCTTGGTGTATAGTGCAAACAGACCGCGATAGCAGGATCTGCCTTTTTCCGTGATTACGTGTTAATTCTATGATTTATTAGTCTCTTATGCACAGAGGTTCTGGCTATAGCTACGAGGCAGTGTTATAAGTTCATCGTCAGCTCATTTTCTTTCTATTCATAGTTCTCCAAACCAAGACAAAACAACTTTCTCCAGCAATTTGTACGGCAGCATAGTTGCCCTGAAAGATGGGGATCAGTTTGGTTTTAAGTCTTTCATCGACGATGCGAGGCTCACTCTGCTGCGCAGCGATGAAACAAGAGGCAATGCTACCACTTCGAGGCTGTATGATTTCTTGTCAAAGATGCACGCGGTTACACAACTAGAATTGTATGGGCGGCAGTACTTCAGGTAACTCATTCACAAATGTCACCGTTAAATATAACTTGCTATCATTGCTATAACAACGACATTATGGGTATATTTCAGTAAATAGATTTCCTTTTTGTTTCTCTTCGTCTTTTCTTTAGACTTTAACCACTCTAGATATGCTTAACTTATAGGAGTTCAGGAAAATGTCGTTAAAGAATTTGTTGATCTGTGTTTGTGATATACAATGGCTTTTTTCTATTTTTTGGTCCCTTTAGGACAATGTAAAACTGTTGTCCTTTAGAAAGGTATAAAAACTGAAAAGCTTTTCGTTTTAAATTCATTATAGAATACACGCTTTGTTTTTGCTCTGTCAGCAAGGCATCTGATAAATATATGACGGGAAAGGAAAGGTAAATATATATAATTCTTTTGTAAAGGAAAGGTGTATGTAGATTTCTTTAGGTCATGTTTTTTCTTTTGAAACTTCGACTAGATTTATTAGCCAGAATTTGTCTATCTTTCAGCAAAGATCTGTTTGGCGCTAGAACAACTGCCCTTCCTAATGATTTCAAGCATTATGAGCTTTCGCTTTCCCTAAAGGCGGCTGCTTTCAAAGCAACCCTAGCAAGAGAAACTGCAAAAAATGAACAACCGAATGCAATGATAGACGACATTGCGAGGGAGGCTTATTCGCATTTCATGAGTTCGGCGGTGCTTGCGAGGGAGGCATCGAGATACCAGGTCTGTGAATTTCTCTGCTTGCTTATTGACTGATTTATTATATTTATCTAATAAACGTGAGTTTTTCACTATCAATGATGCATGGTTTCGTGCAAGGTCAACTGGCAAGTCGCCAAAATTAACATTTCTTGTGGATTCAACTGTTTTTTGTGGGTATCCAATTGCCGCTGGGCTATCTAATTACCGAAGCAAGCTTTATCTACCCCGAGCATTAGCATCATCGCTAAAAAATTGTATTCACATAAAATCTAACTAGCTTCTAATGAAAAATATCGCTCTGTTTGCCATGCTAGGAAGATAAAGCTTTTTTATTATGAATAATAAAAAGTGCTAAAACGTCTGCAAATGATGTTCTTCACGTGAATATTAATTCTCAATTCATATTATTGAACATTTTTGTTTTAATATAAACCTTGCCTGAATAATATCCACTGTACATTGGTCGTTACAATTCGTTTTTCTTTCATCCGTTGGTAGGAAACTTGTAGAGATTTCTTGTTACTCTTTTAGATGCTATTTTCTAGGTCTGCGAACGTTACCTTAACGACGTCAGCCATTTAGAGCAATTCGTTTCCATTCCTCCTGAATGGAAAATCGAGCAAGCCAAGATGTTCTGGGATCGAGGCGAAAAGAACAGGGCGATGTATCATTTACGATCCCTCATCAAAATATGCGAAAAAGTAAGTTTTAAATCAGTATAAATTAAAGATGAATGCTTCTCTACGTTTTTCTTTTTGAAACAGAGGCTTCTTATATCTATAGTTCTTCTATTTCATTCCATTTTTCTATGAAAATGATTATGATTTCTTTTTCTAAAGTTATGCTGCCTAGTAAGATAAAGTTTTTTTCTTCTCCAAAATTTTTTCAACGCAATGATTTTGATTGTTAAGATGTTTTTTTTGTTAAAATGTTTCACTACCATAACTTTTTGTGCCATTTATATTGTTATTTTTAAAAAAAGTTGCTTTCCCAATGTAGTTTTATTATTACTCTTTGGCAGAAGAGTTTTTTATTCTTTCACTTATTTATTCCTTTTTTCATTTCCCTTCGGAAGTTAATTTTCTGTTGATTTCCTCCTACAGAATTAAATGTTTTGCCTTTTTCAATTTCTGTTCTTTCTTGACAATTACTATCTTTTACAAAAGGGAAAAGACCCAAGCATGGCCGAGCTCTACCCAGCTGCACTTGGCATTTATGGCCACTGGCTGGCAGAATCTCGCTCTGAGAACCCAGGGATTATCATCGAGGATTATATGGAACACGTAAATATCGATTCAGTTTTGCTATCAATTCCCATTCTATTTGGTTATCAATACCGATTCTATTTGGCTATCATTACCATTCTATTTTGTTATCAAATTTCTTTTGTTCATACATATTAAATGTCGATTGTGCCAATTATACGTTATCTGTTGATATTATTTGTTATATAGGAAGTAAAAACAGCCTTTTTAGGACTATTTTGTGTAACATAGATATGTCAATGCTACATTATGATTTGCTATGCTCTTCTTATTCATTATTTACCACGTAAAACTTTTATAAAATCGACGAAATAGTTATACCGACCAATTTCTTATATCCATTGTACATCTCTTTAACGCTTATCCAGAATTTTTCAAGTCCCAGCATTTGTCTTGGTGCTTAAGAATCGGCCCAAACCACCTTCATTTTGTAACTTGCTCTCCGGCACCAAATTAGAAGGTGATTGTAATGGCAGGCATGAGTTTGTATTATCTCAGTAAATGAAAAATATATCTAACGGGCTGAGATGATGTAGAGCAAATGATTGGTTACAGAAAGAACTACTTCTGCAGCTGCTAAAAACCAGGCTGGAAAAAATTGAAAAGATAAAAGCAATTGTTTGGAGATTTTTGTGTGAACACGTTTGTAGCGAATAATATTTTGATATTTCACAGTTTTTTAGTTTTGCTTATACTTGTTAAATAACCTCCATAACCAAACGTAGTGGGGGTCATAAGATTGTGAAACGAGTGAGTTATTCTCCAAAGAATGTAATATTACACCCCTACCTTTTCTAATGGAACACCAAAGAACTGCACTCTTTGCTTCTGGGAACTCGTTTTGCTTCTCTCCTTTTCTAGGCAGCCTGCTTGCTAGAAGATTCCCAATGCACGCACTCCGAAAATCCTTCCGAGGTGAGTGAGGTTTAGCTCCTAGATTTTTAGATTTTGCTCAGTTCCCACAGTGGTTCTTCCGAGCTTTGATTCGGGCTAAGTTTATTGTATGTGAAATTATCCAATATGAATTATTTGAGATTCAATTATTCTGCTTTGTCGTTTGTTACCATTTACCTCTGTAAGTTTCTTGAAATATTAATGTGTGTTTCCACAAAACAGAGGTATTTATTTGAGATTTATTCAAGCCCAAAAGGCCTCGAAAAAGTTCATCGTTATTCGGTCAAGGGGAAATCGGTATTTGATTGTCTTGTTTTTAGGCTTCTTCTTGTTTGCTTTTAGGCGTACTATCTTCTTGCCAAATACGCGGATACCCAGTACAAGGCCATCAAAGAGTATATCCAATCTTCTGCTTTTGAAAACAAACAGACAGTTATTAAAAATGTGAAGGTAATCTTTGCTTTAAAATCACGCAAATATGTTTCTTGTTCAATCAATGTTTTTATTCAATTTTTTCAAAATGAACGAATGCAGTAATATTTAGTTCGAAACTGTATCTTTAGGTTTTGAATAGGACCTCGCGACAATTACATATAGAATTATTCATAGACATCCGAGAATTAATAAGAAAACCTTATTTTATCACAAAGCAATTGACCAGAGAAGCGTCAAGTTAACTCATCCAGAATTTTGATATTTCAATATTGGCGTAAGAATAGATCAGTTGATATCGTTATGATCTTGGTTGAGTGCAATTTTCAACTTGTATAAGAAAATAGAAGGCTGGTATTGCGTGAAAGGATCGTCAGAATATATTTGTGAAAATTTTAAGACTGTAAATTCGATGTTTGTTTTAGGATGAAGTCAAAAGATTGGATGCTATGGGAGGCTCAGCTCAAGTAACTATGTATGTTTGAATGCATTTTATCTGAAAGCAGACTAAACAGTGCTGCTATCGAGATTTCTCTTAAAAAGGCTGCATTTTTATTTAGGGCATCGCAGTGGCTGCGCGAGCAACAGTTAAACTTGCAGATAGTTACCGTTTTTGCAATAAAAATATTGCAATCGGAAATCAAGGCTCAATGTTTTCCCAGTGTTCTTTGTATTTTCTCCGCATGCCATGTTAGCTGCTAAGCACTTGCTCCTTCGAAACCTTCTTCAGCCTACGCAGCTCATATATTATTCCCGAAATAATAATTCCAAAATCTATGTTTTTTCCATTTCTGAGTTATATTCTTGTGTAATATCATCTAGACATAAATACTGAAATCAATCTGAAAAGTTTTACTTTGACACTTTGCTAACGAAACAGGTTTTTACGGCGCACATTTCCTGCTCCGGAATTGCAAGCAATTGAGTTAGAAATCCAGTCCCTTCCCGAGATAACTCGCCAAGGCTTTGCAATGCCCGATCTGAAGATGTCAGCGTGACAATAGAAGGGGCTTGGAAGAGTCAGGGAGACTTGAGGCGGTGCAAAATACAGTTTAAAACAAAACAAATGTGTATACTTGCACTCCAACCATCCCTTAAGATAAATCTCTTTCCGCTCTTCTTGCAACTGGCCATCAAATACCATTGATATTCTATAAGTTGATAAATTATATTGATTTTGCCATTCTTTATCCAACAAATCATAAATGATTTTTGTGTACTTTTATTGCAGAAACAATAGATATTACCGCAGTCTTGTTGTTCAGTGTGAAGAAGATGAGAAAGAACTTCAACAGATGCTTAACGACAGAAAGCAATTCCTGCAAAAAGCTCTTGAAAATTACGTTCGCTGCATGTGCAGAGGGGTGAGTAGAACTAGAACCAATACTCGAATTCGCTCAGTGATTTGACTCAACATGACAGTTCCACGCGTTACCTTTATTTTCTTGAAGTAACCGTAAGTAAATGTTGGTTACTCATTTCTTAGCCCTTCTAGTCTGTTTTGTAAAAAGCCACGGTACATCCCCTATTTTGCTTTCTATTTGAAGAAACATAGTTCTTTCAGTTATGTTTTAAAGTGCAAATAGAATTATATATGTGGTAATACTATATATTGCTTGGTATTGTTACTTGATATTTTCTGTTTCTGATATTTTCTCTCATTTTCCTGTATCAACAAACATTCGTCATTTTGAAATATCATTCCCAAATTTCAAAATGTATAACAAATTTAGAAGCCAAAATTCTGAAAAATTCCAAGATGTTAGACTAACCGTATATGTTTCTTTTAAACACAAGTTCATGCTTACCGTAATTCTTACCGTAATTCTTATCGTAATTCTTATCGTAATTCTTACCGAAATTCTTGTGGTAATTCTTACCGAAATTCTTACCTTAATTCTTACCAAAATTTCAACTGTTTTTTTATCCCGACAGGACAAGTATGATTTAAGAATATTTCGACTGTGCTCATTGTGGTTAGAAAATTCTCATGAAGAAAGTGTTAACAAAGTTATAAAGGTAGTAATTTTTTTCATTTTGTTGTAGTATTAAAGTTGTATAGTGTCCTATTTGATTTTTTACCGAGGAGCATTCGTAATAATTTATTTCAACGTAGGGTCTGTGACTTTTCTTGTGCTCGTTATTTTTTTAGGCTGAGTGATAATTTTCTTTGTTAATTGTAAATTGCTTGGAAAAATATTAACGAAGTGTGAAAGTGTCATTGAAGTGTGAAACAGGAAAGTAGACTGAATCCGCTTTAGTTTTGTAAAATATCGTTTTAAATAAGTAAAATGAAGAAATGCTCGAATTTTGGCACCCTGGTTTTTTCTCTCGATATACTCCCTTCAAATAATGAATGCTCCCTTCATATACGCATTTCATATGGCATGCTTGGGTTTTGTCGATTATAATCAAATATTCATTCTTTCATTTCGTCTTATTACGTTTTTAAGTTATCAGTCAAATGTGACCGAGAAATCACTTATCGAGAAGCAAACCAGTTGTGAATGGCTATATTTTTCATTCGTTAAGACTCTTCTTGCTTCATTTATACTGAGAAAATTGGATACTTTTCCATAGAACTGCATTGCGACAATGGAGTCACGAAAATTTATACCGTTAATGTACCAACTGGCTGCAAGATTAGGATCTACAAAATCCAAGGAATCCCACCTCTTTAATGAGAATCTTGAAAAGGTGAGTTTGCTGTTAATTCTTTCTTTGAAAGAACACAAAGTCCCATATATATTCTTTTAGATCTTCTAAATTTGATAGAAAATTAATGCCAAGTAAAATACTTTAAAGATACATTCATGAAATGTAATTTTTTCTCTTAAGCTGAACTAGGCCCAATCAAAGGCTAGATTTTCGAGCTTAATCTCGGAACAAGACTTCAGGTCAAACATTGATCACATTCAGGACTAATTTATTGGCTAAATTTGCATCTATCCAAGACTAAATTTTAGGCAAAATTAAGTCTGATCCAAAACAAAATTTTGATTAAATTTTAGTCCGATTGAGTGATGCTGGAAGTGTTTTCCCTTGATAAGCTTGCTTTTTGGAATCAGAATTTTTATGCTACGCAACTCATTTCTCGCAAAAAAACCAAACAATTTTTGTATGAAAGATTGGCTCAATAGAAACTTCACTGAACAATTGATCAAATTCTATTAATGACGGATAGATTTGCTCTTTAATCTGCTGTAGCCTTTTATTAAATCGAACTTTCCACAACAATGACAACGTCGAAGCAACAGCTGGACTAAACTTAGTTTCCTTCTGAGTGCTGTGAAAAAGCTGTTATCTTTAAACATCTATTGAGAACACTGCTTAAGGCCACACTTAATTATCTCATAAAATCACTTGAACAGATGATTACGGGAAAAAAACTCTTACAAGTAGAGATCCGTAGCAGGTAATTCTGATACAAGTTTTTCAAGAGGCCACTCTCAGCAAAATGATGCTGTTAAAAGTTTAAGAAAAGGGCCATCGAAAGGTGTTACACATTGTAGGGTCAACACAAAACCTGACTAGCATATCATATTGCGTAATATAATGGACAAGAGGCCAAGCCTCCATCCTGCTGCTCTACTGTATTACAAGGCCCTAAGTAAATCGTAATTCAAATTTGCGGCTAATTTTTAAGGTTAACCGTCAGTGGTTCGGTTCATGCCGTTCGGTATGAGAGTGTTTGCCAAGCCAATGAGGTATTGCCCTTTGGCTCGTCGAACACTCTCTCGTTTGTCGTTAAGTTGCAGTAATGGTGTTATTGTAAGGTCATTGATGGTATGTTCTAGGCTGCAAAAATGTTCTGCAACACCAGACTTTTTTGTTGATAATGTCTCGCCTGTGTTCGTTAAATCTGTCTTTCAATCGTCTGCTTGTTTGTCCGATGTATTGGCAGTTCTTGTGTCCG